>OX422213.1:245781159-246383659 GCA_949130495.1 Sambucus nigra | reverse complement strand
CTTCCCAGAATAATTTTCTTCAATTTCTCTTTGGTCCCCCCTTTCCTTTTATCTTATCTCTCAAGTCTAGGTATTTTTGGATGGTGGAATGGATTCCCACTCGATCCACCTTCCCTAATTATATCACAAATACTGAAATTATTCTTAGGGCTAAGTGTAAAATGATTCGCACGCTCCTATACAGGTCCTATTTAGTCTAAAAAGCCCTCGAAACCCGATTATGAACCCCGGGTACATAATCTTGACTATCTCGATCCATTCCGAATCACCAGTGAACTAGGAAACACCATACAAATCAACTAATATAATGTTTCCTTCTCAATCCCAACACCACCCCACACGCGCGTCCCGAATGAGATACCATCAAACCCGTCGATTTTTACGCAGTTACGACATAATATCATTTGACATAATTTGATTTTCTTATCACACTAGTAAATATATTTTCACATAAATAGTAATCATTTCCTCTCTAATTAATATATATTTAATTTTCATTATTTCTCATCTTATTTAAATTATGTGCACACGTGTAATTTAAAATGCTAAAAAATAAATACTAAAAAATACGGGGTGTTACATACTTCCCCCCTTACAAAGGAATTTTCTCTCGAAATTCGAACATACCTGGCATAAAGAGCTCAAAATACTTCTCTCGCATATCATTCTCCCTTCCTATGTCGACTCGTCAGCATTATGGTGCCCTGATTAGGCGTGAAAAGTAGCATCGCGTTAAAACGCTAATCATTGAATTTGTTTCACCGCGTTAATACAAAAATCTAAATTACGACTGCACTTGCGATACAGGTATAGCGGTAGGTTGTGTATCAAGAATCCACATGGAATGTTGAATAGTATTTAATTTATTTATTATTTTAAGAATAAAAATGGAAAAGGCGATAGGCTGGAAATGGTGAAAAAGGAAAATGAAGAAGTTAAGACTAAACAATTTAAAAGCAAGAGTCAGGGTCGCATTCGCACCGCACGGGCTAAACAACTTCTAATTAGAATTCCGGCTCGAAAGTTATTTAACCGACATAATTAATTAAGCATAAACATCACACAATAAGGAATCCAATCCAAAGATGCAAGATTAAACATTTAACGGAAGATGGTCACACGCGGATTAAATTCAGATTATCGCTATAAACACTAACGTTACGTGACAAAGAAAGTTAAATGCATAACAATCCGACTTTAATACGTGAGATTTGAATTAAACGCAATTTTACGCGAAATCTAACTTTCAGAGCTCAACGCCCGTTAATGGCGAAAACGCAACCTCGACCCTATAAACTAGGTACGATACATGAATAAACTAATTAAAACAACAATTAACTAAATGAAACAACAAATTAAACAACTAAAACTAGTTAACTTGGCATGGAAATGGAGAAATAATAAGGAAATTAAGCTAAATTAGAGCTAGGAGATAATGAATAGTAATAAAAGCTTACATTAATGGGTGAAAACCCCAAGTGGAAATGGAGGAGGGAAGCTCCACAACAAAAATCCCCCAAATGCTCTAAGCTAAAATGATGATATATATAATGGTTGCCTTCAAAATGAGAAGAAATTATATATATACACAAACCCTAATGGTATAATTACAATTAAAATAAAAATGAATTTGTAGGACCGAATCGATTCGAAAACAGGAAAAATGAAAAAATTAGAATCGGTGGCAAAATGAATCGATTCGCACTTTAGCGAATCGATTCGCACCTGACAGTCTGCAATTCATTGCTTTGTCTAACTTTACGAAAAATATCGTAACTTCTTCATTATAACTCATGATTAGGCACGGTCAGAGGTTGCACGAAGATAACTCAGAGGGCTACAATATCCAAGAAGACATTAGGCCAAAAGTGCAAATGAGGAAATGACTAAAATGCCCTTGAGTGTGATTTTTAAGTCAAAACCATCCTAAAATGCCATAACTCCTTCATTATACATCGGAATCATGCATCGTCGGCGTCCAAATGAAGAGAAATCAAAGGGATTCAACTTCCGTGAAGAGATCGAGATTAAAATTAGAATGCTGAAATTACTAAAATGACCCGAAGCTGCAATCTTCAACGGAACTTTTTCGGAAAGCGACCAAACTTCACAGTAAGCACCGAAATACCTACAAAATCTCATTATACCTCATATAGCACATTAACATATAAAACGGAGGTTGTCTAGTTAACGAGCATAAATATAGGAATTAAGGTACCCGAAAGGGTAAAATGTATAAGTATAAGGGGTGAAAAATACAATATTCGTGCCAAATCACAACCCCTAACTTACACATTGCTACTCCCTAGCAATGAAGTGCAAAGCAAGAAGAACTACAAGTATACCACAAGAAAAGAGATATGTACAAAGGGGATAAATGCCACTTTTGCGGGCGAATGATTGCATTTAGCATATGCAATAAGTCATTAAATCTCTAGGTTACCCTAGTGGACGAGTGTTGTCTCGTGAGAGTTTTTAGGGATGAAACCCACAAACATCATAAAGTTTTCTCAAAATATGCCTAATCAACATGCGACAAACTCAACAATTCGAAAAAGATTTCAAACACGTAATTAGCATAGCAAAATAATTCACATGAACGTCCGTTATTATTAACATTATAGAACGAACTTTATAGAATTGAAACCATAAAAGTGGGAGGGAGCGAGCACATGCAAAATATGATTTGGAAAAAACTTATATAAACCAGATAAACATAAAAGCATGCATATATTCAATCCTCACGGGCATTACACTCATCAAATGAATTCACTCGAAACAGGGAGGTAACGCACAAAACATGCGTCATAAAGAGTAAATGTAAATGGAAACTAGGCCACACACATATCACTAATAAAGAACGCTATATAGGAAATGAAAAACTGCAATCTCAATGAAAGATACTGCTCATTAAAGGAGGTGAAATATATTTTCACAGATTATCAAAACTATTATGACTTTTAAATTAAATTCACCCTAAGATCACATAGGACTTGAATAGGGTTATAATGTAGTCTAGGCTCGGGTTATTAAATGAAGGAAATATGTACGTATTCAAAGTGTTCGGGGATGAAAACTCGGGATAATGGTAAATTGCGGACAATTTCAAAATTGGAAAATGATTTCCATAACAAGCATTAAATATAACAATAGGAGAGTAATCAAAGCTTATTGAACAATATCTATAACCTAAATAAACTTACACTTTCTTTGTCTTTTTTTCTTTTTCTCATGTTTTTCTTTTGCTTTTTTCACTTTTTTATTTTTATTTTTTACTTTCACTATTTTCTTTACTTTTCTCACTCTTTTCATAAGCTTAAATTGCAACCACACTACACAACATCATTCAATACCAAACAACATTCCAAACAAAGGCATGTAAGGTAATATGTATGGTTTAAAACTCTAATTAGGAGTTGATTATGGGATTCCGGGTAATGAAACGAAAGGCTAATATTTAGGCTCAAAGGGGTTGACTAGAGAAAAATAAGGTGAGGTCAAGGCTAATATGGGTGATGTAACAAAGATTGTCTATGATTATTTAATAAAGTTTACGCGATTCTTGAGTCAAAATAATATATGAAATCATGCTCAAGTAACACATTTCAAGATATAAACTCAATTAATGAACGATCAATGAAAGAATAATGAGATTACCAACGAATTCAACGTTTTCAAGGAGGAAAGAGTAGTGTATACACTCACAAATGAAGTAAAACCCAAATCTCACTCAGTGCAAGTATATACAATGCAACAAAAGATTACCGAGCTATAAAAATCTTAAACCAAATTAATAAAACAAGAAAAGCGCACGTGCTTATGGAATAAAGTTTAATACGTGAATTTATTCATAATTACATTGATTTGAGGACTAAAGTCTAATCTTCTAAAATTGAAAACATGCATCGTTGAGTTGTCTATTGGATCGGGTAATTATTGAAATTTCTCATCGGAAACAAAGCAAAATGCCCAACAAAAGAGAAAAAGAAAGAAATTATTTTTGAAAATTTTCAAATTTTTAACAAAAAGGCATGCTTGGTAATAAAATGTGATCAAATTCATGGACAAAACAAAGAAATGGATAGAGTATCCAATTCCCTCTAACTTAATTGTTGCATTGTCCTCAATGCTAATCAAGAACACAACATAAAGAGAGGAAAATAAAGATATTAGCCAAAATGGAGCAATTTTCGATAAGTACGAGTCCAAAGAATCTACAAAATAAGTTAGTACCGAGCATAACGAAAAGCAATAACAAAAAGTTTAACTACGTACACTAGACTAAACTAAAAGGAAAGAAAAACTAAAGAAAGAAAGAATTAAAAAAACTAACTATTTACAACCTACTATTTTGACTTCACACTAACTACACACTAGAAGTCTAAAAAATTGAGGATCCACTCAAAATACGTTTTGTCTTTGAGGGATAAGCGGTGGACCCTCCCTAGTATGCATGCCTCCCGAAAAATATGAATTCCGTTTGAAAAAAGGAAGGCATTTGCAGGGCGTAAGAAATGAACCATCACCAATTAAAAATTTTAGTGGGGTGATGGGGGATTTGGATACTAAGGGTGACAAGACCACATTGATCTAAAAAAATTGAAATCACATCCCCAAGGCTTTTTAATTGGAAGGGGAGGTGGGGATAGTTCTAGCGAATAGCCCATGAGATGACGCATCTCAAAATAACATTCTCGTTCAAGAATTGGGTCAAAGTCCTCAAGACTTTCAATTGGTTCTTATGATAAATTTAACGTTTCGAGAATAGTAGGGAATAAAGAAAGTGAAGAATAATCGATAGTGCTTGGATCACTCTAAATCATTTCTTCCTCAAAAAGGGGTGTAGGTGAAACACAAGTTTCAACCTCAACCTGGCTTTTTGAAGAAGAAATGATCTCATCGAGTTGGATATTTTTATTTGTCCAAGCATCATAAATCGCAACCTCATCGTTCAATTCCGTATTCCCACAACGCAAAGTTCCATCCCAAGACAATGAGGGATTACCTATAACTTCTTGATTTTCACGTGCGAGACACTCATACTCAAGAAATTGTAGGCATTCCCGTATTGTTTTGGTTGTGTAACTTTGAGAACTATTAGCATAACAATTAAATTTATCTTAAAGAGTTATGGTGAGACATTTCAAAATAAGCTAACTCAACAAAAGCAACAAGCGCCAAAATTTTAATTTCTCGAAATAATCTAGCACAAGTAAAAAAGAAAGCATAAAATAAAGAATACAAATATGAATAAAAGAAATAATACAAAATAGTAAATCAACTACAATCTAAAACACACTCCCCGGCAATGACTCCATTTTGATTAGGCGTGAAAAGTAGCGTCGCGTCAAAACGCTAATCGCTGGATTCGTTTCACCACGTTAATACAAAAACCTAAATTACGACTGCACTTGCGATAGAAGTATAGCGGTAAGTCGGGTATCGAGAATCCACAGGGAATGTTGGATAAATTTTAATTGATTTATTATTTTAAGAATAAAAATGGAAAAGGTGATAGGTGATAGGTGATAGGTTGGAAATGGTGAAAAAGGAAAATGAAGAAGTTAAAACTAAATAATTTAAAAGCTAGAGTCGGGGTCGCATTCGCACCACACGGGCTAAACAACTACTAATTAGAATTTCGATTCGAAAGCTATTTAATCGACATAATCAATTAAGCGCAAACATCACACAATAAGGAATCTAATCCAAAGTTGCGAGATTAAACATTAACGAAAAATTGTCACACGCTGATTAAATTTGGATTATCGTTATAAACACTAACGTTGCGCGACAAAGAAAGTTAAACGCAAAACCATCCGACTTTAATACGCGAGGTTTGAATTAAACGCAATTTTACACGAAATCTAACTTTCGGAGCCCGATGCCCGTTAATGGTAGAAACGCAACCCCGACCCTATAAACTAGGTACGATACATGAATAAACTAATTAAAATAACAATTAACTAAATGAAATAACAAATTAAACAACTAAAAACTTGGCATGGAAATGGAAAAACAATAAGGAAATTAAGCTATTACCACATCATCATCCATTTATAGAATGATCATTTCCTTTCAATGAGGCCCACCCCTTCGCTATTACCACATCATTTTGATTCCTCATCCAATTGCAGTACTATTCTTATAAGGACCTTGTTGCCCTCACCTTTCAGATCAATAAGGCCCATGATCAATGCTTATTTTCCCTTGACTTTCTCATCCTTACCCTGATACCCACCCACCCATGGTCCACCGATTTTTTGCATCGAGTGATGCACTTTGCCATACAAGTGCATTGACCCATTTTCGCCTTTATCTAACCAGACTGACGCTTCAGTCTTGTTTGGGGGTGAATATCATCACCCAATTTTTTCGCCGCCCCGCACTTTCCTAACTCTTATCTTTAGGGTGAGAATCGTTCGATCTAGCCGAAGACGTTAAACATAGTGCTACCGGGAGGCAACTCGTTGTTCATTGTTTCTGAGCATGAGTTTTATCCTGTTTGGGGGTAGCGTTTCACATCACCCCATGATTTTCACACGATTTCTAGACTTGTACGTATTTATGTCGCATTTGTTCTTCAGGTTTTATCTCCGCTCCATCATGCAGTACATTTTCATTAGCGGTTCATTATGATAATATTTTTCCTGCCATGTGCTTTTCATTTTATATATAGTTTTAAACATCGAGGACCATGTTCTCTTTTGTTTGGGGGTGGAAAATTTATCAAAATCGTACCTCTTTTGAAAAATTCTCAGAAACAAGTGGTTTTAAACTTTTTGCGCAGTTAAAAATATATTTTTATGACATGAATTTTCTATCATCCCTCTTTTAGAAATCTCGGAATACCCGTGTTCGACCGTAAAATTACACTTTTTTACGAATAAATTAATTAGTACCTCTTAAAGCGTACTTGCACTATGAATTTCTAAACTTGACAATTTGCACTATCACGTTTATAATCAATAGTTGAAGAGTAACTATATTCTTAAGAGAGCCTGAAAAGATCACTAGTGGAGACTTAAACCCATGAGATTTGAGGTTTTCATATTTTTGAGCGTATCTATGAGTCACAAGTTAACTCAACTGTCTTTGGGTACTACGTTTAGTCGTTGCGTGGTCTCATTATTTTTTCAAATTTGGCTTAATCACTGAGAATGACATCATCTTTAAGTTATAAGAAACATGTGTCTTGTATTTTGTCCCGAGCACCAAACCAATTTTTTCATACACTTACTCCACCTATTATCATTCCATGTTTTCCTTATCCATATATGTCCCAAACACCATCCATATATCATTCCCCATCACTACCATCGATTTTGAGAAAAAGAGTGTTTGAAATTGTCTTCATTTTTGTTATGAAAAGAAAAATGCATCGCAATAAAAAAAAAGTAAAAAAAAAAAGAAAGCAGAAAAAGAAAGGAACAAAAATAGAAAAGAAGAAAAAGAAAGCATGCGATCATAAATTCAAATGATGAAAACAATAGTTATTCAAAGTGTGTCACACTCTTCTCAAAAACCCTATCATTCATCTTCTTCATTTCATTATCCCCCCATACCTTTCATAAATCACATTTTTCACCCTTGGTAAAGTGTTCGAGCAAATGAGAAGACTATGTGGTGAATAACTCGACATTCTTAACATAGTGGTTAACATTCATTCATGAGATCAATTTTCTTTCATGTATCTATCATTTTCTATAAAGTGTGTGAGATGTTGGAACTTGTTTATATTTACTCACATTCTCACACACTAGAGAGATACACTTACCCAATTCTCAGAGAGTTCGATTCAGAGAGATATATCCAGTGAGAATTGAAGTCAAAGCATTGATTCTATAAAGGTAATCTAGGAATTACTCTAATGAGACTTAAGATTGTTTCACACTAACACATGCTGAGTTTTAGGAAGGATTACGCTTTTGGTATTAAGTAATTTTATATCTCCTTTTGATAGTTGAATACGGTGTTCCTTGATGTCTTTTTAGTTGGATTGTATAGCGTTTCATCATTTACTCAGATACTGCATTTAAATATGTTTTTGAATTTTATGGGTATATTCACTGTAAACCCTCACAAGACACCACTTGTCCTATAGGACAACCTATAGGTTTAACGGCTTGTTGCACATGCTAAGTGCAATTGCCAGTGCCTACGAAAGTGGCAATATTTTTTTTACTTATCTCCGTTTTCTCTCTATTTTTGCTCGAGGACTAACAATGTTCTGTTTGAGAGTGGTGTGATAAGCACCCAAAAATGTATAATTTATTCCCCGAATAGATTCAATTTAGTTGCTCGTTTTTAATAAAAATGGCCTTATGTTCGTATTTGTTTATTTCTCAGGTCAATACGCAGTTGCGGTACAAATAATACTAAATCAGTATAATTGCGACACAATAGCGGTCAAAAGTATGCGTCGAAGAAATCAAAGAGACCGCGAAGTCAGAAGTGCCATTGAGCTTGTCCAGATGAGTTACGATGTCCCGAATGCTGTCCCCGAACCAAACTGTAGCCTTACCCTAGCTCAGACCTGGCCTAAGCCTACACCAAGCCCAGAAAGATCACCCGAGCCCCGTGTGTGTTCAATTTGTGCTTTTCATATTTTACTAGATTTTTATTTTGAGTCGTTTTACTTTTAGAATTTATTTTAGATTTATTTAGAATTTTCTAGGATTCATTTTCTATTCTTATATTTCTTTATTTTGATTTTGATTTCTATTAGCTTTAATTTTTAATCTTTATTTATTTTTTTATTAGGATTATTTTTTTTAGGAATTTATTTTTTGTTTTATTAGATTTTATAATTTTTAGGACTTTTTTAGATTTTTAATTTTTTTAGTCTTTTTGTTTAATAGGTTTTACTATTTTTTATATTTTCTTTTTTGTTTGATTTTTATTTTGAGCTAGGATTTTATTTTGGTTAATTTTAAAGTTTTTAGATTGTTGGGTAACAATTAAACACACATACACACTCACACTCACTACATCTCATTTACATACTAAACCAACTGACACATACACACTAATTCCCTACACCCTATCACACACAAACAAACCCACACCCATCTTCTTCCCTCATCAGCACCTCACTCTATCTCCTCCATTAACAAAAAAAATCACCTCACTCTCTCTCCTCTAAGCATCCCACCACGACCAAACCCAATCCGGGTTCCCACGCCGCCTGAGCTTACCAAATCGGCGACCCCCAAAACTGCTACCATACCGACCTACGACATCAAAACCGACCTCCCTTGGCATCCCTTCAACCCACTTTTAAAACCCGCCTTAAATATCTGGCCAATGACGCCATACCCGGGGAGAACCCACGCACCATAGCAGCCACCTGTCAAAATCGTAACCCATAAACCGCTTCAAACCGAGACAGTCGGGTACAAATCTCAAACAAACCCATGAATTTAGAAACACCATACTCATTTCTCCATATACACCCAACCCGACTTCACCCCAACCAAACCCGGAGTTAACCCATGGCATCCTTAACCCACACCTGCTTCGACCCATATACCCACACCGGACCAGCTTTCAAAACCCATATCCAACCTCACCTGCCATTCTTTCCACTAAAACATGAACAAAGTCAAGCCAACAAAACCCACATGAGGAAAAATAAAACCTCTCCAAATATCTACTTTGATTTAGCCTGAATGAGATCCCACCAATATCTCCCATCCAAAACTATTCGTGGGCTAATAAAAAGGGAAGAAGTAGCTAATTTGAGAATACACAGAAGAGGACTCTGATATCAGACGAGAGATAGAAAATAGAGAGACACAGTGTATATTATGTACATATTAGGAGCATCAGAAAATTCAGAAAAATCCAAAAAAATCGGTTTAGCTTAGAATAATTTTTAGATTTGTTTTTTTAGTCTTCTTGGTGTAATTGAGTGCTGAAATTTATGAAGAAGATTGAATGAATGTCGAGACGCGTTTCAAGAATATGATTCGACAGAAAAAATTGCATATCCTATTTGTTTTTCTTGTTTCATTTTATATTATTCTTGACATTCAACTGATTATTGTGTTATGTTCTGATATGCGAATGTTAGGCTAAACACCCCTTTCGAGGGGTGGGATGCACTGTGTAGGATATTATATTAATTAATAAAATTCATTAATTGTTATATTCAAGGAAAATTAATTTATAACTGTCACAAATTAATTTATGTAACGGAGTTAGTAATTTAATTCTACAAATTAATGTTTGAATTTAGGAATCGAACTAGAGATAGATTTTTTCGAAATTTGAATATTAATTGAGTGTTGAAATTTGAGAGTGCAGACTGTTTTTAATAAATTGTTCCTAGCAGGTAATTTATGGAAAATAGTATGGTTTTAATTTTTCATTGTGTGACATTTTTAAATTAGTTTCTGAAAAAGATATTAGTAAATTTATAATTGTATCGAGAGTTAGATTATCGATTTAATATTATCTCAAAATATTTCAAATTAATAAACTGAGAAATTAAAATAATTGATAATGCGGTGTAATCCCATTTCTTGACATTCTCACATTTTTCACAGTCGATTGCACATTATTTTTCGTTATTTAGTCATTTCATAATTTTTAGCATTTATTAGTTATTTTTCCCCTGAAGTTGTTTTAAATAAAAAAATTAAAAAAAATGAAAATTTTTAGAAATAAATTGAATTGCAAGTTTTCACATTAATTCTTTCACCTTGGAAGTTGGATTGATATCCGTAATTACCGCAATACGAGTTGTTTTAGACAAGTTTTGTAGGTGATTTCAAGGGAATTATGATACTCAAAGTTTGACCGCAACGACTGACGAATTAAGAAAACAAGTCACATAAAAGAACAAGTATAAGATACTAAGTCACTTGAAGAGAGAGACATGTCTGATAAAGCTAGTTATCGTACGGGTGAGGGAGAGGTACCGTATCGCCCTTTGAGAGAATTCTTATATCTCGAGCGATCAATCACTCTAGGATGCATTCTACTCCCGTTCAATGTAGGGAAATTTCACTTCTGGAATTGGATGATCCAAATACTTCCCACTTATCATGGAATGGAGTCGGAGAAACCATATCTCCACGTTCGTGAGTTCGAGGAGGCGTGCGAAACTTTCAGCAATCAAACCTGCACAAAAGATGTGATCCGCCTCAAGATTTTTTCGTTCTCTCTAAAGGATAAATCCAAGACCTGGCTATGGTCTTTGCCACCAAACTCAATTACGTCGTAGAATGAGTTGCAATCCAAGTTTCTCAAAAAGTTCTTCCCTCCGCATCGAACGAACTCCGTTAAGGCTCAAATTAAAACTTTCCAACAACTAGAAAATGATCCATTCAATCGATGTCATGAGCGTTTTAACGATTTAGTCATTTCATGCCCTCACCATGGTCTTGATAAACAACAAATTATCTCTTTCTTTCATAATGGGCTGAGTATAAAATCCAAATAACTCTTTAAAACGACGTGTGATGTACCCTTTATCGATTTAGATGCTAATGATGTCGAGATCCACCTTAAGTTTGTCATCGAGACTACTCAAGCGTAGGAAACATATGATCCTAATGCCCAAAACTGGCCTCAACAAGCTCCACCACTCCTTCTGCATTCGGTCTGTACCACATAGACAAAGATACTTTGTTAGACCATTGACTTGACCAATTTGAGAGGAGCATGAGAGAAATGCTCGAAGTACAGGTAAGAGAATCATCCGGCTCCATCCACGCCCCATTGAAAATATGTGTGCTATTTGTGAGGTAGGACATTCAACAGAGGAATGCCCGACGGTAACCGCCTACAAGGTCATGCTTCAAGAGCAAGTAAATGGTGTAAGATGATTTATGGACAATTTTGGTGCCCTACACGAAAATTCTTATAACTCTTCATGAAAAAACCATCTTGGTTTTAGCTACGAGCAACAACATGCTACATTGAATCCTAATTCACAGGTTGCCCCTCCTCCATCCCCACACTTTCAACAAACACCACATATGCACGCACCGCCTCCCGGACCGTACATTACACCACCTCAGAGAAATCTCGAGGTTACGATACACCAATTCATCCAGTACCAATATGCAACCAATGCTAAGTATGATCGCATGTTACCGACATCAATGCGAACATCTTTAAGTTGCAAGCATCCATGAGTATCCAAGAAAAGGGTAAATTTTTGGCCCAAGGTGAAAGACCGCCCCAAGGTCAATCTAGTGTTATCACTACACCCCACGACCATCCAAAGCAATGTAGTGCAGTTACCACTCAACGTAGTGGGAGAGTTGTTGATTCATCACCTCCCCCACGCGACAAAGTCAACAATAAGGAGGTTTCGACCGACACGAAAGAGGCCGAAGATGCCCCCTTAAATAAGAGTTACGATGAGGACTACACTAGTAAGCCTAAGATCATAGTGAAACCACCCACTACTGCGCCGTTCCCTCGACGGTTAGCTCCGTCTCAAAAAGGGACCTCCCATGACGATGTTCTGGATGTTCTTAAACAAATAAAGATCAATTTACCTTTTCTAGAGACCATCAAGTAATTCTTCGCGTACGCTAAGTTTCTTAAGGACTTACTCACGGTGAAGTGTAGTCTCAAGGGAAAGAGAAATGTGTTTTTGACACAGAACGTCAGTTCGGTATTGATGAGTGACCTTCCATTAAAGCATAAAGATCCGGGTGCACCCATCATTTAGTGCATCATGGGGAAGAACCGAATCTAAATAGAGCTAATAGATTTAGGGGCGAGTATTAACATCCCCCCTATTCCATCTATAAGCAACTAGATTTGGGGGGCCTTAATCCCACAAATATGACTCTCCAACTCGCGGATCGTTCCATAAAGATGCTTCGGGTAATTGTCAAAGATGTGATCGTCTAAATTGGAAATTTCTATTTCCTAGTGGATTTTGTCATTTGGGGTGAAGAGCCATCCGTTCTCCCGAACAATCATGTTCCCATCATCCTTGCCCGCCCATTTCTAGCCACAGCTAATGCACTTATTAACACACGAAATGGGTGAATGCAACTAACATTTGGGAACATGTCCCTTGAGATAAATATCTTTAATAACACCAAGTTTTAGGGTGATGAGGGTGAGTCAAGAGAGACGGATCTTATGGAAGTTGTAGGACACGAGCACGAGAGGACTCACATGCGAGAGACGTTAGGGGTATGCCTTGTTGCACCATGTGAGAACGAAAATTCTAACGTTAAGAAAGAAATAGGGGAGGTGTTTTTAGTGACCGTGATTGAGAGCGAGAGTGAGAAAGCAGGCACGAGCAGAGGAGGGCAGTTAGAGGAGAGTGAGAGAAATTGTTCGAAAATTAATCATGAGATAGAGTTAGGCGATATGAGTCTAGAGGATTTTGAGAAGGAATTCGGGTCGACGGATGAGAGCCTTACTATAGAAGTCCAACCATTATTGGACTCTTTTAGTCGCTTAGGAGAGAGCGATTGGAAAGATAAAATAAATGAATTCCTTCTTCTTGACCATCCACCCTTACCACTTGAGTCCTTGGATGCGATCGAGGGGAAGGCTCGAGTCTCGTCCGAGTTAGAGACCGATCTATGCATTCCCGGAGTTATGAGAGATCGAGGTATAACTTGTCTTCCCAATTTTCATCGCGATGTTACCTCCACATCAAGAAAAGTATGTTATGATTCGATTGATCACCATGATCACAAGTCTCAAGGTGTCTCCCTTATTTATGGGAATGGTCCCAACTTATTTCAACTCTTTGTTTACGATGTGAGGACAGGGGAGACAAGGAGAGCAGCAAACCCCATACAAGGGGTTGGGTGAGTTTGTGGAGAGATGAGAGGTCGTCGCACCCCCGATGCATATGGGGTGATTTTTTTATTGCATTTTTGAGTCATGTATTAATGTCATATAGTGTCTTATTGCATTTTAATATTTGTTCATTTTATTTTCGCACTTATTATTTCTTCTTGTTTAGATTTTAGTCCTTTTGATTGAGGACAATGTAAAAGTCTAAGTTGGGAGGGGGGGGGGGGGGGTGACAAGTGCATCTTTCTAAAATTTCTCAAATTTTTAAAATGCCAATTTTTTTTTGAAAATTTCCAGAAAAATTGAGAAAATTTGAAAAAGCCAAAAATGTTTTTCTTCAAAATAATGAAAGTTGGAATTTAAAAGCTTAAAAAATGTCACAATTTTTTTTGTCTCAAGTCGTAAAAAAAAATCAAATGCACAAAGTCAAAATTGACCAAAGATGGAAATTGAACGAAAATTGACGACTTAATGAATAAGTGTGGAGATTAACCAACCCGGTGAGAATTCGAACCTATCACTTTTTGTAGGTCTTTAAATAAATTCGAGTTAATGGTTATCTCAAAGTTCATTTCAGCATTTTAAAAAGTCATTGAGGATCTCAATCCCTTTGCTTTGAATGGTTACGGGAAATGTGTGCGATGTTATCTGGAAAAGCACGCTAAATATATCTTTAGACTTAAATTAATCTTGAGACGAATATGGTAAAGCATTTAGCAATTTGGAAAACAAAGTAGGACCTCGTCAGACACCAAAAAATGTTGACCAGAAAAAGTAATGAAAATTTCATCCCTTTTGCAACCCCACTTGAGCCTAACAAATGTTTTCCTTTCGTTTGGTAACCCGAAAAACCCAATTATCCTGGAATTGTGAAAGGTGAAAAGTCAGAAATAAAGTCTAGAAAATGCATAAAAAGGGGCAAGAAAATAGAAGTATGCTCATAAAAAATAGCAAGAAAAAAGAAAAGTGTGAAAAATAGAAAAAAAATTATAAAAAGAAGAGCAAATGAGCAAAATCCCGAAAAATCACAAATGGACATACTAAGAATAGTTTCCAATTCCGAATTTCCCAGTCAATCCCATTTTACCCAATACACCTTACAACCCGATAAAGTCCTAACCTAGTCCGAATTACAAAATAAATTACCACGTGGAGAGCCTAAAACACAAAAAGATAATAAAAGAGATTAAAATGGTGTGTCTAAGAGATGATGTTTCCCGTTTCCCAATAACCGTAATCCAATGGCGAGATCTTTTCACTTCAAATATTCTATTTTTCAAAGTTGTGTGCGTGAATTCATGTCCATTACATTTACTTTTATATATCACGCATACCGAGAGAAAATAACCACATTTCGAATGATTCATTTGTGAGTGTATCCGTGAGATTTTAAAATCAAAACGAATTTTTGGAAAGTAGCGTAATGATCAATCGGTGAAAATTTGCGATTTAATTTTCGGCTTCACACACACACACACACATAGAGACACACACTATGATTTGAGACTTGTGAATATGATTTTAGGGTGACTATTTTTTCGGAGAGTTTAAATTGTCCAATTTTTAGATATTTGAAATTTTCTTGAGTCGAAAATTAATTGTGTGGCTATAAATCACTTCAAACCCTCACGAGACACAACTCGTCCTACTAGGGTAACCTAGGGGTTTAAAGGTTTGTTTCATATGCAAATGCAATCATTTGCCCATGAAAGAGGTATTCTATCCCTAGTTAGAGTCTGACCATGCTTTTGATTCTTTTACATTGCTCGAGACGTTCAAAATTCTAAGTTAGGCGGTTTGATTAAGCATAAATTCTTTCGATTTATCCCTTTAATTT
Source organism: Sambucus nigra (assembly GCA_949130495.1). Taxonomy (NCBI): domain Eukaryota; kingdom Viridiplantae; phylum Streptophyta; class Magnoliopsida; order Dipsacales; family Adoxaceae; genus Sambucus; species Sambucus nigra. The sequence continues at coordinate 246,368,037 of OX422213.1, read as the reverse complement.
AGAGTCTTTTATCACATTGGGCAATGCAAAATGCGTTAATTTATCTCATATCTCTGATACTAACATTTTCTAATAATTATCCCGAGTTTTATGTATTTTTCATAAATTTTCCAGATATTTAATGCATGAGAGAAAGAAAGAAACCAGACGAAAAGAAGGGAAAAAAGAAAAAAAGTCAAAAGGGTAAAAGAGTAATTTGCAGTTAGAATTCGGGCGAGGAGACACAATAAAAGTTGAACCCCGAGTCTACAAGCACATAGGAAGAAACGGGGTCCAAATCCGATCCCGAAGCAAAAGTTATGAGCCTTGAAAGATGAGAGATAATCATGAGAAACTGATGAGAAAATGAAGATAAATTGATCTAAGGACCAGGACCGATCTGGATTACATAAAAAACGAACCGATCTGGCCCCCTTGAAGTCCACTCTATAAGCTTAGTGAAGCGGATCGATCCAGATTCCAAAAAAAATGAATCGGTCCGGACCCTTGAACTTACTGTCTAACCTTTATGAAGAGGACCGATCCGATATAAAAAGAAAATGAACCGATACGATATACACCGGATCGAACTGAAATATCAGTTCGGATCGATCCGAAGGCTGAATTTTGTAATTATCCATTTTTTCAGCTAGGGTCTTGCATGGCTAAAAGTCTTATAATTTCGTAGGTTTTCAGCACAAGTTTTCCAATTTTTCGTTGAGCTAAAAGTCTTTTTATTTACATATGCATCCTTACAAGGACTTGGGGGTGTGTTACAGCAGGACGGCTAGGCTATAGCTTATTGTTCTCATAAACATTATCCCAATGAGAAGAATTACCCCACACACGATCGTGACCTAGTTGTGGTAGTATTTTCCTTAAGGATTTAAAGGTACTATCTTTTGGGGGAGATATTCAGTCTATTCATAGATCATAAGTCGTTGCAGTATCTATTCACTGATACAATTTAAAAAGTGTCCAAAGTGTGTGCTTATATAGTCTCAAGTGCAAGCCTATCACGTAAGTAATAAACCCAGTAAGATGGGGTCAAATCCAAAGGGAAATAGGACGAATACTCGAACGGTAAGACGATTAACCCTAACCTGACTCTAAAAAGAAATAAAAAAGTTGATCGAAGTACGAAAATTTCTATCAACTAAATGCAAGTTAATTAAACTAATTATGAAACCAAACATACAAGAGTAAGCTAATTATAATTTACTAAGTATGAATGGTAAAAATAGGTTAGAATGCAATCCACCGACCCTAGTACGTTTATTGGCTATAAAACTAGTTATGACTTAAATAATTGGATAAATCCACTCTTTATTAATCTCAAGCATTAAATATATGAGGGTACTAGCCCGCACCATAAATAATCAAAAGTAATAATAAACTGGTATCGTAGTACCTACACACGCATCGCACTCTTAAGCATCCCGGTTACCCAGGGAAAACGAGATCATAAGTCCTATAATAGCTGTGATTACCACATAACATGATTCAATCATTTACTTAATTTAGGGAACTAATTTTCCACACATACAAACCACATCGGGTTGGGTTCATGCATCCCAACCCCTAAAATCCTAGACTAGCATGGTGCAATTAACAAAAACTAGGGTTTTTACGGTGCATGCAACTGAACTCATGATGAAATTACTTCTAAAGAAGAATAAAGATGTAATATCTACTGGGAATAAACTAATCATTCAAGAATTATTAAAATCAAACAACAGAGAAGAGGAAGAAATCAACTTTACTACATAAATTGTAATTGGGAATTAACAACTGTAATTTGTGATCTTCTAGGGTTCTTCTATACGTTCTCTCTCTAAAACTATGTAAAAATAAGCTCTCCCATGTTTTGGGAATCATTTTGAATAAATAACCTACCAAATTATAAGACTTTTAGCCATGCAAGACTCTAGCTGAAAAACTGGATAATTACAAAATTCAACCTTCGAATCGATCCGACATGATATTTTGGTTCGGTCCGGTGTATACCGAATCGGTTCATTTTCTTTTTATATCGTATCGGTCCTCTTCACAAAGGTTAGACAGTAAGTTCAAGGGTCCGGACCGATTCGGTTTTTATGGAATATGGATCGATCTGCTTCACTAAACTTATACAGTGGAGTTCAAGGGGGCTAGATCGGTTCGTTTTTGATGTAATTTGGATCGGTCCTGGTCCTTGGATCAATTTATCTTCATTTTCTCATGATTAAGTCTCATCTTTCAAGGCTCATAACTTTTGATTCGGGACTCGGATTTGGACCCCGTTTCTTCCTATGTGCTTGTAGACTCGATGTTCAACTTCATTTTATCTCCTCGTCCAGATTCTAACTGTAAATTACTCTTTTGCCCTTTTGATTTTTTTCTTTTTTCCCTTCTTTTCTTCTGGTTTCTTTCTTTCTCTCATGCATTAAATATCTACAAAATTTATGAAAAATATACAACACTCGGGATAATTATTAGAATATGTTTATACCACAAATATGAGATAAATTAATGCGTTTTACATTGTCCAAGGTGATAAAAGCCTCTAAATTAAAGGGATAAATCGAAAGAATTTATGCTTAAATTCGGTATACACCGGATCGATCCGAAGGTTGAATTTTATAATTATCCAGTTTTTTTTAGCTAGAGTCTTGAATGGCTAAAAGTCTTAAAATTTCAAATAGACTGCTGGAACACCCCTACCTCCGCTAGGAAGTGCGAGCACTGGTGCTGAAGTCTATTTATCCTTTAGCTCATCGAAAGCTAACTAACAATAATCATCCCACACAAACGACACCCCCTTGTGAGTCATATTCGTCAATAGACTTGTAATCTTTGAAACCCCTTAATAAAACAATGATAGTACCTGCCAATCCTAAGAAGCTACAGATCTCTGTAAGTGTTGTGGGTTGTTCCCACTCCCTCACCACTGCAACCTTCTCGGATCTACTGAAATGCATTTGTTAGACACAATATGGTCCAAGAACTGCAACTCTCACAACCAAAACCCACACTTATCGAACTTGGAGTACAATTGATGGTCCCTTAACGTCTGTAAAACCATACGCAAATGCTCTGTGTGCTCTCCCTTAATCCTAGAATAGACCTAAATGCTGTCTGTGTAAATAATCATGGAAATGGTATAAGAAATCTTTGAACACCCTGTTCATAAGATCCATAAATACAGCTGGTGCATCGGTTAGCCCGAACGATATAATCTCAAACTCATACATACCATACCTCATCAAAAATACGGTCCTAGGGACATCTTACTCCTTAATATATAATTGGTGATAACCCGACCTCAAGTCAATCTTTGAGAAGTAGGATGGACCTATAAATTGGTCAAATATGTCATCGATGCAGGGTAAAGGATATTTACTTCGGATCCTGACCTTGTTCAACTCTCTGCATTCAACACATAACCTCAGCGATCCATCCTGTTTATTCACAAATAATTCCAGATCACCCCATGACGATGTACTCCGATGGAAGAGCCTAGCCCCAAGAGCTACTGAATCTAGCTTTTCAAATCCTTCATCTCCAAAGGAGCCACGTGATAGGGTGCACGTGCTAGCAGTCTAGTCCCCGATGCTAATTTAATGATAAACTCAATTTATTGGCTCGGTGGTAAACTCTGTATCTCCTGGAAGACATCCGCATACTCCTTAATAACTGGGACCAAATATAATAATATAAATACCTCCTATGAGGTCTCCTCCTCGATATAATAAATATGTGTGCTCGACCCTCCCTCGAGAATAGGCATCTCCACTAAAAATATCTTTTGCCCCGAAGTGGCGAATACGACGGTCCTACTAAAATAGTCCACCATTGCTCGATACCCTGCCAACTAGTCCATACTGAGAATGACATCATATACCATCATATCTAGGACTAATAAGTTAGTTATTAAGCATAATTTCTCGACATCTATCGTCACTCCTCTACAATTAGAATGGATAAGGGCCCCACTATCCTCGGTGAATCGACACACATAATAATACAGTTGGCTATCTCTAGTAAACTGGACGCTTGTGCAATCCTAGTAGTAATAAAAGAATGAAATTCCCTCGTATCAAATAACACTCGAACCATATGCCTATAGATAGGAAACGCTCTATAGCTGATGGAGCTTGCGGGGCTGTGGAATCATCACATTCTAGACGTTGTAGACATGCCTATACTATAACTGTCCTTGCTGAGGTGGGGCTATTGGATTTGGTGGTGCTGTAGGTGGTAACTGTGCATTTGGTCCCTGTTGGGAACCCTATTGCTGCCCCATGGACCACTACGAGCAAGATCTGCACATATGGATCGGCTCCCCATAAATAAAGCATCAACCCATGAAATCCCCCTGTCGTTGGCCCTGCTGGCCCTATTCGGGCTACCCCGATCTCTGGACCTGATGGCCTCAGCCCTAATGGCCACTCCCATTATTCCTTTGTCCTTATAAGCCCTGAGGAACATGCTGGTGCTGGCCCTGTCTAAACCCACTATCGCCTGGACTGAATCCCACTGATATGAATCTCTTAGCTAGATCCCCCTGCTGGGTATCTAGCTCATAGTGTCTACCTGACTGTTGTTGTGGTGCCCCACTAGCTCCATTACCTGTCGTCTTTCCCTGATGGAAAGACTTTCCAACATTCTTACCTCTCTTCACATGAAAGAAGTAATCCTAACAGTAAATAAGTGCAACATTTACAACCTCAGTATAAGTCTTCAATGTCGGATTACCCAACATATATTATCGGATCCTCCAATTGGGTCTATCCATAAACTTCAACATCATTTTCTCATAAGTATTCACCTCTTCAGACACAAAGTTTGCCAGATGAGTGAACTCCTCCTTGTACTCGACCATCGTCCAACCCTCTTGTGCTACATCAATAAACCTCCTTAGCATCTTAGTCTGAATCACGGATGGGAAGAACTTGCGCTCAAACCACACTAAGAACTCTACTATCATCACCGTTTCCTTCTCCTCAGATGTGGTGACTAACTCACACCATTAGAATGCTTCTCCTACTAACTTGAAAGTTGTGAAGATCTATTTCTGAGTGTCGGTACACTCAACCATGTGGACATGACGTTGTCTTTATTTCTTCCATTGACTGGAAGCACCATATTTTTATTACCCTGGAACTCTAGTGGTTGCCCTTTCTAAAAGGCCTATCGAACTCTCTCCCACACTGATGGGCCTGGGTGGGCCTGCACGATCGGTGCTACCGACTTCTACGTCTGGGTTTGAGGGAATTGTTGTTCCATAGCTATCATGGAGACATTAACCTCTTGAGCAATTATAGTGGCCACCTTGACAGTGGTCATTCTCCTCTGTGGAACTCGCTGAGCCTCTCCTCTATTGTCCCTCCTGTAAGCCCTAGCTGGTCATCCTATCTTACATAGCATCAATCAGATCGAATTTGTATAAGATCATAACTAATATACATCATAATAATAAAAGAGCGTAAATGAACAAATATGAATGCCACAATCCTAATAATAAGGCTCTATATCAAAAAACCTTACGCTAGAAACGTAGTAAGTCGCACAGATCCTAAATACATTGAACCTGATGCTCTGAGACCACCTGTAATACCTTGACTATTTAAATAATGAGTGTTGATCCCTGTACTAAAATATTATAGGATTCTCAGACTGGCTCATGCTTAGCATCACTGTTGAAAAACAAATTGATTACTAACATCCTATTAATCCCGGTGTCAAATTTTGAAAAATTATTAACTTGCTTATGAAAAACTTCCATTCATATAACAAACCATTCCAAGAATATAACTACACATTCACCGCGATAATAAACTGAATGCTGAATAGATGAAATAATCAAATTAATCGAAAACTCTTGGTAAAAAAATTACAATACAATAATCCAACTGAACTAAAATAAAATAAAGTCTGTATAAGGTAAAGACTGTCTAATAATGGGTGACATGCCCTAAATAAATAACTGAATGAACTCCTATCTATAAAGCAAGGAGAGATGCGTCTAATCGAGGCCTGCAGTCATCTACAACTTTTGTAGCATCTTCTGATAGGAAAGATAATCACACCGGGCATCCTTATGATTGGGCACCTACAAGTGTTTGAATTTTTTTTGACACGAGTCAGATTCCAAAACCATTAGAAAATATTTTGCAAGTATTTAAAATACAAGGATGAAATTGCAGTATAATTGTTCATATTTAAAATGGTGTCGCATTACCATGTGATAATCCTCACCCATCATTTATTGTGCGCACCTAACACATATATTTTAACATTTATCCCCCTCGCTAAACTTCTAGCCAAACTGTGCTACATGTATTTGACTGTTTTCATTCTCAATGAGATATCACATAATCTATATCATTATAACTCTCAATTGTAATCTTATCATTAACCGATTCACATAACTTTACACTAGTTATAATGTCAATGTTCACACATTCGGTTAATTCACACGTATATATACATATATACATATCACATCTCATACACATACATATATTTCACTTGCTATATACATATAATCTCATTCCCAGAGTTGAGATCTGGCGAATGCATTCTCTAGCATACTATCAGGCTCCAGGTACATCACGTACTACTCCCAGGCCACCGGGTAGGAATCTTGCCACCGAACCCAAATCGTAAACACATACCGGAGGGGTCATAGACTTACATTCATAGGTCATAACCATTCCACATTACCTCACTAGACTTTAAACTCACATATAGTGGGTCATGTGACAGTCCTATGACCCGGGGAATCGATCCAATACCTTCTGGTCAACGCTAGGGTGGATCGGCCACTATATACAACCTCCAACGATAACATGCATAGTGTAGGCATGCTTACATATATCGATTGTACACACACACACACACATATATATATATATATATATATATATATATATATAATCGACTAAATGTGCATAAATGACTCATAGCTATTCTACTCCTGCCCATATCCAAATTCTATTTGAAATCCCGAACTGATTTCATTTATCATATTTCAAGTGTCATTCACCCTAAAACACCTATATTCCCATACCCAGATTTTATTCTAGACTAACCCAAGGAAATTATAACTTCTCATATATTTTTCCATAAGTCCTAATTCGTACATTGAGCTCCTTAAATTAATCCAATCCCTAAATAGCGTATTCTGAATAGCAGGGTAGAACCGGTTCGCCCCCTGACTCAAACCAGTTCGCCTGTCGTAGCTGGTCTGGGCGGAGAACCAGTTTGCCAAAATTCACATATGTTTCTACACCATCTATGATATGATTACTAAAAATAAAAAAACTATCAAAGCAAGATAAACACTTTCATTAGATTGTAGAGATTCTGATTCCCTTCTACGAGTCTTCTTTACACAATGGTTCTACGCTCGAAATTGGTCCAATCTCTTCCCGAAATTATTTTCTTCATTTTCTCATTAGTTGTCCCTTCCCTTCTCTCTTCTCTCTCAAGTATAGGTCTTTGGGGATGGAGAAATGGATACCCACTCTATCCACCTTCCATAATTAATCAATAATACAAAAATTATGCTTAGGGTTAAGTGCAAAATGATCCGAAGTCCCCTATACAGATCCCATTCAGTCTAAAAAGTCCACTTGAACTCGATTACAACCCTCGGGTACCTAATTTTGACTATCTCAACCCAATCCGAATTATATGTTCACTATAAATCACCACCCGAGTCACCTAACATAATATTTCCATCTCATTGCCAACACGATCCCACACGTGCGTCCCGAATGAGATACTATCAAATCCGTCAATTTTTACTCACGACATAATATAATTTGACATAATTTTAACTACTTATCACACTAGTAAATATATTTTCACACAATTATTAATCATTTTCTTGTTAATTAATATTTTATTTAATTTTCATTTTTTCTCATTTTATTTAAATTATGTGCACACGTGTAATTTAAAATGCTCACAAATACATGATATTACACCTTTTATAATGTCCCGTGCGAATTTTAAAAGATGTTTCCGTGATTTAGTTTTTCTATTTTGCTTCGATTCTAAATCCAACAAACATATTTAAATTATAAGATTACGAGTGTGTTCTACAAACAATACACATGGACGAGATCTCATTTAATGACATTTTTAATCCAACCAAATGATGTTTCTATTTAGAATGTTTTTATCAATTTGGAGGTGTAAATACATCAATAAACTAAAACAAAAGTTGATAATATAACTACCTAATCAAAATGCGAGTTATTTATATTGGAAGAATATGTCATTAAATCTGTACATACAAAAGTACAAATAAACTATCATGTAAAATAAAAAACTACCTACCTACACAAATGGTAGCTCAGCAAAACAATGGAAAAACTAATATTGTCTCTAGTATCCTTCATTTGTTATGGGTGGAGCTACCTTTGATAATATTATGCTCACCGATTACATAATAAGGAACTTGGCAACATTATACCGAGAGCTATTGAAAGCCTATTTAGAGTACTAAATTCCCTCCAAAATTATTCAACTAGATTATGACATTTGTGTCCAATGGAAGAAGGGTCTTAAGGCAAGGATAATCAACAATGATAACCTTCTCTCTTCCCTCCCCAACAACACCATATAAGTTCTCACAATTAAATATATCCAAAAGTACATTTTTTAGTGTTAAAAAACATTAGAATTGGTCAGCAAATTTGTCAAAATCATTTTATGTGGACATTGCCTGCATTTTTTAGCCTGCGATATGTAATATTATGTGATATTCAAATCGTGTCCTAAAAGGATGTCACCAAAATTTTCTCTTAGCATAACGATGTCTAAAAATAAACAGTAATTTAATATTTTTTAGAACAAAAAGTTACAATGCAACTAACATCGTCATACCCAAAAATTGTGTAACTTGTGAACACCACCGACATGCCACTAGCATCTGAAAATCCCCAAACAACCATAAACCTCTCACAAACAGCACTCAATATAATGCGAACCTCCTGTTGGCAAAATCCCAACAACCAAACGAGTTATTATGGTTTGGTTTGGATTAAAACTCACAAGTTATTATGGTTTAAATCTAAATTGTTGCTTTTAGTTAAACTGTTAGGGCTTCAACTTTAGTTGACACGGCTAAAAAGCCGTCAATGTTACCGAAAATAACTTTACAACCCATTAAAGATATTTTAGGCACTTACCCGTATCCAAGTCTCTTTCAAATCGAATTCTCCTCCTATTTTCCATCTCCTAGGTAAACTATATATTTGAAAATAAAATATGACTATGTTATGAGCTTTCAAAATGTATATATTCAACTGGGTTAAGTTAGAGTTTATTGATTAAGTGTTGTTTTAATCCGATATTGGACTATGCATCATGATTTAGTATTCTTCTAATATAAGACATTTAATATATATAGATGTATATATAATCATATAATGCAAGAAAGGATATAAAGATGATAAGATATTGAAATATAGCCGATGCAGAAAATATCACTATATTCTAAGGGATTCAATAAATTAACATGTGTGAAAGTTTTCCTCATCCTAGATTATAGTTGGAACAAAAACTCACAAATATAAAATCAATAAAAAACCAATCACACACGCGCACACACACACACACACACACGCGCGCGCGCGCACACAAATACATATTACAAGAAATTACATCTTTGAAACAATAGAAGTACAAACTAAACTTGATTTGCGACCTTTATTGGAGCCCATTTAATCGATTTGTGTGTGTATGACTGTGCACGCGAGCGCGTGTGTGTGTGAGAGAGAGATACAGAAAAATACATAGAGAGATACCCTAATAGAAGATGGTACCGACATGGTATGTCGATAGTGAAGGAAATTAAAGTCGGTGAGAGAAAGAGAGAGAGAGAGAGTGAGGGGAAGAGAGAGGGAAAATTGATATGGTGAGAGAGATAGAGCAATAATGAATGAGTGGTAGGGTTTTGATTAATTGGAAGTATTTGTTTAAAAAAATTTATATAAAAAAATTAATCAAAATACATTTAGCGTCAAAATTTATTGTCATCCAAAGTTTATCCATTTTTCGCATCATAAGCTTATGTTGCCAAAGGCTAACTCACATCTGGCAACATCTAATAAAGTTGACAAAACATCAAATAAATTCCCTCCCTCCTTTCGTTAGTATCCCGCCAAAATTTTTAGCTTTTGGCAACAAGATTTATTATATGTTGCCAAAAGTAGAATGTAAAAATATCTTTTGGAAACACGAAAGATTTTTTATCACAGAAGGGTTACTTGTAGCAACAAAAATGGACTATGTCGTTAAATATTATTGAAAAAGTTGCAATTTCTTTTAATGGTATTACATAATGACACATCCAGACTTAGACACCGCTAGGTATCACAATTATGTATTCCTTATTTTTTGTTAAGAGAAAGCGGTGAAAATCTAACAATATTCCACACAGCAAGCTCCACTTGCCTTAGTGTTTACCGATGAGCTTCGAGAAACTCCTTTCCTATCTTTGTTAGTGAAGAAAAAACTCTATATGGATATGAACATGTAATGTCTTCTTTAAGGTTTAATAAAGTGATCACAAAATATCCAAGGGGTTTGGATTTGAAAAATCAAAATGTTTAATCACAAAAAGATATCTAAAAGGGTTGATAAGAATTGCAAGTTTGTATCTCTATATATCGGGAGAAAACCCTCTAAGAGATAGTATTGAAACTATTGTGTTTGAAACTAAGTAAAAAACAAATTATTTTCAGCTCGTTCGAATGAGGGACATCTCGTTCGAACGAAGCACATGATTTCGTTCAAACCACTTCTAATGACTTACCTAATGAGAAAACATAACAAACCAAAAGTGTCCAAAATCGATCTCATTCGACATTCGTTCGAAGTTGTTTTAATGAGGTATATGCACTCGTTTGAATGGCAAACAAGAATCGTTCTAACAACTTCATGAATTTTCAAAAAACATTTAAAAAAATATTTTGAAAAAAATATTTTAGATTCAAACATGTTTATAATACCCCTGAACATAATGATTACACAAAAACAAACTCATATACATTCTTTGAGGATTGTAGTAATGATCTCAACTTATCGATCTTTGATTATCGTATTCTGTCACTAAATTGTCTTCGATTGAAGATCTTGATAATGTACATGATGATGTGGAGGTGTAACGGAATAAGCCAATATTAAAAACATAATGATCAATTATAAATATTGCTTTTACAAATCTCCCTCTTTGCCTATTAGAGTACAAAAATAAAAAATTGATAAAAATAACCCCCAAGACAAGTTTAACAAATGTCCCTTCCAAACCCAAAACGAAAAAGACACTTGTAACTTTGTGTTTACTGAAAATTGTTGTAGGTGCCCAATATGTGTGTTTTAAACAAAGCCAAATTTTCACCAAAAATTATCCAACTTTTACTTATGCACCAAACAAAGTTGTGAAAAACCCATTTCTTACTTTAAACCAATTTTATCTTCTTTAATCCTAAATATGCATCTAGTGATTAAAGCAAGTAAAATAAAGTAAAGAATACTCACAACGCCGGATGTACGAGGAAAAAACCTAAAACCGGAAAATAACCTCGGACGGACCAAGCCAGACAATCATTATGAACAATGGTTTTACAAAGACAGATTAGCCTTACACAATGACTTTATCCCCACGCATCTTGACGCTCCTTCTGATCTTCAATCGTTCTTCAATAGTGCCCACTCAGAAATTCCGTCTTCCATGATACCTGTCCATAATACACGCGTCTACGTATGTCTTGGTGTCCACCGATTGGCTTTGATTCGTCTACGATGTCGAACAAGAAGTCCTTCTCTTTTATTCATCGCAATACCCTTTATGTTCAATGATAGAACAAACTTCTTTGGTGCCGCAAGATCACGTAAGCATATAAGAATGATATCTCGAATCTTTGCAATCTCTAAGGATATGTTTATGCTTTGTAACCTTAGAAAATATGTGCAAACAAGTTTCTGGTTCGTATACTGTTTTCCAGAATGCACACTTTCTAAACTCTGATAGAAACACACTTTAAATAACAATTTATTGCCACCTCGAAAAATGTGTCATTCGAATGACAAGGCCATGTTGTTCGCGCGACTTAAGCATCTCGTTCGAGCGAGATCCCTATGTCGTTTGAACGAGATGATGTGGCAGTTTGACTTTTTGACTTTTAGTTCAAAATGTCTATTTTAAAGGAGATCCAAATAAGTCAGACTCCCTTTCGAGTATATAAGAATAAAACGTAGTGTAAACCTGTTAAAACACTTTTAAAACATTTTTTCTTTATAAATATACATCCTTATCTTTTATAAAAATAATTTCGAGCACCATTAATTATACGCATTCATACCTGAGTGATCTCGGAATTCAAAACCTTTGAAGACGATTAAACTTTCACCAATTATACATCGGCATGATTAAATCTTTGAAGCTTTTCCGCAACGTCTTTAATTTTCTTCAATACGTCATAGACCAAGTGGGATCGTGACAAAATAAAATCTCCCTATGACATATTACAAAAATAGTTTTGTTCACGTAATTAAGTCAAAACAATACTAGTACTCAATTGGAGATTTATGTCCTTACAAATCTCCCCCTTTGATGATTCTGGAACAAAACAAAACTAGTGAAATACCTAAATGGGCCATCAAGCCGTACGATGCCTAATTCCCATCCCATAAACCCAAAATCAAATATACAGGACACGGACTAGAATATGTAGCATTGGCAAGCATGAGATGTCTGAATGTGATGTAGACTTGAAATCTCGAATCGCTAAAGCAAACCTACACACATGAAACAGACAAACAAATACCCAGTGAAGTATGGAGGAACAAATGATACAAATTTATATTTCTAATAAGAACAAATCATTTGAAACATGTGAGCAATTATTTGATACCAATTTGAAAGAAATATAATCAAACAATATGTAAATATAGATATCAATAGAAACTCTTAACAAATCTCCCCCTACATCACATACATCTCTCCCCCATTTTGTCTCGGATAGACAATCCGGTGAAAAGATAAACCAATTTGAAATATCTAACATGAGAATATAAACCAATTTGAATTAATGTGAAGTCGCTAGATAATCAGAAAACAACTAGCTAAATATGATCACGTAATCACAAATCAGTAGCTAGTAGACCAAGGAATCACACAAAAAATGTATCAATCTAATCAGGTGTGATAAACGGACTATATGCAAAAAATCCAATTTTGAACCAATTAAAACCTGCATATAAACAGGTCACTCCAGAAAAACTTCCAGCAGTACAAAAAATATACCAAATTAATCCAGACGACTGCAAACCAATCAGAAGCCAACACATCAGCCTGTCGTTTGAATGAGTCAGGGACATCTCTCAAACGAGTTGAGGATGTCGCTCGAACGAAGTACATCTGTCGTTCGCGCGAGATGGATATGTCGTTTGAACGAATTTGTGCGACTTGTCAGAATTTCCCATATTCCCAGAAATATTATATAATATTGCCGAGTGAAAAAATTTCCACAAAAAAAATCCAGGAAGGTCCTGACAGAAGCAAAATAGTGTTAAAAAAGTAGGCTTTTAACACAAAACGCAAAAACTCATAAGAACTAAAAATGTGAGTTACATGCAAACATAGTACCGATGTGCTCAAACATGGATATGAAATCAATGGGCGTGAAACTACAACAAATGAGTCATAATTCCAACACATCGAAAAGATCAAGAAGATCTTATTGATAGAGACAAATCATCAAAATTTATCATAGCCATATGACAGTAAAAGTGTGAGCTTAATGAACTAAACATACTATGTGCACACAAATCCAGAATTTTGACGATTCTACAAACAATAGCGTCAAATTGCAATGTCTCAACATTAGGATTAAATGTGCAAACCCATTTAAATTTTTAATCCATACAAACTCCCTCAATAATATCATATTTTCCTTGGAATGAACTAAATTAATTTGGACCTTTTCTATACATATTGCATTTTCTTTTGGGCTCTTTTAAACAGTGGCTTTCACGACGAGTTAATTTTAAACTCTCGCATCCCTTTCCCGTTAATCACTCATGATTTTTTCAATTCAAATACTCACGGTAAATGTTTTTTACATGCACGCTTCTCCTTAAGTCTACTTACGCATAGATGACAAGATTGAGATAAGAACGCCTCACCAAATTTAAATATGCAAGAGAAGTCAAACATCTATATAAACTTGTGCATGTGTGCAATGTTGACATATATACAAAGTGAAATCAAAATGCATATCAACTTCGAAACAACCCCATATAAATAATGGTTAAGATCATTCTAAGAATCGATAATAATGACCAAATGTCCTAGCCACATGGATATGAAACGATTGGGGAGGGTCCAAGAACACCAATATGCCACATCAAACATGTAAACTCAAAAAAAACAAAAACCTAAAATCTTTTTGTTTTTTCAAAAGTTTTCTCAAAAATAAAATCTTTTTGTATTTTTCAAATAAGACTCAAAATAGTGGAAAATAAAATACAAAATGATACACATGTCATAACACTAGAAAATTATAAACATGTTGCAATGACTAGCGTATGACAAAACATGCAAGCTACTAACCATAAGAAATAGCAAGAGATGAATCATGTGCATGCATATGAGAATCAACCAACGAAGCATTTAACATCTCCAAAATGGATTTCCTAACCCAAACAGGTGTATACCTAACAAAACGAGTTTTGGGAACCAATGGGACACTACGTTTAGTCTTCCTAGGGTCTTTTTTAAGATCAAAACAAAAACTCCTAAGGTGACCTTTCCTACCACAATGCGAACATGTGAAAACACGACGAGGAATGGGACCTTTAGGTTGACCTTTTCTAATACCCTCGGATGTGGTTGACGCTCTAAAATAAACTATGGTTTTGTCTTTTACAATCGAACCACTAGAACAAGATAAGCCTCCACCTTCACTACCTGAGTCATTTAAATTATTTTTTAACTTCAAATCTTTCGACTTACGCAAATGATTAGACTCCTCAAACTTTCGGCAATCCTTCTTTAAATTTTCAATTACCCCTAGAAGGTTATCTCGCTCCTCCTCAATATGAGCAAACTTATCCCTAAGAACCTTTTCACATGCCACAAAATCATTAATCGGATTATTTTCCTCAACGATACAAACTCTTGAATTTTTTAAATCCTCTAACTCTTTTTCTAAAGCGAGGACTCTATCATCACTCTCCTTTTTGCCCAATTTTAGTATATTAATTTTTTTAAAAAAGGAACTAAAGTGCTCACGACAAATATCTCTTTGAATTTGAAACGTTTGCAAATATTCAATCGTATTTTTAAAATCGTAATTTTCTTTCTTCAAAACTTCAATACGCTTTGCAAACTTTAAATTCAAATGATGTAAATCGTCAATGCTTAGAGAATCCATCGACAGAAAACAAACACAGGAGAGATAAAGAAACACAAGGGATCACAAAACAAATAAAATATGTTTTCTAGCTCTGATACCAATTTGACGACGTGAGAAGTCAAATTATATAAAAAAATATAAATCCTTAAAAAATCAGGATCACGCGATAAATTAGCGTAACCCGCTCTGATACCAATTTGTAGGTGCCCAATATGTGTGTTTTAAACAAAATCAAATTTTCACCAAAAATTATCCAACTTTTACTTATGCACCAAACAAAGTTGTGAAAAACCCAATTCTTACTTTAAACTAATTTTATCTTGATTAATCCTAAACATGCATCTAGTGATTAAAGCAAGTAAAATAAAGTAAAGAATACTCACAACACCGGATGTACGAGGAAAAAACCCAAAACGGGAAAACAACCTCGGACGACCCAAGCCAGACAATCACTATGAACAATTGTTTTACAAACATAGATTAGCCTTACACAATGACTCGATCCCCATGGGTCTTGATGCTCCTTCTGATCTTCAACCATTCTTTAATAGTGACCATACAGAAAATCCGTCTTCCACGACACCTGTCCACAATACACTCATCCACGTATGTCTCGGTGTCCACCGATTGACTTTGATTCGTCTACGATGTCCAACAAGAAGTCCTTCTCTTTTCTTCACCGCAAAACCCTTTATGTTCAATGATAGAACAAACTTCTTTGGTGCCGCAAGATCACGTAAGCATATAAGAATGATATCTCGAATCTTTGCAAACTCTAAGGATGTGTTTATGCTTTGTAAACCTTAGAAAACATGTGCAAACAAGTTTCTGGTTCGTATACTGTTTTTTAGAATACACACTTTCAAAACTTTGATAGAAACACGCTTTAAATAACAATTTAAGGCCACCTCGACAAATGTGTCATCTAACTACAAGGCCATGTCGTTCGCACGACTTAAGCATCTCGTTCGAGTGAGATTCCTATGTCGTTTGAACGAGATGACGTGGCAGTTTAACTTTTTAACTTTTAGTCTAAAACGTCTCTTTTAAAGGAGATCTAAATAAGTCAAACTCTCTTTCGAGTATATCAGAATAAAACGTAGTGTAAACCTTTTAAAACGTTTTAAAATATTTTTTCTTTATAGAAATACATCCTTATCTTTTATAAAAATAATTTCGAGCACCATTAATTATACGCATTCATACCCGAGTGATCTCAGAATGCAAAACCTTCAAAGACGATTAAACTTGAACCAATTGAACATCGGCATGATTAAATCTTTGAATCTTTACCAAAACGTCTTCAATTTTCTTCAATACGTCATAGACCAAGTGGGATCATGACAAAATAAAATCTTCTATGACATATAACAAACACAGTTTTATTCACAGAATTAAGTAAAAATAATACAGGGACTCAATTGAAAATTTATGTCCTTATAATTGTCATCATGTAGTCCATGATATCATCAATGCGAGAAAGACCTACACACATGAGACAAAGAAATACCGTGACGCAGGGAGTTTAAAACATAAAAACTCTCCATCAATATGTTCTCCCCCTTTTTATCTATAATAGACAAAGGGTTGGAAGCTAAGCCTGAAAAGTTAGTATCGCGAAGAAAAAAATGTGAAATATCATTATAAAGTATATAAAACTAAGCATGGGCTATGAAACTTTAACAATCCAACAGACTATATTTAAAGTTTTTAAATTTTTTTACTATAAAAATGTATATATAAATACAAAAAGTCACACCATGGAGTAGCATGAAAACATACGAATCATGGATATGGAATGAATGTGTGTGAACTTAATGCATGATAAAGTCACATAGGTGTGTCCATATGGGATTTTTCAACACAGGTTCTCCTCGAGAGAGATGTGCTTGTGAGGGGATCAAGGAGGTAAGTCCCCTATCCGTCACTCGTGTGATCTTCGCGGGCTCCCATGGATATAAATTTGCTGTCGTTAAAGGGTGGGGTGGGGGGAATATAGAAAATGGAGCCGCAACCAATTTTTCTCAAAACAGGCAAAAGATGTAGCTGTACCCAAATAAACAACATCAAAGACAAAATTAATGCATATGAAAGTAAATAGATCACGAGTCTAGGGAATAAGTTACAGAGTAGAAAGGTGTTAGGCACCCATTCCACCATTTTAGTATCTCATGGGATATGACAATATTCTCCCTTTTCTCTAAAACGTAGTTTATGTGTATGGTGTGTGCAAAGTGAAGTAAATGAGAAAATAAATCTTCATACTCACATAGTATAAAATACGGAGATGACTCATTCAAAGGAGTATAAAATAAAAAAGCAACAAGATAATCTAAAATGTAGCCGAAATGTGTGCAGCGCACCGGATCATAGTCCATCGTAAAGAATTAAATACACCTGTCTCACGAGGATGATAAAAACTAAAATAGGAAAGGCTACACTTTATGAATTATGCTAGGTCGTAATCCATTATAAGAAAGTGGATATGCATGCCAGAAGCAAATGCAAAAAAGGGAAAGGAATAGAAAATATGAAAATATAATATAATGTGAGCAACCACCGGATCATGATTCACTATGAGAAAGTGAATATTCCTGTCTGGCAGGGTTGCTAATTATATATAGACTAGTATGTGTATATATACATGCAATACTAGTAAATGTGAGAATAAATAAAATGATGAAATGAAAAACTAGTACTCGAATACCGAGGAAAACTCGAGATGCCTACATAGGCAAAATGCCATAAAAGTTCACGTGGTTTGATAACATGTAAAGGTGGGATTTAATCCATGAACCCAAAACTTAAATTTTCTTTAGCTTGTTGGAAAATGTGTACAAGTGTAGAAAGTGTGGAAAAGGGGAAGAGAATTCTAATTTGGGGTTTAAAGATTAAACCCTCTTTTTATTTTTTTTAGATTTATGAAACTATATTTTTTGTATATAAGTACTAAAAAAAGATTCTTTATGGCGAGAAAGCAAAAGTAAAGAAAAAGATATGTTAAGAGTAAAGAATTTGTGATAAATAACACTAATAAATGAGCTACAGAAAGGTAGAAGTGAAAGTTCTTTGAAACTTTACTACTAATTTTTTAGGTGAAGTTTTTTTATGGTTATGGACTGGTGGTGAAATGATGGTGAGATGGGAGGAAAAGTTGGGGTTAAAGTGATGTAAGAAAAGGTGGAGAGAATGTTTGCAAAGTGATGTTATTGGAGAGATGGAGCACTAATTTTTAGGCAGAGGCTTTTCAGATCACGAAAAGGGGTCTTTGGGAATGAGGTCATAGCCTCCTTAAATAGAAATTTTTTAGGGTTAGGAGTCTGCTAATCGGAATAGGCCCTATCCTGCCAATCAGCACACCCGCAACTTGCTGGTGAAGTAAAGTACCCCTCTGTCAATAGGCAGAGGGTTATGTATGACTTTTGGTAGTCCAAAAGGGACATTTTTTTTCCCGAAAAATGGGCATAAAATGCAAATAGTAAATTCGAATCACACATGGCCTGGACCGTTGGAAAAAGGTATTCATATCCTTATAAAAGTTCATCATGATACTCCTAGATATAAGAGTTGAACAAAGACAAACGGAGCTCGAAAGTTCTCGATCACCTCTAGGATAATGTTTTGGAGTAAAAAGGAAAGTACGCATGAACCGCAAGGCCAATTCACGCATGGTATGGACCGTTGAAGAGGGTATTCAGAATCCTAAAAAAGTTAATAAGCGACTCCCGGGTCTGATAATTGACCAAAGTTAAATGGATCTTAGATGCCCCTGATGACCTCTAAGTTAGGTTTTAAAGTGAAAAGGTAAGTACACATGAACCGTAAGGTCGATTCGTGCATGTATGAACTGTTATAAAGGGTATTCAGAACCCTATGAAAGAGCATTGATCCACTCCTAAGTGTGACAGTTGACCGAATTCAAACATACCTTGAAAGTTCCCGATAACCTCTTCGTTAGGTTTTAGGGTAGGACCTTGAGTCCGAGGGTGAAAGGGATCTAATGAGATGTTTGAAGGGTACTATGATAGGGTGTCTACAGAGACCTTCGATGAGAAATATTTGAAGAAGTAGAGGTCATCAAAATATAGAAACCTCTGTTGGAGGTTACGAGTGTTGAGGGTAGAGATCGAATTTTGATAACCTAAGGAGCGTAAGCAACTAATTCAGCGGACCAAGGTCTATACTGGGGACTTTAGGGTAATATAATTAACCTAAGGAGTGACAAAAAATTGATTAAGAGGGTAGAGGACAATTCTAAAAAAATTAAGAGTGAGGGCAACCTAATTAAAGGGGTTGAGGCCAAATATGCAGACATAATGAGTGATGGCGACTTAATTCAGAGGGTCGAGGCCAATTTTACGAACCTAAAGAGTGATAACGATCTAATTCATAGGGTTGATGTCAATTATATGGACCTAAAGAGTGAAAGAGACTTGATTTATAGGGTCTAGGTCAAATCTACTGACCTGGAGAATGATAGAAACCTAATTCACAAGGTGGAGGCCAATTCTACAGACCTAAAAAGCGATGTAATTCAGAGGGTCAAGGCTAATTATTCGAACCTAAAAGGAAAACCTAATTCATAGGGTAAAGGGGAATTCTTTGGATCTATTGAGGGATAAAAACCTAATTCATAGGGTTGAGACTAATTTTGCAGACCTAAATAGTGATAGCGACCTAATTCAGAGGGTCGAGGCCAATTATGCAGACCTAAAGAGTGACAACGATCTAATTCATAGGTTTGAGGCCAATTTTGCAGACTAAAGAGATATAAAGTTTGTAAATGTGATTGATAATCAGTGATTGCAATAGGCGGCACACTTTTTATTCCGTTTCTATTGAGGAGTGTGAATTCAATTTTGGCGGACTCGATTAAATATTTTTTTTAAATCTTTGAAGGATTTTTCATGCTTTTAAAAATGGATGAAATTTAGGGAAAGGTGTAGTTTTCTATGAATTTAGAGGTTTATGACTTTTATGGATTTTTTGGGATTTTTTGAAAATTGTTTGGGGAATTTTTTGATTTTTTTAGAATTTTATGATAAAAATTAGGGGGTCTGTTGATAGACATAGGAAGACGTGTGACTTTTAGTGTCTTTGAAGGTGAGTGTGTTTTCGAGGATGTACCGAAGGAGGAGGTCAAATAGGAAGTGAAAGGACTTCCTAACTTTGAAGGATGTGAGTGCGGTGTTGAACACCTTAACGAGTGATCAGGTTAGGCTCTAATTTTGTCCTTTTTTGGATTTTGTTTATTTTTTTCAATGCTTATAGATTTTTATGACTTTTTCTGGGGGACATGTGATGTTCTAACCTTAGCATCTAGCCTCGAGGGTTGTCGAATTATGAGCGTTCATGCCCAGATGCGGAGGCTGATAGCGCACGAGCTCGAGAATATATGGTACCTAGGAGAGAGGGTGATGAGGTAGGTGATGGAGGAGGTTCTTCCATCAGTGCCCCCTGAGTATATGAGGAGGGTGAATGAGATGTCATGTGAGGTGAGGGCGGTAACGATGGAAGGTGAGCCCTATATTCTTTATATGAATGTGATGATAGGGTATGATTATTTAGACTTTACAACCACTTGGTTAATGTCACCATCTATTCATGATATGGAGGCTATTCCCTCACCTCCATCAGGATCATGTAGGGGTAACAACATGCCGATATCTTCAGTGCACAGCTTACGGGGTGGAGCAACGATAATGACGGAGGATATTCCCATCAAGCACCTTTTCATTCCTTCTTATTACATTCAGTTTGGTGGTGGACATGTCTTCTCGGTGACTCATCGCCCTCAGGAAATAATAGATGACCTCGCTCCCATCTCCAAGGAGGCTCTTAAAAGGGAGGTATGGATTTACCTTCAATTTTTTTTCAATTTTCCACTTTAATTATGATATCTTTTTTTTACCTACTTGCTTTCCTTTGCTTGATCGTTTTTTGTAGACTATTTATTTATAGACATATTGGCTATGAGATATTCAAGATTGGATGGATTTTATGTTCAGTCATGTGATGAAGGAATTCAGATCTTGTATGGTGCCACTGACAACTTCTGAGGAGAGATTTTCTCCTAGGAGCAGGGGTCCAGCGCTCACCATCTAGGGAAACGTGTTCGTCGAGGTGCTTGAGGCCGTGATCTAGGATTTTTAGAAGATCTAGGCTGTGTCCCAAAAATTTAATCTTTTTTCTTTTTTATTCTTGAAAAATGTAAACACAACAATAAATATATATACTTGATGCATGTTTCATTTTCTTGAATATATTGAATTAAATGGCCTTTTCTACATGCACTTTAATTTTCCATCGGGGTTTTATTTATTAAAGAAGCAAGAAAAAAATTGAAATATACATTATTCTTTGGAAGTTATTTTCTAGGAAGGGGTAGTCAGGAAAAACCCTTGTAAACAAGTTGTTTCGACAAAAAAGGTTTATTTGAAAAATTCACAAAGAAGAAAAGTTAGAAAAAATCCCCAAATAATGGGTGTACTGATCGACATACCCCTTGCATGCCTATCAGCATACCAGTCAGGTCCAAATAGCTTTTCCATCCATAATTGTCCTCCTTATACACTTGTATGTAATTGAAAACATTTATTGCATTAGGAGGCTGCTCCCTTCATCTTTTAGGGATGATTTTAAGTATAAAAGGGTCCCCTTTGGGGTGGAGTTTTAAATCCCATCCCAACTTCTTTCTTTCTCTATATTCCATAATATTTCTTCCTCCTCTAAGATAGCGGTTCTCGTGATTGAATCCTTTATAGCTTACCTCGAGGGAATGGAAGCCATGTGTCTGTAAAATGTCGACTATGAGGTATTGAACTTGCGTCCGGCTAGCCTATGTCATATCCGTTGCATTGATTAGAATCTCCTAGAATTTTCGTTGCAATTATAGTATCCTAAAGACCATATGTTTTTTTTATCATAGACGAAGTATGTCGCACTTTTGAAGAATTTATTTCTATGTTAGGTGTCAACCCTAGTGTTTCTCCGATTATGGATAACCTATCCCATTATCCTTATGTGTCACTAGCCGAATTACTACACATCTCTCCATAGGCTACTTGAGCACTAGTACATGGGGGAAGTATCATGTTTTCGATAGTGCTGATTTTGGTGAGCCAGAAAGACTATAGTAAAAAATATTTTACTCGCACTACAGCCTTAGTACTAATTGCCAGGCTTCTCTTGGTAACTGGTGATATGACGATGAACCCTCAGGTGGACACGATCGTGATGCGGATGTCTCATTATCGCAATCTGATTGCTACCATATTGGTAGAGACATTGAACAACCTGGATGGTTGGAAGGAAGGTTGGGAAAACTTTTTATGAGGCAACCTCGTGATGCTATTCATATGGTTGTCAGAGAAACTACACTTGGAGACTCCCCCTGAGTAACCTTTGACCGGTATCCTCAATTTTTTTACACGATACTTTTACATCTTTCTCCCCTCTGTAGAGAATTGGGTTAATTTTCTCGTAGAGCATGAGGCAAGACATCTTCGTTGGTAAGTGCCATAGTGGGGTGAATTACGTCTTGTTCAACAACTAGGGGATTACCATTATATTCGACTGGCATGTCTACCCCAAACTTCTTTTTACTTTCCTTGGCAACTTTTGCATCAATCGATTCCCATAACCACCTACTTTCCCATGGAGGATTTAACTGAGTCTTTGAGGATGATCTTGGGTCTTTGGGGAAGCATTGTAGGCTAGTTACCCATCCATCCTAATCTGTTGAGGAACCTAGGATCGTACCTAGGAACTATTTAAGGAAATTATGGGGGAAGGTGGTAACGAAGGTTTATGTAAAGGAAGTTAGAAAGAGTTGGATTATGATGTTTGACGCTCTAGAGGAGGGCATTGTGGTTTTGTCTAAGTTGATCAAGTCATACTGTAATATGGAGCGTATAAGGAAGTGTAGTTAGGATTAGGATTCTTAGGTCCTCCGAGGACTGGTAATGATAATGAGGTGAACCCGTCTGGTAGTTGGGTTTCATTTTGTGAGTGCATGGGGGAAAGTTTGGTAATAGGTGTATTAGTATATGGGTAGGCTAGACCATAGGGTTGGTAAGGTTATGAAGGTATTTTTGGTTTTGATTATCACTCATATCTCATATTGTTGTAGTGTTTTATAATAAAATATTTAAATCATATGTTTGGCATATTTTGTTGTGTATTTTTAAGAATCTTCTTTTTTCTTGAATTGTCTATACTGAATGCTAAGGCATACATAATCCTTTTGTTCATTTAAATAATGAGAAAGACTAGTGTTCTCGGTGGGAGAAAAGAATAACATTTTATGAAAGATAAAGGACCATGCCCAAAGTGTCTTTATGGGCTTCCTACAAACCTCTGTGAGGTTTGAATTTTTTTTCTTTAAGTTTTTCTTTAAAAAGGAAATTTTGGGAGGATTAGGTCCCATGTAGTTTTTAAAATAGAAGAAAAGTGTTTTTTTAGAATAGCAAGGATATAAGAAGATTCATAGCGCAACGAGAGTTGGACTAGGGGTAGAATTTCTTAAGATGATAAAAATTTACTGGACACATTATCTTCTCTCCATCGAGGTCTGCGAACATAGCAGCGCCACCTGACAGAATCTTCTTCGTGATGTAGGGCCCACTCCAGTTAGGTTTGAGTTTTCCTCTTAGGTATCATATGGGTTCCATAATTTCTTTGAGATACAAATCTACTTTTTACACATCGTGATCTTTGGATTTCTTATTGAAGGACCGCACAATATGGCTATAGTACCCTTGTATATTATATTGATATAGAGACTTTCATCCGAAAGTGAGAGTTCGATGTAGCGACTTTGCAACCAATCAACCTGACTTTTGAGCATGACCCATAGAGAGGGTATTTTGAGTTCGACGAGTATTATTGCCTCCATACCGTAAACCACGAATTAAGGGTAGCTCCAGTGGGTGTTCTGATAGAGGTGCGGTATCTCCAGAGCGTATATGGGATCTGATTTTCCCAATCTCTACAACTTAAAGTGATTTTACTGATTTTGGATTTGAGGCTTTTGTTAGTAGCTAAGACATCCTCATTGGTTTTTGATCGGGAGGGAGAGGACTTGTGCCTTCAAATCCCATAAACATCAACTACGTTTATGACTTTAGCTTCAAAATAGAGCCCATTATCTGATACCAACTCATGGGGAAGTCTATAAGGGAAGATGAGATTCTTTCTGATGAATTTGTCTACTTTCCTTGCATTCAGCACTGCATATGATTCGACTTCCACCTATTTGGTGAAATAATCAACGGAGAGCATAATGAATTCGTGCCCTCTTGATGCTTTGGGAGTGACTTTCCTAATAATGTTAATGCCCCAAGTTGAGAAGGGCCATGGAGAAGTCATGTTGTACAACTCTCGGGGAGGTAAATGCTAAAGACTGGAAAATTGTTGGTATGTGAATCATCTTATGACATATGCAACGTTGTATTGAGCCATAGTGGTCAAGTAATATCCCTGAATGATGTTCTTATTATCAATCATATGACCGTTCATGCGAGGTTCACATTTTTTATTATGGATGTTCTGCATCACGTCTTCGACCCTAACCCCTGCTATGCATTGCAAATGGGTTCTGTCAAAATTTCTCTTGAAGAGTTCTTTATCGCAGATGATGTATTGAGCAGCAAGTGACAAACGAGGGCCTACTTCATTGTCCAAACTACCAATTGTGTTACCATATGCGTTTCGAGATGAATTTAAGTTTAGAGATCAATTTTTGGCACGTTTTTCAAAGCAATATCACACACGTCTTTCATAACCGATCAAAATGAAAGGACTGAGATCCTCTACGACTTTTTAGGGGCTAAAAAGAACTTTGAGTTAATAATTAACTTGGATTGATTTAAAAACTAGCAAAAAGTGATAGGCTCGAATCTCACCGGGTTTGTTAATCTCCACACTTATTCGTTAAGTCGTCAATTTTCGCTCAATTTTTATCTTTGATCAATTTTGTCTTGTGTATTTGAATTTTATAACTTGAGACTTCAATCTAACTTTTAATGATATTTTTGAAAAATTTGAATTCCAATTTTTATTTATTTTGAACAAAAATATTTTTGGGTTTTTCAAATTTTATGATTTTTTTGGAAATTTCTGGAGTTTTAGAAATACGCACTTGTGACCCCCCCTAACTTAGACTTTTGCATTGTCCTTAAGGAAAAAGGGCTAAAATCTAACTCAAAGTGAATGAAAAGTGCGGAAAAATAAAATAAATAAATATTTAAAATGCATAAAGACACTAAATGACCCTAACACATGACTCAATAATACACTAAAAATCACCCTATATGCGTCGGGGGTGCGACGACCTCTCATCTCTCCACAAACTCACCCGACCCCACTCACGGGGTTCGATGCTCTCCTCGTCTCTCCCGTACTAGGATTATAATCCAACAATCGGAACAAGTTGGGACCTCGCCCATAGATAAAGGATAGACTGGGAGACTCATCGTGACTAATTGGAAAGGGATCCTCGTGATGAATACTCAAAGCGTGGCCTACGTGCATCGACTCAGAGGGAACACCTAAGTTTCTTTCAATATTTAAGATGCATGGGTCAGGCTCTAAGTCGGACGAAACACAACTTTTCTTGTCAATCAGTTCCGGGACCTCAAGTGGTATGGGTGGATGGTCACAACGAAGAAACTCATCAATTTTATCTTTCCATTCGCTTTCTTATAGGTGACTACATGAATCCAATAGAGTTTGGACTTCGTTGTTAAGTCTCTCATCCACTGGACCAAGTTATTTTTCAAATTCTTCCATGCTTATGTCCCCTAGCTCTCTCTCTATCTCTCGAGTAGTGCCTACGTCCTCCCTTACTTGTTCGATCTCTAACTCCACCATTTTTCTCTCTTCTAATCCCTTTCTCTCTCTCTCTCCATCGCGGTATAAGTTCCCTCTCTCTCAGGACTAGACCCTAAGCAAGATTCTAAGGTGTCTCCACAGAAATTTTCCTCAATGTGCTCTTCTATGATCTCATTAATTAGGCTCACCACGTGAAGATCATCTTCTTCCCCCGTATGTTGGGCTATATGGAAGATGTTGGTCTCTAAGGTCATGTTCCCAAAAGTGAGTTGCATATGCCCATTCCTAGTGTTGATAATATCGTTAGCCATAGCTAAAAATGGGCACCCGAAAATGATGGGAACATGATTTCTCGAGGAGAAGGAAGGCTCCGTGTCCTAAATGACAAAGTCTATTGGAAAGTAGAAAGTATCAACTTGGACGATCACGTCCTCAACTATACCTCTTGGGATCTTC
Organism: Sambucus nigra; assembly: GCA_949130495.1. Taxonomy (NCBI): domain Eukaryota; kingdom Viridiplantae; phylum Streptophyta; class Magnoliopsida; order Dipsacales; family Adoxaceae; genus Sambucus; species Sambucus nigra. The sequence goes on along the minus strand of OX422213.1, from coordinate 246,341,350 downwards.
ACGGATCGATTCGCTAATTGGAGAGTGATCTTTGTGGGCTTAAGGTCGCCCAGATCAAGTTGCCTACAGATGGTTTAAGGGAGGATATTGACACTTGATCCTAAGTAAATTAAGTCTTTTTCGATTTTATTTACTCCAATGATGCAGGAAATGGTGGGTGCACCGAGATCTTTGAATTTTAGCGGGAGATCATTAAGTAGAATGGAGCTCACGTTCTATGCTAGAAAGATGTTTTTCTTTACCTTTATCTTCCTCTTAACCGTGAGCAAGTCTTTGATGACTTTTGCATAAGCTGGAATTTTCCTAATGGCATCGAGGAAAGGTAAATTGAGCTTTACTTGCTTTAGCACGTCTATCACGTCATCACGTGGGTTTCCTTTATGTGAAGGAATCAACCTTTGAGGAAACGGTGCCACGGTGGGTGGTTTCACTACTACCTCGGGCTCACTAGTTTCTTCTTTATCACTCTCATTCAAGGGGACATCTTCGGCCTCTTTTGTATCGGGCTAAATCTCCTTGTCTTTGGTTGTGTCGTGTGGGGGAGGTGATAAATCAACAACTCTCTCACTACGAAGAGTGGTCACACTAGTTGGACCTTGGAGAGGTTTTTGGCCCTAGGTAGGAAACTTGCCCTTTTCTTGGACACTCAACAGTGATTGTATCTTTGAAATATTTGCATTTATGTCACTAATCAGGCGATCATATCTGGCATTATCTGCAGTCTGATTATTGATAAATTGATTCATCGTATCCTCGAGAATTCTTCGCGGTGGAGTGATATACGTTCCTTGAGGTGGTAGTGCTTGCACATGTCCTTGCATGTGTGGAGATTGTTGATAGTGCGGTGGTGGAGGAGGGGCAACATGTGAATTAGGATTCATCGCAGCATGTTGTTTCCCATAACTAAAACCAGGATGGTTTTTCCATAAAGGGTTGTAAGAATTCCCGTGCGGTGCACCGAAATTACCCTTAAATCCTCCTATACCACTGACTTGCTCTTGAAGCATCACTTTGTAGGTGGGTATAGTCGGGCATTCCTCAGTTGAATGGTCCGCCTCACAAATCGCACACACCTTTTCGACGGGGTTTGGGATGGATCCAATTGGTCCTCTTCCATATACTTCACATAGGTCTCGCAGTCCTTTCTCAAGTAACTCAAGTCGACTGTCCGTCATAGAATTATTTTCTACGTGGAATAGGCCGGACGCCGATAGAGTGGTGGTCACTTGGAGATTTCGATTTTGAGCATTAGGGTCAGATATATCCCAAGATTGGCTAGTCTCGGCGACATACCTCAGGTGCAGCTCAGCATCGTGGGCGTCTACGTCGACAAATGGACCACTACCCATGGTTTCAACTAGTTGCTTGGAGTTAAGGTTCACCCCATTATAAAGGAAGGAAATGATTTGCGGTGTATCAAATCCATGATGGGGGCATGAAGTAATTAACTCATTGAAACGCTCGTAACATCGATGAAACGACTCATTTTCCAATTGTCGGAAAGCTTGAATTTGAGCCTTAATAGAGATCGTTCGACGTGGAGGAAAGAATTTCTTGAGAAATTTAGATTGCAACTCATTCCAGGATGAAATCGAGCTTGGAGGTAAAGACCATAGCCAGGTCTTAGCCTTATCTTTTAGCGAGAATGGGAAGAGTTTGAGGCGAATCACCTCTTGTGTGCAAGTTTGATCATTGAGAGTATCACACACATCCTCAAATTCCCTGATGTGGAGATATGGATTTTCAGATTCCATCCCATGGTAGTGGGGGAGCATCTGGATCATCCCATTTTTAAAATGAAATTGCCTGCATTACACAGGAGTATAATGCATCCCGGAGTGACAGTACTCTTGGGATATAAGATGTCTCTCAAAGGGCGGCACAGGGCTTCTTCCTCACCGGTGGCTGCAATACCGTGTTGCGACATATTTCTCTCACGTAAAGACTCGATATCCTCACTTGGTATACTCGGGGCGTGCTCTTAAGTGTGCCCTAAGAGGGAAAACATAGTGTTATTCGAGATTGAGCGTGACAGTGTGGGAGATGGAACCCATAATTGTGGAGCGTTAGGAGTGTGAGGGCTATAGGGTCGTAGTCTCCTATCGGGTTTTCGTGAATGCGAATTGGATTATTATGGGGAGTTGGAGTGAGTTCAGAATCTTGCATTAGCAGCTTATGAGAGATGATAATGAATATTTTTGTGCTTTTTCAATTTCTTTTTTTTTTGGAAATTTTTTTTGTCAAAGTTTTTTATTGACTTAAACTGAAGGAGAATTGAAGAATAATGTAGAAGAAAGTAATCAATTACGTTACCAAAGCACAAAGATCTGAACAAAAATTCAATCTTGGAATTAAATTTTCAATGAATCTTCAAACTAGGGTTCTTGGATACAAGAATCCTTTTAAAAACTAACTACTAGCCTCCTACAATGTGAAGTAACCAAAAACCCCTTCTTCCTAAAAGGGTTGGCCCTTTTATCCATCTAAAAATGACTCCTCCCATGCCTCCCAAGTTTTACCCTTTTATAATACCTAAATGAGACTCTTACATTGCCTCCCCACATTTTAAAACTAATAAAAATGAATTAAACAAGAAATTTCAAGAGTTGTGACTCTTTAGTTCTGAAAATGACTTTTCATTATCTCGCAACTTCAAAACCTTATAACTTCTTCACTGTAATTCGGATTGAGGTGCCATTTTTTCCAGTGTTCTTGTAATTGGAATCTCTTCAACTTTCCAATTGGACCCACCTACGGTCTAAGGCTGAAAAATTACGAAAATACCCTTGAACTTCACATTTCTTGCTTTCTTTCACTGTTTTGAGTTCTCCTTCGCACTAACTTGTATGAAATACCTATAAAGCACATGAGAAATACACAAAACACAAAATACTTGCCAAAAGGGGTTAGTAGCATAAATACTAGACAAATCGAAGCTATTTACTCTGCACGGGATCATAAAAATACCGAAATTAAGGGGATAAATATGAAGAATATGTGCCTAATCAACAAGCATGGGAAGAGTCGCACGATCTTTCTTGTTAGTATCCTAAGGATGTTTAACATTCTTGAAGCGGTGCCAAAGGTCATAAAACCACAATCCAGCTATATTTGTGTCCTATTCCATTGTGATCTCAATGTGGAAGTAGTGAGTGGGTGATGACTACTTTTGGACTAGAACGGGATCCATTGTTATTCCCTTGGGCATGTCGACCATGGAGGCCAAGGTTTCCAAGGCATCGACAAAGATGTTTTTTAAGGTGGTAATGTAGTGGAAGGTGATATCCTCAAATTGGGAGGTAATCTCTTCAAGATGAGTATAAAAGCGTATGAGTTTATTGTCTTTGACATTACACTTTCGAAAGACTTGCCCTATGATGAGGGTCGAATCTCCATAGACATCGATGCATCTGATTCCTTTCTCGAGGGAAATATTGATATCTACAGTACATGCCTCATACTCTGTTAAGTTATTGGTGAAAGGGAACTCCAACTTGATGGCAATGGGAGTGTGAGAATTGTTAGGAGAGATTAGGGGTATCCCAATACCATATCCCTTCTTTTTAGCATCCCTATCAAAAAAATCTTCCATCTGAGATATTCATGAGAAGTGTGGAGAATGTCTTCATTCGAGAACTCAGAAATCCATACCTTGGCTCCCCCCCATGGGATTATCGACAAGTTAGTCAGAAATGTCTCTTAATTTCATGGCTTTATGAGTGACATGTGCAACGTTGAATTCAACTAGTAACATCAACCAATGAGCCATGAGACTGGACATGGAAGGATTCAATAGTAGGTATTTCACAAGTTCCATTTGGGACACCAACTTGATAGGGAATTCAAGCATGTAATGCCAAAGCTTCTGTGTGACCCAGACTAAAGGGACATATGCCTTTTCTAATACAATGTAGTTCACTTCGTACCCTGATAACTTTTGACTGGTGTAATAGATGGATCTTTCTATGCATGAATGCTTGATATATTGGGATAACATAGCCCTTGTCATGGTGTCTATGGCGGTGATGTATAGAAGAAGGGTAAGACCTTACTGTGAAGGCATAGTCACCAGAGGACGGGTAAGGTATCGCTTGATCTGGTCAAAGGCTTATTGACATGCCTTATTCCAAACTTTGGTTGAATCCTTCTGGAGAGGTTTGAAGATAAGCTCACAGATGGAGGTCAGTTGGCTAATGAACCTATTAATGTATTGGAGTTTTCCTAGAAAACCATGAAATTATTACTCCATACGAGGTGGAGGCATTTCAAAAATCACTCTAACTTTGGTAGGTTCTTCTTCGATCCACTTCTCACAGACCATGCAACGGAGAATATTTCCTTTCGTGATGTTGGAGATACATTTTTGTGGATTGAGACACATTTGATACTGCCTCAATCGCTCAAAACATTTCCTTATTTTAGGAATGTGAGCTTCTCAAGTTTTGGAGTTGATGATCATATCACCAACATAGACTTCGACGTCATTTGTGGATAAAATCATGTAAAAAGGTTATAGCTTCCCTTTGGTAGGAAGTTTAAATATTTTTAAGATCCAAAGGTATGACTATGTAACAAAGGTTCCACATGAGTTGATTAAGGCAGTCTTCTCTTGGTGGTTGGGATTCATATTAACCTGGTTGTACTTGGAAAAATCATCGATGAATGACTTAAGGGCATTACTGATAGTGTTATTAATAATCCCGTCGATGTTGGGAAAAGGGTAACCATTATTTGGGTATTCTTTGTTCAGATCCCGATAGTCGACGTATATGCGTATTTTTCCTCTTAATTTTAGCACATGGACGATGTTTGCCATCCATGTAGGATATTCGACCACATGGATGACGCTTACGTTCAATTGTTTGACGACTTCATCTTTGAATTTGAGGCAACACTCCATTCGTAGCTTTCTAAATTTCTATTTGGCATGCTTACTTTATGTAAGGGTAGGAATTTCATATTGCATGATCTCCGAATAAATACCAAGCATGCCACTGTAGGACTATACGAGGACGTCCACAAGTTTTTTTCAAAAGTTCTTCGAATTATAACCGCTCATGCTCATCAAGGGTGGAACCTATCCTAATCTCGTGCAGATTGCTACTAGAATCGGGATTAATAATAATAGTCTAATCATCATTAGTCTGAAGTCGATTATGTTTTTTTAATTTTTTCCTTATTTAGATCAGTAAGAATTCTTCATTTAGTAGATCATCTTCATTAATTTTTTGATTAGAATCAATTTAATTAATAGAAGGCCATAACATTATACTCAAAATCTCCATTCATTTCATTAAACATATTTTTAGGAAATACAACGATGAGAACCTCATCAAAGGAGGTCTCATTTATAATCATACCAGTCATAGAAATGGAGGGGATAGACTCAGGTTTATCTTGTATAAGGTAAATAGCAGGGTATCAACTTGTCATAGTTAGGTTAAAAGGAACACCGTGCTAGGTGAGGAATAACTTTTCAACAGGGATGATATTGGCTGATGGGTCGGACGACTTAGTCTTATTGTGGATTATGTGAGATCCAGACCTAGTGTATGTAAACCAAGTGACTCATAATTATTATTGCCCTTAGAATTTTTAGTAGTTTCCATGGCCTTAATGGTCAGAGATTTCACCTTATGCTTCCGGTCTTCATCCCAGGTGACTTTGTCTCTAAAGAAAATTTATAATCCCGACTTTATTTTCTTCTTAATAGGGTCGTACCATTGCTCGGGGATCCCACAGAAGGGAACGTCTTCACCTTCCTTGGTAAATCATCCATTTAAGGAGTCTCATGAGATTATGTCTTATTTTTTTTTATAATATCTTCTTTTGATATAGCTGGAAGAATTCCTTGAGTTCAGCTAGTGATGGTTGGTATTCCAGACTGCAAGGGGGGAGACTTATTTCGAAACTATTAGTTCAAGAATCCCCTGTTGAAGATGGCCTAGCTCTATTCTGGTCATGAAATACATATTATTGAACATATGGATCATATTGACGTTTCCATGCGAGTTGTACTCAGGGCATACCCTATCTAGGAAATTATCCCCGGGCGGGATGGGGAGTGGATCAATCCTGAAACTTGAGAAGAACATATCATTATCCCGATAATGAATTTTCACTTGTGCCGAATCCGTCAGAGTTGTCACCAACCCCGAAGATAGTGATAACCTGATCATTGGTGAATTTTTTTAACTTTTATGGGGATAGGAGGTTACACCTCTGATATTATAAAGCCAAGGATAATCAAGGAGATTATTGAAACATACTGGTATATCGATGACCTAAAACTCAGTTTGGCCCATATATGACTATCCCCAAGTGTGAGTTTTATTGAACGCATAACCTCCTGATGTCTATTATCATAGGCATGCATGGAGGTAGAAGTGGGGGTGAGATCACTTACTTTTATCCTGAGGCGATTGAGAGTTATTAATGGAAACACATTCAGAGCGGACCTATTATCGACAAGTACCAACAAAACAGTCTTTCCCATGATTTCTACTGAGATGTGAAATTGGGAGGATATGAAACTCCCTATAAAAATGTGGTTTGCTTGAGATTTCTTGAGCTGTTCAAGGACTTCACTTTTTTCAATCAATATTTTTGGCATTGAAAGTTTTTTAGCGACTCCTTTCTCTTTATCCGTATGCATTCCCACTAGTAGGAGAATCGGGTCTTTTTAGTATTTCTTAGACCAGGTCATGTGATTTACGAATGTGTGGAATAATAATAATCTTGTGTCTTTGCCTACCTCTAGCGTGATGGATACCTTTGTAATTACCACTACCAACTCTTCAAAAGAAATCATCCCATATAAAGAGGCAGCCATGCCAACATCCCTAATATGTGGTTCATCACCAGAGCAGTCTCGATCATTGCCCCACCCAGTGGAAACAATATTGTATTTCCATGAGAAATTAATGCACTTTATGACTTTAATTACATCGTCATATAAATCTTCCCATTTAGTGGTGAAGTTCTTTGAAAGAGGGGACCAAGTATCCTTTGAGACCTAGGATAGTGAGTAGTCCAAAAAATGTACATACTTTTTTCTTCTTTTAAAACTCATCGGACATGACTTTCACGATATTGTCCAAGATGAACTCCTCCGCTGACACAAATCAGTCATCTAATTGTCAGGCCTATTCCCGGGCTTCTATGTATACATCAATGACCATTTCACAGCTGCCTTCTTTGAGAGTCATCCCTCGTAGTAATTTCAGTCCAAATCCTGAAGTTGATTCAAGATTATCGGTAGCTCCATGATCCCTATTTCTGAGTGGGTTTGAATAACGATTTATTCCATGATTAGGAGAGATAAGGTTTGTTCTAATGCATTTTTTAGGTGCAAAAGGAAAGACAGACAAATTTTTAAGGATTTAGGGGAGCTGGTAGATGAATCAGGTATATTGATGGGTCGAATTCTGGTGGAACGATCAAAATCTAGTTTTTTCGCTATAAGAATGAAGTTTACCTTGGTCCGATATGATGGAAGAGGGTTTTGAGTAGTATTGGGATTTGGATTAACAGGAGGAGCAATGAGCCCCTTATCAATAAGGCCTTAAATGACATTCCTTTGGTGGAAGCACCGGTCAGCGGTGTGGCCGAAGATTTGGTGGAAATTACAACGAGCGTCGTGCTTGAAGTTCCTTAGAAGTGGTTTTGGAAATGGTTGAGGTTACAGAGGCTTGATGATGCTTTGAGATAGGAGTTCTTGGTAAACATTTGATAGAGGTCATGGAGTTTGGCGTATTCTCTTTTGACTCGAGCGGGATGATCTTTGGGTACCCATGAGGTATTAGGTTGAGAAATATTATTGACGATTAAGACCGAAGTACTAGCTAGCTTATCATACTTATGAGATATGAACTTACATGTTGGACTCTTCGACCCAGACTTGACTTTCTAAGTGATAAAACCTTCTTTGATAGCGACCTAGGCCTGCCGAAGGGCTCTAAAATAACGGTAGCACTATCATCCCATTGGTGTTCTGATATGCGAAAGTAAATTCTTTTTCACAATGCACACTTGTTCTTTCTTAAGATGGTCAGTTCATCGTGGTCGAAGGTTTTTCTCTCCATTGTTTGATAAAATAGATGATCGATTCACTAGGATTATTCTTGAGTATCTCAAGGTATTGGAAATTGACTTCAAGCTCCTTATTGTATTTGTACTGGGTCATGAATTCTTAGGATACATCATCCCAATTATGAATTTTGGATTATTCTAGTGACAAGTACCATTAGAGAGAAATGTTTTTAAAAGTCTTCTGAAACATCTGCATTATTATTTCTTCGGACTCTCCAATTAGAGTCATGGAATAATGATATCTATAAAGGTGTAAAATGGGAGGTTTGTTGCGTCCAAAATTTTTTATGTTTGTAATTTTTAACTTCTTTGGCAACTGATCTTTCGGGTAGGGATACATATGTGTTTAATCCATATAGGTCCCTGAGATATTGACTTGGTAAAACTTCATGGACAATAACTTGAGGTCTTTCTTGACCTTGTTCAATTCTTTCTCTATAAAATTGACATGAATATACATTGGAAAATTAGCCCCTGGCTGCGCGAGTTTTGACACCGATAATTGAGCTGATAGTGGAACATTAGCAGGTGGGACATAATATTAATATTCTTAAACCTACATCTATTTTGACGATTATGTACCCATTGTCCGGGGGAAGAAGACGTCAGGTTCGGGAACCTTGGGTTTTTAAACCCTATTTCTTCGCATCTTTTGGACCTCTACCTGGAGATTATCAATCTTAGCACTGAGTTAAGCGAGGAAAATCATCAAGTCTGGTTGAATAATGGTATTACGATAAAGGTTTTCCTTGAAGAGTCTTCAGAGGGACTATTAGAATTCCTTGGAGGTAGCAGAGGAGGTGGTAGAACTCCGAGGTGTCTTGATCGTAGATTTGAGCCAATGGGGACCTAGAAAAAAACTAGGGTATGCGATAGCACCTAAGAAGGAAAAGGATTTTTATGTTTATTTTAGTGGAAATTAATGTTTTTGGTATTTTTTTTGGAAAATGAGAAAATATTTTTGGTATTTTGAAAAAGGGAGAAAAGGCAATTCCCTAATGTAATTATTATTAGGTTTCACCTGTATTATGTTCCCCATATAGTGCAAGTTAAATATCCGATAGTACCTGAGCCCAGGAAAAGATAGGGTATATGAGGAAATACATGGTTTGACTTATTTCCAGTACAGGGCCTTACTTTAAAAAAGTGGGAAAAATAGTGCAAAATTCTAGCTACAAGATGACTTAAAATTTTGGTAGGATTTCAGGTTGAAATCGTCAAACTGGGTATGAGTTTCCTAGGGAAGATGCCTATATGAGGTTGATATATTGGGAGGTTACTGTTCCCTCTTTGGCATGACTTCCATAATATACCTCTTTCCTATAAGGTCCATCATTCATCAGTATGTGTAGAGAAGCCATTTGATATACCTGATTGTACGTGACTTGCCTCATGATATACCTGATGGAGATGGTATGCATGAGAGAGAACTATATACACTCAACGTACCTCACATCATGAGTTTGGTTAAGCGGCATGATATGGTCAGAACCGTTCGATATACATCTAAGGTACTAGGCCAATGGAAGGCAGGAATCGTATCGTTTAGGTTGTTCGCACCGCACAAGATTGCAACCCATCACGAAGTAATCCCTTAGTACGGGACAAAATTTGGTCAAAATGTAATGCCCACATGTTGTAGTGTGCAAAAATTCACAATTCTTAATTAACATTTTATGGAGAGTGTTATGTATGCTAAGTGGGAGAAATACTAATACTAAGCATGAAGTAGATCATGGAATATACACGAGTGGCATGTGATCAATGGGCTAAACATGGAGTGTAAAGTTAGAAAGTATGTATATGAAGCATGAAGAATATACAAAGCATGATGGTATATATAAAGTGTGGGATATATGAATATACATAAGTGAGTACAATGTATATGCAAAGTGAGAGTGATATGGGAATGTGTGCAAGCGAGGGTAATGTGGGAGTGTGTTCTAGTGAGATTAAACATTAATATCTACAAGTGGTATGTGAAGCATATGAGCAAGCATGTGTTTATATGCAAGTGAGACTAAAAATGGATACCTACAAGTGATATGTAGCATGTAAAAATATGAGTAAGTGGAGTGAACATGGTAACTACATAAAAGTGAATAAACCATGAAGCATGTGATAGAAAAGTTGGTATATAGAAAAACAAAAGGATGGAGAGGAGGATATACTTGGACATCATGATATGAGTAAGAAATATAGAAAATATATAAGTATGAGAGTAAGAAGAATATACAAGTTCAGGCATATACACACATGTAGAGAAATAGAGAAAAGGAAAAAAAAAGAATAAATCCTATGTGAAATATAGTCTAGTACTTTAAAAATAATAGGTAACGGAGTTTGTATTGTGGCCTTTCAAGATTTTTTGACTCTGGTTTGCCCCGATAGAAAGACTTACGCATGCGAGGATTAAGGAGATAAGTCCTATGTCCGCTACTTGCGCTATCTTCCCGGGCTCCCAGGAATATAAATCGACCGTCATCAAAGGGGGTGAAAATATAGAAAATGGAGTCCCTAGCCAATTTTACTCAAAATGGGAAAAAGATGTAGCCATCCCCGAAGGAATGACATCAAATATGAAATTTATGAATAGAAAATGAAATAGATCACGGGTCCGAGAACTAAGTTACGGAATGGGAAGGTGTTAGGCACCCATTCCACCCTTTCAATCTCTCATGGGCTATGATAGTATGCTCCTTTTTCATTAGAACGTAATTTGTGTGTATGATCTGTGCGGAGTGAAAAATGAGAAAAAAAGCTCCGTACTCATATCATAGAAAAGACGACGATGAGTAATTCTAAGGAGTATAAAAATAAAAGAAATAAGATGATTTAAAAGGTAGCCTAAATGTGAGCAGTGCACCGGATCATAGTTCAACGTAAAGAATGGAATACGCTTGTTTGACAGGGCCGCTAAATAGGAAAGGATACATTATGAAGCACCTTATACCTTTGACTTGCTTAAGTCTATACTGTATAAGTGTTCATCTAGTTTGGAAATAGTGACAAAATTGGTTATCTATCCTAGAATCCAAAAAAGCCTCAGAACTTATCTCTCTAATTCTCTTCAATGATCCATGAAGGTAAAAATTGAATCACACTACACACAATTAGAAGTGCATTCATGTGTATATATTGCTTAAAATTGAGTGTGTGATTAATTCCCATTAAAATGTGGTTTTAATTATTTTTTGGGAATTTTTTAAACATTTTTAAACATTTTTTAAATAATGTTTTCTTTAATAAAATGTGGTTATAAAATTTGTGGGGTTAATATTCTATTTTGGAAACTTCAGTTTTCATTGAATTGTTTGGTTGGGTAGAATATAAAAGCGCTAGAGACTTCAGGGTGATGCTTGTAATTAAGTTTGACGCGCGTTTGAAATCCAATCACATGCCTACACTTGTCATCCTCCTGATGCTCCAATTTGTGTTTCTTATGTGAGAGGATTGCCTGGTGCATTGCTAAACGTTGGATCATTCCTAATCGATGGCCTGCACGTGTTTTTAGTTAATCCTGGTGCTATATCTATGAACCAATCACAACCATCTTAACCACCGCTATTTCATAACCCTTGGATCAAGTCAATGTTTGAAAGACTTGATCTCAGCCCTTGATTTCCTTCGTCGTTCCAGAATCTTCCCTCACCCCTATATAAACCCCCCACTTCTCAGACTTTCAAGACTTTTGGGCATTCGTCATTTCTGAGAGAAAAAAATAGAGAGAAGAGAGAAGTGAGAGAGAAGAGAGAAAAGAAAAGAGAGAAGAGAGAGAAAGGGAAAACTGTTAGCCAAAAACCAAACCCTAACCCTAAACACTTCATTTTCTGAATCAAACCTTTGTATACACCTAACCCCAAACACAACCTTGAGTGTTTGAGAGAGAGTGGTTCGTTCATTTGAAGCTATAACCTCTTTGTCCTTGATCTTGTTCACAACTTAAACATTCGTGTGAAGATCTGTGTTTCTTTTTTCATAGAAACTTTAGATCTACATTCTGCATGTTACATTTTCACTAGATCTGCATATTTCTTACTGGATTTAAGAAAATCTTTATTTATTTGGTTTTGAAAATGTTTTATGGTTTCTGTTTTTACAAAACTTAACCTCGACCTAGTTGGATTCACACTTGGAGATTTTCAATCTCAAAAATATTTTTAAAACCGAGATTGATTAAGATCTTGACCGATTTTGAAGCGAGATATCCGTGGAATCTGGGTTATATTAAAGGTCAAAAAGGTTTTCAGTTCTGTAAGAAAGAAAGAAAACAAAATCACAGCATATAGACTTTATATGTAATTTTTATAGGACTGTCTGTAAATCTAAGTGTGTGTGAGTTCATGCATGTGAATAGGAATCACTTCACAAACACTTAACACACTACTACACTGGAAGTGTTGTGTATAAGATCAAAGATCATTGAGTCGACATAAGGAAGCTAAAGCAAAGGAAGTTATCAAACTGGAAGAACATCATCAACAATCAGATCTATGAGAAGTTAGAAGGACACCAAGTGGGGTATATTCCTAAACTTAGAATAGGTTGATTTGTGTGCATGTATGTTGTATTATTTGTAACTATTATTTGTTATTAGTGGATTTTTGTTTTTGTGACTTAGAAGTCACCGTGGATGTTTCCTCTGTTGGGAGAGGTTTTACCACGTTAAAAACTGTGTGTTGATTATCTTCATCTACTCATCTCATTCTATAAGTGTGCTGATTTTTAAAACTGTCTTAGTTTTAAAAATTGATTACAAAGTCTTAATTACTCTCGTACATAAGTTTTTTGTAAACACATCTTGTTGTTTATAATTTTTATTTTCAAAAGAAAAGGGTTTCTCCAACAAACATCTCGGAGTTGCTTATATAGTTTAATCTTGTATTAAACGGCATTAGCGACGTTTTTCACATTATACACAATATCCCGGATAATAATTCACTATGAGATAATGGATATGCATGCCAGATGGGACTACACAAAAGGGAAGAGAATAGAAAATATGAAAATATATTATAATGTGAGCAACCACCGGATAATGATTCACTATGAAGAAGTGAATATGCATGTTTGATGGGGTTGTTAAGAACATATAGACTTGTATGTGTATATAAACATACTATAGAGGGGTCTTGAAGGTAATTTTGAGATTAGAGGTAATTCCACATTAGCAACGGTGTTTTGGGGATTAAGCACCGTGGCAGCTCAGCGTTGCAACTTGTATTTTAGCTAGTTGTGTTAGTCATATTGTATCTTTGTTTATATTCACTGTAAGCTATAACGGTTGTGTAATGTGACACCCCGACTAATTAAATACCGGGTAGCTACTCCTTTATTCAAACTAATACAAAATGCCAAGTTGGTTCAGTTCATAGCATCACTGTCGAAATATTTTAATAATTACTAGCCACCAAATATTTAAAAAGTGAGCAGTCAATTTTAATTAAATACGATTAACATGACATCCATTTAAATTATGAAATACTGATATCACAACCACATCACAGTCGCAAATAAATAACTATGTAATAAACTAAATCTGGAGGAGTATACCTCACAACAATCCGAATACAGAAATAAACAAATACCAGACAAAATCATTAATTTAATTACAACCCAAAATATAAAATAAAAACTGAGTAAATAAGATGTCTCTGAAAGGAAAGGGGAGACAAGCCCTACAGATTAATGAATCTGAAATAGAGTCAAGATATAAAGTGGAGGCGTCTACTATTGAGGTCTTATAACTTCCACAGCAGCTACAACATGTCCCGGGAATAGAACTCCTATGCTTGGTGTCCTTGTGGCTGGGCACCTAAAAAGGTTTTTACAAAAATAGATTTGAAAGCAAACGGGTCAGAGCCTGATTGTGAAAATAGTTTAAAATACAACAAGTGGTTTAACATAATTAAACAGTGAATATAAAGTACATGATAGTGCGTGCACTCACATGAGTTCCTCACCTCTCAACTAATTGTGCATTCCTATCGTACCCGTACCCGTTCTAGATATTCTCATATCTAACTAGTCCAATACACAATCTAACATTACTATACGATTCACAATTTATTATCCGGCACCTTAATTTAAACAGAGAGTTTTACTTTTCTTCTTAGTTCCCAATATTAGTAATGCTAATCACGAGCGATTTCCATTCTTTTAACTCTACTAAAATGTTACTATTTTTCACACTTACATTTATTCATGACAATTCATTTCAATTAGCAGTATATTATTCTCATCATAAATATACAATACTGGCACCCCGAGTCTAAGTTGTGGTGCACACATACTCTGCTATCCAATCCCGGTACATCACGTACATAAGGACCACGAATTTCGAATCTCTCAGGAATCGTTTTCAATAAAAAATAATCACACAAAATGGAGGCGAACATAGTTCAAATCACATCGCACATACCTACGCTCCCATGATCATCATACTTATTAACTTCTCAATAAGTCCTTCTTTGACCTATGTCCTCGAGGTACCAATCTAAATTCCCCCCGTAGGCAAACAAAGACTAGATAGCCCTGATCGAACGTCGACCTCCCGTGATAACAAGTATGGTAGGTATGTTATACACAAATAACTGCATATACCAAGCATTCACACATCTTCGGTATCCCATAATATTAGTATAGGTATATTTCTCATTCCTATACCGTCATTTCATATTAAATGTTTACAAGTCCCCGATTTATATACATTAAAGTTAACAATTTTCCTCACGTCGAAGTTTTTAGATACTTATATCATAACCTGTAAACATCATCCGATTTACTACAAAACTTTAAGTTTTAATCCTCGAAGTACTTCCAATCTCACAATTATATCCACAAATCAACAAGGGAAGGATTACAATCAATTATATAAGTCTTCTGGAGGTTCGAAATAAAATCAGGCCTAAAAGGCCATTCTGTCAACTCGTTAGAAACCTCATTCGAACGAGGTCGTTCGAACGAGTGTCGTTCGAACGAATGGCTTCGAATGAACTACCAAATCGTTAGAAGGGGTACTATCATCTCGTTAGAAGTCTCATTCGAACGAGGTCTTTCGAATGACCTGGGCAGGTCTTCTAACGAGATGGCAGACTTCGCTCAGAAATCTCCAAATTCCTTTTTCTTCGTTCTTGTCTTCTTTAAATCCACCCTAAGACTATCCAAGTTACGTTTTAATGTTTGTAAACTATTTTTAGTCACCCTAGATCATTCCTTTACATACTTTTGGGGTCAAATCTTACAAACAAACATGCCAAAGTCATAAATCCCCAATTCTTGTCCCAAACCCTATGAACTTAAACCCAAAATTTAATTTCATAAAAAGACTCCTTACTAATCCGTTTTTAGATCATCAAAAGTTATGTTTTGTATATTGAATTCGTCCATAATCATTCTACATGCAAATTCCTACGCAAAACCACAAGTTTCACAATAATTCCATTGGGTGTTCATCAAAATTTCCAAGACATAAATAGTTTTCTACACTACACATGGAAGAAATATTCAATGCACTTAAAAATATCAAATCACTTGCCTTAGATTCGTTCTTCAGATTTGTTGTCGGTGTTTCAAGATTGATTCTCTCCTCTTTCCGGTCACAAATCCTTTCCAATTTCTGGTGATGGAGAAATGGTTTGGTTTAGACCCTCTAGCCTCTCTTCTAACTTCTCTCAAAACCTCCGTAGCCCACTCTCTCACTTTTGGCTGATAATGGCCTTAGTGGATCTTTTATTAATCTTTAATTTACTTCAAAAATTCGTGGGTTTTAATTCCCTTATATTTAAAATTACCAAAATACCCTTCTAGGTTGCCGGTTTGGCCTAAAAATGTCCCGGGAGCCAAACTAAACCCCCGGTTAGTGTTTTCTAACTATTTTGACCCTTCCGGACACGTTGGACCACTCAAAATGACCATTTGGTTGATAAAAATGTAAATTACTTTTTAATCTAATTAAATTCATTCCTGACGCGACTGACACGCGCGCCCCAACTTAATTTTCCAAATTATCGTATTTCAGCCTCGCGACAACTTTTATATTTTCAATACTCATAAAATATTCAATTTTAAGATCATAATCAAATACCAACTCACATCTCGCTAGTATTTATATCCGGATTAATTCCCAATTAATTCTCATTTAATTTAATTAATCCCTTAAATAAAAATCAATAAAATTACGAGGTATTACATACTTCCCCCCTAATAACAGAATTTCGTCCCGAAATTCGGAACTAAAGAGTACCTGGTAAAAATAACTCTGGATAACGCTTGCGCATCTCATCCTCGCGCTCCCATGTGGACTCCTCGGCATTATGATGTCTCCACTGAACACGTACTAATGGTACTACCTTTGACCTCAGTTTCCGCTCTCTTTGGTCCAAAATAGCAATCGGCCCCTCCTCGTAGGAACTATCAGGATAAAGATCGATGTCCTCTAAGGCAATGTGAGTATGGTCCAAATCGTCCCTAAGATATTTCCTTAGTGAGGAAATATGGAACAAATCATGAATCCTATGCAAGTGCTCCGGTAACTCGAGTCTATACACAACTGGCCCAATCCTCTCGATGATAGGAAATGGCCCCACGTATCTTGGTGCGAGTTTCCCCTTCTTCCCAAAATGCATAATCCCCTTCATAGGCGATACTCTGAGTAACACCTGGTCTCCCACCTTGAATTCTCTGAAGAACCTCTTGGCATCAGCATAGCTCTTCTGCCGGTCCTGAGCAACCCGAATACGGCTCCGTGTCATCTCTATCCTTGCCAAAGTGTCCTGAATCACTTCCAACCCAAGGAGTTTGTTATCCCCTACCTCTAACCAACATGCCGGGGAACGACAAGGTCTACCATACAACACCTCAAATGGAGCCATGCCAATGGTGAACTAATAGGAGTTATTATAAGCAAACTCCACCAGTGGAAGGTACTTCTCCCAACCACCTCCAAAATCTAGGATGCACATACGCAACATGTCCTCCAACATCTGATTTGTCCGCTCTGTTTGCCCATCAGTCTGCGGGTGATAAGCCGTACTCAGCCGCAACTCGGTGCCCATGGCCTCCTGGAAACTCTCCCAAAATCGTGAAATAAATATCTTGTCTCGGTCAGACACGATATTTAGAGGCACCCCATGACGTCTCACTGTCTCCACAATTAAAATCTGGCCATACTATCCCGTAGTGTAATCTGTCCTTATGAGTAGAAAATGAGCAACTTTGGTTAATCTATCCATAATTACCCATATGGAGTCGTGACTCCTCTGTGATGTAGGTAACCCCGTGATAAAGTCTATGGATATGCTCTCCCATATCCACATCGAAACCTCTAACGGCTGTAGAAGTCCTGCCAATTTCTGATGATCCACCTTTACTAGCTAACAAGTGGTGCATTTAGAAACGAACACGACGATATCTCTCTTCATCCCGCTCCACCAGTACTATCGTCTCATGTCTTGGTACATTTTATCCCCACCCGGGTGTACCGCGAACCGTGAGTTGTGTGACTCTGTCATTACCTCATGTCGCAAGTCTTCCCCTTTTGGAATGACCAGTCTCCCATTGAAGCGTAATCTCCCGTCTGAGCTAACGGTATAGGACTCGACTCCCGCTGCTAGTAATCGAACTATCTGCTCCTGACAGAATGAGTCATTTGCCTGGGCCTTTACCACTCTCGTAACAATCTGAGGTGTAACAGTCATCACAGACATGAATGATCGGGCCACTGCATCCTGGTGTCCCAACTCCTTCCACTTAGTTTTCCACACCTATGCCACCTCATTTACTGGCCTACGGCTCAACGTGTTTGCTACCACGTTAGCCTTCCCTGGGTGATATTGGATATCAAACTGATAATCCTTCACAAACTAAAGCCACCGACGTTGACGCATATTCAGTTTCTTCCGCGTGAAGAGGTATTGTAGAGACTTGTGGTCTGTTAACAACCAAAATTTTTCCCCAGTAGATAGTGTCTCCAAATTCGAAGAGCGAATACGAATGCCTCTAACTCCAAGTCATGGGTTGGGTAATTCTTCTCGTGAGGCCTAAGCTTACGGGAAGCATAAGCTATAGCCTGACTCTCCTGTTGGAGCACACCTCTAAGTCCTTGTAAGGACGCATCGGTGTAGACTAAATACTCAACTCTCGATCTGGGAAATTCTAACACAGGCGCTGAGGTCAATTTGTCCTTCAACTCATCAAATGCCAACTGACAAGCATCGCTCCAGATGAATGGCACACCTTTGCGAGTCAGATGTGTCAAAGTACCCGCTATCTTTGAGAAACCCCGAATAAACCTTCTGTAGTATCCTGCTAGGCCCAAGAAACTACGGATTTCAGTCGGTGTCGTGGGTTGTCACCACTCCCTCACCGCGGATACCTTCCCTGGATCAACAAATATCAACTGGTCTGAAATGATATGCCCCAAAAACTGAACCTCCTTCAGGAAAAATCCACATTTCTCGTACTTTTCATATAGCTCGTTCTGACGTAGCGTCTATAAAACCTGCCTCAAATGCTCGGCGTGCTCCTCTTCTGTCTAGGAGTAAACCAGAATGTCATCAATAAAGACAATGATGAACTGGTCTAGGAACTCTCTAAATACCCTATTCATTAAGTCCATAAACACGGCTGGAGCGTTGGTCAAGCCAAAAGGCATAACCCGAAACTTGTAGGAACCATATCTCGTCAAGAAAGTAGTCTTCGAGATATCCTGTTCCCTAATACGTAACTGATGGTATCCTGATCGCAGATCAATATTTAAGAAGAAGCAAGATCCTTTCAACTAGTCAAATAAGTCATCGATTTGGGGCAATGGATACTTATTCCGTATCGTGACTTTATTCAACTCTTGGTAATCTACACATAATCTCAACGATCCATCCCTCAACACAGGGGAACCCCACGACGAAGTAATCCTTCGAATAAACCCCTGACCCAACAACTGCTCTATCTGATCCCTTAGCTCTCTCATCTCCGCTGGAGCCATATGGTAAGGTGTGCGGGCAATTGACCCAGTGCCCGCTGTCAAATCGATCAAAAAATCTATCTCTCTACTAGGAGGTAATCTAGGTATATCCTGAAATACATCAGCGAACTCACTAACAACGGGAATCGAATCAAGTGGTATTACCACTTCCTTAGAGGTCTCCTCCTCTATATAATACAAGTGTGTGGACGATCCTCCCTCGGGGCGAGGCATCGCCACTACAAACATCTCCTACTCGGGAATGGCAAAAATAATACTCCTACTGAAACAATCAATCATGGATCGGTACGCAACTAGCCAATCCATACCAATAATCGCATCGTACTCAGTCATCTCTAACACTAGCATATCAGTAGGTAAAGTAAATCTCCCTATCTCTATACCCACACCTCTACAAATAAGGGAAATCACAGAACCCGTACTCAATGGTGAATCTACGTAAGTAATTGTGCTCTCTGCAGTGTCTAACAACCCC
This sequence comes from Sambucus nigra, assembly GCA_949130495.1. Classification (NCBI taxonomy): domain Eukaryota; kingdom Viridiplantae; phylum Streptophyta; class Magnoliopsida; order Dipsacales; family Adoxaceae; genus Sambucus; species Sambucus nigra. The sequence continues at coordinate 246,321,800 of OX422213.1, read as the reverse complement.
AAAGTGCGTGCAAATCTCGTGGAAATGAAATAATGTGTGGCCCCTGTATCAAATAAAATATGCCCCATAGTCCCCTGAATAGAGAACATACCCTCAATGGCAGGTGGATCCTGTGGGACTGCGGCTTGCTGGAGTTGATAAACTCGCCCGTACTGTAGCTGTCCCTGGTGGACTGGGACTACTAGGATGGGTGGTAAAGCTGGCATCTGGGGTGCTGCTGGGAGGGAGGCGGGAAACATAGGTCTCTGGGGCTCATTTCGAGCACCCTACTGCTGTGGGGACCGACCCCTATCAGGACACTTCTGGTGCTTGTGGCCATACTTGCCACAAATGAAGCATTTCCCCGAAAAGTTGCCCCCTCTCTGACCTTACTGCCCACCGCCCTAGTGGCCATTGCCATTCCTCCTCTAGCCGTGCTGTCCCTGATGAAACTGCTGCTGTTGGCCATGCTGGCCATGCTGGCCCTGCTGACCCTGATGGCCGTGCTGGCCCTGACGAAAACCTCCCTGACCATTTCTGAAACTACCAGATCTGAACCTCTTAAAATCCCCCTGCTGGGAACCCTGATCTCCCTGCCTATCTGACCTTGAGCAGATTATGCCCCACTGGCATCATTTACCCCTGTCCTGCCGTGATGGCTGGACTCTCCCGATCGCTTACTCTCTGACATGTGAAAGCGGTGGTCCTGGCAGTGAAGTATTGCTGCGTTAACCACATCAGAATAAGTAGCCAGTGAGAGATTTCCCAACAAATGCTGACGGATCCTCCAAGTCAATCCATCCATGAACTTCTGAATCTTCTTATCCTCGGTTGGAATCTCATCAGGAACGATGTTCAAGAGATTAGTGAACTCAGCCTCATACTCGGCCGCGGTCTTCCCCTCTTGCTTGAGGTTCATTAACTTCCTCCTCATTTCAGTGTGAACTGCTGATGGAAAATACTTGCGGTCGAACCACACCCAAAACTCATGTATAGAAAGAGCATCTCTCTCCTCCGAGGTGGTAATGGACTCCCACGACTGTAACGATGATCCCACTAGCTTAAAAGTATCCAGTATCTAATTCTGTAACTCCGTGCACTCATACATCCTCAAATGTCTTTGAGTGTCCTTCTTCCACTAACTGGACACAACAATAACGGAGATACATGCAAACTCCGGAGGGTGTGCTTTCTGAAAATCATCACGAACACGTTATCAAGCAGACGGGAATTCATGAGCCTGAACTGGCGCTACTAGCTACGCCTGGGGTGGTGCCTGGTGCACAACTACGAGGGCGGCATTTATCGCTGGGGCTACAATAACAGCAACCTCTGCGGTATTCATGGAGCCCTGAACTGGTGCAGGCTGTGGCTCGGGCTGAGCATCCCTAGGAAATCGCTGTGCACGTCATGGAGGCATCTGAAACGAGAGTAAAGTTTTATAAGTTCATAGTTATTATCTTAAAATAGCTGAAGAGCGAATCATACACAAAAGAATACAACAATCCTAAAATATAGGGCTCTATATCAAAGAAAGCTAAACGGAAACATAACAAGCCGTACAGATCCTAAGGACACTAGAACCCGATGCTCTGATACCACCTGTGACACCCCTACTAATTAAATACCAGGTAGCTACTCCTTTATTCAAATTAATAAAAAGTTCCAAGTTGGTTCAGTTCATAGCATCACTGTCGAAAACATTATAATAATTACTAGCCACCTAATATTTAAAAAGTGAGTTGTCAATTTTAATTAAATTCGATTAACATGACATCCATTTAAATTATGAAATATTGATACCACAACCACATCACAGCCGCAAATAAATAACGATGTAATAAACTAAATCTGGAGGTGTACGCCTCACAACAATCCGACTACTGAAATAAACAAATACAAGCCTAAATCATTAATTTAATTACAACCCAAAATATAAAATAAAAACTGAGTAAATAAGATGTCTCTGAAAGGATAGGGGCGACATGCCCTACAGATGAATGAATCTGAAATAGAGTCAAGATTTAAAGTGGAGGCGTCTACTATTGAGGTTCTGTAACTTCCACAGCACCTACAGCACGTCGCGTGAATAGAACTCCTATGCTTGGTGTCCTTGTGGTTGGGCACCTAAAAAGGTTTTTACAAAAATAGATTTGAAAGAAAACAGGTCAGAGCCCGATTGTGAAAAACAGTTTAAAATACAACAAGTGTTTAATATAATTAAACAGTGAATATAAACTACATGATAGTGCGTGCACTCCCATGAGTTCCTCACCTCTCAACTAATTGTGCACTCCTATCGTACCCGTATCCGTACCCGTTCTAGTTATTCCCATATCTAACTAGTCCAATACACAATCTAACATTTCAATACGATTCACAATTTAAGTCCCGACATCTTAATTTAAACAGAGAGTTTTACTTTTCTTCTTAGTTCCTTATATTAGTAATGCTAATCACAAGCGATTTCCATTTTTTTAACTCTACTAAAATGTTACTATTTTTCACACTTACATTTATTCATGACAATTCATTTCAATTAGCATTATATTATTCTCATCATAAATATACAATACTGGCACCCCGAGTCTAAGCTGCAGTGCACACATATTCTGCTATCCCATCCCGGTACATCACGTACATAAGGACTATGAATTCCGAATCTCTCAGGAATCGTTTTCAATAAACAACAATCACACAAAATGGAGGCAAACATAGTTCACATCACATAGTTCACGCACATACCTACGCTTCCATGATCATCAAACTCATTAACTTCTCAATAAGTCCTTCTCTGACCTATGTCCTCGAGGTACCAATCTAAATTCCCCCCGAAGGCACACAAAGACTATATGGCCCTGATCGAACGTCGACCTCCCGTGATAACAAGTATGGTAGGTATGTTATACACAAATAACTACATATACCAAGCATTCACACATCATCGGTATCCCATAATATTAGTATAGGTATATTTCTCATTCTTATACCGTCATTTCATGTTACACGTTTACAAGTCCCCGATTTATATACATTAAAGTTAACAATTCTCCTCACGTCGAAGTTTTTAGATACTTATATCATAACCCCTAAACATCATCCGATTTACTACAAAACTTTAAATTTTAATCCTCGACGTACTTCCAATCTCACAATTATATCCACAAATCAACAAGGGAAGGATTACACTCAATTATATAAGTCTTCTGGAGGTTCGAAATAAAATCAGGCCTAAAAGGCCATTTTATCAACTCGTTAGAAACCTCATTCGAACGAGGTCGTTCGAACGACACTCGTTCGAACGAACTACCAACTTGTTAGAAGGGGTACTATCGTCTCGTTAGAAGTCTCATTCGAAAGAGGTCGTTCGAACGACCTCGACAGGTCTTCTAACGAGATGGCAGACTTCGCCTAGAAATCTCCAAATTCATTTTTCTTCATTATTCTCTTCTTTAAATCCACCCTAAGACTATCCAAGTTACATTTTAATGTTTGTAAACTATTTTTAGTCACCCTAGATCATTCCTTTACATACTTTTGGGGTCAAATCTTACAAATTAACATGCCAAAGTCATAAATCCCCAATTCTTGTCCCAAACCCTATGAACTTAAACCCATAATTTAATTTCATAAAAATACTCCTTACTAATCCGTTTTCAGATCTTCAAAAGTTATGTTTTGTATACTGAATTCATCCATAATCATTCTACATGCAAATTCCTACCCAAAACCACAAGTTTCACAATAATTCCATTGGGTGTTCATCAAAATTTCCAGGACATAAATAGTTTCTACACTACACATGGAAGAAATATTCAATGCACTTAAAAATATCAAATCACTTGCCTTAGATTCATTCTTCAGATTTGTTGTCGGTGTTTCAAGATTGATTCTCTCCTCTTTCCGGTCACAAATCCTTTCCAATTTCTGGTGATGGAGAAATGGTTTGGTTTAGACCCTCTAGCCTCTCTTCTAACTTCTCTCAAAACCTTCGTAGCCTACTCTCTCACTTTTGGCTGATAATGGCCTTGGTGGCTCTATTATTAATCTTTAATTTACTTCAAAAATTCGTGGGTTTTAATTCCCTTATTTTTAAAATTACCAAAATACCCTTCTAGGTTGCCGGTTTGGCCTAAAAATGCCCCGGTACCCAAACTAAACCCCCGACTAGTGTTTTCTGACTATTTAGACCCTTTCGGACACGTTGGCCCACTCAAAACGACCATTTGGTTGATGAAAATGTAAATTACTTTTTAATCTAATTAAATTCATTCGTGACGTGACTGACACGCTCGTCCCAACTTAATTTTCTAAATTGTCGTATTTCAGCCTCGCGGCAACTTTAATATTTTCAATACTCATGAAATATTCAATTTGAACATCATAATCAAATACCAACTCACATCTCGCTAGTATTTATATCCGGATTAATTCCCAATTAATTCTCATTTAATTTAATTAATCCCTTAAATAAAAATCAATAAAATTACGGGGTATTACACATAACAACCCATAATTTTGAGGATTTAGTATTTAATTATTTTTGGGAGAAAATAAAAATATTTAAATTGGAGAAACTTAAATTTATGATTTGGAAAATTTAATTGAGTGAGAACAATTATTTTTAATTGGCGACTTTAAGTTAAATTGTATGAATTAATGTGCGTCGCATTTTTGAGATCAAATTTGGAAATATCAAAATGTATTTTGGATGACAATTCTGAGTGCATAGTTGAGTCCGTATGGGTCGAGATAGTCAGAATAGAGTGACCGGGGGTAGTAATTGGGTCTCGGGGTATTTTTGGACATAACCGGGCCCACACGGGATAATTTGGGCCATTTTAATTAGCTCTGTATGGCCTAAAACGGGATTAGGGGTTTTAAACCTAATTGAGGGACTAGTGGACGACAAATAGAAAATTCTAAACCTAGGGCTTGAGAGGAAAATTGGGTAAAGCAAATCAAGAGCCAATTGGGAGTCTTTTGGAGCCAAATTAAGGGACAAAAGTGAGTGTTCGTCATCAACACCTTAACTACACCAACGAATTAGACTCTACGAACCATTCCAAGAAAGTGGTTAACTTTTGTGATTCTTAATTTGATGATAATCAATTCATATTATGGTGGGTGTAAACCGAAATCCGTTTTTGGGTGGGTTATGGCATGAAATTGGGTTTTTATGAAATTGAACATGTTGTGTGATTTAATAGTTCAATTGATATTATAGAAGCATTTAGTGTTAAAAAGAATTAGAACTATAATAGAATACCAGTATTAGAGATGAATTGATTGGAATTGTGAAATAGATTTTTGGGTTAATGAATTTGATGATAAGGTAAAAACCTATTTTTGGAATTGATGATATTCCCTAGAAATTGATTAGGTTAATATGGTTATAGGATGATCATTATCTGTTTTAGATGTGAATATATGATGCAATGATAAATTAATATTGGCAAATTAGAGGCTTAAAATCTTGGAAATTCATTAATGGAGGAAAACAGAACCTCGGAGAAGATGATCTCCTACTTGATCGATCGATCGACGCCTGGGGGTCGATCGATCGAGCCTTCAGGGATTTCGGTAGTTTCGCTTGGAAAATTTATATGGGTAAGAATTTTGAATTAGATTTTCTTCCATATATTTAATAGATGAAAATTTAATATGGAACCTTGCTCCTAACAATTACAGGAGAAATATAATTGGGTTTAGGAGGGTGACAATTGTATGCCACAAAATGGATGAATTTTGGAAAATAGATTTTAGTAGTAAATTCGGGCTGAGGGAAAAATGTTCTGGTATTGTAGTTGAGTGGCACTACATTATTAAATAATTGAGTTGTAATTAATTAGTTATGGGGTGAAATATAGGGTCGGGTATTAACGATGGTACGGGCCAAGTGGGCGAGTCCGGGTATAATGATTGGCCGACACCAAGTGTTAATTAAATAATATATAAATGAATTAAATTAGAGTCGGACCATAGACTCAGATTAGTATTAATTAATTAATGTGAAAATTAATTAAATTAGAGTCGAATCACAGAGTCGGGTAAATATTATATAAATTAATGTGCAAAGTATTTATATAAGAGTGGGACCATAGACTCGGGAAAATATTATATTAATTGACGTGAGAATTAATAAGTGAGAAAATGAATTAAGTTGAGTCGGGCCACAGACTCGGAAAATTACAGGCTAGTGTTACGGGTTTTAGAGTACACGGTAAAGATGGGATTTATATTATATATATACGGTGTAGTGATAGTATATATATATGTGTATATATTGTGTGTCCTATTAAATATCAGTGACTAGATATTTATTTAATTTATATACTCTAGTGATATCAAGGGAGGTTGCGCGATGTGGGTGAATGCCCTAGCTTGAGGAGTAGGGTGAGTATATCCCCAGGTCATACCGTCCGGTATATGAATGAGGGATTTATCTCACTCTCATGGAAGGAATATGACCGCCTCCATTACGTTTATATTATGGGCCAAATTGGTGAGCGATTCCAACTTGGGGAACTAGGTCATGTGAGCGCACCTAGTGAGATAGCATTTTAGAGGGAATCATCCGGCGAGGGTATACTCGGATGGATGGATGTGTGTATATATATATGTGTGTGTGTGTGTGTGTGTGTGTGGTTGTTATGGTAAAGGTACGTATATAATGGTAGTAAATATTATATGCGAGTAATAATACAGTGTGTGATGTAATCGTTTTATATACACTGTGTAACAGTTATATGATTATTATTTAAAGGATATTAATTAAGTTAATTGGTGAGATAGATTATTAATCCAGTAATTATTACACTCGGGTTAGAGTAGTATGGCAAGGGGAGATTACACCAGAACTAGTTGGACGGGGTAGTACAACTAGGAGAGGTTTCGGTAACCGTTAGGTGTGCACAATAGTGGAGGGGTAAGAATGTCCTCAAGAGAGTGCGACACTAACTTATATATGAAGCGCATTCATGCATTTTAAATTATTGCAGTTAATTCACTTGCTAAATATTTTCAAAATATTTTGGGTTCTAACCCTTGCTATAAAACTATTTTGAAAACCTTTTAGGTGTCCAGCCACAGGGACACTAGGATTGATATTTTATTCCAGGGACACGGAGCTGCGGCATATGTGGATGCTATCAGGAGTTTGGATTAGACGCGTCATTCTTTCATCCCTAGAGTAGGAATCATTTATCAATTCTGGTTTTATTTAGGGCATGTCGCCCAGACTTTCAGTTCAGTTTTAAGATTTATTTTATTCCGGTGTTGAATGTTTGTATTGGATTATTTTACTTTGGTGACCGATGGTTTATTTGGCATGTAGTCATTATTTATTCAGTTGATTTAATTCAGTTGTGTGAATGGATTATATTTATTTCCGCATGTACTATTTGGTTTAAATAATGAGATAAAAATTGGCACCAACTTTTGGAATACTAGGTGGTTAGTAAGTTTTAAATAGGTTTTCGACAGTGATGCTAAGGATGAACCAACTGGGATTCCTGTTTTAATTAGTATAGGAATGATCACCCAGTATTTTATTAGGAGGGGTATCATAGGTTGTAATTATGTAACGAGAATAATAATGAGTTTTAGTGTGAGGTCGAACGGTACTTGCGAGAGACCAGGCTTAACAGAGCCTGAGAGAGCTTTCATGCTCTATCGAATAACCTCACCGTGGGAACTTTAGAGGGAATTGGTTTGGAGGATTGAGAAGTGAGGCACCATCGGGACTTGTCTGACCATCTTAGATACACATGGTAAAACACCGAAGAACCCTGACCGTGGAACCTCGAGCGGAGCAGCTTGGAGTTCCATCGGGTGTTGAGTTGAGAACCAAACAGCCCTCTACTTAATGTCACATCTACTGTAGGTGATGTCACTAGACATCTAAACAATGTCAGACATGCACTTGAGTAAACCACCGTGGTATTTGGGGCTATCAGGAAGTTGGTGAGCCACCTCTGCGACAACAGCCCCCTAAAACATAGTGGTTAGGCAAAAGGCATGTCTTGGAATTTAATGTTTATGATGTGGAGACAACTAGTGCATTAGGTATTTAATGTTTGTGACATAAAATATGAGGGAGGTGTTTCACAGGCAATGATGACTGAGTTGCCTCGAGGGTGGTGTGTGGGGCTATTTAAGGACCCCAACCACCTTTGAGGATGAGAGATGTTTTGAGAGTTCAAAAGTTATTGCTAGAGATAATATACATTAGAGACAGTTATTACAAACCAGAGAGTTCTACTCACCCACCATTGTCATTTTTTACGAAACTTTTTTTATATTTGATAGAGATTCTTGAGGTTGGTTGGTGTGTTTTGCTGCCTACCAAGGTGTATCTAGGGTGCTTACTTCTCTCTCCCTCTAGCTAAGTTACTTCTAAGTTTATTACTACCTTCTGAGTTATACACGAGAGATTTGTGAGATCAAATTGAGTCTATCTTCACTGAGTTGTGTTCGTATGTCTTGTGGATAATCAATAGTGTTGCTATTTAACTTATCATTACTGTACTCAAAAGGGGTTACGCCTCCATCTTATATAAACTACCCTCTTACATTTGGCGACTCTGCTGGGGAGGCATTCTTCTAAGTAAGGAGTATGGTGCAAGATAACGTTAATCGAAGACTCAACTTTGATGATATCCAACACAATGAATAACAAGCTACGAGAGAACATGAGGCTCTAAGGGATGGGGCTCCTCGAATAGAGGTACCTTCGGTTCAGGCAATGACAGGCGCTCCAGGGGTGACACAAGCTTCCACGAGTGCAGGGTTGGGACCCACTCAGGTGGCGCTCCTCATGAGTAAGTTTTATGTGTTTTTGCAAACTCTGGTAGCTTCAACGGCGTTGAGATGATTTGAAGACAATTCCTTCGTAACACCAGGAGCAGCCCCAATGGCCCCACCAAGTGCAGGTGTAACGGGAACAGTCCCAGAAAGCATACCCTTTGTTGTGAACCCAGTAGTGGGAAGATAAGGAGTATCAACGGCTCCAACTATGATGACTGCTCCAGCTTCAATGGGCACTTAGCCCGCAGTCCCATTTGTTGTTACCCCAGTAGCATCACCCATGGAGGAAATGAGAAAGGACATGCATAAGTTTATGCAAGCCTCCTCGCAATCTGCTGGCGAGGTAACTTTGATCTATGATGACTTTCGAACACCTTATTCCCAAGAATACAACGATGAGCCCTATCCAAAGGACTATATTCCTCCTATTTTTAAAAAATACACAGGGAAAGGTAGGAACCCGAAGGAGCACATTAAGCTCTTCATTGAACACTTGGGGGCACATTGTAATAATAAGAAGCTCAACTTGAGGGAGTTCTCTAAATCCTTAACCAATAAATCATATACCTAGTATTCTCATGTAGCACCCAAAATTATTTCTACGTGGGAAAAGATGCATGCTTTGTTCGTCCAGAAGTTCTATCTGGCGGAAGATGAGTTTACTTTGACCCAATTAGGGAGGGAGAAGCAACGACTAGGGGAAGAAGTGGTGGCCTACGTCTAAAGATTCAGGGAAAGATCCTTCGATGTGAAAGAGGAAGCCAAAGAGTCCAAGTTATTATAGATCTGTTCAAAAGGACTTCTTCCTGAGTACATCTGTCATCTCATTAACGAAATGCGTGAGGGGACTTTTTTGGCGTTCTTAAGAGCGGCAAGAAATATCTCCTTGGTGGTACGACCAAATCCGGTGGTGGTGCCCATGATGTTTAGGCACCCGATACAACTTGCGGGGGGGGGGGGGGGGGGGGAGGTCTCAGCCCCCACGGGTAGGGTACACCGAGGGGGGAGATTGGGGCAAGGCACCGAAGAAGGACTATAAAAGGAAGTTTGGAAGAGACAGGGAGGACCCACCACCATTGCCTTATACAGTGGAGGAAGCTGTCAGCTATTACAACACGATAATCCAAGGAGGAACGGTCTACAAACCAAAGGGCATTACCATTGGGGAACCCGATGCGGAAAGAAGGGAGGATCCGAAGTATTTTAGGTCCAAGGGAAGATCCAGCACCTAGCAGAGAGTTGTTTCACACTGAGGAGAATCATCGACAAATACATGAAGGCAGGAATGTTGCAAATCCCTCCATAGAACGTCAACAATAACCCACTGCCAGCACATGGGGCCAATCTCATGGTGGCCTATGATGAAGAGGCGAAGAGAGGAGAAAGATAGTCAACGACGAAGCAAGAAGAGTATGAAGAAGCTCTGGAAGATTGTACGATGGGAATGGCTAATGTGGTACTGGCCTACGATGAGGCAAGCACCAAAGACATGGAGGATGTGTACAGCGTTGAAAGTGAGGAAGAAGACCCAATCCTAGAGTACTATGTAGTTTCGAAATCCCTGAAATTCACCCGGATCTTCGACCAGGTGGGGATACCGAAAGAGAGTAGGTTGGAGATAACCCAGGTAATACTTGACATAGCGAGGAAGAATGCAGTCCCTTCGCTAAGATGGAAGGGACCCCTGACCAGGTTGATTAAGATATTTCTCTCAGAAGTAACCTTTAGCGATGTAGATGGGTTTATAAGGTTCCCACATAAGAGGCCATTGTATGTGACCGCCAGCGTCAATGGAGTTAGCTTTGCAAGGAATACTATGGATGGGGGAGATTCCATCAATATCATGCCAATCAACTCTTCCCATGCAGCCAATATTCCAGAAGAAAGGTTGGTCTCCATGACCTTGGTGATTTCAGGGTATGATAACCAATCTTCCAAATCCATTAGGTATGTTAATATTGGGATTGTGATGGGAAATATGAGTTCCCATATCAAGTTCGACGTAATAGAGAGTGAAACTTCCTATCATCTGCTAATAAGAAGGGTGTGGATGCACAACCAAGGGCTAGTTCCTTCTACGTACCACCAATGCGCTAAGGCTAACATCAAGGGGAAAAAGGTGACCATTAGGGCTACGAAGAGGCCCTTCGCTATCGAGGAAGCTCACTTGGTGGATGCAAAATTTTACACTGAGTTGGAAGAGGATGTACGGGTCCTAATGAGAAGAATGTAGGGATCATGGGTTCCCTCGATCAGAGAAAGGATGGGGCCTTTGAGCGATCATGGTAAAGAGGTTGCAAATAATGCAAGAGTAATGATCAAAGAGGTTCACTAGGCAGTCCCTCAGCCCTAAAATATCTCAAAGCAGCTCAAAGACAGGATGAGGCCCAGAGTGGATTCGATGGAGCATGAGGTTCAACGACAAAGCGTACTGAGCCGGTTCTCAGGAAAAAGAGTGGCCGAGGCTTCTAGAGAGAATAAGAGGAAGGCAGTCACCACTATCAGAAGACAATGCAAAAAGGTCATTATCGAGGAAGGACAAGTGGTATATCGATTATAATGGTGTGAGCAGGCGATCGAAGAAACTGATGATGAGGTTGACCCGATATCTGAATGCTTTCTGGTAGATAAACGTGGATAATATATGGTGATAGATAACTCCAAGATACAAGAACTTATGGATGAAGTCGCTGAGGAACCCGATTACATGATGGATCGACCAAAATAGTAGGCACAAGAACTGGAGCAGTTGAACCTGGCGAGAGAAGAGGAGGACCCAAGGCCCATTTCCATCTTGAAAGATCTCAGTGAAAAGAAACGAAAGGCCTTGTTGGAGTTAATTCGGGAATTTATAGACGTCTTTGTGTGGAAATACACACAGATGGAGGGGCTGGATGAGGAAGTAAGCTTCCACAAGTTGAACATAATGCCTTCAGCCATTCCAGTGAAACAAGCGACGAGAACGTACAAGCCTGAGCTAGATTTAAAGATCAAGGAAGAGGTTCAATGCTTACTAACGACAGGGTTCATCGCACTGATACAGCACCCACTCTGGCTATCTAGCATTGTCCCAGTGGGAAAGAAAGACAAAAACCAAATAAAGATCTGTGTGGATTTCAGAGATTTGAACAGAGCTTGTCCCAAAGATGAGTTCCTTCTACCCTCCATCGATAGCCTGATAGATGCAATGACTGGTCATAAAATGTATAGCTTCATGGATGGGTATGTAGGGTACAACCAGATCAAGATGGACCCCATGGATGCAGAGAAAATAGAGTTCAGAACCCCGTTGGGAAACTTCATGTAAAAGGTGATGCCGTTTGGTCTCAAGAATGGTAGGGAGACTTACCAGAGAACAATGATGGCCATTTTCCATGACTTCTTTCACAAATTTGTGGAATTCTATGTGGATGATTTGGTCATCAAATTGAGGAAGGAGGAGTCCCATTTGAGCAATTTGAGGAAGGTGTTTTCCTGTTGCAGGAAGTATAAATTAAAGATGAACCCACTAAAGTGTGTTTTTGGAGTAACAAGTGGGAAATTCCTAGGCTTGTGGTTAATCGACAAGGGGTGCAGATGGACCAGGATAAACAATGGGGGATCTTGGAAATGCCATGCCCAAGAACGACGAAGGAGATGAAGAGTTTCCTCGGTAAAGTCGCTTACCTTAGGAGATTTGTGCCTGGATTGGCCAAAATAACACACCCACTGATGCAGCTGTTATGAAAGAACACATAATTCAGGTGGAAGGAGATTTACCAGGAGTCTCTTGACGGACTGAAGAGGCTGCTCATTTCACCACAGACCATGGTTCCTCCAAAGGCAGGAATATCGTTGTAGCTGTACCTTACATCGACCACAAGGTCTGTGGGAGATTTGCTGGCATAAGAGGTTAACGAGAAAGAACGACTAGTCTACTACCTCAGCAGGATCATCCATGGACCAAAACTCAGTTACAGTAGCTTAGAAAGGAATTGCTTAGCCTTAGTCTTTGTAGCACAAAAACTTAGACATTATATATAGTCTTTTATAATTCATATTGTGACTAGGTGTCATCCTATTAAGTATTTTCTAGAAAGAACGATTTTGGTTGGTAGAGAAGCTAGGTGGTTCCTCATCCTATCCGAGTATGACTTGAAGTGCGTGGTTCCTAGCGCAATCAAAAGTCAGGCGTACGCTGATCTGTTGGATATTTTCCCCTCAGGAACGTTTGAGCCACCCAAAGAAAGTATTCCAGGAGACGATTTGTAGGCCAATCACCTAGACGCAACAGATGAGGAATGGACAATGCAGTTCAATGGATCTTCGGTAGAAAAGAAAGGAGGAGAAGGTTATTCTTTTAAAAGGAATGGAGGAGATTTGCCTTTCCTATAAGTTAGATTTCCCTTGTTCTAATAACGAGGCAAAATATGAAGAATTGGTGTTAGGATTGGTAGAGGCTCTTCGAAGGGGGATTCGTTCACTTTGCGTCAAAGGGGATTCAAACTTGGTGGTTCATCAAGTGAATGGAGAGTATGCGTTGAACACATGAGCTTGACACCATACATAACAATCATTCAAAGGCTCCTCTACCAGTTACATTGGACCAAGATCAAGAGACATCCAAAAATGATAAATCGTCACCCAGACGCATATGCCACCATTGACCAGAAGATGGTCATGAGGAACAATACAACAATCTTCGTGATCTAATGAAGAACGGCTCCTTCAATGGTACAGCCAATTCTACCAATGTAAGAGGACGCAGACTGGAGGGGAGTGATTAAAAGGCAATTGGAATCTGGGGAAGGAGCGATGGGGCTGGGAGAATTAACCTAATACTTCACAAATCAGGGGAACCTTTACTTTAGAAATGCAGGAGGATGGCTGTTGAGGTGCATTAGCCTGGTAGAAGCAGAGCGAAGATTAAAGAAAACACACGAAGAGCACTGCAAAATAACTAAGATACCCCTCTACCAAAGAATGCAAAGGGAGTGGTATTTTTGGCCAAGAATGAATCAGGACGCGACAGAGCTACAATGAAAGTGCGAAAAATGCCAGTTATTCTTCGAGGCAGCTGAATGTCATTTTGTGGAGGCTCAGGCTGACTGGAGACAACCTTATATTGACTTCATTAAAGATGGAATTGTCCCGACAGAGAAAATTAATGCGATGGGACTCCGGCGAAGGGCCTCAAGATTCTACGTTCAGGAGGGGTAGCTTTATCGATGGGGATACTTCAATAGGCCATTACGTTGCATCATGAAGGAAGAAGAAACTGAGATCCTCAAACAGGCGCATGATCCATCTCACGTAGGAGGGTCCAAGTTATATGACCAGTTGATGACTTTGGGATACTATTGGTCAACGATGGAGAAAGATTATGCTGAGTTCATTCGAAGGTGCAAGGCTTTCCAACTTTATGGAAATGTTATCCATGCCCTATCGATGGACTTACACTCCATAGCAACGCCTTATCTTTTTTAAACTTGGGCGTTTGACCTAGTAGGGGCAATACATCCTTCTTAGAGGGGGAAGATATGGATAATAGTAGCAATGGAGTGTTTCACAAAGTGGGCTGAAGCGATACCACTGATATAGGTGGAGTTTATGATAAAAATCTTAACAAGTTTTTTTGTTATTAAGTCACCGATATAGGTGGAGTTTTTGAAAAAATCTTAATAAGTGTTTTCATTGTTAAGTCACCGATATAGGTGGAGTTTATGAAAAAATCTTAACAAGTGTTTTCGTTCTTAAGTCACCGATATAGGTGGAGTTTATGAAAAATCTTAACAAGCATTTTCGTTGTTAAATCACCCTTATAGGTGGAGTTTGCGAAATTTTTTTCAAATAAGAATGCAGAGAAATTAGCAAAATACCTCAGTCATAGCAAGGGAAAGAACGGGAGCCACCGTGGAGGCCATCGGGGCAGGAACCGTTGGAGGTAGGCTCATTGCCTCAGAAGCCTGAACGAGGCCCCTAGCTACAGAAGCCTTAACTGTAGCCAAATCTCCCTCACCAGCAAACGGTACCAGGGATAATGAGGGAGTCTCACCGAAAGAACAAGAGGAATCTCCAAGCGATGCCCAGCATGGGCAGGCACTAAAGAATAACCATGTGAGACAAAATCATCAACCTAGGCCTTGGAAAGGAAAAGGCCACTAAGAGCAAACGGTGGAAAGAGACTTAGAGAAAGCTGCATCAACAAAGCTAAGTGTTAGAAATGATAAATTAGTACCCAAAAAGAGAGAAATACTTATAAATGTTACTTACCCTCGTTATGGCACTGAAGAGGGGAATTGCAGTAAGAGGTCTGGTCAATGCAGTGGGAAGGAGAAGGTTAGCTATAAGAGATGTCACTTCCACTTAAAATAGCCCAATATATCATAATGATAAACAAATCAATGGGATAAATAAAAGATGTGAGACTTGACAAGAAATTTACCTCAGGGGCACTCTCCTCGACTACAACGAGGGGCAGAGGGACCTCTTGCCCGGGGGGTAATTCAGAGGAGGATGGAGTAGTTTCCTCTGGTTGGCTAGACATTTTAGTAGACCCAACGGTAGCAGCCCCCGTAGCAGCTTCTTTGGCCCGTTGGGATGCCAAACGACGAGAGTAGGTCAGGCCTATCATGAGGGAACGAGGAGAAGTGGTATCGGCTTGAGATATACCATAACGACCCCCATGAAATGGCTTACAAGTGGAGTGGGAGGACTAGGGGGCAGGGCCTTTCTTCTTCAACTCTCTGTACCAAAGTTATTAAAGAAATAAGTGAATGCAACGTGATTTAGGAAATAGGGGAACAAGAATAAAACATACACACATACCTGATATCCGGAGGGAGAACAAGAGGGTATAATAACTGGTGAAGGTGGTAAGGAGGCAGCAACAGAAGGGGCTAGGGATGGAGGTACCTCGGTTGCCCATTTCTTCTGGGACTTAGTGCCCAGAGTTTTCTTCCTTATGCCCAATGCATCAGCACCTTCAGGTACCCTCAACCTTTTCCTCCTCTTTACCGTTGGCTCAGTTGGATCAACCACGATCATGGGAAAAGAAGCCGAAGGAGGAACGACGATAGTGCATCGTTAAAACTCAGTATTTATTCTTTCAACCTCATCTTGCACCTGCCTCCTCAGCTCTTCATCCACCTTTGGAGACATAAGAGGGGGAAGGGAGGCAATAGGAAACGCCTCTAAAGGAGTTTTTTCTTGAGCCTGGGGCTTGGACTTTGAAGACTTGGACTTCTTGGTCTTCTTAGCGGGTGGCTAAGAAGGCCCTTCACCTGTTACAACTTCGTCTGAAGGGACAAGTTGTTTGGGAGCTGCAATAGCCTTGGGCTTCGTGGTGGCAATAGGGATCATTGGGAAATAAGGGGGTAGCTCCTGGGGAGATTCTTTAAGGGAATTACTCAAGGTAAACTCAACCCCAAGCATGAAGTTCCCCTTTAGACCCAATTTAAAAGTAGAGAAAGAAAGGGCTGGGGGATATTGAGGGGGGACCGAATGTACTTACGGATCATTTCCAACTGCCCCAAATGGAACTTAGTGGAAAAAGAGGTGGATACATCTCCCTTCCTAGTGGCACTAGGAAGGGTGACACGGCCATTGATGGTGGACATCACACCAAGCACTGCGGCTGCACTATAAAAAGTGCAAGCTTCAGCGAAAGTGGCCTTTGTATGGTTATGTTAAAACACAGGTCGAGGGCCCCCCTGATCAAACCAAAACTATCTTCTACATCTTTCTGGGTTATAGGGTTCTGAGGTGTATCCCCATTCAGTGTAGGAAGGAAGAAACCCAGGGGTAAATAAAAGAACCACAACTTACGAAGGATCTTTTACAGCTGGGATGAACTTGACCATTGTGGCTGCAAAAGGAAAGAAATTCTAAATATGGGCAAATGTAGACTCACTGTATGGCCTCATCACAAAGGAGTCTAAAAGATCAAAAACTTCAATTATCTTCTTTCGACTTTGATTTTTGTGAAAATATAGGAGGCGTGGGGGCTTGATACCTTATCTCACAGACGGAGAAATAGACTTGGAGATAATGGTAGGAAAATGGGTGTAAAGGAAGCCCATCAAAATGATGGTATTGGCAAAATTCTCAATTATGCTCCTCGATATGCTTTGCTAGTGTAATAAATCGATTTTTGTACTTCGGCCTCTTGTCTAACCAAAGTTGAGCTAGCAGGTGATTCTGAAATGATTAAGTATGAATAAAACTTTCATCATAGGTTGACCTGGACAATAATGGTGTAGATTCCAGGTATTTCTTCAATTGTTGGAATGTTGTCTCGCACTCCTCGTTCCAGTTATGGGAGATTGCATGTCTATCAGTTCTTGGATTTTATGTGGGTTTGCTTCTATCATCCCTAGTTAACTATGAAGCCAAGGAATTTCCCTTCTTTAACCCTAAAACATATTTTGCGGGGTTCAACTTCATTCGATATTTTTTTATCTAATCAAAAGTTTTCCCCAGATCCCTGATGAGGTTAGCATATTTTTTTCTTTTTGTCAACATGTCATCTGCATACACTTCCATAGTTTTGCCGATATAATCTTCGAAAAATTTATTCACCAGACTTTGGTACGATACTCATGCATTTTTAAATCCGAAAGGCATAACATTGTGACAATACATACCTCAGCTGGTGATGAATGAAGTCTTTTCCTAATTTTTCGATTTTATCTTTCTTTGATTATATCCCAAATAAGCATCTATACAGATGAGGAGCTCATGTTTGGTCGTAGCGTCGAGCAGTTGGTCATTCCTGGGTAATGGATAGTGGTCCGTTGGGCAAGCTTTATTGAGATCGATGAATTCCATGCACACGCGCCTGTTGTCATTATTATGTCTAACCATGACGATGTTCGAAAGAGATTCTGGATATTTTACATCCTTGATGGTTTCTTCTCTCTGCAACTTGTCCACCTCTTTCAAGACCGCCATGTTCTTTTCCTGGTTAAACACAAGGAGTTTTTGTTTTACTGTATATTATCTTTAATTATGCTGAGCTCATGGAAAGTGAGTTTTGGATCTATGCCTGACATATGTTCATGGCTCCAAGCGAACACATTTTTTCTCCTTCTCAAGAACTCAACTAATTCATTCTTGAAGGCAGGGCCAAGTGACGAGCTAATTTGGGTTATCCTTTTAGGTTGTTCATCCTGTAATACCACCTTATCTATTTCCTCTATTAGTTGAAATTTGACTAAATGATCTTCATCTTGAGGATCAAGTGTCTCGATCTGATAAGTGGTAGTCAATTTTTTTTCTTTTCTTATTCTACCGATGTGTAGTAACATTCGTGAGCTTCCACCTGCTTCCCTCTCACTAAGCTAACTCCGTAATTGGTGGAGAATTTTATACATTAGTGAACAGTAGACATAATAGCCTTGAACTTCTTTAATCCGACCCTTCCAAAGAAGATATTGTACGTCGAATGTACAATATTATCCATTATGAAGAAACGGGTCTTCTCAATTCGACAAGTTGTCCATTCGCTGACCTGGTCTTAAAACTCTATTATGCCTAAGGGCAACACCTTCTCTCATGAAAATCCTATAAGAGGCATGTGACATGCCTCCAACTTCCTATCTTTCAGCTTCAGGTTTTAAAAATTTCTGTAGAAGAGGATATCGGTTGTGCTACCAGTGTCAACTAATATTCTTTCCACCTTACTATCGTGTACTACCATAGTGATGACCGAACGGTCATCATGCGTATAAAGTACTCTTAAAAAACTTCAGAAAACATGTAATGAGGTGATCTATATTCATCTTCCTAGGGTGAGATGCACTGGGGCCGATTAAGTCAAGCTGCTTGATATGAGCACAAGACTTCCCTCATTCAGTTATGCCTCTCTTTTTACTATCCAATCTACTCCTCCGATATCTCCTCCTGCTATGAAGTTTCATCTGAAAGAGATCAATTTTACTTTGTGCATTGGCTCTTTGGGCTTTTTAAGCAGGTCGAGATCGTCTTCCGAGTCATTATTACGATCTCTTTTCTTCTCGTTAATTTTTCTACAAGGGGACTTTGATAATCTATTTAGTTTTTACTTGTCCCGTTTATAGAATCGGTGACCATTATATATTTATAAAACCTCCTCGGCTTGTCAGCCTCTTTTTCTCTTTGAAATCCTTATTTTCTAAGACCCTGCTGGTGTCCTCTTTGGAATGGCTGAACTCCATTGTCACTAATGCTTCTTCGATGCTCATAATCTTACCAGCTTTTGCTAAGAGTTCATACACAGTGTTTGGCAATTCCTTGGATAGTTTCCAAAATAACTTCCCAAGATCGCAATCTTCTCGTTAGTGCTGCACCTGTCGTATTCTCTTTATAGTCTATGATTTCCAACTTTTCGATGTTAAAGCTGGAAATGGATTCCTTGGTCATCTCATTTATCCCCTGATTGATGTTTAGCAAGTGGGTAAACCATTTATCTAGCTTGGTGTTGAAACAAAAATTACTAATGAAGGGATCAACCAATTATTGAAAGTTATAGATTTGACCTCTTAGTAACCCATTGTACCAGATTTGGGTTGATCTTGTAATTATGCTGGAAAAAGATCGACAGTTCATCTCACCATGAACAAAGTAAATATCCAAGGCTGCTTGAAACAACTTTATGTACAAATAGGATGAGACTTTCTATTATACTTGGGACTGATAATCGATGGTTTGAACTTTACGGGTGTTGGTATCTCATGACTGATGAAGTGAACGGGGAATTTCGTATGAAACCTCACAGCAGGGGTTCTTCGCCTTTATCATTTTGCCCAAATGATATTCTAATCGTTGGATTGACCCTCTCCAGGGATGCTTGTTTTATCTATCTTAACCATCATAATCTTATTTGCTCGTCCTCAGCTCTCAACTGAGTTCTCTTCCTTGGAAGTCTTCTCAACTTTAGTCGCTCCTCGGACACTTAATCTTGACTTATGTGAGGGTTCAATCCTTCTACTCTCGTCTTCGTGTTCTTTGAGTACCTATGTTAGTGGGCCCTTTTCGCCCTTGACCCCAGACAATCAAATGGATATCCTCTACTTAATCTCTCCAAAACACTTCTGCATTCTAAGGAATAGGTCTGGTCATTACCATATGCACCTATTTAAATGGTGGATGTGTCTCCTAGCCTGTGAGACTTATCATCACATCCATATTCATCATTCCTGGATTCTCCAGCTTCTCCTTGGGGATCCATTCCAATATTTTGGGATTCTCTACGGCCCTCTCATAGTACATCTACCTCATGTCCCTGTGTGGACTCAGAGGATTAATTTCCTACCTTCAATTGGGGTTTTTACACCCTAAATGGGTGGTCAGATACTCATCCTACCTGCTTTGTCCAGTAAGGATACTCTGCGTTAATTTCTTGAAACTTTCCTTCTTAGCCTATTGGTCCCTTGTAAGGACATATTTTACATAGTTCATTTACATTAGAGTATGTAATATACCACTACAACCTTCAGAGAAAATTTCAAGTTCAGTCACGCATCAAGACGGATCCGAATATCAATGTTTTTCAACAATTAAGCCTCTGTAAGATAAATTTTGGTAAGTTTGTGTTTAAGTCCCTTAATGTTTCATTTAAAGTGTTGAGATACTTTTTCTAAATGTTTTCAAACATTATGGCGTCATTTTTCATCAAAAGATTTTTTTGTAAGTCCTGAGGCAGAGTTTTAACAAAAATATTTTACGCTGATGTTGTTCAAATGACATGTCTATGTTGTTCAAATGACAAGACAAAGTTTTTCAAACGACTTCTTCAAGAGACAGTGAATCTCGTGTGATACCTCTTTTGAACCTCGCTTGAAGTATTATATCAAACGACATGGTACTATTGTAGTTTTTTTAACCTCGTTAGATAAGTCGCGTGAAGTGCCTTCAAGAGACATTATATGTTGTTCTATGACATGATGTTCTCATTCGAGCGAAGTCACCGATTCAATATTTTTATTAATAGTGTGTTTTTTATTCCTTTTTGTTTTGTCTTCTCACTTTTTTAAGTGTTTTAACTTTTTTTTAATTCATAAATCATCCTAATAGCTTTAGTGAATCATTTTAGAACTCAAGATATAATTTTACTGAAGTTTCTCTTATAGGGAAGATATCTCTATGACAGATGAAGACTGCGTGCCATTGGGAGTGCTTGTGGGTGTTCCTTACTGAAGAGAAAATTGTGGTTCTTGTGGATTTGATGTGGTCAATCCATTGCTGATCTAGGTTGTGTGTCTATGTGGATCCACTTCGTGAGATCCATAGTTGCGATTTACTGATCATAGTAAAATAAAAGGTTTTACTCGAAGTTATTTTTTCCTAAATCTCTATTTTCGTGATTTATTCCACATGGATGCATGTTTTAAGGCTTAATTTAATTTGGATTAAAAATTGACAATGGATTAAATAAGCTTTTAATTGGAATATGAGAATCACTGTTCAATCAATACCATGTCTACTTTCAAAAATTAGTATCAGATCAGGTTTCACCAAATTATTGTGATATCCTTGTTGTTTGCAAAATTTTGTGATATTGATTTTTTTAAAAATCTGATTTTGAAATTTCGCAATGTTTTCGAATGAAAAATTATATAATCGGTTGCCAGTTTTTGACGGGACTAATTATGCATAGTGTATATCCCATATAAAATTACATTTAAAAGAAATCGATGAGACTGTTTGGGTTATTTGTGAAAGTGGGTGGACTCCTCCCACTGTTAGTGCTAATAATGTCACTAATCTTAAACCTGTGACTGATTGGAGTGAGGACGAATTTAAATGGGGAACTTTTAATTCTCGTGGGCTAAGTGCAATTTCAGGAGACGTCACCCCTAACGAGTTCTAACATATCATGACGTGCACTATGTCAAAATAAGCGTGGGATGTTTTATAACTTACTTATGAAGGCACGAATGCGGTCAAAGAGTCTAAATTACAAAATTTAACTACTCAATTCGAAACGATTACCATGCTTGAATCTAAGTGTTTTGATGACTTTTATGCACTTTAGTCTTATATTGTCAACACTAATTTCAATCTTGGTGAGCACATTCCTGATGCATGAGTGGTTAAAAAGATTTTGAGATTGTTGCCTAAACGTTTTATCCCAAAAGTCACTGTTTTGAATTCCTTAGGAAATTTGAGCAATCTTAAGTTGGAAGAACTGGTAGGAGACCTCCAGGCATATGAAATTGACATGTTTCCTGGCAATATCAAGCCTAAGAATAAAGGTATAGAACTTATATCCCAGTCTAGGAAAGGAGAGGAAGTGTCCAAGGGAGAGAAGAAAAAGAAAGTGAAAGTTTATGAGTCCGAGTCCGATTCTGAAGGAGAATTTAATTTTGATGATGTGGCCATGCTTGCTAAATTTTTTAAAAAGTTTTTCAAATTTTCTATAGAAAATTCTTCCAATAAAATATTTTTGGAGAAAAATAAAAGGAAAGATGAGGCCAAAGAGAGAGGTGAGAAGGAGAAAGAGAGAGAAAAGAGGAAGATGATAGATGTTTTGAATGTAAGGGAAAGGGGCATAAGGCATTTGAGTGTCTCACTAGGCTAAAGAGAAAGGGAAAGAAGACTGCCATGCTAGCCACTCTTAGCAATAGTGAGGAAGAGGTGAGAGATTTTGAGGATGAATCTTCATATGGGATGTGTGGAATTTTTAGCTAGTATTGATAGCACACCTAGTTTCTCCCACAAAGATGAGTATACTTTTGTACATGAGAGCCCCAAGGATGATTTGAGTGTTTCTAGCGAGTGAGAGAGTGAGTGCACTAGTGAGGATGAAAGTGAGATCCAAATTGCATTTAGAGATTTATACGTTGAAACCTTAAAGATGAAGATTTTGAATAAGGAATTAGGTCCAAGGGTGATTGATTTGGAGAGAGAGATATAGGTTTTGAGGCATCGGCGAGTCAACTCGAAAAGGTGAAGGTTACTTTGAGTGAGCAGTTGATCATCGTAGGTTGGGAAAATAGTGAAATTAAATCCCATGTGTCACAATTAGAGAGACCTTGAACGTGCCCAAGAGGTAAAAGTCACTTTAGAGGACACGTCTTAGAAGGTATGAACGATGCTCATTGGTCCTGCTTTGGGTAACGTTGAGAGACTAGGAATAGTTCATGATGGTGTGTCTATTTCCCACGTTGTACCCGAGCCAGTTCCGAGTTTGTTATAGATCCATATGGATCTCAACCCAACCCACCTAGGTATCCCATTCCGGATAGGAGAGTGCGTTGTAGACATTTTGAGAGAGGTGCTCCTAGGCCAGTGTATGTATTTTACCATTGTAAGAAGAGAGGAGACCTTATGGAATTTTGTTTTAAGTTGGGTAATGTGTCGCAAATTTTTTTTCCACGTCATACTACGTGACATGCACCCACACATAATTCCCTAGATGATTACATGAAAGAGTTTGCACATATTAGGGAGCGAGTTAAGTTTTTGGTCAAGACTTCACACGACTTGATGGATGTTTTTCATAGGATGTCACCACCTATTGCTAGTGTGTACCATTGTTGTATTTATATTTTCCATTTTTGATATATTTTTTGACAAACCAAAAAGATTTTATTTTGATAAAACTTTTGGAAAAAGATTTTTTTTTGTCTTTTTCTTACACCATTTATGAATGGATATTTAGGATGACCAAGTCACAATTTCATTTCATATCCATGTGACTATTTTGTAGTATTTTGATATGCGTCACCATTTCATTTTTGTTCCTTATAATGCTTGGAGTCAGTAATATGTAATTTGAGATTACTACCTACATGTTTGACTCTTAGTCTCCTTAAATACACACTCGTATGGAGTTATTTGATTATTTTACTTGTCTATCACATGTTGGTCGAAGTGTTTCCATCTCAATCCTCTCTTTAAAATGAACCAAGTACGATAAAACTTGACAATGAAAGTAGTGCATGTAAGAACCATTGCCCGTGAGGATTTGTTTTATACATTATTGTGAAAAATGGGGAAGGGCTATAAATGGTACTCATTTATCCTTTACAATTAAGCTACCGTTTAAAACGGATATAAAGATGCGTAGCATTGTAAAAAGTAGGCAAGGTCCAAAGTGGTTTAAAAGAGCCAGGAAAAAAATTAAGGCAATAAAAAGATAAATATGCCAAAAAGGGGCCTGTTGATGTAGAAAACTAGATTTGATCTAATTAATTAATCACAGATAATTATGGATAAAGAAATAAGGCAAAATATTTTTAAAGTGGTTCAGCCTTAATGAAAAATGCCTATGTCCACTGTTTTGTATTGCTGGGTATTTTTCCTTGGTCAAAATTATGATTCCAAGTGATCGATTTCCCCATTATGGAGGGGGGTACAATGTATTTATAGCCCTTGGGCTGTCAATATGAATAGACAATATGTCGTTATTTAATAAACATATACATCTGTACATAATAAGAATGTTCATTGAATCCGATGTTCATTGAATCTGTAATTGTCGCTTGATCTTCTTGACTAGATGCTGTGTACATTGAGTAGCTCGTCAAGTTGAGTAGCTCGGTGATCTCGGTACGCTTAGTAGCTCGGCACGCTGAGTTGTTCGGTGGATATACATTTTTCCACGTAAGATGGAATTTATCTTCATGTAGTTGGTCCATGTTAGCTGACTAATTTTTGTATCGACAGAAGCCCCCAAAATTTCGCAGTTGAGGTTGAATATGAGAGTGTGGAACATTATTCCCAGAAGTTGCTCGGGCACATTTACCCAGTATTGTTGATGATTTTGAGCGCAAAATGTCAAACTTGTAAATATTTTAAATTTTCAACAGAGGCTTGTGTATTTGCGTCTTTTTCATCATTTAGCCGCCGAAAACGCAATCGTCTTTTCTAGTAATCATTTCCTTTCTCGCTTCCCGATGCAGGGCATTTAAAAATGATAGAATAGAATCATCTTCCACCTTTCGCTTTTTAGACTTTCGAGCTCTTTATCTTCTCACTCTGTATTCTTACGATCATTCTTTCTGTCACCCGCTTTAGCAGATTTCTCAGTTTTCTGTAAGAACCTCTTCCTTCTTCTTTCTATGCATTAGTTATCATGGTTTATCTTGTCGAATCATTAGATAAATTCGGGGATGATTTTGCAATTCCCTCTTGGGTTATCTTAGAGGAACCTCCTTGCCCTTCTAATTTATTTTCTTTAGCTGAGGGACACTGGTTTCCCTCCATTTTTGTAGCAGAATGCGAGTTTTCATTTCTGCTCAACCCTTTGTGTTTGGAGTTTTGCCAATATTTTGATATTGTTCCTGCAAGAGTAGCTCCAAATACATGGAGGGTAGTTAATGGCGTACATAGATTGAACCAAATACATTGAACTCTCTTAGGAATTCCTAAAATTATGTATTGTTATAAATGGGTTAACATCGATACTACTTTTTATTTAAAAACTAGGTGTTCAAATAGAGCTTTACTGGTCAATCTTCCCAATGGTAACAGAGATTACTTTGATCATGGAATTGTGATGAAAAATTAGCAACATCCCCCGTTACAAGGAAAAGATGTATACTAAGGTCCCAGATGTACACTTTATGGTAAGGGATAGGTTGTTTTGAATTTTCAATTTAGCTATGTTTTTGTTTGATAAAATGCTCCACTGACATGTACGTTTTTATTTTGCTATTGATAGCTAAAGGAAACCTCCAAAAGAGAGTGACATGAATATAAAAAATTTAACACTTATCTTGGGTTTGCATAAATCCATTAATGGAGAGCACGTGAGGTCTGCTTCTTATTTGTTGAGATATAAGAACACCACCTTGTCTTTTATTGACCGACCTCTCGTTCCTCCTATGGTTGATCTTGACTAAGTACCATCATCTCCAGTAACTGTAGTAGAATCTTTTTCTGATTTGGGTACCTCTATTACTAATTTGATGATGAAGAAGAGGAGGGTACCTAAGTTCTTTGCCAGGTGTGCCCCTAGTGCTGAAGGGGTGAAGAAGAACAAGAGTGATGTTCCAACTGACGGAACTAAGAAAAAGGATGTTGTTCCTCCTACCAAAGATATCAACAAGAAGCCCCCTATTTCCCCTAAAGAGGCAGCACCTTTGATTGAAGAAGAGGCAGCACCTATGATTGAAGATGCTCCTCTGAGAAGGTTGAGGAGGGGTCTTGCTGAAAGACCTATGGATGCTGTTTCCCACCCTACTAGAGTTGGGATTTCTTATTTGAGGGATATTCCTCCAGCTGTCCTTACCCATGACTTGGCCAAGAAATTGATCAAGTCAGGGACTCTTCCTGATTATCGAGCTGCTGAAACTTCAACTTCTAGGGATAAGGTTGTCGATGTGACTTCCCAACTCCTTACCTCAGTAAGTGGTTATTATAATTATCTTTCTAATTCTTCATTATCGTGTTCATGCTCTGATTCATGCATTTATTCTTCTTGCAATTTTTGGTGTACTTTGATAATATCGTAGAGAAGGATAAAGCCATTAAAGAATCAACCTCATCTAGTGGAGTAGAGGAAGCCCTTGTTGGTTTATCAAAATCTTTAGGGGAGTCTCAACAGAAGTATGAAGAGGATAAAACTGCGTGGGAGAATAAACTCCGATTGGTTGAGAGGTTGATGGAAATCTTAAAGAGGCTGAACGATTGTTCTTTCCAACCAAGTGGAGGTTGATGGAAATCTTAAAGAGGCTGAACGGTGTAAGAAATAGCTTGAGGAGAAGGTGAAGTTTGTTAAAGAGCTGCTCAGGTAGAAATCTTCTTCGTAGAGAGCAAAGAGGAAAACTGCTATGAAGAAGTCCTTTAGCTCTGGGTGGGACAAAGGATGGAATAGAGCTTTGGTTTCTATCTCTTCCCAGATAGAGTATGCAAGTTTGAAATACTTCAGAGATGGATGGGTCGTAGCTTTGAAAGAATTGAACATTGCTGATGATTTTGAATTATTTCAGAGACACACTCAAGGCCCTCCTCCTACTATTGAAGAAGAAGAAGAAGATGAAGAAGCTGAATCTGATGAATCTTTTATGGTGATAGTAGAATAAGCACCTGCTGCTACCCTTCCTCGATCTTCCGAGTAAGTTCAGCAGGCAAAAACTTCTATCGAGCAACTTCAAGGCCCCCCCGAGCAACCAAGTCCTTCATCCAAATCGACTGAAGTTGTTGTAGGAAATAAGGAGAAGGTGTAGAGTTGTTCGACTCTTTAATTATATTATTTTTTTATCTTTTTTGTTTTTCCCTTTCATTTTAATTTTAGTTGTATCTTCTCCTCCTATGATTAATAAAATAAACTTCGTTATTTATTATGAGATGTCTCCTTTACTTGATCACCATGTAGTTGCAGTGTTGTTGATTTATTCCTATTTTCCTTGATAGTTTGTTGACAGGATGGAACTCTTGTCAGCTCATGATATAGAGTTGATGAATAAATATAATGAATACTTCTCGACTGGTCATACAGACTTTACTGAAGCTAAAATAGTTAATATTCTCGGACCTGATGCCTCTGACCGAGCAATTGAGGCTTTTTAATATTTAAAGTGTCTGCTTGATCGGGTTGTGGCCAATAATACCGCTTACTATGAAATGATTGAAGATCTTCAAGGCATGATCGAGGAAATTCAACTTCAACGCAAACAAACCATTGTTCTTCTACATGAGGGGTATGAGAAGAAGTACCAACAGTTGAGTGCTGAGCAGGGTTATGATAAGTTCATTTCAGCCCATAAAAGGAGAGAAAATGTGCTTAAACTTCAAGTTGAGGAGCACAGAGACATTGCCAAGCAGTTGGAAGAGGAAAATATCACTTTATAAGAAGAATCAAAATAGTTAAAGTCTACTTCTTCTTCGGTAGCTCTGGTCCCAGTCAGTGATGAGGTTTTTTTATTTTTGGAAACTAAAAATGCTGGTTTAAAAGAATAATTAGAAGCTTTGAAAAGAGCCAAACCTACATCTTCCTCGAGGGGTAGAGCAAGAGCTAGTCGGAGCAGTGTTGGAAAAACTAGGACTCAGCAAGCCTTAACAAATCAGGTTGTTCAGCTGAAGGCGAAGACTACATCATTAAATGAGATGTCCCTAAAAATCCAAAGTCTTACCGAGCAACTATCAAACCAGAGTTCTGCGTTGGAGAATAAAGAGAATTTAGTAAAGAAACTTCATCAACATGTGGATAGGTTGACATATCAATTCCATAAACAACCCATAAAATATTGGATGGGTGGATACAATGAAGCTCTATGCCATCTTGATGCCCGATTGAGATAATAAAATAATGAGGGATACAAACAGGGATGGTTGAATGCCTTGACTGTGATGAAAATTGAGAAAGGAAATTCCTTATGGGACTGGTGTGAGCCTAGATTACTTGATCTTCCTGTGCCTACCTTTAAGCTAGATGTCAGTTGGACTCCAACTCGTGTTATTCCTCAATGTTTGATCTCCAAGTATCTTGGCAACTACTATATTCATGAAGACTTTGAGATATCTAGACATGAAAATTTGCTTGATCGACCGAGTTCGAGCAACATCAGAATGCTGCGAGATATGAATTTTATCAACTCTCCTTATGCTTTGGATGATCCTCCCGCTAGAATGGAACCTGTACCAAAATCGGAAGGAAAAAGGTCAATAGAATAGGAGATTTGTATTCAAAGAAAAAGTTCATTATTTTGTAATTGTCTTTCCTTGGAAATAAATTGTAATTTTCTTTTGGTGAGTATATATATTTATAAAGGGACAATTTGTCCTGTTTTGTTTTAATTGCCTAGACAATGGAACTTTGCCCCATTTGTTTCCTAGTTGTAGTGACTTGTCACCCATAAGTGCCTAACCAATGGAATGATTTTCATCCCATGGTCCTGCTTAGTTGTAGCAATCTTATCTAGATTACCTTGGTGCCTAGGCAGTGGATGCCCCTTGAGGTCACCCATCTTCTTACCTAGTTTTGGATGACCCTTGAGGTCAACTATAATCAAACAGGACTTACCTTGTGTAATTGTTATGCCAACATTGTTGGTTAAGTTTATTGATGCCGACCAACCTTAGTTGGTGGTTGTTGATAGCTGACCAACCGTAGTTGGTGGTTGTTGGTATGCCGACCAACCGTAGTTGGTGGTTGTTGATATGCCGACCAACCATAGTTGGTGATTGTTGGTGCCTTCTTACAAAATTTAAGCAATATTTAAGTGTAGTGTATAGCACGAGTATTCACAAAAAAAATTAAACTAAAAAGAATATGGGGGAAAAGATCATTTTGATTCATATTGAAAGAAATGGAATACATGTGATTCTACATTGCCAATAATACTTTCGCAGATGCTCCGCATTCCAAGCATTTTTGAATTCTTCCCCCTCTAAGGTTGCTATTCTGTATGTTCCTGGTCGAACAACCGCAGTTACACAATAAGGCCTATGCCAGTTGGCCTCCAATTTATTATGCTTCTGAATGACTTTATTGAGTACAGAATCTCCCTCCTCAAGATCACATTTCTTAACTCTTTTATTATAGAACACGGTAGTTCTTTATTGATAAGCGACATTCCGGATAGCCGCATCTTCTCTCACTTCCTCGAGCAGGTCCAGGTATAAGTGTCTCATCAAATCGCTTACTGGAGAATTGAAATTAAGCACCCGGTGAGTAGGTAGGTCCAGTTCAGCTAGTATGACTGCTTCACTTCCAAAGGCTAACAAGTAAGAAGATTCCCCAGTTGCTGTTCGGGGAGTTATTCGATAAGCGCATAATACATAATTCAGTTCGTTAATACAGTTCCCCTTCGAGTCATCCAACCGTTTCTTCAACCCGTTAAGCAGAGTCATGTTCATCACTTTAGTTTGCCCATTGCTCTGGGAATGGCCTGGTGCAGAATGGATCTTATGGACATTGGAATGGTGACAATACGCATCAAAATACTCATTATCAAATTGGGTACCATGGTCAGTGATGAAAGCATGCGGTAGGCTATGTAATACACCGTAATTTTATTGATTTTTATTTAAGGGATTAATTAAATTAAATGATATTTAATTGAGAATTAATACAGATATAA
Source organism: Sambucus nigra (assembly GCA_949130495.1). Taxonomy (NCBI): domain Eukaryota; kingdom Viridiplantae; phylum Streptophyta; class Magnoliopsida; order Dipsacales; family Adoxaceae; genus Sambucus; species Sambucus nigra. Next base: position 246,292,023 of record OX422213.1, on the reverse strand, counting down.
ATACTAGCGAGATGTGAGTTGGTATTTGATTATGACATTCAAATTGAATATTTCATGAGTATCGAAAATATTAAAGTTGTCGCGAGGCTGGAATACGATAATTAGGAAAATTAAGTTGGGACGCGCGTATCAGTCGCGTCAGGAATGAAATTAATTAGATTAAAAAAAATCAATTTATATTTTTATCAATCGAATGGTCATTTTGAGTGCGCCAACACGTCCGGAAGGGTCAAAATAGTCAAAAAACACTAGCCGGGGGTTTAGTTTGGGTCCCGGGACATTTTTAGGCCAAATCGGCTACCTAGAAGGGTAGTTTGGTAATTTTAAAATAAGGGAATTAAAACCCACGAAAATTAGAGTTTATATTTATATTTTTAAAAGATCCACTAAGGCCACTATCAGCCAAAAATGAGAGAGTGGGCTATGGAGGTTTTAAGAGAAGTTAGAAGAGAGGCTTGAGGGTCTAAACCAAACCATCTCCCCATCACCAGAAATTGGAAAGGATTTGTGACCAGAAAGAGGAGAGAATCAACCTTGAAACACCGACAACAAATATGAAGAACGAATCTAAGGCAAGTGATTTGATATTTTTAAGTGCATTTAATATTTCTTCCATGTGTAGTGTAGAAAACTGTTTATGTCTTGGAAATTTTGATGACGAACACCCAATGGAATTATTGTGAAACATGTGGTTTTGGGTAGGAATTTGCATGTAGAATGATTATGGACGAATTCAATATACAAAACATAACTTTTGATGATCTGGAAATGGATTAATAAGGAGTCTTTTTATGAAATTAAATTCTGGGTTCAAGTTCATAGGGTTTGGGACAAGAATTCTGGATTTATGACTTTGGCATGTTAATTTGTAAGATATGACCCAAAAAGTATGTAAATGAATGATCTAGGGTGACTAAAAATAGTTTACAAATATTAAAACGTAACTTGGATAGTCTTAGGGTGGATTTAGAGAAGATAAGAGTGAAGAAAAATGAATTTGGAGATTTCTGGGCGAAGTCTGCCATCTCGTTATAAGACCTGCCCAGGTCGTTCGAACGACCTCGTTCAAACGAGACTTCTAATGAGTTGACAGTACCCCTTCTAACGAGTTGGTAGTTCGTTCAAATCCATTCATTCGAATGACACTCATCCGAAGGACCTCGTTCGAACGAGGTTTCTAACGAGTTGACAGAATGGCCTTTTAGGCCTGATTTTATTTCGAACCTCCAGAAGACTTATATAATTGAGTGTAATCCTTCCCTTGTTGATTTGTGGATATAATTGTGAGATTGGAAGTACGTCGAGGATTAAAACTTAGAGTTTTATAGTAAATCGGATGATGTTTATGGGTTATGATATAAGTATCTAAAAACTTCGACGTGAGGAGAATTGATAACTTTAATGTATATAAATCGGGGACTTGTAAACGTGTAACATGAAATGATGGTATAGGAATGAGAAAGATACCTCTAATAATATTATGGGATACCAAAGATGTGTGAATGCTTGGTATATGTAGTTATTTGTGTATAACATACCTACCATACTTGCTATTACGGGAGGTCGGCGTTCGTTCAAGGCCATCTAGTCTTTGTGTGCCTACGGGGGGGATTTAGATTGGTACCTCGAGGACATAGGTCAGTGAAGGACTTATTGAGAAGTTAATAAGTCTGCTGATCATGGGAGCGTAGGTATGTGCGTGACCCATGTGATGTGAACTATGTTCGCCTCCATTATGTGTGATTGTTGTTTATTGATATGATTCCCGAGAGATTCAGAATACGTGGTCCTTATGTACGTGATGTACTGGGATGGGATAGCAGAGTATGTGTGCACCGCAGCTTAGTCTCCGGGTGCCAGTATTGTATATTTATGATGAGAATAATATACTACTAATTAAAATGAATTGCCATGAATAAATGTAAGTGTGAATAATAGCAACATTTTAGTAGAGTTAAAAATGGAAAATCTCTAGTGATTAGCATGACTAATATGGGAACTAAGAAGGAAAGTAAAACTCTCTGTTTAAATTAAGATGTCGGGACTTAAATTGTGAATCGTATTGAAATGTTAGATTGTGTATTGGACTATTTAGATATGGGAATAACTAGAACGGGTACGGGTACGATAGGAGTGCACAATTAGTTGAGAGGTGAGGAACTCATGGGAGTGCACGCACTATCATGTACTTTATATTCACTGTTTAATTATATTAAACACTTGCTGTATTTTAAACTGTTTTTCACAATCGGGCTCTGACCTGTTTGCTTTCAAATTTATTTTTGTAAAAACCTTTTTAGGTGTCCAGCCATAAGGACACCAAGCATAGGACTTCTATTCCCACGATGTGCTGTAGTTGTTGTGGAAGTTACAGGACCTCAATAGTAGACGCCTCCACTTTATATCTTGACTCTATTTCAGATTCATTAATCTGTAGGGCATGTAGCCCCTTTCCTTTCAGAGACATCTTATTTACTCAGTTTTTATTTTATATTTTGGGTTGTAATTAAATTAATGATTTAGACTTGTATTTGTTTATTTTAGTATTCGGATTGTTGCGAGGTTTACTCCTCCATATTTAGCTTATTACATCGTTATTTATTTGTGACTGTGATGTGGTTGTGGTATCAGTATTTCATAATTTAAATGGATTGTATGTTAATCGGATTTAATTAAAATTGATAACTCACTTTTTAAATATTAGGTGGCTAGTAATTATAAAAATGTTTTCAACAGTGATGTTATGAACTGAACCAACTTGACATTTTGTAATAATTTGAATAAAGGAGTAGCTACCCGGTATTTAATTAGTCAGGGTGTCACAACCATATCTGCAAATAATACTCTTCTAAATGAACTGATAGACCCTTTCATAAGCCATGTCAATGAGAGGTTCAGCTTGCACCCACTTTGTGAAATAATGCACAACGACTACTAAATATTTAAATCGTCCTTTAGTAGTTGGTAGAGGCCCTACCAAGTCTATTCCCCACATGGAAAATGGCCAAGGGGAAGTAATTGGTGTTAATAATGCCTGTGTACTTGTTCGTATAGTGGATAACCGTTGACACTTATCACAATTCTTGGCATAAGCTTAACAGTCAGCTCGCATCGTTGGCCAATAGTATCCCTGCGTCATTATCCACTTCAGGAGGGTCTAACCTGCTACATGAGGTCCACAAGGGCCTTCGTGAATTTCTTCTATAAGATCTTTAACTTTCGATGGGTAAACACATCTCTGTAGGCCTGCTATCATTCCTCTTTTGTACATAATTCCATTGCTCAACACTTACCGATTAACTCTGAACTTCAGCCTTTTGGCTGTAAGTTTTTCAGTTGGTAAAATTCCTTCATCGATGTACACTCTGATGGGATCCATCCAGGAATGTCCCATGTCCAAAGTGATGAATCTCACCATCAGATCTTCATCAATGCTTCGGTCTGCCAATAGCTTAATAGGAATCGTTCTTCATAACTTGTTGCGAGTAGTTGAGGCTAACCGAGCTAGTGCATTAGCCCTCACATTCTTCAATCTTGGTATTTTAATCAGTTGTATCGCTACAAAATTGGATACAATCGCCATATCTTTGGCGTGATACGTAGACATGAAGTCTCCCTTCACTGCATACAACCCAAGAAAATGATTTACGATTAGCTGTGAATCACTGAACACCGTAACTTGCTCTGCGTTCAGTGTTTTGGCTAAACTGAGGCCCACAATCATAGCTTCATATTCAGCTTCATTGTTGAAAGTTTTGAACTGGAAATGCAGAGCATATTCTATATCCAATCCATCTGGACTATTAATAATTATTCCGACTCCACTGCCTGTGGCACACGAAGAGCCATCAACATATAAATTCCATATAGGTATACCATTATCAAACTATTGGTCTGACAAAATTCCCTGATGGAATATTTGGTACTTCCTTTTATCATCTCCCCATGCTGGGCTTTTATCGAGGGATTCTTATTGCTCGATCACTATCCCCTTCGGAAAATCTTCTGGTGAAAATTGATCAGGGATAGTCTTTGATGATCCTCTAACATCCATGGGTTGCTCTTTATTATACCCCTGTTGGTCGGAGGTATCTGGGTAAGTGAACTCCGTAATGAAATCTACCACTGCCTGTACTTTAAGCGAAGACCTTGGCTGGTAAACAATATCATACTCACCTAGTTCCACCACCCAATACATCAATCTTTTGAATTTCTTTGGTTTGTGCAAAGCCCGTCAGAGTGCCATATCGATGTATACCACTATGGTATGAGTCTGGAAGTATGGTGTCATCCTCCTGCTTGCCTCGATCAATGCTAATGCCATCTTCCCCAACCTTGGATATCTAATCTCTGCTCCTCAAAATGCTTTGCTTGTATAATACACCGGTTTTTACACTCCATCCTCTACTCTTATTAATACTAAACTGACTGCGCTTTCTGAAATAGCCAAGTACAAATATAACTTTTCTCCCAACAACAGCCTCGACAGCAATGGGGGTGTCCCCAAATATCGCTTCAACTCTTGAAATTCTTTCTCACATTAATTATTCCATTTGAAAGTTTTTCTGAGTGTCTTGAAGAATGGAAGACATCTGCCTGTTGCTTATGAGACAAACTTGTTAAGAGCTGAAGCATGCCCTGTGAGGCTTTGCACCTCCTTCTTCATAGTTGGAGATCGTAGTTCTAGCAAAGCTTTAATATTCTCAGGATTTGCCTCAATGCCTCGTTGATTACAATATACCCAAGGAATATGCCTTCTCATACACCAAATATGCATTTAGTCGGGTTTAGCTTCATCTGATATTTCTCCAGCTAGTCAAAGGTTTGGCTTAGGTCAGCTATGTGGTCAGCAACTTTCTTGATCTCAGTCAGCATATCATCGACGTAAACCTCCATGTTTCTGCCAATTTGTTCTACAAACACCTTGTTCATTAGCCACTGGTACGTAGCACCTGCATTTTTAAGACCAAGAGGCATAACATTGTAGCAGTATGTTCCCCTTAGGATAATAAAATAGGTGCTCTCCCTGTCTTCTGGTTTCATCTTAATCTGGTTATAGCTGGAATAAGCATCCATGAAGCTCAATAATTTATGCCCCGAGGTGGCATCTACCAACTAGTCTATTCGGGGCAGTGGGAAGTGATCTTTTGGACATACTTTGTTTAGATCCGTGAAATCTACGCACATCCTCCACTTATTGTTCTTCTTTTTAACCATCACCATATTGGCTAACCACCCAGGATATTTGACATCCTCAATAAAAGAGGCCTTTTACAGTTTCTCAACTTCCTCCTGAATAGCTTGGTTCTTCTCTGGGCTGAAGACCCTTCTTATTTACTTTATCGATTTGATCGCCTTATTAACATTGAGTTCGTGGCATAGGAAGGCTGGGTCTATCCCCGACATATCTTCATGACTCCATGCAAAATCTTGCCTCCTATGCCTAAAAAATGCCACTAACTTTTATTTTATCGCCGGATCTAGTGAAGCACCAATTTGAGTCATTCGTTCTGGTCGTTCGTCGTCCAGAATGATGTTCTCTGTTATTTCCACGACTTGACCCTTCACGAGCTCTGATTCTTCTATAGGGTCCAATGTCTCAACCTCTGCATCTTCAGACTCATCCACTTGATAAGTGGTGGTCTTCTTCCTGGCTTCCTCCAACTCTTCTTATTCGATAGATGAATAGTAGCATTCCCGAGCTACTTTCTTATCACCTTTCCCAAGTCCCACACCAAAGTTGGTTGAAAACTTCAAGCATTGATGTACTATGGATGGCACTGCTTCAAACTTTTTCAGGACTACCCTTCCCATGATTATGTTGTAGGCTAATTGGACGTTTTTGTCCATTACGAAAAAGTGTACTTTTTTTGTTCTGCAAGTAGGCCATCTACCAATAAGCATGTCCAACTTAATCGTCCCAAGTGGAAAGACTTTTTTGCCGATAAAATTGAGGAGGGGCCTGTGATATGGCTCCAACTGGGATAGTTTCAAGTTTAAACTGTCAAAGAAAGGGTAGAACATGATGTCTACCGATCTACCATTGTATACCAATACTCTTTAGATGATCACATCCTTCATCCTCATCTTGATCACTAAGGGGTCGTCGTGAGGATACAAGACACCTTCCAGATCACTTTTGGAAAAACCAATGACCAGTTTATCCTTATTAACCTTCCTCGGGCGATCCTCTTATGCCAGATTTATTCACTATATATAGGAGCAAGCTTGGGCCTCATTGAGGTATGTTTTTCACTCAACAGTATGATCCCCTCCTCCTACATCTCCACATGTAATCATATTACATTCGAATGAACCAAAATGGATTTAAATACCTCGCGCTCTGGTTGCCTTAGCTTTTTTGGGGAGGTCGGGATTATCCTATGGATCATCTTCATGGTCCCTTTTCTTATCATCTCTTGTTCGGTGAGGAGATTTAGACCTTTGCTTTGCTCTATTTTTAGTCTTCCCATCATTTTGGTAATCAACAAACCTGCTCAATTTCCCTCATCGAATGAGTACCTAAATCTTATTCGTGAGAGCTATGCACCGCTTGGTCGTGTGTCTATGGTCTTTGTGGTACTCGCAATACTTGGACTTATCCCTTATTTCAGTGTTATCCTCAACTTCTCTAGACAATTTAGTTCTTCGCTGTTCTTGATCTCCTTCAGAATATGGTTTATATCCACCTTTAAGGGAGTATAATTCCCATACTTCCTCAAGTACTCTAGCGTCTCTTTTCTTTTCGATTGCTTATTGCCCCCATTATGCTTTTAATCTTTCTTCTTCAACCTGCCCTCAGCTTTAGTCTCAGGTTTGGTCTCACCATTCTTCTTTGCAGCCATAGCTTCTTCGATGTTCATTATTTTGGCTGCTTTAGCCATTAATTCTGCTATGGATTTGGGGGGATCTTTGGCCAAAGTATATTACAGCTTGTTCGGTAAAAGGTCGCTCATCAAAGCTGTAATGTTTGTCTTTTCTTCGTAATCGATCACCTCCAATTTCTCATTGTTAAAACGAGTGATGTAATCCTTAGTTCTTTCTCCTATTTTCTGCCTTACACTCAACAAGTGTGCTACCCTCTTGACTGGCTTTGCACCAAAATAGAAATTTCCTATAAAGAGGTCTGCCAGTTGATGAAAAGTAGCAACCTATCCCAGAGGAAGGTTGTTATACCATATTTGAGCTGAGCCGGTGATAGTTCCTAAGAATGCCATGCACTTCATCTCATCAGGAACTGCATAGATATTGGCAACAACTTGCTACTGCTCTATGTGGAGAATATGATAAGTCTTTCCATCGTACTTCGGTATATATTCAGGAGCCTTAAACTTTGATGGTGTCGGAAAGTCCATAATTGCTTGTACGAAGGGTGATCCTTTGACAAAGGTTCATTGGAGAGGATTCTTGGCCTTAGCCATTTCCCCTAACCTATCTTCCAACCTCCGAATGGATCCCTTCCATGCGTTATTGCCAGCGTCTAATCTATTTTGCCCGAGAAACAGATCACACTGAATTCTCCTCTTGGGATATCACTGTTCGAGCGGCAAGACGTGATTGGGCAGAACCTTCCCTTAGATCATTTGGTCGTTGAGAATTTCTCGATGCAATCCGAGGAGGATTTTTATTCCTCCTGGGGACCAAATGATCAAAGGGGGAGACTCTACTCAACCTCTCCAGGGCTCTTGTTTGTTCTGGAGTTAGAGTGACATTTTCTTGAGAGTCTATTACTCTTTTGGGAGATGTCCGACCAGGATGATAGGACGAGTCACTGGACCTCTCAGTATGACGCGATTCAGTATGCCTGGACAAGGACACATGAGGGAACAAAGTACGTCTGGATCTCGAGGATGGCAAGTGAGTGTTTCTATGAATGCTTCGCTAGCCTGACTGGTTGAACAGTTTGGATGAGTTGTCACATGGTATCCTGCATAGTTGTTTGTCCCCTGACTAAGCTAACTACTATTCCAGTGAGTTCATTGACAGTTGGAGGAACAAACGGGTTAGGAGGAACTCCGTCATTGTTCCTATTGCTAGATTCTGGGAGCTCAACCATGTATGATGAATCTTTTAGTGAAAAATACTATGTATAGTCATTTTCCACAGACGGAGCCAATCTGTTGATGTAAAAAACTAGATTTGATCTAATTAATTAATCACAGATAATCATGAATAAAGAAATAAGGCAAAAGATTTTTAAAGTGGTTCAGCCTTAATGAAAATGGCCTACATCCACTATTTTGTATTGCTAGGTATTTTGCCTTGGTCACAATTATGATCACAAGTGATCGATTGCCCCGTTATGGAGGGGGTTACAATTTATTTATAGCCCTTGGGCTGTCAATATGAATAGACAATATGCCATTATTTAATAGACATATACATCTGTACATAATAAGAATGTTCATTGAATCTAATGTTCATTGAATCTGTAATTGTCGCTTGATCTTCTTGACTAGATGCTCTGTACATTGAGTAGCTCATCAAGTTGAGTAGCTCGGCACGCTGAGTTGTTCGGTGGATATACATTTTGCCACGTAAGATGACACGTGTCTTCATGTAGTTGGTCCATGTCAGCTAACTAATTTTTGTATCAAGAGGGCCATTTAGTTTAGATCATTTCAATTGAAAAATAAAGATTTATTATTTATAAGGGATATTGGTTGGAATTTAATCAACGTGTTTGCACGTCCTAACAATGTCATGAAAAAATATTACATAGTTTTAGAAGTTATTGATGTGGAAATCATCGTAGACTTTGATGTGTTGATAGATTGAGTCGATGTCCTTTAAATTCGACACTTTTGACACATAAGGATGATTTGGAGTTCATTCGTTAGGAGTATCCATATTCATCGTGCACATATGTTATGTTTAATTTTATTGATTTTCCTATTGAATTAGTTCACACCCATTCATTACGTATCTAGGATTTGGTTATCTTAATGTAAATTCATGGTGTGTGATTTTTGTAAATTATTTTTTCATTTTGTTTAAAAAAAATAAAAAAATAAAAAATAGTTGGTGGAATGCTTTTGAGTTTATCCTTGATGATCGTAGTTCAGTTGCTTTGTTTGTTGTGACACTCGATACTGATTTTTGTTTATTCTTTTCCTTATCTATATCGCACAAATAAAAGGGGGGGGGGGGGGATGGATTATGATTTAATTGGGGGGGGGGGTATATTATGGGGAAGAATTGAGATTTGATATATGTTTTGATTTATTCTTATCTTATTTCAAACTCAATATGTCACTAAGGTATTTGTTTCTTGTCTCATGTGTGTAAGTACAAAAGTTGCAGATTTGAAGTTGAAGATTTCTGAAGAAAGTTTTAAAACTTACATTTTTAGTACCTTGTCATTTTTGGGTTCATGGAAGGGTATAAGATTTATATAGGACATTTGATTTGATAATTTAGATGTTTTTTTATTTTGTACCGGCATAGACATAGGGGGAAATCCGTAAGGACATATTTTACATAGTTCGTTTACATTAGAGTATGTCGTATACCACAACAACCGTTGAAAAAAAGTTCAAGTTAAATCATGCATCAAGATGGATCCGAATATCTATGTTCTTCAACAATTAAGCCTCTGCAAGATAGATTTTGGTAAGATTGTGTTTAAGTCCCTTAATGTTTCATTTAAAGTGTTGGGATACTTTTTCTAAATGTTTTTAAACATATGTGGCGTTAGTTTTTGTCAAAAGAATTTTTTCTAAGTCATTAGGCGGAGTTTTGACAAAACATATTTTACACTGATGTCATTCAAATGACTTTTGTATGTCATTTAAATGACAGGACAAAGTCGTTCAAACGAATTCTTCAAGAAACAGTGTATCTTGCGTGATACCTCGTTTGAACCTCGGTTGAAGTAGTTTATCAAACGATATACTACTGTTTCAGTTTTTAAATCCGTTTGCTAGGTCGCGCGAAGTCCTTTGAAGCGTCATCATATGTCATTAGAGCGACATGATATTCTCATTCGAGCGAAGTCATCAACTCAAGATTTTTATTAATAGTGCGTTTTTGAGGTCTTTTTGCTTTAGAATGCCTGGGTGTTTCATTCTACAAAAACTGCTATTGCAGAATTTTTGAGATGTTTCAACTTTATTTTGATTCAAAGATCATCCCAATAGCTTTAATGAATCATTTTAGAACCCAAGATATAATTTTACTGGAGTTTCTCTTGTAGGGAAGATATATTTATGACCGACTAAGAGTGCGTGCCATTGGGAGTGCTTGCAGGTGTTCCTTGCTGAAGTTAGAACTGTGGTTCTTATGGGTTTACTGCGGTCAATCCATCGCTGATCTAGGTTGCGTGTCTAAATGGATCTACTGCATGATATTCATTACTGATTTCATTGTGTATATGTAAGTTGCGACTTTACCCGAAATGTTTTTTTCCTGAATCTCAATTTGTGTGTGCTAGAATTGCGTGATTTATTTAATCCACATAGATGCATGTTTCAGGGCTGAATTTAATTTGGATTACAAATTGACAATTTATTAAATAAGCTTTCAAATGGAATTTGTGAATCACCATGCAATCAATATCACACCGCATTAGCAATTTTATACCCCTAGCCAAGCTTCGTAATATCCCCTGTAGGTAGTTCATGCCTAGGGGTCTAGAAGGTGAATTTTGTTCTGCGAATCTGCTACTTCTTAGATTTTGGGCCATTTTTTCTATATCACATCATAAAAAATAGCGTAAAAATAAAAGTCATGGTGTGAAAAGGTTTTAAGTAGAGGACACACACCCGATTTTAGGCCTAGTCCGAGGGAAAATAAGTGTCGATGACTAGTGGAATCAACAAAATATTGCCTAGGATTGAGAGTCCCGGAGTAATAAGAAAAAATATTGGTGGAAGTCAATAATAAGTTTGTAAATACTTTTTCACACACAATGCCAATTTGTTAACACCTAAAACTGTTGTATGGATTTTTGTTTTAGATAAATACACTAACTTTAGATTCGCAATAGATAAAAAGAGGTTGATTAGAGATATTTTATATAGAGTAAGAGTAATAGAGAAAAGATGAGAGAATATAGATAGAAATCGGGTTGACGTGGTACGACCCAATATGGTCCCTATGTCCACAAGTGCAACAGTTGTATTAGATTTAACCAGAAGTTGCCATAGGTGAAAAGAAGAAAAAAATCTCGTATCTATCTAGAAATGGTAGCATAATAGTAGTAAAAATCTCTCTTATCCATTCCTCGATCGATCTCCCTTGATTGGAGATATTGCATAATATTTATGCCTAATATGTGTGGGCCTAGAGAGAAATATTGTCATGGAGACAAAAAGAATTTTGGGTGACAGGTGGTCTGCTTTTAGATATTAAGCAGGTACACCTTTTTTAGATGCCTTTATAAAAAAGGGTGATGGGTACATGCTGCTTATCAATAATGGGGGAATAATTAGCCTTAGATTCCTCATGCGTCTCTCTTTAGTTCTGCTGACTCAGTCCGCTAGTACAACCACCCAAACATAGTGTTAGCGGTCTGTGATTTGTCAAAGTTAAGTTGACTGCCTATCACGCTGTGGCCGACTAGAGTGCCCCGGATGACAACAATAATAACTTGAGCCGGCCTCATTGTGTGGTCACTTGTGGCATCGCGCAACCCCCTAAGTGGTATTTTGAGCACACCATATTTATGGTACAACACTCTTTTTGGATTTTTTTAGATTGATGAAATTATATTTCGTGTATATAATTTATAAAAAGATATTATTATGATAAGAAACACTAATTAAATGAGCTACAGAAAGGTATAAGTGGACCTTGTAAGAAACTTTGCTAATGATTTTTGAAGTGAAGTGGTTTGGGTTTTTTATGGCGATGGAGTGGTGGTGAGATTGGTGACAAAGGTGGGGGTGAAATTGATGTGAGGAAATGTATAAAGAATGTTTAAAAATGATGTTTTTGGAAAGACAACGCACTGATTTCGAGGTAAAGGCTTTTCAGATCTCAAAAAAAGAGATCCTTAGGAATGAGGTCATTGCCTCCTTAAAAAATAACTTTTAGGGTTAGGGGGTCTTCCGATCAGTATAGGTCCTGGCCTGCCTATTGGCATACTCCCAGGCTTGCTAGAGTGCCTATAGGGTCCAAAAGAGACTTTTTCCGAAAAACGGGAATAACATGAAAATTGTAATTCCGAATCACACATAGCTTGGACCTTTATAAAGGGTATTCAGAGCCCCAAGAAAATGTATCGATCTACTTCCGGGTCTGAGAGCTGACCAAAGTCAAACAAAGCTCGAAAGTGGTCGATGGCCTCTTAAACAAGGTTTTTGAGTAAAAAGGTAAGTACGTGTGAACTGTAAGGCCGATTCCCGTAAGATATGGACTCTTGGAAAAGTATTCAAAGCCCTACAAATATGAATCAAGATACTCCCGAGTCCAAAAATAAATTAAGTCAAACGGAGCTCCGAAGCACCCGATGGACTATAGGTTAGGTTTTGAAGTAAAAATACAAGTATGCACGAATCGTAAGGCCAATTCATGCACGGTATGGATTGTTGGAAAGGGTATTGATTACCCTATGAAACCACATTGAGACACTACCGGGTCCAAGAGTTGACCAAAGTCAAGTGGATCTCGAAAGTGACCACTAACCTTTGGGCTAGGTTTTAGGTAGGACCTAGAGATCGAGGGTGGAAGGTATCTAAGGACATGTGTAAAGGGTACTTGGTTGGGATGTATACATTAGGCATACATAGAGATGGTGCATGAATTCAAAGAGACATTCTTAAGGAAAGAACTCAATTCAACCTTTAGTGTAAAAGAAATTGAACAAAGTGAAATTGACTCAACTCATACGAAAAATCATGAATTTCAATGCTTCACAAATCAATAACCCCAAACTATTTAATAATTTTGAAGGAATTTTATTGTGCAACCTCATTGATCTTCAACATATAATACCCTCAAAATCTCACATTTTAAGCATGAACTCCCAAATATTTTAAAGGAATCATATTGCTCATTTTTAATGAAGCATCAATGAAATAAAATTGGCCTTGTCACTTATGTTTTATGTGTTGAAATCAACTTTTAGGCTCTTGCCAATGGTGGCCTTTAACACAAATAAAAATTCTTCTTTTGTATCCCATTTCCATTTCTTAAACATATATCAATTTTTCGATAAAAAAAATGGGCAATGGTTTTTACATTCTTAATTAGATCCTAGTACATTTGGTTAATCATTAAGCATGACTGAGACAGGAACATCCTATTAAACATATGACAAGTCAGTAAATGTTCACAAGTTCATGCCTGTATGAAATCAAGGCGATATAACGAGTCTAGTATGAAGGTAGTAATAAAAACTGGATGGCACAATGCTAAACATGAAAATTAAGAAAATAAAAATTTAGCCAAGTCAAAAAACACCATGATTAAGTCACGTGAATGCATGAAATGAAATTTCGATTAGAACATCTTAAATGCACATCCATATATGGTATAAAGATATAATTTTTTAGAATTTTGGAAATTTTTATCAAAATAAAATCTTTTTGAAATTTTTAGAATTTTTTTCTAAAACAAAGATTTTTTTTGGATTTTTCATGATATAAACATAAGAGCATAACCTAGTTATATGGATAAGTGATACCAATGTGAAAACACCCTAAACTAAAATACAAGTTTCACCTCAACAATTTGTTTTTGAGGTGTTCTAAAAAAGACTAGACATCCTTTGAAATTTCTCCACCAAACATTTAGAAGTCTTGATAAGAAACCCAACTTCCTCTCAAATACTAGCAAGGTTTCTATGGAGGTGTGTGGGAGCATGTGTGTGAGAGACTCTTACTAGCTTAAAATAAAACTCCCTAAGGTTACCTCTTTATTTACAATGGATACAATTATATATTGGTTTGGGTCCACCTTGGTTAAAAAGGCTAGGACGAGTTCTCCTTAGTGGATGGGTGTAGGCCCATATCTATTACAAATTTTGCAATTGGTTCAAGTGTGGTATTAAAAGTGGATTCATCCTCGTTACCTATATCATGCCTCTCTTTAAAACCTAAAGAGGGACCAAGGACCATCTTTCCAACCTTTTCGGATGTGTCCTCTAAAGTGGACTTGATCTCTCGAGTTCGTTCATGATCTTTCTCCAGTTGGAAAACATGGGCCTCAAGTTTCTCACGAGTCTCCAATGATGCTTGAAAATATCTTATAAGACTATCCCCCTTGTTGGTCAAAACGATCTTTTCCCTACTGACCAGGATATGTTTCTCACTAAAAAATATTTGTAATCTCTCGAGTTGAGTCACTGAGGCGTTATTCTTTCTCAAAACTTTCAACTCTTTCTCTCAATCCAACACCCTAAGAGTCCAATTTTATTTTGGTTTTTAGTTTTTAATGAATCGATGTAAGTATATAGATTGGATATCACATTATCCCTCTCTCAAATCTTCACCATCACACTCTCTAGAGTGATTCAAATCATTCTTGACTCTATCACATTTAAAAATATCCTCATCATCATGAGACGTAATTGTAGTGATAACGTGACTAGACACGAATGCACAAAAATTACATTCATATGGTGATTCATCACTGAAATCTACCGACTTAGTATTACTATCCTATAGAGTGGCATTATAGGAAGCTTTGACTTTTCCCTATCACTTAAGTCTAGTGGGGCACTCATTGGCTTTGTGACCTTTCCCCTTACACTCATAACATGTCTCTGATTCAACTTTCTTACGTTGTTCACCTCTATTTTTCTTTTGATTATTATCATAAATATTCTTACCCGCTTTGAAATTTTAATTTTTCACAAAAATGTGATTTTTCAATATTAATAAATCTTGATTTTTGGATTTGAAAAACTTTCTGAATTTTTTAGCAAACAATGCAAGATCACCTTGATCAGTTTCAGAATCAGAGTTAGTGATAAGGCATAAATTCTTCGTATTTATACCCTTAATTTAGCTATTTTTGTTATTTTGTGCAATGTTAATTCAATGATTTATCTCATATTATTACTACAGTCCTCTTCCTGCAAGTACATTGCGTTTCGTGTATTTCTCCTATATTTTACAAGTATTTTATGAACGTAATAGAAAAGGGAGAAACTGGAATGAAAACCGAAAAGAAAAGAAGGAAAGTCAAGCGAAAATCCTTAAATGCATAGTCAGAATCCGGATGTGGGACCTAAAGATATTGTAATACCCCATATTTTTGCGTATTTAGAATTTAATTAATTGGATAATTAAATAACAAATACGTTTTAATTTAAATTACATGAGTAGAGTAATTTAATATGATTATTAAGCGTAAATAATAATTGTGATTATTAAATTTTAATTGAGAGATAAATACTGATTAATATTATGATTCAAATTTACTAAGTGTGAATAGTAAATGTTGATAGTTAATTTGTACGATACAGCGAGAGATATGGACGTTCTTGATTATACCTCAACTGAGTGTCGCGTGTAGACTAAATTGAGGATAAGATAGGAAGAATATTTTTTGGGGGACTCAAATGATAATTTTGAGATCACACGTGATTCTGAATGGGTCTAATTAGTCAAAATAGTATACCCGGGGGTACTAGTCGGGTATTGGGGCATTTTTTGCCTAAATCGGGACTGTAAGGGGGTGTTTTAGTCTTTTAGCATATGGGGGTGAGGAGACCTATGAATTTTGGAGTGTTTTATCAGTTCATTAAAATTGGGATTAGGTTTAGAAACCTCTAAACACAAAGGAAAGACATAAGAGAGAGAAGAGAGATTATTCTTAAAGCTTAAGGAAGAATTGATGAATAATTCAAAGGGTTATTACACCACAAACTAGTTGGGAAGGAAGATTGGAGGAGAAAGACAAGCAATCACCAACAAAAATCACGAAATCAGATCATCTCTGAATAATGCAAGTGGTTATTTGCAAATTATTTTGAGTTATAATATCCATGCGTAGGATTTATGAATAAACGATTTTGATTAATATTCTTGGAGAAAAAAAATTGATTAATTGCATGTTTTGGTAGAATTAGAATGTAGTTAGATTTATATATGTAGAGGATTGAAAATCATAGGAACCATGATTGTTAATACGAATTCAAATCTGGGTTTATGATTTAAAATATGTAAAGAACATATTTTTAGGGTTCTTCAATAATTAAAGCATTTGAATTATTCTGGGCTAAATTTGTGAAGATTTATGATGTTTAAATCATTGGAAATCATCCTAGAGTATGTAGGAATGGTTAGAAATCATTGGTTTCAAGTTTGGTGTGCCATCATGTAAGTTGGGAAATTGGGAATGATGAGAAAAAGCATGAAGAAGACGAACTGCACCTGCACCTGCTCGATTTATTGATCGACCCTTGAATGTCGATCGATCGATGGTCCAGGTTGATCGATCAACCCAAGCTGATTCTGGGTCCTTTTGTTGGTTGATTTATAATCATTTGCCAATTATTGGGGGAAACATTAGGGATGATGGTTCACCTATGTAAGGACTTAGAGAGTACTTATAGGTGTATAGTGGAGGTCCGTTATAATCATAGAGTGCAAGATTGGAAGTGATGGACCGACGAGGATAAATCGATCGATTAGTATATCAAAAATTCGGGATTTGAGTCATGGAGAGAGTAAATGTAATCCCCAGGGTTATATCATTAGGTTAGAGATAGCTTAACTACTGTAACAAATAGAGGGGTAACTAGGGCCCTTAGAGTTGTGTGAATACTCAATTAAAATACGATAGTGAGATCAATTGTAAATAAATAAGTACGGTGAATATTAAAGACAAAATATTATGTACGAACACTATAATTAGGTTGTGTGTATACCTACTGAATTATATAGATACTTAGGTGGTGAGAATACCTAAAGTATAATTGCCTATATTAGGGTCGAGGTAGGATTCCAAACTAATATATGGAAAATAGTAAGTTGGGGTCGTGACGAAAGAGTTCCGAACCAACCCATGTATAAATTTCATTAGTGGGGTCGAGGTAGTTATCCCGAACCACTTCATGAGATGAATTTGGGGTAGAGGTGAATTTCTGAACCAAACTCTTACTTGGTGTCGATGAACCATTCCGAACCAAGAATCCTTGATGTGTGTTAAGAGGACATATTAGTAATAAATGAATTTATAAGTATATGTTGTGTGTGAAATATATACTGTATTAATAATCAACTTGTGCGAGTTAGTAGATAATGAGATGCCGCGAATACATCTAAAAGCAAATTAAGTAGGAAGACTTAAATATAAAACGATGAAAGATAACAAGGTGTGAATAGTTATCTAAGTATATAAATCATGAGATATGGTTACTATTACATACTAAGTGGGAGTAATGGAAACTTAGTAGTATATATGAGTCAGTTGAATACCATAGTTCAGTTAGCTAGAGTAATATAGCTAGGTGGGCAAGGTATGGGACGTTAAGCATGCACGATAGATGAGGGGTGAGGTAACTCAAGAGATTGTACGCGAAATCTTAACATGTGTAATCAATAACTCATCTTATTGTGATTGTCACTTGAAAAATATTTTTAAAACATTTTGAGTACTAATTCTTTCTATTAAAATATTTTCAAAACCTTTTAGGTGTCCAACCACAAGGATGCCATGCTTAAAGATTCTGTCCAGGGACTCATAACTACAGCTTTGTGGAGGCTGACAGGACTTTGCATAGATGCTTCATCTATTCAGATCTAGTGTAGGATCTTATTATATTATTCTCTATTGGTACATGTTGTCCATAGTCTTTATTTTAGATTTCAGTTTTGGATTATGTTGATTTTATTTAGTAGTTTTGGATTTTTAGCCGAATGTTGACTCGATAAGATTTTATCCTTTATATATTGGTACATGGTTTGATTCATAGTTTATTGTGAATGTTAGTATGAGTATTTTGTTTTGGGTTAATGAAAGATAAAAATTTTCCACCATTCTAATTTCATTTAAGTGATTAGTAATTAAACAATTTTTTGACAGTGATGCTAAGAATGAGCCAACCGAGAAATCTATTTTAATTTAAATTAGGACTGATCACCCGAGATTTAATTAGGTAAGGTGTCATAGAGAATTTGAAGATATCAAGCACACAAGTATATAGGAAGAAATGGAAACCCAATCCGAGCTACGATTGACGAGATATGAGATTTAGAAGATGAGAAGAACCAAAGAATAAATCAAAACCAATTTGGTTTTGAGTAGAACAAATTTGGGTTTTTGGGGATCTTAATGAAAGTAGAAATGATTTGATTCCAAAGTGGAACCGGTTAGCTTTTTTGTTATGCGAAATTTTCATATTTAAGTCCACTTAGTTTGGAGAGTTGTTTTAGTTTAAAACACTTCTAAAAATGTGAGATATATTTCTTTCATTATTCTAAGACTATGTTAGACATCTTTGAACATAAGTTTGAGAGGTAGAAAGAGGCAAGGAACCCTACAACGAGATTATTCAATAAAGTTATAGAATCCTTCATATCTTCATTGAGTATTCTTCAATAAAAGTAATATCTTTCTTTGCTTTCAATATTCGTCTCAATTTTAGATCATTCCTCTCTACTCAATTACTGGAATTAGTTTATGCATGATTAAATTCCATAATTACATAATCACGACTCAATGCAATGTAGAAACTACGTTAATTCGTAATTACACCATGCCTGGCTAAACTATTAGAGGGTTGGAGTACATTAACCCAACCTTGGTATTACGAATGGATTTAAAAGTGAATAAAATCTAATTAACAATTCAAAAGCTTAAAATATCATCGATATAAATATAGTTTGTATTTTAATTCCGTTTGCCTTAGGTAACTGAAATGTTTAAGGATACGATATGAGTTTCGATAATTTATCATTCTCATTAAATACAATTTTGATTTGATATTGTGAGGAGTAAAATTTTCATATATCGAATGCTTAGAAAGTATTTGATGCTTCTTTGAATTGAGAATTAGGTTTTTGAAGGTTTTATGTTCTAAGTAATTATCGACGGTTCGGGGTAATGTACTCCAACTCCATTTTCTCATATTGACTTAAAGTCACTTAGTTATTCTCGCATGCGTAGTTAATTCACTAGTTTAATTAATTTGCATTAGTTAATAGAAAAATCCCAAAAATAATCTTTTCCATCTTTTTTGAGTCAACCAAAAGGTTATCCGCCTTTCCTACTCATCATCACGTCGTACGTCCTATTCTCTGTGTTCGATACTCGACTTATTCAGATTATTACTTATGCGACCAACTTACACTTGAGCCGTGATTCACACGCACTAGAGACACATTCTAAGTCGCGTAAAGTAGAAACCTATTTTTTTTTCTAGATTTATCTTTTAAAGCTATCCCTCTTTTCGTTTTCTTCTTGTTTGGGGGGAACATGTCTAATTTATAAGTTTAGAGATCACCTACGAGCTCTTCTAGCTTAATTGTGTCTAAAATTCCAAAAGATTTAAGGACGGTTAATTTTGCACTAAAATAAGACGGGGGAGATCTCAAAATTTTCTTAACAACTCCGACTTACAGAATCACCCAAATTAAAATAAGAACTCATAATATCAGATATAAATGCATAAAATTCATCAAAAGTGTCAAATGCAAGCATGCGCATAGTCTCAAATTGTGTTCGTGAAAAACCCTATTCTTTAGTAGCCATTGTTGTAACATAACACATGCATATTTTCATTTATTTTTAATGTATAATAAGTGAATAAAAAGATATATGTACTTTTTAATACTCAGAGACTTTTAATATGTGGGAAAAAGTTTTAGACACGAAAGCTTAAAGAAAAATTGCAACAATTACCAATATTTTCCCTGTAACTATGAATCTAGCCCATTCTTATTTCTCTCCAACCTAATTTGTTTCATATTTTAATAAGGGATTCGACTTGGGATTGATTTGATTTTGGCAATGTAAAGTTTTCCAGTTAGCTACATGAGAATGTATTAACAAGCACTGTAATGAGTTATTAAGTTGTCTTGTCTGGTATACTAAGATGTAGATATTTATTAGTTAATACATAGAAAGAATAATGTACAAGTCATTTTTCACCTACAATTAGAACCAACAAATAACCATGTGTCACTCACACACTGCACCTCCGCCGTTTAATGGCAACCACCAGAATGGGCTTTCAACGCCTAAGGTAAGCTAATAGATCTACCCCAATAGGAGTCGCGATGCTTCTCATGCACGTTATCACCCGCAAGAGTGACACTTAGAGCAAGAAAAGAGCAACCTATATCTACTCAGATCCCACGGCTGGTCGATGCATACAAATAACAGTTCCTCCAGCATGTGGAGGCCATACGCCTCCAAGAGGAGGAAAACACATGTTTGTAGTCACGTATGGAAAGAATGGAGAGGGAGATCTATGAAGATAAGCGCAAGCATTATGGATGAACCATTAACCCTCAGGTGAGTAAAATTTATAGCCAAAGAAGGATTTCATTTCATGATCATGAATATTTCGAGCATGACATTTTCCCGACGAGACGCGATCAGGAAGTACATCACATACACGATATTCGTGATCTCCTCGAGAAAGAGATGGGTTAACACACTGTTAACTGTGGGGTTATATCCATTAAGGAACTGGTTAGGAGGGACCTCATTACCCAAATGAAGTCCCCTTTTTCAAGGGAAATTGAAGAGAGATAGCCTCTTAAGAAGTTCTCAACTCTAAAGTTCAAAATCTATGATGGAAAGACTGCCCCCATTGAACACGTATGATAGTACAGGTAGACCATGACCTTTTTGAACAACAATGATGCTCTCATGTGTCGCATATTCGCTTCCATCCTAGGGGAAACGTGCGGAAATGGTTTGAATAACTTCCACACAGGTCGATCAATAACTTCAAGCAACTCGAAGATCCCTTCACTCCTCAGTCCATCACCACCGGTGCCTATCCTAAGATAAAGGATTCTCGCATCACTATGAGGAAAAATCACCAAGAAACCTTGCAAGAATATGCTAGGAGATACTAGGAAAATTACAATAAACTTGAATATTGCTCCAAAAAGGTCGTTGTTCCTCATTGAAGACCGAGTTCCCCAATTACACTATATTACAACCGTTTTTCACTAAGAAGGATGCATAAATCATTGATGACCTCATGTCACATTTAGAGAAATAAATATAGGGGGAATATATGGTCACTGGCATCTAGAATGACAACAGTCGCTCAAAGATGACCATAAATGACGATAATGAGAATGTCCCTAAGAGAGGCGATAAGAAGCAGAACGGAGGAGTGAAGAATGGAGACAAGGAAGATCCTTCGAAGGATTTTTAGGTGATCAATATAGTGTTTAAGGAACCAATTTACTATATTTTAAGTAAAATGAAGGATCAACAGTTCCTTAAATAGCCAAAGAAGATGGGGGAGACCCAGTAAAAAGAAATAACACACTCGGTTGTGTATACCATAAATAACATGGGCAAAAATGAAGAACATCAAGGCTCTCAAGTATCATCTAGAAGAATTGGATCAATTCGTCCACTTGAGCAATTATATGGAGAAAAAGGGAGCCAAAGCCATTGTTGACGTTGATTAGAAGCTTGACAATTTCCTAGAAGATGACGAGGTATGGCATGAGTTTACGATTGTCCACTGTGCTTTAAGCGTTGATGTCTAACAGTTGCCCAACGATTTCCTAATGATAATATGATAGTACATAAGTTTGTCATCATCCACGATGCTTTATGACTAAAGCATATTTAAGGAAACACCATTCTAATAGTGTTAAAGAAAGTCACTACAGTGATAGAAGTGTTTCAAATTGACCCTACCAAGATCCCAACAGGTAAACATTCATGCTCCAAAGGCATAAATTACAACAGGCACATAGCCTTCAGGGAAGATGAACTGATCGAAGTTAGGACTCTACATCATGATGTACTAGTAATCACATGCAGGCTGTTATATTGGGATATGGATAAGTTACTAGTTGATCGGGGAAGCTCCTCTAAAGCTATATTCCTAGAGTTGTTCAACAAACTTAATCTCAATATGGAGAATTTGAAAGAAGTGACCACCACTTTCGTTGGCTTCATTGGAAAAATTACTATGCCACTGGAAAAAGGTGGTCATGTTCGTTTGAAGTGGGAATATCTCGAAGTTAATTGAATTCCTAATTGTTTATATTAATTCTCCTTAGAAGTCTATCCATGGAATAGGATGAATACACGATATACAAGATATCCCATCCACTTATTATCATAAGCTTAAATGCTTCATCGATCGAGGGATAATGGAGATTAGGAGAAACTAGGTCGTTGTTCGGTAATGCTTTATCGCTGCCATCAAGCCTAACCTGGAGAAGAAAAAAGAAAAAGTGCTAGCCTCTGAGCCGACTAAGGATAGAGCTAAACCATCCAAGTATCAACCAAAGTATGGAAGACCAGGGGTAGAAAAGACTAGGGTGGCCCCTAAAGGCAAGTTTATGGAACCATTGCAAGATGTAGTGTTCGACGATTCACTCCTAGAGAAGAAATCCTGATTGATAGCTCACTCACCAGACAAAAAATAAAAGAACTGATTTATCTACTGAAGGAAAATCAAGATGTGTTTGCTTGGAAGACATACGATATGCCTGAGAATAATCTTGAGGTCATGTTCTATCGACTTCACATGGATTCGTTGTATCCGCTGATCACGTAAAAGGCTCACAGAATAGCTCTAAAAAAGACAAAGGTTGTGGAAGAGGAAGTAGGGAAACTTTTGAAGGAGAGGACCTTTAAAGAGGTTTAATTCCCTAAATAGCTATGAAATGTACTATTAGTAAAGAAAATTAATAAAAAGTGGAGAATGTGAATGGACTTAACCTACCTCGACAAAGCTTGTCCCAAAGACAACTTTCCTTTGTCAAAAATTAATTAATTGGTTAACACCATAGATAGAAATGAATGAATGAGTGCTTTGGATGTGTACTTTGGATACTATCAAATTCTTCTCTGTTCACATGATTAAGACCGAACCACATCTATCACCATTCTCGGTATGTAATATTATAACGTTATGAAATTTGGTGCCAATAATGTACGAGCTACGTATCGGCGGTTTGTCACCAAAATGTTAAATAAACAACTAGGTAAAACATTGTAAGTATACATAAACGACATGATTGTGAAAAGAAAGCATAAAGATGACCACCTTCATGACTCGACAAAGAATTTTGAGATCCTCAAACACTATAAAATGAAGCTCAATGAAGGCAAGTGCTCTTTGGGAGTCCAACATAGGAAGTTCCTAGGGTTCTTGGTTAGCCAAAGGGAAATTAAAGACAATTCTAACTAGATCGTGACAATCGACAACGTTTAGAATCCAAAGATACTTCGGAGTAATCAAATGTTAATAGTAGCTCTCAACTGTTTCATCTCCAAATCTTTCGAGAAGTGGTTACCGTTCTTTTAGATATTAAAGAAAGAGAAAGGATTAATCAGGAATAAGGAATGCTCAAAGGCACTCGATGAAATTAAAACCTACCTGAGCCGACCACCTCTGCTCTCAATCCCAAATTTGGGGATCTAGTTTACCTGTATCTCACAGTATCTGATCATTCAGTCAACTCATATTTACAGTGTGATAATAAGAAGCACCAGCCTCCTATTTACTATGTCAATAAGACGCTCCTCGATATTGAGAAATGATACCTTCCACTTGAGAAGTTATCATATCCTCAAGTTATTGCTTCGCAGAAATTGAAGCATTACTTTGAATCTCACTCAGTCATAGTCATCACCCCTTTCCTATTCAAAGCAGTTATCAGAATAGCCAACCTATTTGGATGGATGTCCAAATAGTTAGTGGAACTTGGAAGGTTTAATATTTAGAATTAACTATGGACTATAATAAATAGCTAAGTAATGGCGAGCTTTCTTACCAAGTTCACAGGAGAAGAAAGGCCCATCGCAAGGACTTCACATACCATCCAATTGGCTAAAAGTTTGACCAATTCAAAAAGTGGACTCTCTATGTAGAAAAAGCCTCTAATTTAAGAGGTGCATGAGTGGGAGTTGTTCTCATTTCTCCCCAGAAGACTATATGATCGAATAGTGGATCATACTTGGCTTTGAAACGTCCAACAAAAAACCTGAATACAAACCCTTCATTGTCGAGTTACGTAAATGCTCATCTTTAGGACCAAGTCATCTTGACATATACTGTGACTTAAGTCTGGTATCTAACCAAGTATCAAGAGACTATGATTTCAAAGATGAGTGACTATTTGCATATCTGTAGGTCTCCCAAGAGCTGATTTTTAGGTTTGAGAAGGTCCACATTTAACAATTACCTTATGGGAAATAAAGTGTGTCGATGCCTTAGCCACTTTAGGACCCACAATAGACTATAATCTTAAAGGAACCATTAAGGTAAAGTTCCTTGATCAGCCCATCATTACAAAAGCAAAGGTCACCAAATAAGTCCTCATTATTTCAGAAAGATCCTATCTGGATGGATCCAATCACAGCTTACTTGCAAGAGGACATCCTGTTGGCCAACAAAAAATAAGCCCATTAGACCAGGATAAAAACTACTCATTTCTACTAATCACATGAAGGTGAACTCTATAGGATATCTTTCACATGTCTCTACCTTTAATGTGTAGACTTAAATAATGTCGACCAAGTCCTATACGAGCTTTATGATGGTATTTGTGGGTTCCAAACATGGGAAAAATCTCTAGCTTTTAGAGCAATCATATAAGGATACCGGTGGCTATACAAATAAAAGGATGCAGTCTCCCACATCAAAAGATAAGAGAAATGTCAAAAGTTCTCTCCTATGCTTCACTAATCGACCAACGACTTAAAGTCATTAGTTAGCCTATGGCTATTTTCCCAGTGGGGTTTGGACACCGTGGACCCAATAACTACAGCACAAGAAATCTCAAGTATCTCTTATTCGGCACAGACTATTTCATAAAGTGGATTGAATCTAAACCATTGGCGAACATCAGAGACATTGATATGATCAAATCCATCAAGAAGAACATAGTGGATCATTTTGGTGTGTTAAGAATGATCATCATGGACAATGAAACACAATTTGAAAGAGGTCCATTCCAAAGATTTTGCGATAACCATAATATCAAAAATCATTTTAGCTCAGGGGCCTACTCCTAGGGAAATGGCCCGACTGAGGCTTCAAACAAGATAATGGTCGATGGCATGATGGAGAGGTTGAAGTAGGCAAAAGGTGATTGGGTACACAAGCTTCCACTTGTACTCTGGGCATATGGTACTATGCCCAGGAGGTTAACTGGGCAAAATCTCTTTACTTTAGCCTATGGGATAGAAGCCATAATCCCTCTGGAAGCTCACTTGCCAACCATGAAAATGATCGTTGATGACCAAGGATTAAATGGAGAAATTATAAAATCGAGCTCAACCTAGCTAATGAACGAAGGTAACAAAACTTGATCAAGTTAGATTCCCACTAACAATAGTTGGTAAAGAAATACAACAAAGGCGTCAACCCAAGAAGGTTCCAGGTTGGAGACTATTCCCTCAGAAAATTACTCAGTAGCATAATGAATTTATTAAATGGAAAATTATGCCCTAACTAGGAAGGACCGTTCAAGATTATTAGAAATGATTTCTAGGAAGCCTACCATTTGTAAACAATGGGGTGTAGAGAGATCCCTAGGGTCTGGATCGTGTCCAATCTTAGGAAGTTTATTTTTGATAAGTTTACTTCTCACAAATTTTATTTTATATCTTTATTTCAAGTTTTGAAGTTCCGTCTCCAAGAATACTTTAAGTTTAATTAATGTAAATTAGCTTAATTTTAATTCCAGATGGTAGAATAGTTCTTTTTAAGAGAAATTATTATGTCTGACAAATTTTAGTCGTCAGTATGAGTGCCTTATTATTATACTTAAATAAAAACTTAGAGGTTACATATTTTCATCATAAACAACATGAAAGCATTAAGAATTACCTGGAAAGCAAAAGACCTAAGGGTAAATGGCCCTATAACTAGGTGCATTTTCACTTGAGCTTATCCTACGCCTAAGGTTGTATGACGACACTATCTAAAAGGTATGACAAATAATAAAAACATGTTTGACATAAAAGATGGGAAAAAACAAAATATAATATTAACTGACAATTTAATAGAGCATTCATTTTACAAAATGCCTATACTGGCAAAGTTACGAAATAATTATATACAATATCAATACAAAGCATTCATCTCTGATGAGTTATTATCTCGATAACTACAACTCTTCGTCTATCATTAGGGTAGGCCCATACTCATCGTTACTATTGTGCACCGACAAGTAATCTGTCACAAACGGAAGGGGAATAACCTCAAGAAGAATCCAAATTTTGTCACTTCCAAGTGTAAGGTGACCATAAGCATGGCATATCGGTTGGTACCAGTACCAAAGATTTAGTAATCTTCATAACAGCTAGGGCATTCAACCAAACATGCTTATACGCCACCTTATTAGCCTTGTTTAGCTTAAGGTGGCATCCACCCATCTTTCATCATAACTAGAAGCCCAGACTGTGTGAGGACCCCTAATAAAGAGATAATTTAATTCTATTACTCCATGGGCTATTCCCTTCTTAGTTGTGCAAAATTTCTTCCTAGACTTATCAAGCTTCTCCCCTAACGAGTTGTTTTCATTCTTTAATAGTCATATAATGTCACCGACATTCCTAACTGGTCCTCAGACCAGTGACTAAATGATCCTGATCATCAAAGGCATTTTTCATCTTTTGTAATTATTATCGAACAAAAAGGAACACACCCCAAGCTCAGTATTTTGCATCCTGACAAAGTACTATGTCGAGATCATTCGTCTTTTGAAGCAATCATGCTTCTACCAACCTATCTTCAAGCTACAAAAGACAAAAAAGATACTTAAACATAGAATGAATGCTTTGCATACATTCTGGGTGGAAAGGAATTCAAACTCTTCCATTGAAAATAAAAAGTATAGAGTATGCCCTTACAATTCAAGAAAATGAATATAGCATCAAAGAAATCTAATCTAAAACCTAACTAACTTGATTCTATCTCTCTTCAACCTTGTCCTTGTCCGAAGTAACCTTATCCCTGTCGGTAGTAAACCTGCCCTTATCAGCATCATCCTTATCCTTGCCAGCTTCAGTATCACCCTAGTCAGCAGAATCCTTACTTGAAGTTTCTATCACTTTCTTTTCCAATGGGGTAAGGCCAGGATAATGCTCGTCATATCGATCGAACTTGATGTACGTCCGTACTAGTTATGGATGAACCCCAACTTTTCTTAAAACTTAACTTCAAATATAAGCCAACTGTCTATTTGCCTGCCCATAGGCATCCCAAAGTCTTGATCATAAAACTTAACAACGACTTTCTTGCACTACTCGACTTCAGACTTCAGCTCGTCTATCTTAGTTTGGTTGGCTTACTTCTTCTTCTCGTAATTAACCCCATTTTTCTTGAAGGCCTCCTTAGACTTTTTGATAGCCTGATCAATGTAATCATAGGCCTTCGTCTACTTATCCCTTTTGTAAACAATATATGATGATGCTAAGATTCAGCACCACCAGATAAGTGATGATGAGCTCAAATAGTAGTAACTATGGAAGCCATAAATATGTATGTGTGTAAGTGCGTAGAAGGAGGTGAGTATAAGAGTAATAAGATAATGATTTATAGTGGTTCAACCAATTAGGCCTACATCCACTGTGAGTGTGTGATCCACTAAATATGGGAACTAATGGCCCTGGATACAATGCACATAAGCTCCCTCTCTCTCTCTATTGTGTGTACAAGTAGAGTTTTAGCTAGGGTTACAATTGTCGATCGATCCCTTTATAGGGTTGTAGGTGACAAGTATATATAGGTCTTGGAACCCCCCAAGTATGCATAGTGCATGTGAATGATGATCTATCCAGTCTCCTATTGACACCTGTAGATGCAAAATGATGACGTAATATTCCCTCACGTGAGGGGGTGATATGGTTATAACGGTCTTCCACGTGCTATGTGAGCCTCAGGCGCACTATTGATATATATGGGTATATCAATCACCCCCAACCCTTAGCCATAGATGTTGTTGAGATGGCTGAGGGATAGTGTTGCAGATGAGATGAGTGTATGATCAGTTAGGTGAGTGACACCTGTCAAGCTGATGTGACACTTAGGCAGATATCCATTGTTGTTCCAATTTCCTAGGCGTAGCGGCTGCACACTTTGCTTGGGACTTTGTACCCTAATGATGCCCTCCTCGTGGGTTGTGCTCTGCCGTCGTTAATGGGCCCACTCATTAGCAAGATATTTAAATAATTTTTGAAGTTATTTCCCTTTCTTCTTCTTCGCGATAGAATTCTCTCTCTAGCTTCTCAACAACTTCCATAGCCATTTCTGTAATTTCTTCTGCATCATGCCTCACTGTTCTTTCTCATGTAATCCCTCTGTACCAGTGATCTCTTTATCTTACATTGCTGTTTTCTTTTTTGCACTAGGTTTGTAGGACTTTCTTTGGCTATTTTATATCCCTCCGGCATTTTTCCCCGACGAGTTGTTCTTAAGTGTTCTTGATCAAAATCCTTTAATTCTTTGGTTTTGATCCAAAAGTTCATTTAGGTCAACTGTGAACCTATTTGTAATTAGGCTAGCCAAATTCTTCCAAGTGTTGGGTCTTCTCTTTAATGCTTAGGAGGCTTTACAATTTAGCTGAGGAATTCCTATCTCTGAGAGAGAAGTTTTTCGTAGAGATTAGATGAATAGAGGAAAAGGAGGAGAGAAGAAGAGGGGCTGACCCTAATTGGGTACGACCCATTTTTCCCATTCCACTAGCCACAATATTACCATCTGAGTCTTGTGGCTCATCTTGTCGTCCAGCCGAGAGTCAATCGTGCGAGGGAGAAGTGGATCAGAGAGCATCGTCGCCGTCAGGTGCTGGCCCTTCTGGGAGGAGATAAATGTTTGATCTTAGCCCAGGCTGACAGGCCGAGGGAGTAGTCTCTTTCGAGGCTATTCCTGTGACAAATTTATCCCCTCATGCCTTCCAGATGGCCTTTCCTCATGGACCTCTGACAGGTGATGAGGTCGAGGGAGAGGGTACTGAGGATGATGGTGAGGACTCAAACGCTGACTAAGTTGACACCTTCCATGCCTCGGCTTATGTTTCCTTCGTCAGGGATCGTGACCTCCTACTGTGGAGGCATACATTTGGTGTGCCCCCCAATATAAGTATGAGGGTCCCCTCTGAGTCTGAGAAAGTCTTTGAGGGTGACGAGGGAGAGATTGAAGTATATGAACAGATGTTTAAGGTCGATGTTAGGTTCCCTATGCACCCTGCCATAGTCAATATAATGTCATCCCTCGACGTTACACCCTCTCAACTTCCTCCCAACTCCTGGAGGATGATCCTCGGCTATATCTCTCTGTGGAAGAATGCCAACACTGACGAGCCTTCAGCCGATGTGTTTTTGGCTTGTTATAATATCACATCCTCGTCCAAACAACTTGGGTACTATCATCTGGGGGTGAGGAGGTATGATAAAAAACTTCTCCACGTGGTACAAAACTCTAACCATGACTGGAAGAAGAGATTTTTCTTCATATCTGGGGAATGGGAATTTGCTGTCGAGGCTCTGCCTTTGGACGATGGTCCGAGAGTTCCAAGGAGATGGTCTAACCCTTCTATGAACACTAGGTCAGACCCTGGACTTAGTCTAGATAAAAAGGACATAGTCGAGTATCTGAGAGAACGAGGGAAAGAGGGTGGACTTGCAAAGTTTGAAGATCTGATGACCCCTCGATTCCTCAAAGAAGATGGTCTGAGGGTCGGACCCTTGATAGAGATATGTGAGTTATTATTAATTTTTTTCTCAATCTTTGCTGTTATCTAAGTGTTTCATCTTTGCCTCTGTATTTTTCTGATGTGTTGTCTCCTTTTCAGGTCGTCCTACAGGTATCTCTGACCATCTTTGGGAAATGACTGCCCCAAGCTTACTGTCCGGTCTAAGCAAGAAGAAAGGCAAGGATCCTCATCAGTCTCTGAGGAAGTCAAAGGCCGTGGGGCCGACACTTGTTGAGCCGATTGCCTACAGTCATAAAAGAAAAGAGCCTAAATTCCCTGAGGGGGCTGGTTCCTCTTCTAGCATGGGGGCCTTCTGGTCCTAAAACTTGGCATTTTTGAAGGCTGAGCCGTCTTCCCTGATTGCCAATTTGAGGGCGGCAAAAGCTTATATGTTCTCTGCCCCCTCGACTGCCGACTATGATTTCTTGTCGAAGATGCCCTCAGCCAAGGTGTATGACTATGGTCTGTACACTCTGGCTCAGGTATTTTTTTTTTATTTCACTTAGTTTGAATTTTTCACCAACTATTTCCTCGGCATTATAACAAGTGTCTTTTTCTGTGTAGCCTGTCTGTGCTTTTACCTCGGCCACTGTGGATGGATGAAAACCAACAAAAATTTCATGAAGCCGAGAGGTCCATCCAGCATAAGGCTGACCTGTAGACAGAGCTTGAGACTACAAGGGCTGAATTGGAGAGTGCGAGGACTGAACATGCAAGGGTCCTGGACGAGCTGACGAAGTAGCATGATGCAGACCTTAAGGCCAAGTACTTGCTTATAAAAGAGAAGGATGAGGCCTTGATCAACTTGGGGGTTCAATTCAAGACTGATCTTGAGGGGGTTGTAAAGAAAGCCGAGGTCGATGCTGTGGAGGCCTATAAAGTCTCAGATGAGTTTCAAGGCTTCGGTCTTGAATGCTTAGAGAGGGGAATCATGACGTCTTGTCGGTGGGTCATCCTCAAGTTCGCTGATGCAGTATCGTCTGTCCACCCCTCTCTTGAGACAGTTCAACTGGATGATCCTCTTATTGCCGAGGCCTTAGCTCATGTTGAATCTCAAGTGCACGTCGAAGGTACCAGCACGTTAGAGGCTCGGCTTGTCTTGGTCACTGAGGAGACTCCTCTTATCGATGTTGAGGCCCTTCCCTCTGATGTTGCTCCATAGGGTGTCTATCTGTAGCCAATACTCTCTTCATGTACCCCCTTTTTGTACTTTACTTTTGCTGGATAAACATAATATTTGTAATATAATGTCTCTTGCTATATTCTATGCTTGTCTCTTGTATGCCTTATCTTGTGATGTTTTTAAATTAATAATCTCACCAACTCCTCCCTCGTCTTTCTTGAGGGTAAATGAGGGGTCGTCCCCACCACTGACCCTCATTACAGCCGAGGGTGGTTACCACCAACAAGTACCCCCTCGTCTTTGATGAGGGTAAATGAGGGGTCGTCCCCACCATTTGCCCTCCTCATAGCCGAGGGTGGTTACCACTAACTTAATAATGTTTTCAATAAAGCCCCCCTTTTCTTTCTTGAGGGTAAAGGAGGGGTCGTCCCCACCATTTTCTCTCATCATATACGAGGGTGGTTACCATCAACTTAATGATGTTTTCAATAAAGTCCCCCCTCGCCTTTCTTAAGGTTAAAGGAGGGGTCGTCCCCACCATTTGCCCTCATCATAGCCGAGGGTGGTTACCACCAACTTAATGATGTTTTCAATAAAGTCCCCCCTCGTCTTTCTTGAGGGTAAAGGAGGGGTCGTCCCCACCATTTTCCCTCATCATAGCCGAGGGTGGTTACCACCAACTTAATGATGTTTTCAATAAAGTCCCCCCTCGTCTTTCTTGAGGGAAAAGGAGGGGTCGTCCCCACCCTTGATCCTCATTATAGCCGAGGATGGTTTTCACCAATTTAATGGTTTTTTCAATTAAGTCCCCCCTCGTCTTTCTTGAGGGTAAAGGAGGGGTCGTCCCCACCATTTGCCCTCATCATAGCCGAGGGTGGTTACCACCAACTTAATGATGTTTTCAATAAAGTCCCCCTCGTCTTTCTTGAGGGTAAAGGAGGGGTCGTACCCACCATTTTCCCTCATCATAGCCGAGGGTGGTTACCACCAACTTAATGATGTTTTCAATAAAGTCCCCCCTCGTCTTTCTTGAGGGAAAAGGAGGGGTCGTCCCCACCCTTGACCCTCATTATAGCCGAGGGTGGTTTTCACCAATTTAATGGTTTTTTCAATTAAGTCCCCCCTCGTCTTTCTTGAGGGTAAAGGAGGGGTCGTCCCCACCCTTGACCCTCATTATAGCCGAGGGTGAATTTCCACCAATTTAATGATGTTTCCAATTAATTCCCCCCTCGTCTTTCTTGAGGGTAAAGGAGGGGTCGCCCCCACCCTTGACCCTCATTATAGCCGAGGGTGGTTTTTACCAATTTAATGGTTTTTTTAATTAAGTCCCCCCTCGTCTTTCTTGAGGGCAAAGGAGGGGTCGTCCCCACCATTGACCCTCATTATAGTCGAGGGTGGTCTTAATTAGTATCACCCCAATCACACTAGAATTAATCAAACACAACATGAGGGTCCATTCTCATTAACATTCCAAGTGTTCTGTTGGAGCAACACATTCATTACAATTGTGGTCCGAGAGGACTTTTACAAAATTACTGATAGTATTTCTTCAAATGGTATGCATTCCAGGGGTTGGAAAAGGGTTCCCCTTCTAGGTTTTCTAGTCTATAGGTTCTAGGAACCACTTCATCGATGACCCTATATGGTCCATGCCAGTTTGGGTGGAACTTGTTGGGCTTCTGCCAAGTCTTTTTGAGGACTAAGTCGCCCACTGTAATTGGCCTCTGCTTCACCCTCTGGTTGTAAAACCTTGCAGTCCTCTGCTGGTAGGCGGCTTGCCTTATCTCGGCGTCTTCCCTCCTTTCCTCAATCAGGTATAAGTCAAGTCTCCTCTCTTCCATATTTCTATGGGGGTCATACATTTGGACCCTGTGAGTAGGAAACCCAATCTCGGTAGGGATGACGTCTTCTGAGCCATAAGCTAGCATGAACGGGGTTACCCCGGTAGAGGTCTTTGCTGTCGTCCTGTAGGCCCACAGTATAGCATATAACTCCTCCATCCATCTTCCTTTTGCCTCCTCAAGTCTCTTCTTTATCCCGTCTAGGATTGTCCTGTTTGTAACATCCATTTGCCCATTATCCTGAGGTCGTCCTGGGGTAGATAAGAATTGTTTGATACTCACCCTTTCACATTACTTCACTAGAGATGTATTCTTGAATTGAGTCCCATTATCTGAGATGAGGGTGTTGGGGAGACCATATCTGCATATAATATTTTTCTATATGAACTTGAAGGTATTCTGCTCGGTAATCGTGACCATCGGCTCTGCCTCCACCCATTTTGAAAAATAGTAAATTGCCACGATGAGGAATCGATATTTATTGATGGCCCTAGGTAAGGGGCCTACTAGATCGATCCCCCACACTGCAAATGGCCATGGGGATCTAATGGAGGTGAGAGGCTGATGGGGCTGGTGAGGGATGCTGGCAAATATTTGACATTTATCGCACTTTTTTACATATGTTGTGGCATCTTTCCCCAAGGTCGGCCACCAATACCCCTGGGTGACCACCTTGTTTGCCAAAGACCTCCCCCCGATGTGGCTTAAACATGACCCCTCATGCACGTATTGCAAAACGCGTGGGACTTCAGAGGGGTGCACACACCTAAGCAAGGGGAGCAAAAACCCCTTTTTATATAAGGTGTCTCCAATGACGGTGAATTTTGCAGTTCTGTATCTTAACTTCTTCCTTTCTTTCCTTGCTTATGGAATCTCCCCCTCTTTAATGTATCTGATCAGGGGGTCCATCCATCAAGCTTCCTTAGAAAAATTTAAGCAAGTGCCATGTGTTCCCTCAGCATCTTCAATAGTTGGTCGAAGCAAAATTTCCACTGGGACTGTCCTCTTGATATCTGTCCTAGTTGCCGAGACCAACTTAGCAAGTGCATCAGCTCGACCATTATCGAGTCTAGGTATTCTCTTCAATTTTACTTCTCTGAAGCTCTTCAATAGGGACCTCACTTTTTCAAGGTACTTGGCCATCCTCTCATCCTTGGCCTCGTAGGCTCCTAGTATCTGATTCACTACTAGCCTCGAATCACTATGGACCAAAATCTGGCCGACACTAAGAGACTTCGCCAAGGAGAGGCCTGCTATCAAGGCCTCATATTCGGAATCATTGTTGGAGGCCTTGAAGTTGAACCTCAGGGTGTACTCAATGTCTGTGCTATCGGGTGCTGATACTATCAGTCCAGCTCCACTTTCGCTATCGCAGGAGGACCCGTCAACAAAAAGTCTCCACACAGTCTGTTATTCTGAAAAATTTCCCTCGGTGAGGTACCCCTGTCTAAATAGATATCTCCCCTCTTAGTTTTTGACCACTTTTCCTCTACCGATGCTTGTCTCAGCCTTATCTGCAGGTGTGTCGGTGAGTCTGCCTTGTAGGGTATCTGTTTTCCTGAGGCTCTCATCTTCAGCTTCATCATCTTCCCAAGTAAATTTAGCCACGAAATCTGCCAATGCTTGCCCCTTAATGGACAACCAAGGTTGATATACAATGTCGAACTCCCCCAACTCTATAGCCCAGGCCATTAGCCTCCTTGATTTTTTGGTCTTGTGTAAGACCTGCCTAAGAGAAGAGTCAGTGAGGACGACCATTGTATGGGACTGGAAGTATGGATTCATCTTTCTTGATGCATGGATCAAGGCATAGGCTAACTTCTCCATCCTTGGGTATCTTTGCTCTGCCCCCGGAGTGCCTTACGGTTGAAATACACAGGCCTCTGTACAATGACATCATCTCTGACGATTGCTGCGCTGATGGATGATTCTAAGACAACTAGGAACACATAAAGTCGCTCACCCTGCATGGGTCGTGACAACAGCAAGGGAGATCCTAGGTATGACTTTAGCTCCCTGAACGCCTCATCGCACTCCTCACTCCATTCGAAGGCCTTTATAATAATTTTGAAGAATGGTAAGCACCTGTCTGTGGCTCTGGACACAAACCTATTCAAAGCAGCCACTCTCCCCGTGAGCCTCTGAACGTCTTTAATGGTCTCGGGGGTCTTCATCTCTATAAAGGCCTTTATCTTTTCAGGGTTGGCCTCGATGCCTCTTTAGTTGACAATGAACCCCAAGAATTTCCCTTCTCCGACCCCGAAGACACACTTGGCCGGGTTGAGCTTCATTTGGTACTTGTCCATTGTATTAAAGGTCCTCTCAAGGTCATCCATATGATCCTTCACCTTCAAAGTCTTAATCAGCATGTCATCTATATAGACCTCCATAGACTTCCCAATTTGGTCTTCAAACATTTTATTACAAGGCGCTGATACGTTGCCCCCACATTTTTAGGCCAAAGGGCATGACCCTATAATAGTATGTCCCCTTATTGGTAATGAAAGCAGTCTTCTCCGAGTCTTCAGGGTCTATGAAAATCTGGTTGTACCCTGAATAGGCATCCATGAAGCTCATGAGCTCATGGCCTGCGGTAGCATCTACCATCTGATAAATACAGGGGAGAGGGAAGCTATCTTTGGGATAATGCTTATTGAGGTCTGTGAAGTCTACACACATCCTCCACTTCCCATTGGATTTTGGGACAATGACTACATTGGACAGCCATTCGGGATAGATGACCTCCCTAATAAACTCTGCATCTTCCAGCTTCTCAACCTCATCCCT
Source organism: Sambucus nigra (assembly GCA_949130495.1). Classification (NCBI taxonomy): domain Eukaryota; kingdom Viridiplantae; phylum Streptophyta; class Magnoliopsida; order Dipsacales; family Adoxaceae; genus Sambucus; species Sambucus nigra. Next base: position 246,256,465 of record OX422213.1, on the reverse strand, counting down.
AATGACCTCATACTTTTCTCGAGAAGAAATTCTCCTCTTCTGCTTCACTGGCTTTGCACCCTCTACCACGTTGAGCTTGTGGCTCATAATCTCGGGGTCGATCCCTGGCATATCTGCATGACTCCATGCAAAGACGCTCTGTCTTCTCCTCAACAGCTTGATGATGTCTTCCTTGATGTTTGGCTTCAGAGTTTTGTCGACTTAGACGGTTTTTTCTGGCTCATCCTCATTGAGGATGACGAATTCTACCTCTTCCGTGGCATCTCCTTTCTTGAGTTTTCTCTCATCCCTAGGGTCATGGGTGTTAATATTGTAAGTGGCTGTTGCCTTCTTGTTCGCCTCTATTTCTTCGGTGGAGTTAAAATAACATTCCTACACTATCGGCTGGTCTCCCTGAACTTCCCCTACCCCATTAGGGGTTAGAAATTTAATCATCCGATGGACCTTAAACGACATAGCTTCAAACCCCTTGAGGGCTACTCACCCCAGTATAATGTTGTAGGCTGAGAAAATATGTTCATCCATCACAAAGAAGCTGACCTTCTTAGTAAGCCATCTCGACCACTCGTCTCCCATCCTGACATCGGCCTCATACACTCCGAGGGGATGAAATTTTTATCCATTGAACCCAATCAATGGGTGATGGTATGGGACGAGTCAAGCACGGCCAAGGCCTAAGGATTTGAAGCACGACTAAAACATTACATCTGCAGAACTACCCCCGTCGACCAGGATCCTCGACACCTCACACCTGTATACCCTGGTAGTGATGACGAGAGGGTCATCATGTGGGGATAAGAGGCCTTTAAAGTCCATTCTTGAGAACCCCACTATCAGGGTATCCATATCGACCTTCTTCCTCTTTTCTGACTTTGCCTCCAGGGAGGTTGAGTGTACAACTTTGGTCACTGCCTTGGCCTTAGCTACATGGGCCTTCCTGTCGGTGACCTTTGACCCTCCTCCTGCTAGACCCTCGAAGATCATTCCCACTCCGAGCGATATCATATTAAGCCTCTTGATGGGGCCGTGATCGTCCCTCGAAGGTAGGTCAGGGTCATCCTCATCATTTGAAAGGTCGTCCCTTCATTTTGGAGGATCTTCTCTACATGTGTCACCTCGCTTCTTTCTGGGGTCGTCCCCTCGGCCCCTCTTGAAGGCACCTTTTTCAATGTACTTCCTGAGCTTCCCTTCTTTCAGCATCTTCTCAATCTCATCTTTCAGAGAAAATCATTTGTCTGTCACGTGGCCATGGTCTTGGTGAAATTCACACCACAGGTTTTTGTTCTTCTTGTTGGGGGCCGCCCTCAACTTTTTAGTCCACTTCAGGGACTGGTCACTCTTTATCTCATTGAGAATATGTTCGCAGCTGACCGTTAGAGGGGTGTAATCAGTGAAATTGTCCTCCATAGACCTCTTCTTCCCCTCTTTGTTCTTCTTATGGTACTTACCCCCACTAGTGCCTCCTTTTTCATCTTCATATTTTGCAGCCATCGCCTCTTCGACGTTCATCAACTTTCCTGTTGTTGACAACAATTCAGCCATCGTCTTAGGAGGGTCTTCAGCAAGCTTCCATAACAGCTACCCCTTTTGGAGTCCTCCAATCAGAGCTGTCATAGTTATGCTCTCCTCATAGTCTTTAACCTCTAACTTTTCTTTATTTAATCTAGCTATGTAGTCTCTTAGACTCTTATTTTTCCCCTGCTTAACATAGAGCAGGTGTGTGGTCTTCTTCTGTGGCCTCACCCCAAAGCAAAAGTTGTGGATGAACCGATCTGCCAACTGATTAAAGCTTTTAATGGATTTTTTTAGAAGAGACATATATCGGACGTGTGAAGCCCCAGTCTGAGTTCTAGAAAAGGCACGACACCTCATCTCATCTGAGATAGAGTATATGTCTGTCGCTAACTGGTACATCTCTATATGGTGGACAGGGTTGGTACTCCCGTCATATCTTGGGGTGACCACAGGTGGCCTAAATTTTGATGGCGTTGGGAAGTTGAATATCTTCTCCACAAAGGGTGATCCTATGGAGTATCCTCTCTGAAGAGGGTCCCGGCTCTTCAGAATATCGCCAATCTTATCCTCCAGTCGCTGGATTGAGTCATTCCAAGGCCTCGTAGGGTCAGCTTGGACGATGTTATCTCCCGCCACCTCTTTGAAGTAAATGGAGGGTTCTGCGGCAGCTGGACTGTGTCGGCTATTTACTTCCCCCTGACCATCATCCCGTCCTAAGGGTCGGCCCTCGTGGGGTCAGCCATCTACTGCCTCCCTTCTGAACCTCGCAGCACTCCTTGATCTAGACAATTTTTCCCGCAGGTCATTTACTGGGACTAGCCTCTCAAAGGCCGACCCCCTGCTCAAGCGATCAAAAGCAGAGCCTCTCGGGCGATCGTCAGGATTTTTCCTTCCACACTTCCCTCTGATCTCCTGGAGGGGTCGTATAGTATTGTTGGAGACCTCATACGGCTCCCAGCACTCTATGGGAGCCTCCTTTCCTTCCAGATCATCATACCTATCCTCAGGGCAAGGGTTTCCTTGCCTCCCCAGGTGAAGTCGTCGGGGGTCAGCAACATCCCTACACCGTTGTGGGGTTGGCAAGTCTTTGCGTGGTGCCTGGGGTGGTCCCCTGTCCTCATGCTGCCCTGGAGCCACTGTCGGAGTAATCGTCTCAGGCGAGATCCCTGGTTGTCTTAGTATATTTTAGCTTAGAGCTGTGAACTGCTCCTGCATGATCCGCTGGCTTGCTTCCAGAGACTTCAAGGCTACCGTCAGATTAGCCATCTTAGAATGAGGTAGTGGCTGACTGGAAATGGGTCCTACTCCGCTATCCGGTGCAGGAAGTGGTGGTGGTTGCATCTCCGGTGCCATGTGTTTGAGCTATAAAGAGCTAAACTGAAGAAAATACTGGTGAGCTTAAGAACCTTAATGGGAATGGGTCTCTTTCAATGGTGAAACATCTCCACACAGGGGGAGAACTAGCTCACCACCAGAGTGCCCAGTGAGGTCAAGCTGTACAAAGGAAGAGATATCTTCTCGTTCCCAGAAACGGTGCCAAACTGATGATGCTGAGATTCATCACCACCAGATAAATGATGATGAGCTCAAACAATAGTAACCATGGCAGCCATAGAGATGTATGTGTGTAAGTGTGTAGAAGGAGATGAGTATGAGAGGAATAATACAATGATGTATAGTGGTTCAGCCAATTAGGCCTACATCCACTGTGAGTGTGTGATCCACTAAATATGGGCACTAATGGCCTTGGATACAATGCACATAATCTCCCTCTCTCTTTCTACTGTGTGTACAAGTAGAGTTTTATCTAGGGTTACAATTATCGATCGATCCCTTTATAGGGTTGTAGGTGACAAGTATATATAGGTCTTGGGGGGTGTATTGTACCCCCCAAGTATGCATGGTGCATGTGAATGATGATCTAGCCAATCTCCTATTGACACCTATAGATTCCAAATGATGACATAACATTCCCTCACGTGAGGGGGTGATATGGTTATAACGGTCTTCCACGTGCCATGTGAGCCTCACGAGCACTGTTCCATGCGTCTCCCAAACCACACGCTGTGATGATGTCACCCTCGGCCTATGATATGAGGCCGAGGGTAAAGTTCCTTCTGGTAGTGAGTCTGGCCTAATTTAGGCCTCGTACTATCGTACCCTCGGAGGGTCATCTGAGCCTGATGAGGGGTCGGCCCCTTGAAGGGTCATCTGGGCCTGATGAAGGGTCGGCCCCTTGAAAGGTCATCTGGACCATGATGAGGGGTCGGCCCCTTGAAGGGTCGTCTGTGCCTGATGAGGGGTCGACCCCTTGAAGGTTTGTCTGGGCATGGTGAGGGGTCGGCCCCTTGAGGGGTCGTCTGGACCATGACGAGGGGTCGACCCCTTAGAGGTTCGTCTGGGCCTGATGAAGGGTTGGCCCCTTGAAGGGTCGTTTGGGACTGATGAAGGGTCGGCCCCTTGAGGGGTCGTCTGGAACATGATGAGGGGTCGGCCCCTTGACGGGTCGTTTGGGCCTGATGAAGGGTCGTCCGGGTCTAATGCGGGGTCGGCCCCTTGAAGGGTCACGAGACCATCTTGGGCTTGTCTTGGTGGAGGGCGCCCTCGTCCCGGTCGAGGGTATATATGGGTATATCAATATCTATAAATTCGAACATGAACTGCACAGAAGAAAAGACAAGTTGGTGGATTATAAAAAATGTATATAAATTGATCGATAAAAGTTTTAGAACTTACGCAAGACATCGATTGAGCAGCATGGGGATATATCTGGTTGGAACTCAACATTCAAACTCACTCCCGATCAGCCTCGAGGATGTCCCACTTATTAAAACCAAATAAAAATTAGCATCTAGCCTCAAAGACTTCCCCTTCAGAGGGAATTCCATATTTTTAGTTGATGCAGTGGTATCAATAGTATCAGATAGCTAAACCCCCACCTTCTTTTAAGATCGAGTTTTATTGAGGAAATACGATAAAGTGACAAGGTCAGAAGGTTCCCCTACCTCTTTTATCTTCCCCTTTGAGATGGAAGTAAGAATCATCAATAAGTGAATGCATTTTATTCTTTAGAGGCATCCCTTAAGTTAAGATTTTGATAGTAATGGTGTTCACGTCCACAGGCTTAAATGAGGTAGAGGTGGATGCAATAGAAGATTTTTCGCTGCTGGAGGAACAATAGTATCATGAACAGAGTCGATGTACTTAGTTGTAAAGTTGGTTGTGGTGTTCTTGTATTCCATTAAAAATGATGCTGATTTGGGATGTTCGGCGCCCGGGGTCAAAGGCTTCCTAAGGTTCCAAACCTTGATAAGATCCTCACGGTTGAAATAAGAGATGGTGAGACCCCGTTTCTTGGATGAAGCTGCACAAGACAAAAAATGAGCAAAATTAGTAGCAAATCTCATATAATAGCCAATCGAAAATAACAAATTCAAAGAAAGGGTAATATCAACTTTTTTTTTACCCCATGTCAGGACACACAAACCCTTTGTATGGTTCACTACCCTCACGAATGGGTGGATGTTGCCAATTTCTAGCAATAAATTTAGGACCCCAATATCCTTTGTTGGAGTCAGGAAGATTAACAACAAAAACCATATACTTCTTTCTTGCCTTGAGGTAAAAGACATTATTGTTCGTTTCTATCGCGATTGACAATATCTAATTTATGACATCTCTATTTAAGTACCCTATAATTAATTTATCCTATGAATCTCGTTACTAGGCATGAACCACTTTAAAAAAATCACAGAATTTCATAAAGATTTGATTACGGGGGAAAGGTTATACCCCCCCCCCCCCAGCCACTGAGATAGTATGAATTCAGTGACTCCCCGCAACGTCATAGCAATTTGCAAGAACGATTGTACATTTTATTCCTACCCAATCACGAGTTGACCACCTCATTCTAATCTCCCCTATAGTTATATCATTTACAGTATACATAATCTTTCTCAATTCAAAAAGAAAAAATGATAGAAATACGAGGAAAATCAGAAGATCATTGCAGAGAAAATAGAATATACAAGACAAAAGGAAAATTACAAGTGAAGAAAGTTGCAAAAACCTCTAGTTGCCTTGAATAATTGAAATGATGTGAGAAAATGATGGTAGAAAACTTTTGATGGCTTGGTTTAAATTTCAAGGTGTCTCACCATTTAAAACGCGACCCAAGATAACAATTGGCAGAAAAGCTTCATCTTTTAGTATGTTCGTGGCTTTTTACCGGTGTACCCTCAACTAATATGGGAAATAACGAGCGTTCCCTTCAAAGGAAAAACGGGAAGAATAAAGAAAATATTCATTTCAAAATTCTTTTCAAGTGTTGACAAGCTTCACTAACTCAGTCTGCAACTCGACCGATCAACACCTTTCTCGATAACAATAAAACTCTTCGTCCCATTGAAGCCGAACAATTTTAGGGGCAATTGTGTGGAATTATCCAAATAGTTTGAATAAAACGATCTGTGTGGAGCTTATTAAGCATCAGGTAGTGAAGGTTAGCATCTCAAGATAAGAACGAAGGAGAGTCCCTTTAACTAGGATCTCAGAGTTAATTATCTCAAATGAACTATGACAAGAACTAATAACACCTAGAGTCCTGCACGACACATTATCCCTGAGAGCTCTATAAATATAACCCACGTCCCTGTTAAAAGGAGAACGTAATTCTTGTTATTAGGAACATAGTAATAAGAAAGAGAGAAACACCTCGTGAACGTGGGAAATTACGGAACCATATAAATACTTGTATTGTGTGATCGGCATTGCGTGACTTGTACATTTTGTCTAGTTTTAATGGTTTAGAATCATTTATTATGAGATTTTGCACCTGTATACATAATTAAACAATTTGTATTTTATTTTTATGTAACCCACCATTTTGAATCAAATTGAAATCCAACAAAAAATTGATAAATATTGGGGTCACAAGATTACAAGAACTTTGATATTGGCACATAATCAATTTATTCCAATTTGGTACAAAATGGTGGGCTACTTAGAGAATCTCCACTAGAGTAATTAACTACTCATTCCATCGTAAATTAATAGTCCATTATTCTATTTTAGATCGTCTCAAATTAATAATTCGCCTTCCTATTTTGGACATAAATAATTAACCAAATTTCACAATAATGAACAAGGGTTGATATTGGCCATTGATTGAGTGTATCCTTTGAAAAATATAATGCCACTTAAGTTGTTTAAAAGGGTTAAGACAATTTAAATGGCTCCGCACAGTTTGTTTGAGAAACTCTATTTTACAAAACAAATTACTAACACAAGATGTGTATAAAATGTTATGAACGAGATATTTCAGTTAGGTTACCAAGTTTTGAAAAACAAAACTAAGTAAAATTCTAAATAAGCACGCAATCACAAGGGGATGATAAGAAGATCAAAATGTAAGTACACGGGTATTTTAACGTGGTAAAACCCAACCCAATTGGGGAAACATCCACGGAGGTCTGTACACCTCGAAAACAAAAATCCACTAAAAACGAATTAACAGATTATAAACTATTAACTAACTAAACACACAATCAAACCTATTCTAAGTCAACAATTGATACCAACTCCATTAGGTAATTCTGACTTCTCTGAAGGCTCTGAAGTTATTCTTGTTGTTCTCCCATCTCCTCCTCCTTTTAGCTTTATGTCGACTTTAAAGTCAGAAATCTCTCAACCAACATGATTTTAGTGTTGTAGTGTGAAAAGTGTATTGTGGTGTTATGCATAACACATGCATGAACACACACACAGACACACACTTGTAGAGAAAGAATTCTATAAATTACAGATTTCATCTAAGATGAGTTTAAGATTCTGAATCTCAGTTAGTTGAAAAACTTAGACTTTCGATTTTTTGACAGATCGAGTGACAACCTTGCTATTCAAAAGAGCCAAGGTCCTATACACATTTTATTTATTTATTTACACTTCTATTTCACAAAATGTGAAATATGAACTTAAAAGTGTAAACGTCTCAAGATTTTTAAAAGTTTTGCAGTCTGTTTTTCTCAAAAGTTGAAACATAATATGGATTTGTTGGTAACAATTTTAAAAGGAGCATATAAGTATAAAAATACCAACAAATAATGATTTCTTGAAAAAGAAATCATCCTGCATAGATATAAGTGAGATATATCACAGCAAAAGTCAAATCTATGTTTTTTATAAAGAAGAAAACAAGATCCAACTATGTGACACGTTGAAAAGAGATTTAAGACTAGAGAGGAATGAATCTTCAAACAGGAACAATTCTCAAACTCTCAAAAGAAATTTTATGAGAAAATTTTGCCAGAGTTTAGCTTTATTTTGCAATAACTCTATATTTTTCTCTCTCTTTCTCTCACGATCTCAAACTCACCAAAAAATCCAAAACGTTAACCCCATGGCCTCTATTTATACTAGACAGTGGAAGGGTTTGGAATCTCTACTCAAAACAACGTCTGAGATTAAATCTTGCCAAATGAAGTAAATCCAAGGGTTGTAAATGCACCACACTTAAACTCACTCTTATTGGTCCAATTGATAAAGACAAGGATTGATTTAAATAACATGGAGACCATCGAATAAACTAATCCAAAGACTAATAAGCGTTCTGAGTTATGTGAGAGGCAACAAACACAATCTTGACCCTTGTAAAGCAAACACGTGTAGGGCTCAGATGAAAACTAAAACGCGCGTTTTTGTTGTTTTAAGAATCCAATATTCTACCCCATAAGTTCTTGCTACTTTCGGATTCAACCGAACCAACAAACTTTTTAGGAATAAAATGATATTATAAATAGGCCCAAAACATTTTAAAACCTTAATTTTAAATGTTTTTAAAAATGTTTAAAAATTCCTAAAAATTATTTAAAAATCCAAAAAATTATTAGAAAATTATTTTCATGGGAATTAATACTCACACGCCTAAAATGATATAAATGCAACATAAAATATGTAGTCCTAGGTGAAGTGTTAGTATACTACCTTTGAGACCATTAGAGGAATTTGATGTGGTGTCCGAGGCTCTTTAGTAGACTAGGATATGACTCTAATTTTGTCACTATTTCCAAACTAGACAAGCGCCTATATAATGTAGAATCAAGTGAGTAAAAAATATAGGGTGCTCCAATATCCCCCTTTGAAAATATGAGACAAAATCTCCTTTGAGTCATCGAGGACTCGTAGGGATACTAAAAAATATAGAAAATCCTATTCATATATAAAAATTCTATCTACCCCATATCCTAGAAAAAGAAAATTACATGACTCAACTAAATATAGACCAATGCCCTAATAATATTCTGATATGAATGAGGTATTGATTTTCTGAAAATAAGATAGCTAAGATCAACTATTTTAGTTGACGTGAACAAAAAGATGTCCAAGTGGACTCAAATTTCTCCCCCATTTTGTCTCAAATGGACAAAGGGTAGGTATAAATATTCATAAGAAAATAAAGATATAGGAAATATATATCAACGTATAAACATCAATGAGTCACGTTAAGGATCTCTTACATAAAATAGATATATGAGGTGTCTTTTGTCATTTTTTAAACAACCGTACCCTATATCCTCAAATATCAATTATAAGCATGAGTGTGACCGGATGATATATTATGTGATGAAAAATATTTACTCAAAAAATATCATGCCAATATATTTTCGAAGAGATTCAAATCTTTAATTATCTATAGGCTTTGTGAACAAATGAGATAATTGAAGATTGTGGGCAAATACATAATTTCCAATTCCTTGGATTCAGCTAATGCACAAATGAAGTGATATAAAATCTTGATGTGTTTTGTGCGTGAATGTTACACACGATTTTTGAAAATATTAATTACACTTTGATTATCACAATAGATACGCAACTTATCTTCAATTATGCCATAATATTTTAACATCTATTTTATCCAAAGTAATTGCGAACAACAACTTCTTGCTGCAATGTATTCTGATTCAACGGTGGATAATGACGTATAATTTTATTTCTTACTATCCCATCCTACCAAATTATTTCCTATATAATAATAGGCTCCCGGCATACTCTTACGGTCATCGAAATACCCAACCTAATCAGCATCGGTGTAACCAATTACAGAAGTTGATGTGTCATTTGTGTACCAAAAACCTAAGTTGAGTGTTCCTTTAACATATTTTATGATTCACTTAACACATGATAAATGACTCTCTGTAGGTGCATTCCGATATCTAGTGCATACATAAATAACATACATAATGTTAGGGCATGAGGCAGTTAGGTATAGTAAGCTTCCTATCATACTACAATAAAGAGTGGGTTCGATAGATTTTCCATGTTCATCCTTGGACATTTTTACTGAGGTGCTAATGGGTGCCCTAGCGTCTTTTTCATTTTATAGGCCAAATTTCTTAACAATCTCTAAAGCATATCTGGATTGAAAAATGAATAATCCTCTTTGGAATTCTGTTTGACCTGAAGTCCTAGGAAGAATTGCAACTCCCTTATAAGAGACATTTGAAATTCTACATGCATAACTTTAGAGAAATTTTCAAATTAAGTTAAGGATGTAGATCCAAAGATTATATTTTATAAGTAGACTTGGTCTATAACTACAGTTTTGTCAAAATGTTTGACAAATAGAGTTGGATCATTACCACCTCTCATAAAGCCGTTATTTAATAAAAACATAGATAATCGATTAAACCAAGCACGAGGTGCTTGTTTTAGGCCATATATGGCCTTTTTCAATCGAAATACAGGATTCAGATGGATAGGGTCAATAAACCCTTAGGGATGTTCTACATAGACTTCCTTAGTTAGAACACCATTGAGGAACGCGGATGTCACATCCATTTGATAGAGAGTGACTTGAAAATGACAAGCTATTTCAAAGAGCAAGGCGAGTTACAGGTGCAAATGCTTCCTTAAAATCCATTCCTTCAATATGAGAGTAGCCCTGGGAAATTAATCTAGCCTTATATCTAATGACCATCCCAGTCTCATCTATTTTATTTTTGAAAACCTAGAGTGTGCCAATAACCTTTTTATCTTCTGACTTGGGTACAAGATACCATACATCATGAGCGACAAATTGAAGAAATTCATCCTACATAGAACTTATCCACAAGGAGTCACTTAGGGCTTCATTTACATTCTTTGGTTCTACAAGAGACACAAAGCATGCATAATGAGAAAAATTACGTAGTTGGAATCTTGTACGAACAGGCTCAGTAAGGTTACCAACCACGTTGTCTAAGGGGGTGGTCTTTAGAAAACCAGTTAGGAACTTCGGGGGTCTCAGGTGGTAAGGGATCATCTATCTATGGAGAGTCACCAGTTTAAAATATTTTTAAACTCATCCATGATAGTTGGTCCTATGGGTTTACTCTCAACATCAGTGTCACTAACTATCACATTAATGGATTCCATTAAGGTTTTGTTACGGATATTATAAACACGATAGGCTCTACTTTTTGGAGAGTAACCTCAAACGATGGCTTTATCACCTCTGGTTTCGAATTTGGACAAATGTTCACTGTTCTTACACACATAGAAAGCACTACTAAAGGTTCTAAAATATTTTAGGTTAGGTTTCTTGTCGTGCCAAAGTTAGTAAGGAGTCCGTTTGGAATATTTTTTAAGGTAGACATTTTTTATAATATGACAGACAGTTCTAACAACATTTACCCATAAATACTTATGGATGCTTTTGGCATGAATCATAACTCGTGCTATTTCTTGAATAGTCCTATTCTTTCTTTCAGCTATACCATTTGCTGAGGGGTTTTAGGAGCGCTAAATTCATGTTGATATCCCTTATATGTACAATATTCAGTTACTCCTAAGTTTTTAAACTCTCCACATCGATCACTACAGATAAGATTTACTTTACTAACCTTTTTGTTCTCAATACGTAGGAGAACTTTTAGAAATTCTTGAAAGGTGTTGGACTTTTGTTTAAGAAAAGCTATCCAAGTAAAACGGGTAAAATCATCAACCATCACTAAGATGTAGTTGTTACCACATAAACTAACCGTTCTAGCAGGACCCATTAGGTCCATGTGGATGAGTTATATAGGTTTAGTAGTCAATACATCTTTGACTTTCTTATGTGCAGACTTAACCATTTTTCCTTCCTGACAAGGCCCACAAATAATGTTTGATATAGGATTTATCTTAGGAAGACCTCTAACTATTTATTAAGAACACAATTTACCAAGGCTATCAAAATTTATGTGACCCAACCTATTATGCAAAATTTCATTATCATCCACACTGGCAATGTTACAAACCTCGTTACTTGGATTAACCTGGAGTACAAAGGCCTATAATAATGTAGTCACCATTTTCATTTAAAATTTTGCAATTGTTCTTTGAAAATGTGATAGTATGGTTAGAGTCACAAAATTGTGATATACTAAGTAAATTTGCTTTTAGACCTTTTACTAGAAGTACATCTTCTAAAGTAAGTAACCTTTTTTCATGGAGTGTCCCTTTACCAATAATTTGGGTTGATACCCCATTTCCAAACAAAAATTTACCTCCTGAGAAGTTATTTTTATTTGAAAGTTTGGTATTATCCCCAGTAATGTGTTTAGAACATCCTGAATCTAAATACCATCCAGATGCCATGTGCTCAGCTTTCAAAGCACTGGTCACGATATTACATATCATCTGGGGTATTAATTGATCATTTCTAACCCAAATTGATCTAGTTTTAAACGTTTGTGCTGATTAGCTTGAATAAGGTAAAAATTATGAGCATTAGACTTTTCTTTAAAAGATTTTTGCGCAACTTGATTTTTCTCAAATTTCCGAGCATTTGGTTTAGTCATGAATTTAGGGTTTCCTCTCGTTGATGATCTTTTGGTACTAGATCTTTTCTTCCTACTACGATAGTTAGAGTTATTATTTGGTTGCCTAGAAAGAATATAGTTATTTCATCCTTTCCTATAATAGTTAAAATAATGATAAAGAGGTGAACTAAAGCCCAATTTATATAGACGTTTGGAAAAACATCCATCAACATAATATCCATAGACATCGCAATATGATCAATAGAGATGACCCGTAGGAGGCTTGTCCTTAGGAAAGCTGTTAAATATGGATTTGCCTAAAGGTTGGACTCTAGCTTTATTTCTAGGGGCACAGGTTGGAAAAATGATTCGCATATTCTTATGGGAGGATATACGTATTTAGCCTTATGTTCAACATTAAGCTTAGAAATACTAGCCTCACCTATGTCTATCATTTGATGTTTTTAATCAAAATATTTTTTCAAGGCTTGAAATTCTGGACAAGTTTCAATAGGTCTTTGGCCACAGGACACAAACTTAATAGTTTCAAGATTTTTAGTTTGTTTGTTAGTACTGGGGCAAAATCCTATTCCAGTTCTATCATCAAAATTGGTTTTACTTTCAACAACAAAGTCTTCAAAACAGTTTGAGTTATTTTCAAATTTAGCAAACTTTTAAAGACTATTGATGTCTTTTCTTTGGTTTGTTCCAATTGTAACAACGTACCTTTATATTTCTTTTCCAGAATTTTATTTGATTAAGATAATTCCTTGATTTTTTGAGCAAAAGTCTCAGTCTCATTGTTATGATCTGGACATTGAGAAGTGTACTCTTTAGCATTGTGTTTGATTTGTCCTAGAACTTCTATTTTCTAGGTAAGGTCCTTGACTACTTTTTCAAGTTTAGTATTCTTCTTGAGGGTTTTAGTGTATAGTATGTGAATATATGGGAGATCCTCATTGTCGAAGTCAGTATGTGTACAGTGTGCAGTCTCCCCTAGCGATTCATTTTTAGGACTCACACACACGTTTACATCATCATTAGAACGTTCCCTTTGACTCACACACACAATATTAGAACTACTAGTAGCATTCTCAAGTAACAAAGCAGATAAACCATTAGAAACAGTATCTTTCAGCATAGCATGATTAGAGATACTACTATCATATTCAGTACTAGTCATAGGCTCACCAGTGTAAATAATTTTGGCAAAGAATGGCATATAAGGGTCAAAATAATTAGATGACTCAGACTCATCAGTTTTTGATTCGCTTGAATTATCACAGGTCTTGAAAAAATTAGCCCTATTATTTTTGTTATTCTTCTTCAAATTGGCTCTATAATCATTGTCCATATATCCTAATTTCCCACATCTAAAACACTCAACAATTTTGAGATATTTTCGAGGTTTGTTTTGGTTATCAGTCTAGTGTTTGTCGTGTCTTTTCTCATGAGGCCTATTATTAGAGAACTTTGAATAAGCATGTTTGACTTCTTTATTTGCAACTTTATTTTGGAATTTCAAAATTTTCTTAAACTATTTATACATTAAGGAAATATGATTATCCAAATTGTCTAAATTATAGTCCTCATCAGAATCTAAGTCAATATCATGCAAATTGAACACAAATTTTCTCAACTTAGAGGAGAAGACAAGATTAGAGATGGAATGTTTCTTTTGGGACCGAGTTAACTATTTTTTAAACTCCAATTCCATTTCCACTATTCTTAGCTTGCTTCTGAGGAGTTCAGGTGTTAAATTCTGGTCATCCATCTCCTCAATGGCACAACGATTGTTATCAAATTTTTGTGGAAGTGACCTAAGAATTTTAGAAATAATTTCCTTTATATCATATATTATTCTATTATCATGCATCTTAGTCATTATGTCTATTAATCTAATATAGAAGTCATCAAATGACTTAGTCTCAGTCATGACCAAAGTATTGTACGGTTGGATTAACATTTGGGTTTTAGCAGCTGTAACATGTGTGTCTCCTTCATGTGCAGTCACTAAAGTGTCCCATGCTTCTTTAGAGGTAGTACATAAATATATCCTCTTGAATTCGTGTTCAATGATGACATGAATATGACATTTTTGCCTTTATTATTATTATTATTATTATTATTATTATTATTATTATTATTATTATTATTATTATTATTATTATTATTATTATTATTATTATTATTATTATTATTATTATCATTATTATTATTATTATTATTATTATTATTATTATTATTATTATTATTATTATTATTATTATTATTATTATTATTATTATTATTATTATTATTATTATTAAGGGAGGTGTGTTTCTCTTCTTTAGTGTATTCACTTAGCAGTTTCCTAATCCTCATAGTATTTCCTTCTACGACTAGTGTAGTAGGAAAAGTGTATCTATTTTTAATAGCATCTCAGACATCGTCTCCTAACGTAACTTGGATGAAAACAACCATCCTCATTTTCTAGTAAGGGAATTGGTTCCATCAAAGAGTGGGGGTCTGGAAAGGTTACCTAATCTCTCAAATTTCTCGTCCATTGTTTGTTTTGAAAAAATAATTTCAGAAACTCAGTATCAAAACAATTTTATAAAATCAAATCTCTGATACCAATTGAAAAATACAATGCCACTTAAGTTGTTTAAAATGTCTAATATAGTTTAAATGGCTCAGAACGGTTTGTTTGAGAAACTCTTTTTTACAAAACAAATTACTAATACAAGATGTGTATAAAATGTTACGAACGATATATTTCAGTTACGTGACCAAGTTTTGAAAAATAAAACTAAGTAAAATTCTAAATCAGCATGCAATCAAAAGGGGATGATCGGAAGATTAAACATGCAAGTACACAGGTATTTTAATGTGTTAAAACCCCACCCAATTGGAAAAACATCCACGGAGGTCTCCACACCTCAAAAATAAAAATCCACTAAAAACGAATTAACCGGTTACAAACTATTAACAAACTAAACACACAATCACACCTATTCTAAGTTAAGAATTGATATCGGCTCCATTAGGTAATTCTGACTTCTCTGAAGGCTCTAAAGTTGTTCTTGTTGTTCTCCGAGCTCCTCCTCCTTTTAGCTTTACGTCGACTCTAAAGCCAGAAATCTCTCAACCTACACTGTTTTTAATGTTTTAGTGTGAAAAGTGTATTGTGGTGTTATGCCTAACATATGCATGAACACATACACACACTTATAGAGATAAATAACCCTACAAATTACAGGTTTCATCTAAGATGAGTTTAGGATTCTGAATCTCAGTTTGTTGAAAACTTAGACATCTAATTTTTTGATAGATCGAGTGACAACCTTGTTATTCAAAAGAGCCAAGGTCCTGTAACAACACGCCATTTTGGAGATGATTAAATTCCATAATTAAGTATAATTTGGAATTTGGAGAAATTTTCGAAATAGTAATTTTTGGGATTTTCAAGGATTTAAATATTTTTGAAGGGTGTTATAAATTATTTTGGGACTATATAGGTCAGAGTAATTTAATTATATGTCGACGTGGAGTATAGCGACAAAAGAGGTAAGATCTTGAGTAGAAAACCCGCATTTAATTATTTTGGGTTAGAATAGTGATTTGCAGTCAAGTACCTCGGATGGAAATTTCGACTGTGCCATGAGTCTCGGAATGTCCGAGATAGTCGGAAAAGAGTGTCCGATTGTCGAAATCGAGTTCCGGGTAATTTTGGAGTTAAATAGGCTCGTAATAGGGTAAACGAGTCGTTTTTGGGTTTTTAAAGGGTTAAACATTTTTCTCCTTATAAAAGGAGGGAGAGGGGGAGAATAGAGAAGAGAAAAGAGAAAGAAGAGAGGGAAGAGAGATAGAGGGAAGAAAAGAGGAAAAAGGGGGAGATTCCGGCCGGCCTCCGCGGGATTCGGTTCGAGGACGTCGGATTTTATCCAAGAGGCAAGTGTTTACTTGCTTTATTTATTTTTGAGCATACATATCTCATATCATTGTTGGTATAACAAACCCTAATGATTTTGGGTTGGGTATTCGTGGATAAACGGGTTTTTGGGAGTTAAAACGAATAAACCCCTAAAATTTGTAAATTGGAGAAATTTAGAAATTAACCAAAAATATTGGGTGATTCCGGGTTCTAGGATGTTTAGAACCCGTATTATAGGTGTATTTGTAGTTGGTTGAAGTTGTAGGCTGTTTGGTGTAGAGATGGAAGCTTGGGGGAAGCTTTCATGGCCGAAACAGCTTCTCGGAGAAGAAGCTTCTCGACTTCATCGATCGATCGATCATAAGGGATCGATCGATCGACGGCCATGGGTCGATCGATCGACCCTTGCTGAAATTGGACAATTTTTTTCTAGGATGATTTGGATGGGATAGATTCCATTTCATCTTGCCTAAAGGACTTTTTGGACTTTATGGTCCATAAATTAAGGCAATTTAGGAGGGTAGAGTAAGGGTTTTAAGTATATAACCCTTAATCTATATTTTCGAGGAAAATAGAGTATTTGCTGAAATTGATGGATTAGGGTTCCTAAATGAAATCGGGGACTTCTAAATGATTAATTGGACTAGGTATAGTCTTGGGGGGTTCAAGAAAATGAAATCCTTAACTCGTTTAATTTAAGGTTGTTCGGGTGAGGTAAATCCCGAGGATATTTCTCGTAGGCATAGAGGCCTATATAATTATGCTTATAAAAAGCCTAATTATATTGATTATCATTAAGTGCATCCTAGGAGATAATTAGGATAATTTTGGGAGTATAGATATTTGTTGTTATTCACTTAGAGTGCATGAGTATAATTGGAGATATCCAAATAAATCTGTAGATGGGATTTAAGTATGTATTACTTATTAAAGTAAGAAAATACTTTGGGTTTAGTATCATGCATATACTAATGCATGATTATGATTCCTGGAGGGAATCTTTTGGATTATTGGTCATCGATAGATGGTTTGGCAATACGGCCATTTTTATATGTTCAGGGAGGAATATATGGTATATATATATACTATGTGATAAAGTATATAAGATATGATATAAATGATTTTGAAAATATATAGATGAATATTTTCAAAATGGGAAAAAGGTAAATGATTTTCATAATTGATAAATTATGGTTACACATCTCCCTAAATCGCTATCATAAGGGAAGTTGCACGCGTTGTGGTGAAGCCTTCCTAGCTGTTGAGCCGGTTGTATATAGTCCCTAGGTCATATGGGCATTTGTATTACTGCGCTGGTTAGGGGATTCCGGGTGTGGTCCTGACTTTCCCGCAGGAAATATGGCCGCTTCCCGACGTTGGTAGGTTCCCAGCTTGTCTTGTATAGATAGGCCCTGGAAGATGGTAGCCATTTAGGGGCGCGTCCAGTGGGGAAACCCGGAGGGGCGGTCTTAGATTTATTAAAGCAATTCATGATAATAGATTGGCTTTAATTTACATTTCCTGAGTATAAAAAGGGAAATGGGGTAAAGGTTTGGCTTCGGTAACACTCTCGGATGGAAGAAGGGCTGTGGAAGCATGATTTGATCAAAGCATTTTCATGATAATGGAAATGGCTTTGGGGTACATTTCCTGAGTATAAAAAGGGAAATGGGATGACATATAAAGGAAAAGCATTTTTATGATAATAAAACTGGCTTTTAAAAGTATATGATTTGTTAAAGCAATTCATGATAATGAATTGGCTTTTATATTTACATTTCCTGAGTATAAAAAGGGAAATGGGAAGTTTTGAGAAATGATAAGTATTGATAAATACTTTGTATATGAATCCTAAGTCCGGGAGATAGATCCGTATGGTTATGGTAAAATATGTATATGTATCTAATTGGATGAATCGAGTACCGAGGGTCTAATCGATCCCGATAATCGACCTTGCCGCATAGTAGTGTATCGGGGGGGGGGGGGGGGGGGGTTGTTCCTTGTTTGGATTTCGCTTTGCGAGACACCCCACGTAGGAATATGGCATTTTGTTGAGACTGGGGAGAAGTTTAATCCTTAGTGCTCTATTATTATAAATGTGTATGGTCTCTCTCTCTCTCTCTCTCTCTCTCTCTATATATATATATATATATATATATATTTTATGTACAGAGGGACTGGCGGATCTCGACGATCGACCGTGTCGCGTAGTAGTGTATCGGGGGGGTTCCTTGTTTGGATTTCACTTTGCGAGACACTCCACGCACGAACATTGCATAGCGTTGAGACTGGAGTGAAGTTTATCCCTTAGTACTTTGCTTGGACTATCTAGGATTGATAGTGGGTTTGGGATAGACTAGTTTAGCAGGATAGCTTGAATAGAATGTCTAGAGGGATGCGCTAGGAGTGCACTGTTAGTGGGGAGGTGAGGGGTATCTCATGGGAGGGCGATACCAATTTAAATATGAGATAAAACTGTTTTTCTAAAAATAAAGCATTTATGCACTTGCAGAATATTTTCAAAAATTCGGGCTCTGACCCGTCTATCCACTCTCTTTTCTTTCTATATATTATATATACATATAGGTGTCTAGACACAGGGACGCCTGGATGGAAATTCTTTCGAGTCAGACGTCTGCTGCAGCAGCTGTGGATGCTTGCGGGTTCTCAGTAGACGCTTCTTTCCGTGTACTCTAGATAGGAGGTATTGTATAAACACTCGGGCCAATGGTCCAACTGATTTTATTTATTCTTCGCACTTATTCGATATGGTTGTATTTTGAACCGAGTGTTCGGTTATTATAGTTCATTTCATTTTCCTTTTTATTTCATTTACGCATTAAATTGTGGATGTTTTATCTTTTTGTCGTTAAAAAGATTAGTTAAGTTAAAATTTTGACATCGGCCTAATAGGTTATTAGTAATTAAATGGATTTTCGGCAGTGATGCTAAGAATGATCCATAGGAGACTCCCGTTTTAATTTATATTGGAGTGATCGCCCGGTATCTTATTAGGCGGGGTGTTACAGATGGTATCAGAGCATCAGGTTCTAGTGTCTTTAGGAATCTGTGCGGACGTACTACGCTTTCAGCGTTGCTCTCGATTGTTATAGATCCTCAGGATTAGGATTATTGATTTCTCTTGTGAAGATTTCGTTCTCCTGCCATGTTAGAAGATTATAGAAATCTTTTGTACCCTCGTTTGAGAATCGTGTGCGGAGCTTGAGTGGTAGCAGGAGGTGAGGCTTAGCTGGGGCAGCTGGTGGAAGTTGGGGACGAGGGCCTTAGTAGAGGTCACTCTCCTTATAGTTATTGTTAAGGATTTTAGCGACAACTACTAAAGAATGGTAGTTAGGAGTACCACAGTACCGCTGAAGTTGAGAGTGGTACTAAAGTTGAATTCCTCATTGAAGTTGAGGGTTCAAAAGGGATCTTACGGATAGTTTTAACCGTGATTCCCCATAATTTAGTCGGTATGAGAAGAATGTTGTTATGAGTTTTACCTCAGAAGGAAGAGGTATACTTGGCGTGATTAGATAAAGTCGCGGTATTCTTTAACCCTAGACTCGTGTGTGTATTTTGAGTTTTGTGGCGGTCACGATAACATAATAATGCAGGCTTGTGTGTTTTCCGCGATAGCGGAATTTTGTTTTCTTTCACTCGCCATAGAGGCGGGTGATTATATTTTGTATATATACATAAAATGTATTTTGGTTGATCGGAGCGATAACAGGCTAATGATGGCAAGACTATCGTGTCCGCAGTTCCTGGAGGGGACATGTTATTATTGTGGTGTCTCACCTTGATAAAGGTTGAGTTCACCTTTATTGTTATGGATTGATGGAACCTCGATGAGCAGAGGCTTCCTTATTTTTGGTTGGTATATGTGGCAACCTTATAGATATAATTTAAGGCCCACAGGATCATTGTTGAGCTGTAAGAGTTAGCTCAGTACCGGTTTGCGCAAGGACTTAAAAATAGTGCGAGCGCTGGTGGTGTGAATATTAGTCAGAGATAGGAGTTCAGACCACCTTTTGTTGTTTAGGGATATGATTATCCCGGTTGCATGTCTGAAATAACGGAACTCCGTGACCGACGAAGTCAAGTGTTAATGTGTGGAGGGGTTCCTTGTTTGGATTTCGCTTTATGAGACACTCCACACATGACTCTTAACGGCGTCAGGCGTGGAGAGCTGTTATAGGATGCAAGGATGTGGGTTAGTCTTATAGTGTGGATGAACCACTATAGACTACGAGCCTTGTGATGATGGTATATTTATGGAAATATTGTGCTATGGAAAAGCACTAAAGTGGTCCTCTCACCACAAGTAGTTGGGTGGAGTGGGACTTAGAGAATTTGATTTGAGGATGATATCCCTGCCTTAATAAGAAGGTAAATTTGGAGAAATTGGGTTGAGGAATATATCCAGCCTTAATGAGAAGGAAAATCTTGAGGAGATACAATTTGGGTATTATGTTCGTGACACTTTCTACAGAAAGTGGGCACTTCGATGGATTAGGTTTCCTTCTTTATGGGCGAAAGGATAAGATAGTAGGAATGCGTTCATAGGCTAGCCTTGTAGGATTTAGGAACTCCCGCTTATGTGCCTTGGGTCGTTATATCTCGATGACCGACTACGCGAGGGAGTAGTGTAATGAGAGGGTTCCTTGTTTGGATTTTGCCTTGGCGAGACGTCCCACGCATGAAACCAAGCAATTGTCGGGAGTTGAGAGAGGCCTTGGGCACTAGGGACATACTTAGGATTATATTAGTTTCGCGTAGGTAGGGTAACACATAGATAGTAGCATTGTAAGATTTAGGCTCGATAGAGTTAGTAAGGTCGAGGTTAGGAGGATTGAATTTCGCGGCTTGGAAGGACCCATAGGTGAGTATTACACCAAGGAAAGGAGATCCTTATTGGGAGAAAGTGTTACGTGTCATACGTTCACTATAGATGTGTAGATATGCACAAGTTAGAAAGGTGTATGGGCACCTTGGTGAGATGGTTTGGTATACCGCCTAGTTAAAATAGGATGGGCGTAGTATGTAAGGTTGAAAATCTATGACTGAGAGGCAATTTAGAGGACGGGTATTAAGTGACGTATTAAAGTCATTTTATGATCACGATAGCCGCGTAGTACTTGGTTGGGAGCCATTAGGTTAGTATCTTTCCCTTGAGAAATTAGGATTTGGAGTGATCCTAGTTATATGGTGTAGGTTGTATCCGAATTTCGAGGACGAAATTCCGTTGTAAGGGGGGGAGTATGTAACAACCCGCCCTTTTGGAGACGATTAAATTCCATAATTAAGTATAATTTGGAATTTGGAGAAATTCTCGAAATAGTAATTTTTGGGATTTTTGAGGATTTAAATATTTTCGAAGGGTGTTATAAATTATTTTGGGACTATATAGGTCGAAGTAATTTAATTATATGTCGCCGTGGAGTATAGCGATAAAAGAGGTAAGATCTTGAGTAGAAAACCCACATTTAATTATTTTGGGTTAGAATAGTGATTTGCGGTCAAGTACCTCGGATGGAAATTTCGACTGCGCCATGAGTCTCGGAATGTCCGAGATAGTCGGAAAAGAGTGTCCGATTGTCGAAATTGACTTCCGGGTAATTTTGGAGTTAAATAGGCTTATAATAGGGTAAACGAGTCGTTTTTGGATTTTTAAGGGGTTAAACCTTTTTCTCTTTATAAAAGGAGGGAGAGGGGGAGAATAGAGAAGAGAAAAGAGAAAGAAGAGAGGGAAGAAAAGAGGAAAAAGGGGGAAATTTCGGCCGGCCTCCGCGGGATTCGGCTCGAGGACGTCGGATTTTATCCACGAGGCAAGTGTTTACTTGCTTTATTTATTTTTGAGCATAAATATCTCATATCATTGTTGGTATAACAAACCCTAATGATTTTGGGTTGGGTATTCGTGGATAAACGGGTTTTTGGGAGTTAAAACGAATAAACCCCTAAAATTTGTAAATTGGAGAAATTTAGAAATTAACCAAAAATATTGGGTGATTCCGGGTTCTAGGATGTTTAGAAACCGTATTATAGGTGTATTTGTAGTTGGTTGAAGTTGTAGGCCGTTTAGTGTAGAGATGGAAGCTTGGGGGAAGCTTCCATGGCCGAAACATCTTCTCGGAGAAGAAGTTGCCCGACTTGATCGATCGATCGATCATAAGGGATCGATCGATCGAAGCCTTCGATCGATCGACGGCCATAGGTCGATCGATCGACCCTTACTGAAATTGTACAATTTTTTTCTAGGATGATTTGGATGGGATAGATTCCATTTCATTTTGCTTTGAGGTTAATTAGGTGATAACCTAAAGGACTTTTTGGACTTTATGGTCCATAAATTAAGGCCATTTAGGAGGGTAGAGTAAGGGTTTTAAGTATATAACCCTTAATCTATATTTTCGAGGAAAATAGAGTATTTGCTGAAATTGATGGATTAGGGTTCCTAAATGAAATTGGGGACTTCTAAATGATTAATTGGACTAGGTATAGTCTTGGGGGTTCAAGAAAATGAAATCCTTAACTCGTTGAATTTAAGGTTGTTCGGGTGAGGTAAATCCCGAGGATATTTCTCGTAGGCATAGAGGCCTATATAATTATGCTTATAAAAAGCCTAATTATATTGATTATCGTTAAGTGCATCCTAGGAGATAATTAGGATAATTTCGGGAGTATAGATATTTGTTGTTATTCACTTAGAGTGCATGAGTATAATTGGAGATATCCAAATAAATCCGTAGATGGGATTTAAGTATGTATTACTTATTAAAGTAAGAAAATACTTTGGGTTTAGTATCATGCATATACTAATGCATGATTATGATTCCTGGAGGGAATCTTTGGGATTATTGGTCATCGATAGATGGTTTGGCAATACGGCCATTTTTATATATTCAGGGAGGAATATATGGTATATATATATATATATATATATATATATATATACTATGTGATAAAGTATATATGATATGATATAAATGATTTTGAAAATATATAGATGAATATTTTCAAAATGGGAAAAAGGTAAATGATTTTTATAATTGATAAATTATGGTTACACACCTCCCTAAATCGCTATCATAAGGGAAGTTGCACGCGTTGTGGTGAAGCCTTCCTGGCTGTTGAGACGGTTGGATATAGTCCCTAGGCCATATGGGCATTTGTATTACTGCACTGGTTAGGGGATTCCGAGTGTGGTCCTGACTTTCCCGCAGGCAATATGGCCGCTTCCCGATGTTGGTAGGTTCCCAGATTGTCTTGTATAGATAGGCCCTGGAAGATGATAGCCATTTAGGGGCGCGTCCAGTGGGGAAACCCAGAGGGGAGGTCTTAGATTTATTAAAGCAATTCATGATAATGGATTGGCTTTAATTTACATTTCCTGAGTATAAAAAGGGAAATGGGGTAAAGGTTTGGCTTCGGTAACACTCCCGGATGGAAGAAGGGCTGTAGAAGCATGATTTGATCAAAGCATTTTCATGATAATGGAAATGGCTTTGGGGTACATTTCCTGAGTATAAAAAGGGAAATGGGATGACATATAAAGGAAAAGCATTTTTATGATAATAAAACTGGCTTTTAAAATTATATGATTTGTTAAAGCAATTCATGATAATGAATTGGCTTTTATATTTACATTTCCTGAGTATAAAAAGGGAAATGGGAAGTTTTGAGAAATGATAAGTATTGATAAATACTTTGTATATGAATCCTCAGTCCGGAAGATAGATCCGGATGGTTATGGTAAAATATGTATATGTATCTAATTGGACGAATTGAGTACCGAGGGTCTAATGGATCCCGATAATCGACCTTGTCGTATAGTAGTGTATCGGGGGGGGGGGGGG
Organism: Sambucus nigra; assembly: GCA_949130495.1. Taxonomy (NCBI): domain Eukaryota; kingdom Viridiplantae; phylum Streptophyta; class Magnoliopsida; order Dipsacales; family Adoxaceae; genus Sambucus; species Sambucus nigra. The sequence goes on along the minus strand of OX422213.1, from coordinate 246,232,394 downwards.
GGTTCCTTGTTTGGATTTCGCTTTGCGAGAAACCCCACGCACGAATATGGCATTTTGTTGAGACTGGGGAGAAGTTTAATCCTTAGTGCTCTATTATTATAAATGTGTATGGTATATATATATATATATATCTTTTCTGTACTGAGGGACTGGTGGATCTCGACGATCGACCATGCCGCGTAGTATGTATCAGGGGGGGGTTCCTTGTTTGGATTTCGCTTTGCGAGACACCCCATGCACGAACATTGCATAGCGTTGAGACTGGAGTGAAGTTTAGCCCTTAGTACATTGCTTGGACTATCTAGGATTGATAGTGGGTTTGGGATAGACTAGTTTAGCAGGATAGCTTGACTAGAATGTCTAGGGTGATGCGCTAGGAGTGCACTGTTAGTGGAGAGGTGAGGGGTATCTCATGGGAGTGCGATACCAATTTAAATATGAGATAAAACTATTTTTTTTAAAATAAAGCATTTATGCAGTTGCAAAATATTTTCAAAAATTCGGGCTCTGACTCGTCTATCCACTCTCCTTTCTTTCTATATATTATATATACATATAGGTGTCCAGACACAGGGACGCCTGGATGGAAATTCTTTCGAGTCAGACGTCTGCTGCAGCAGCTGTGGATGCTTGTGGGTTCTCACTAGACGCTTCTTTCTTTGTACTCTAGATAGTAGGTATTGTATAAACACTCGGGCCAATGGTCCAACTGATTTTATTTATTCTTCGCACTTATTCGATATGGTTGTATTTTGAACCGAGTGTTCGGTTATTATAGTTCATTTCATTTTCCTTTTTATTTCATTTACGCATTAAATTGTGGATGTTTTATCTTTTTGTCGTTAAAAAGATTAGTTAAGTTAAAATTTTGACACCGGCCTAATAGGTTATTTGTAATTAAATGGATTTTCGACAGTGATGCTAAGAATGATCCATATGAGACTCCTGTTTTAATTTATATTGGAGTGATCGCCCGATATCTTATTAGGCGGGGTGTTACAGGTCCTATACACTTTCTTTTTATTTATTTAAAATTCTATTTCAGAAAATGTGAAATACAAACTTGAAAGCGTTAACGTCTCAAGATCTTTAAAAGTTTTTAAGTCTGTTTTTCTCAAAACTTGAAACAGAATATGGATTTGTTGGTAACAAGTTTAAAAGGAGCATTTAAGTATAAAATACCAACAAATAATGATTTCTTGAAAAAGAAATCAACCTAAACAGATATAAGTGAGATATATCACAACAAAATTCAGATCTGCGTTTTTTTTATAAAGAAGAAAACAAGATCCAACTACATGACAAGTTGAAAAGAGATTTAAGACTAGAGAGGAATGAATCTTCAAACAGGGCTCTGAGAAATTTTTTCCAGAGTTTATCTTGATTTTGCAATAACTCTCTCTTTTTCTCTTTCTCTCACTTTTTTTTCACGATCTCAAACTCACCAAAAAATCCCAAACGTTAACCCCACGGCCTCTATTTATACTAGACAATGGAAGGGTTTGGAATCTCTACTCAAAACAATGGTTGAGATTAAGTCTTGCCAAACAAAGTTAATCCAAGTGCTATAAATGCACCGCACTTAAACTCTCTCTTATTTGTCCAATTGATAAAGACAAGGATTGAGTTAAACAACATGCATACAATCGATTAGATTAATCCAATGACTGATAAGCGTTATGAGTTATGTGAGAGGCTACAAACACAATATTGACCGTTGTAAAGCAAACAAATGTAGGGCTCAGATGACAACTAAAACACGTATTTTTGTTGTTTTAAAAATTCAATATTCTACCCCATAAGTTCTTGCCGCTTTCGAATTCTACCCAACCAACTTTTTAGGAAGAAAATGATATTACAAATAGGCCTAAAGCATTTTAAAACCTAAACTTTAAATATTTTTAAAAAAGTTTAAAAATTCCTAAAAATTGTTTAAAAATCCCAAAAATTATTAGAAAATTATATTAATCGGAATTAATACTCACACACCTAAAATGATATAAATGCAACATAAAATATGCATTCCTAGGTGCAGTGTTGGTATACTACCTTTGATACCATTAAAGGAATTTAATGCAGTGTCTGGGGCTCTTTGGTAGACTATGATATGACTTTAATTTTGTCACTATTTCCAAACTAGACAAGCGCCTATATAATGTAGACTCAAGTGAGTAAAAAATATAGTGTGCTTCATGCTTAATCTATATAAAAATTGAATATGAACACTTAATATGAGGCGTCATCTTTTAATTATTCATTTATTTGATTGCTATAATTAATAACCCTTTGCTCTACAATGGTATTGTGTTGTTATTCACCACAATTGACGCTAACAAATTTAGAATCTCTTATGAACGTCAAATCCCTTATCTAAAGAAAACTACCATGTTAATCCAAAGGCTTATATTAACTCAACTATTATGTATATTTCATTATCATCATTTGCACACTTAGAGGGAGAGAGAGAAAAAAGGGGACAGTTTGTTGGGGGTGAATGAGTGTAGTGAAAGATGGGTTGGCTAATTTGATTATTGAAAAAAGTTTATAAATGTGATTATTGTGTGGTTCAATATGATTATTGATTAAAGGGTTATTAATATTTAGTTAAACTATTGAAGAAGAGTTTTATGGTAACATTGTTAAATTTGATTAGGTCATCGGAGATCCTCTTGAGTTTTCCTTTTTGTAAATTGACAAATTTTAATTGTGCATGCCAATTCGTAACTTTCTTGAGTCGAGAAGCATAAAACGTGTGACGAAAAATGATTACTTAAATAAAGTATCAGAGGCCCGTCATCTAATTCGCTACCTGTTAAGAGATAACTATGACGCATTGGAACTTTGAACTAAGGAAATCGAATTAAATGTGTATTTATATAGTAAACTTAGACTATATCAATTTGCAAAAGTAATAGAAGGCACGTGTGAGTGGAGAGAGAGAGAGAGAAAGGGGAACTTTATCTGTGAATACCGGTGAGAGGATCAGTTTGGCTTATATGACCATGTGGGCCCTTTAAACCTCAACCAACTTACCATATCTTCTCTTGATCTCTTGAAATGCATTAGTCTATCATCTGCTCATTGATTTTCTCCCATGTTGTAAATCTCTTCAATACTATACTAGTAGATTTTCATCTCTCTCTCTCTCTCTCTCTGTGTATATATATAATAATGCTCTTGTGCAGACCAGACATGTTTCACCTAACGATGCGCCTAGAAATTATTGCCTAAATTATAGGCACACACTCTCTCTTTTCTGGGCTCACTGCCAGGTGACACATGTTCGGTCCGCACAAGAGCAAGACTATTTCTTAAAATAAGGACTAGTCCGCACAAGAGAATTATTATATATATATCCTTTTATAGGAAGAGAAAAGATTCGGATTTGAAAATTTTATTAAACGGAAGAGGTAAGTGATAAGGAAAGGAAAGCGATGTTTTTTCTTTTGGTTAAGTTTGTCAAAAGGAAATAATAAGTGCTCGTGATTCGGAATTCGTCCAAAAGTGAATAGTAATGAACAGTAGCATCTCGTGTTCCTTTATTTACGTCTATCTTATGTCGCTTTCAGTCGTTGTCTTGATTGCGTCAGTGTTTTTGTGTGTTATGGATGGCTTCAGTTCTTGCATAGGTAACATTTTTTTTCTTCTAGGGTTCCATCATGTTGTCAATGTTGTGCCTGGTAACCGAGTCCATTGAGTCGCTGTCTGAATCAATGTGTGTATAGTTGCAATATGTGTGATAGAATCATTTTTCTTGCTCTAGTGCATTTTCTACTTTTGTAGATAGTTGAGATTTATTAAAATATTTTAGGTTGATACTAAAAGGGTGTTTTGGAATAAAAATTCTCATATTAAAGGTTTCTTTTATCATATACCAAGGATCAGTAGGAATTTCTCATTATTTTCTTTTCTTTTTATATTGTTATTAAGTCTTCTGTTGCATCTTATCCTTGTAAATAAGAGTCGTCATCCATACATTGAACAAAATAATTAGATATTTTATCTTTTCTTTGTTCAATTAAAATAGTTTGCCTACTATGAATGATTTATCCTACGCCTATCCATTCTGGTGGTATGCTGTCTATTATTAATAAAACGTGAGGTAGTGTGGTCCTCCAATGTTGTTGTTCTACTAGTGCGTCTAATAAACCTTTTAATAAGTTATCATTTATTCTAGTATAAGGAGGAGGAATTAATATACTGGCTATCATGCCAAATTCTAATAATAGACTTATAGTTACTTCTATTTGTATCCGTCGATTATGCGTAAATATTGGATTTGGTTTACTAATTACAAAATTTTCAAAAAGTCTATAATATATTTCTAATAAAATTACCGTGTCATGTTTCTTTTGAGAATTTATATACACCTTTTCATATCTGTATGTGCATCCTACGGGGGCTAAGTTAAAACGAAAATAGTTTTGTATTGCAACCCAATTTGTAATATCTTTTTCCCGTGCAAACATAAATATTTTTTCTACTATTGCTTATGGTAAAAGGGTTTCTACTTTAGTACGTAATATAAATCTATAATAGGGTTTAAAAGAAGAAAAAAAGTTACTATTATTATATAATGTTACTTGTTCTAATTTCTTTTTAATATTTTGTTTTTTAATGTTTAATATTTTATAGTGTTTTATTACGGTATTATGTTCTTCGATAAGTTGTTGTTTATTATCACAAAGGCTATAATATTTTTCTCTTGCTTCTAATGTATGAACATGGTGAGTAAGGTTAAAAAACTAAGTATTAAGATAATTCATAGTATGTATAAATGATCCTTTATTATATTCTCGGTTGAAACAAAGATTGTCAAGGATCTTCTGTTGTTCTGCTGTCACCTGTACCTTCGACCTGAATTTTTGCCTTTTATTAAGAACAGTAAATAATTGGTTAATATTTTCTTTTGTGCCTGATGAAGAGCCTTGATGATGAAACATCTGCAAAATTTAGAAATTGTTAGTAATTAATCTAGACAAAATATCAGCTAATTGATTATCTTTAACTTTTATGCATTCGAATTGAGGGATAAAACCTTTTCATGTAATATTATCAATAAAATTTGGCCATCTTTTTGTAGCTGATTTACTTTGATTAGTTTTATTAAAGTGTTTTACTATATTATCACAGTCTGTTCTAATTAAAAATTCTTTTCCTATAAATAGTTGAAATCTTTCTATAGTATTTATTACTCCTAATATTTCTAAGTCAGTTGAGGGTAACCTACTTTGTGCTTCATTAAAATTTCCTGAACATTATTTACAAATTACTTCTTCATTTTTATTAGGTTTTTGTAACAAAATTCCTGCCAATCCTATTGCTGATGCGTCTGTTTGTATAGTTTTATAACTACTTTATATAAGTAAGGATAAAGGTTCTAATTTAATAAATATTTTTATTATTTTTTGTACTAGTTTTATGTCTTCATTATTAAAGTATTTTTGACCATTTTTACCTAATTTACTATATAAAGGTCCAACTAATTTGGATAAGTTTGGAATAAAAGATGTTAATAATTTAATAATCCTAAAAATGCTTGTAGTTTTTTAGTTTCTTCTAATTTATCTGGGAATTCTAACACCTTTATTACTATATGTTCTTGTAATTCTATTTTGCCTCCTTTTATGCATAATCCTAGAAATTCTATTTCTTGCTTTTCTAATTGCATCTTTTTGCTGCTAATTATTAATCATTGATTTATAAATTCTTTAAAAATAATTTGTAAATGTTTTCTATGTTCCTGTTTAGTATTACTAAATACAAGAATATCATCTATATATACTATGGAAAAATCTGAGTGTTTTTTAAAGATAGCATCCATTTTATTTTGGAATTTTTGATGTGCATTTTTTAAACCAAATGGCATGACTAGCCATTCAAATGTCTTTCTGGACAAGTAAAAGCAGTCCACTCTATTGCGTCTTTATTCATTTTTATTTGCCAAAAACCAAATTTACAGTCAAGTTTAGAGGAATATTTCTTATTTTGAATTTTGTTAATTAATTCATCTTTGTTGGGGATTTTATAACTATCTTCATAAGTATTATCATTTAGTCTTTTATAATTGATTACCATACGTGCTTTATTTCGTTTTAATTCTGCATGATTTCTTACCATAAATGTGGGCTTCTATGTCTACTGGTGCTTCTATGTATTACGCCTAAATTTAAGAGTTCTTTTATTTGTATTTTAAATTCTTCTTGGTCAATTATTTCACAAGCTATATCTTTTGTCTTTATTGTTATGTCAGGGTTTATTATATTTAGTTTAGCTTCTATTTTTTTTCATCCCAGTGTTTTTGAGGGTTTTCTCCTATTATATCAGTTTTTTCAGTTAATCTAATTACGTCTTCTAATTTTACTTTAGTATTTTTAAACATTATATTATTTATTTTATTTTTTGTGTTTGGCTATTTCTATATATCGTAAATATTCACATAAGTAATTTCCGTCTATATCTTTATCATTCTCTTCTTTAATGTTTAAATCTTCTATTGTTTATAAGATTACGTTGTTATTAAGAAGTAATTTATTTTCTTATTTTTCTATATTATTATTTGATTGATTATTAGGTATAATATGTATTCTATTTTTAAATAATTGTATTCCTGATGGTATATACATGAATCCTCATGTTAAAGATTGAATAAAATTTAATCCTAATATAAACGGGTGATGACTTTTTATATTTGTTATATATGTTTGTGGTAATATAAATTGCTCTACATTTATATATATCAGTATATTTTGTATACATTGTGTTATAGGTATTTCTTCTTTATTAAATTGGTGTATATAAACGAGGTAATTTAAATATTTTGCATTTTCTTATTCTACTAATTCTGCATGAATTGAGCTTTTTGTTACTCCTGTGTCTAACATTGCTGTTGTTTCTATTATTTTGTTTGTGAATTTTATTTTTATAGGGAATGCTATTAATGCTGATTTATTTGTACTAATTATTTGTTCATTAGATTTATTTTTTATTTCTTCATAACACTTTATAGATAAATTTTATTTACATATTTCACATAAATACATTTCTTTGTTTTTTATTGAACATTTTATACATTTTATTTTTATAAACATATATTGTTTAAATTTATATTCACATTCTTCTATATTATATATAAATTTTAAATATTCTAAACTATTTTCTAGAGTTTCTATGTTAATTTCTTCTGATTCTATTGATTCTATGCTATATACGCTAATATTATCTATTTCTTCATATTCATCATGTATACTTTCTATTTCTATTGTGTCTCCTAAATCATCTTCAATGTCATTTAATATATTTATTTTTTCTTGAATTTTAGATATATTATTGTTTTTATTTCTTTAAGGACAATTAGGTCTAATATGATTAGGGTCTCCGCATATAAAACATTTACAGTTAGTTGTTTTTTTATTTTTATTATCTCTTGTTTCTTTATTATCTTTATGTATGTTACGTTTTTTATACCATGGTCTTTTTCTTTTATATTTATAATTTTTTTATAAGTTTTACTAGGTCGTATTCTATAGTTTTTATAAGTTTTATATTTCTTTTTAGTTTTGTGTTTATGAGTCATTATACGCTTATTATCACATCCGTATTGTGGCGTTAAATCTATTTGTCGACAAGTATAATAATATTATTTTTTAATTTCTTTTCCTTCTTTTAGTTTTCTACATTCTGATTTTAATGTATCATACACAATTTTCATTCTAGTTCCTATAGAGTAATTTCTCTTCGCTCATATGTGTTCTTTCCAATTTTTCCATTTTTTTCTCCTTTATTACTTGGTATTTTTTGTATATACCTATCTAATAGGTCAATATCTGCTGTTCGCCCAGTTTGTATCCAATATTCTACAATTTTCTAGCGTAATCTCCTATATATTCTAATCTACATATTTATAATTGTTCTAGATTTCTTAGTGCATCGGTTTTTCTTTCTGTTAAATGTAAAAGTTGATTTTATCCTATTAATGCTTCTTTTATGAAATGAGTGAATCTTTCAACTTTTTTTTTTAAATTGTTTAAATTCGTCTGCAATTTTAAATATTAAATACCAATTAGATATGCTACCTTGTAATGTATTTTCAAAATAAGTTTGACATTCTGTTTTATTTTCAAAGTTTATTAATGTACAAGTCCTAAAACATCATTTTTCCCAATTTTCTATTACTATCTCTGAGTCTTGAGGTTTATAAATATACTACCATATTTTGTTATAGTATTAGAGTCAATATCAAATATATATCTATTGCGTTTTTTATATCTTGGAACAGATTTAGCGTTTTCATTATATGTTTCACTAGTTGCTTCTAATTTTTGGCGAGTAGAATAATTAGTGTTGGTTGAGGTTGAAGTTGAGGTTCCGGCTTCCATTTCTTCATTGGGATTTATTTCTTCTAATATTTTTACAATTTCATTTTCTTTTATAAACTTATATATTCCTATATTTATTATTTTTCTTTTATTATCTTCATTGTTTCCTTCTGCACAATATATAAATACTATAGTTTCTTTATTATCCTCATTACCATATTTTTCTATTAATTGTTCAGTTGTTAAGTTAACGCAATATTCTTAATTATATCATATATTTTATCTTCTAATAATTCAAAAGGGTTATCTACTTGTTCCTCTACAATTAATACATTGATTTCATCTAATAGTTCCTCACTATCTTCTTCTAAAGCTTTATATTTACTAAATCTAATACTACTTTGTCCTATTTTATTTTCATATATTCTATTTTTTTCAAGATTTTTAGTATTACTTATAGTTAATTGTGGAAATTTTCATTCAATTTCCTCATATATAGTGCTATCTATTTTTGTGCTTCTATCATTTCTACATATTTACTATTATCGAATTTTACTATATAGTCAAATTCAGAATTAAAGTTTATTTTATAGTGATTAAATAATTTACCCATGAATAATGTATATATTAAAAGATTATTATATTGGTCAGTCATATTATATCCTCTTGTTCTTATTGCTATTTTTATATGTTTACTAAATTCATATGTCCATATAAAAGTTAGGTATACATTCTATTACTGCAACATTTTTTGCTAAGTCTACTTCTGCGCTTGCTATTTGTGTTTGTTTATGATTATTCCATCTATCGTCATATATGTAAAATAAAACTTTAGTTCCTACTTCTAACCTAGTTAATCCAACTAATCCTATTACTATTACTCCTAAATGCATAAATTCTAAATTTATTTTATTTAGTTCTTTTGCAAATTCTTCGGTGATTAAATCTAAAATTACTTCACTATTGACGGTGGTTATTTTTCTTTGGCTAGTGTGATTATATATTTTATTAGTAAATTCTAACATATTCTTTTTATACAAATCTTGTCCTTTAGTTTTTTGAATACCCTTTTCTATATATTTTTTAGTGTATTCTTCATTATTATATAGATGCTCTATCCTATATATTTCTTTATTTTTGTTTGTAGATGTCATCTTTAGAATAAAAATGTTTAGTTTTTTTTTTAACTATTTTAGTGTCTATTTTAATTTGTTTAAATTTATCTATTAAATCGTTTATTTCTGGTGTTTCTTGTTTGTGTAAAAACTTAGTAAGCATTTTCTAGTTCAAATTTTATATTATGTGTTCTATTATTTATTAAATCTAGCTAGCCTTTAATAAAATCTTGAATATCTTCTAATTTTTGAAGTTTTTCTAATATACTATTAATGCTACTACTCATATATTTATAGTCTACCTTTTTCTGCCAATATTCTTAAATTAGTTTCTAAAGCTATTATTACTTTTTCTTGATTAATTATTATATTACTACTACTAGTTACCAGTTTATAATTTTCTACTTTTATGCCTATTTCGATAAGTTTATGTTGTGATTTTATTATTCTTTTTCTAAATCCTATAGAGTTCCTAATTCTTTGCTTTTCAGTTAACACAAATTATCGTAGTCTTCCTCGTTCGCTTAATATTTCTAATTCTAACTTACATTGTTGTATTTTTTCTTTTGCAATATTAATTATCCACTTATTAATTGTTGCGTTTATATAGTCTTTATTTTTTATACGTTCTTCGAATTCTTCTGAGTAGTCGTTTACAATTTTATATTGAATACATAGTTGTCTTTTTAGAAATTCTTTTTGACTTTGCTTAACACACAAGTTTTAAATCTTATAAGTTGTAATTCCACTCTTTTTGTTAAATAATATTACCTATTATATAATGATATAGAATTAATGCAGCTCTAATACCATTATTTTAAGTGAAATAGTGACATGAACAGTAAAAGTGAACGGTAGCATGAACAGTAACTTTTTAAATAATTTCTCAAGTCCACAATACTACATATTACTGTAGCAGCCTAGAGGTTGTTAAGGATCTTCTGTTGTTCTGCTGTCACATGTACCTTTGACCTGAATTTTTGCCTCTCATTAAGAATAGTAAATAATTGGTTAGTGTTTTCTTTTTGCCTAAAGAAGAGCCTTGATGATGAGATATCTGCAAAAATTAGAAATTGTTAGTAATTAATCTAGACAAAATATTAGCTAATTGATTATCTTTACCTTTTATGTGTTCAAATTGAGGGGTAAAACCTTTTCTTGTAATATTATCAATAAAATTTAGTTATCTTTTTGTAGCTGATTTACTATGATTAGTTTAATTAAAGTATTTTGCTATAATATCACAGTCTGTTCTAATTAAAAATTCTTTTTCTAGAAATAGTTGAAATCTTTCTATAGTATTTATTACTCCTAATATTTCTAAGTCAGTTGAGGGTAACCTACTTTGTGCTTCATTAAAATTTTCTTGAACAGTTTTTGCATGTTACTTCTTCATTTTTATTACTATTTTTATTAGGTTTTCGTAATAAATTCCCACTCATCCTATTGCGGATGCGTCTATTTGTATAATTTTATAACTACTTTCTATAGGTAAGGATAAAGGTTCTAATTTACTAACTATTTGTTGTATTTTTTGTAGTAGTTTTATGTCTTCATTATTAAAGTATTTTTACCTAATTTACTATATAAAGGTCCTACTAATTTGGATAAGTTTGGAATAAAAGATCTACAATAATTTAATAATTCTAAAAATGCTTGTAGTTTTTTAATTTCTTCTAATTTATATAATGCTCTTGTGTGGACTAGTCCGCATTTTAAGAATTCGGACCGGACATGTGTCACCTAACAGTGCGCCTAGAAATTATCGCCTAAATTATAAGCACACTCTCTCTCTTTTCTAGGCTCACCGGCAGGTGATACATGTCCGGTCCGCACTATTAAAATGCTGACTAATCCGCACAAGAGCAGGACTGTATATATATCTATATATAGTACCGCTTTTGTGCGGACTAGTTCGCATTTTAAGAGTGCGGGTCAGACATGTGTCAGGCTCACCGTCAAATGATACATGTTCAGTCCGCAATCTTAAAATGCATTTTAATCCGTATAAGAACAGTAATGTGTATATATATATAGAAAGAGAGGGAGAGACTCATGTGCACACTAAGTTTGCACATCATTTTTTTAAAATAGTAAAAAAATATTTTTGAGTTGATTTTGTTGTGTGATATTTAAACATTTGAACGGACCCATGTAAAACAAATCAACTCAAAAAAACTTTTTTTGCTATTTTTAAAAAATCGGTCAAACTTTCGCTACTTTTAAGCACTTTAAAAGCTGCGAAAGTTTGACTGATTTTTTGAAAATAGCAAAAAAAGTTTTTTTGAGGTGATTTTATTTACATGGTCCGTTAAAATGTTTAAATATCACATAAAAAAATCAACTCAAAAATATATTATTTAATGCAGTAAAAAAATTGGTGTGCTCCAGCACTGTGCAAACTTAGTCTGCACAGGAGTCCCCCCCCTCTCTCTCTCTCTCTCTCTCTCTCTCTCTCTATATATATATATATATATATATATATATATATATATATATATATATATATATATAGACACACACACACACACACACACACGATAGACATGGCCGGCGCTGGCCATGTGCCAAATGGGCAATGGTACAGCTCCCATTTTAGAGTATGCACCTATGTATGTATATTATAGGGGTCGAAAAATATTTTATGCATATTAAAAATGTTAATTTTTAAAATAAGTTAAATTTTTTAGGTGCCCATGTTTTTAACTATCCAAAAATAATCTGTACAAAGAATGATTCAACTACCCAAAGATCTCACCCAACTAAAAACTACTAAAAACAATATATACAAAGGATGAGTCAACTACCCAAAGATCTCACCCAACTAAAATGAGCCCTAAAAAATAAGTTTAAATTTTTAGGGACCCAAAATATTTTTTTAGAAAAATTCTAAATTAATTTTTGCTTAGAACACTCCCAATCTTAGAACGACGACAGACACATCACAGTGCAGCTTTTATTTGATTTTGTCCTAATCCAGGTGGCTCTTAATTTGTACTCCTACACAAGCAAGTAGTATTTCTTTAATCATGCTTAAGCAATAACATTGCTCATAACACGCATAGGATAATTATTTTTTATTTAAAAAATAATTATACATAAAGAACAAATTGTAAAGATGACTCTATCTAGGGCTGTAAACGGATATTCGAAAATCCGCATCCGTCCGATATCCGAATCCGAAGTTACGGATATTTATCCGAAAATATGGAAACGGATATGAATATGGATACTCTATAAAAATATCCGAGAAAATGGATATGGATAAGGATGGTACTAGTATCCGACACGGATAATCCGCATCAAATGCGCAATATCCATTTTATCGGATATCCGTTTTACCGGATATCCGTATCCGTCAAACATATGTTTAAAATATTACCAATAATATTAGTACTAGTATTACTAATAAAATAATATGAAAAAAAACTTAATCGTTTATTCCCCCAAACAAAATAAACACATACTCTACTCAAAACAAAAACACCCTAAAGTTATTATTTTATTGGGTATATTATAAATTCTCATGTATTATTATTTTATTGGGTATAGTATCATGGAGTTACACTAAAGTTACAATCTATGAAGCACGAACACGTAATATGTGTTTCGACATGCGACACGTGACACGTGATTGATCCAAAAAGTAGGATACGACACGCTATGATACGTATAATATATAATGTATATTTAAATATATATTAATAAAATAAAACAGATTTTCTCCATAAAATACATTATTAGAGCATTCTTAGCATGAAATTAAGAAAATGGACCATACAAAATAAAATTCAAACACACTTTGACCTTAAGAATCATAAATAAAGCACAATCACCATCACTTGGGTCAAAGTTGTCTCGTGACTTCCGGAAGAGTGTTCGTGCGTCATAGGTGTCTGACACGTTGTAGGACACGACACGTTAGCTTCCGAGAGAGTGTTCGTGCTTCATAGGTTACAATACAACCTATCACACACAATATACACCGACTAAAGAACATATACTCTACTCAAAACAAAAACAAAAAACTAACTTCGTTTCATTTCTCTTTCGTACAAACAAGAGAAAAGAAACTCTCATGTGGTTGTTCGTTAGTTTCCTTAATTATAAATAAATGTAAGAGAGAAACAGAAAAGAATATAAGAGAGAAACATAATAGAATGTAAGGGAGAAATAAAAAAGTAAAGAGATAGTTTTGATTGTGATGACAACTGAAGTTAACAGTATGTATATTATATACAAAATAAAAATATATACTTATTAAAATAAAAATATCAGTATGTTTGAAGACAAAAGGTCCATGAGGTTATCATTCTCAATAAATTTGATTAGTCTAAAAGGTGCATATTTATTTCTACTATCATGGAATGCGACTGTTATTTTTTTGGGGATGGCTTTAAGCTTATATGGTTGTAAAGTATGGATGACTTTAAGTCATATTATCATTATGGAATGATACTATTATTATGGAATCCATAATTGTTGATGTTAGGAGGTGGTAATTTTGTTATATATTTATTTGGATTGGATTGGATTTAATTGGATTTGATATTTTAATTGTTATTTTTTACGATGGCTAAATAATGTAAATGGATACGGATATTATCCGAATCCGAGATATCTGAGCGGATACGGATATGGATAGTTGTTTTAACTATCCGGGCGGATACGGATATGGATAGTACATTCAAATAGCGAATACAGATATAAAAAACATGATATTCGATCCGTATCCATCCGTTTAGCCCTAAGTCTATCACATATGAAGTGGTCAACCATAGAGATCTAGTTTTGTTTCGCTTCCTATAACCTGAATATTGCTGCCATCTATGTTGCATGACAATTGGCATGCTGTACGCTTAATATCCATGCATCTGCATGGAATTTATTTAGAGCGGCATGTACTGGAGTGATTAATTCATGATCTGCTCGCAATATCACGCTGGCTCAAATGTTGTTTATTAGTTTAAATTGTGGACCCAATCTGTATTTTGTGTTTTGATTCATTCATAGTCCAATTTCTTGCACAGGTTTATATTAGACTCTAAACTCTTTTGTTTTAAAGTGTTAGAGACCTAGTTTCTTAAATTTTGAGATCTCGAGTGCTTTTGTTAATAGTGTTTGCTCGTTTGAAGTCAATATTATTCGAAAATGGAAGCTGTCATTGATATGACAAATATAGCACCCCGCCGCGGATAGGTACTCATACATGGGCGGGCTTATAGGCCGCGGCCCTAACCAACAGGGTGCGGCCCTAACCAACTCGCGTTACATACACAGGTACTCATATAGCACCCCGCCGCGGATAGGTACTCATACATGGGCGGGCTTATAGGCCACGGCCCTAACCAACAGGGTGCGGCCCTAACCAACTCGCGTTACATACACAGGCCGCGGCCCCTCCCTTGGAGGGCCCGACACCTTCTGTTCAGCATATGGTGCCGCACTTATCATCTATCTTATAGGCCGCATCCCTCTCCACTGCAACCAACTACGGACCATGTGCTCATAGCACGTGACACCTCACATCACTCTTATAAATAGAGGACCGCACCTCGAAATAAGGGATGGATTTCCTCTCCTCCGGAACAGTCTCTACAACGTTTGCTTAAGCCTCGCACGGCTCTCCCCGTACGACCTCAACATACGACTTGGGGGCTACGTGGCCTGACCTCCGGCACACCCGGAACCTCGACAGCCATGTATTCTCCCTATTTCTCATACTTGTACGCCTCTCTAGGCAGGTTTATATTGTAAAGTGCATCGTATATAATGAGAACGGAGCAACACAGTGGACGTAGGCCTATTTTAAGGGCTGAACCACTCTATACCTTGTTTTCTATCTATTTACTTGCTTTATCAACTTATTCTACACTTACACTTGATCTGCTGGTACGAGACCTACCTGTGTACGATTTCTCGTATCATCAGTTTGGCGCCGTCTGTGGGAACGAGATATTTCAATCTTGTTTCTCTACATTTTGAGTTCATAAACACCTTATCTTACACATGGGGATCCTTTGGATCAGAATCTCATGTGTGAATTTTGGTTAGTTGAGCTCTGCTTCATATTCACCCCTTTGATGGTTATTTCTCAAGTCCAGATCTACTCTTGGACCTCTGTTTCATAACTTTAAATCTGTTTTGCATTCCCCGATGATATCGTTCCACCTAGATGGTGCTGAAAAGCACGATGGGTTTTAACCCCAAAAAGATGAACGATTAGGGAAGGATTGTACCTATTCCTGTTTTATTGTACATGGCCTGTGATCTAGGGTTTATCGTTCAAGCTGTGCCACTTTGTGCATCGAGAGGTTATGTCCTCATGAACAAACCCTAGTAGGTATGCTTTCTGTAAGCGCCGGGAGGAAAACTCGGCCCTCAGGAGTAAGTGTGATTGCTCCTTGCTGCCTATGAGGGGATGCGACTAGACAGTGAAAATGTCTTATGGCCGCGGCCTCTACCAGCGTAGCTGTTTAACAAGCTTCAAAAATTGCGAAGCGGAATCGGAGGAGCACTGGCTCTAAATTGGAATCAATTTAGGCCGCGGCAGTATATCTATGTGCTATGGCCGGCGGCCGCGGCAGTAAGCCCATGTGGCAGTGCAAACGCTGCATCCCCATTTTTCTACTTGGTTACTCCACTATTTGTGAGATTACTTACTGCTGTTAGTTTTGTCTCAGATTATATATATATTTTGTAAAAGACTAACAAAAGCAGAGGATGGAAGGAGAGTCCAGTCAAAGCACAGAAGTCAAAGACGAAATTGTGCAGCTGTACAGCCATCTCAACCATCTGTATGACAGCCATGCCTCGCTCCAGACCCAGGTCAACTACCTAACTCAGAGGGTACTCATGCTAGAAGCCGCGGCCTCACCCAATACGGGCGCGGCACTCATCTCAGCAGCACCCGCGTGCTTGACGACCGCGGCATCTTCAAAGGATGCAGCTGTAGAGGCAATCAGCGGCCAAAAGAGGAAGGCAGAGAAGAAGTCAGGGCCCTACACCCCGCTGGCCTACCCGATTGAAGTGATACTTGAGTACATCAAGGAAGATCAACTTTTGAGGTGGCCAGAAAAGCTGAAAACTCCGCCCCACAAGAGAAACAAAGCCGCTCAGTGCCAATTCCATCAGGACCATGGCCACGAAACGGAGCAGTGCTACGCTCTGAAGGATGAGATCGAAAGACTAATTGGGCAAGGGATGCTGAGGAGGTTCCTCAAGAATGATTAAAGGCTGCAGCCAGACCTAACATAGGCCGCAGGCCACATCTCTCCCTTAGTTTTTCTGTTTTTCAGATCTTTCTGTTTATGTTTGAGGAAGCTCATTACAGCCTTTATCTTCAAGATTTTATGTTTTATTAGCAAAGTCATCAGCTGAAACATACATATATAAATATATGGATTAGCAAATTTTGCCATATCTCATTCCTCTCTTGTTTTCATAATTTGTCATCTCACAAGAAGACCTTTTGTCTTAAACAGATTCCAAGGGAAGAATAACACATTATCTTGGAAGATTATTACTATTTTGGGATGCACCTATGGAGGGATTGCGGTCTTAATTAGCTCAAAAGTTCCCCTCACGATGTGCAACTGTATCTTATCATATGATGATTACAATCATGAAAGCGTCCGAGGATTCAAGGAGCTTTTATTAGCCACGGGGGCTTACAATGCCTGTTCTCATCTCTTGGGACGCGTCATCAAGCCGGGAGGCTTATAATCTCTGGCTATGGAGGGCTTTGTGTATATCAGTAGCTGTGGGCGGCTTAATAACATAGCCCAGCCTGGAGAGGCTTGATAGTGTCTCACGCATTAGCTGTGGGTGGCTTCATAACATAACCCAGCCTGGAGAGGCTTGATAATGTCTCACACATTAGCTGTGGGTGGCTTCATAACATAACCCAGCCTGGAGAGGCTAGATAATGTCTCACACATTAGCTGTGGGTGGCTTCATAACATAACCCAGCCTGGAGAGGCTTGATAGTGTCTCACGCATTAGCTGTGGGTGGCTTCATAACATAACCCAGCCTGGAGAGGCTTGATAGTGTCTCATATATTAGCTGTGGGCGGCTTAATAACATAGCCCAGCCTGGAGAGGCTTGATAGTGTCTCATATATTAGCTGTGGGCGGCTTAATAACATAGCCCAGCCTGGAGAGGCTTGACAGTGTCTCACACATCAGCTGTGGGTGGCTTCATAACGTAACCCAGCTGGGAGAGGTTTGATAGTGTCTCACATGTTAGTGCTTGGTGACATGACCCAGCGCGAGAAGATTGGGAAACACCAGCATATGTCTACAAAGGCACATCGTTCAGATGAACCGGAAATGTGCCGCACCCCACCGGTACGGTTGCAGAGCTCTAAGAGCCACTCATCCGTGAAAGCGCTGAGACACTAACATCTAGAGGCATGAGAGGGTTACAATGTCGAATGCCACGGTGGAAGAGAATCAATTGTACCAAGTCTAAGGGAAGAGTTTGCTTCATGATTCATGTTGATTGTGGGACAACAAAAGGCAAACAGTTCAGACAACTGGGTGCAATGAAGGCGGATGGAGACGCATGCAATCAGCAAGTCCCAGCCTTGAAATCAGGACCGCGGCAACCAGGCGAAGACATTTATATGGCATGGCATAATGAAGAGCCGCGTCTTGCACACAGCTACCTCGTGACCGCTAAATCCTTACTTCAAAGACGTCGCACTATCTATATGTCCGCGGAAATGGGATTTTAATCAATATACGAATTCGATCTCTGTCCGCGGACTTAAAATATTATGTTTATCTGGACACGGATGCGTTTTCAAATATGCGGCAGTTACGATGAATCATTCATTATAAACAGGCAATGTAAGAGCAAGGAATGGAAAGATAAAAATCATGTACAAAGTAGTCAATATGGCCGCAGCCTTGATATTAATATTCAAGATTACAGAAAGGAGGCCGCAGCCACAAATGCAGATTACAAAAAGAAAGGACGCAGCCCTGAATTAATGATGAGCTTCAGAAATGGACTGAATTTAAGAGGCTGCGTCATCATCTTCATCATAATCTTCTCCATCCGCGGCAGACTCTGTCACTCCTTCCGCAGCCGCTGCTTCGGCCTCCGCCTTCATCCTTGCCCTCTCTTCCGCCGCGGACTTAAGCTCAGCGATGCACTCATGATGCTCGGCATCGCTCAACTTCCAGGCCAGGACCCTCTCCTTGGTTTCGGGGAAGTTCTTTACAAATCTCTGCCGCAGCTCCTGGTAGCCGCGAAGGTAAGCCCTGTTGTTGACAATAAAGAAGTCATTGGAGCCTTTAAATGACTCCACGGCGTGATCTATGGCAAGCTGGAGGGATTCACCATGATCAGCCTCCAATCTTTTTATTTCCGCGGCGTGGCTTGCTGCATCCTGGGCAGACTTGGACTCCAGCTCCTCATATTTCTTTTGAAGAAATATAAGCTTGTTATTGGCAATCTCTGCAGCTTGGGCAGCTTCCGCGGTTTGAGCCTGCGAGGCTTTTAGGGATTCCGCGGCTTGTATGAAATTTTGCTCCGCTTCCTCCCTTTCCTTGTCTGCCTTCTCCAAGTTCATTTTTACCGCCTGAAGAGCCGCGGCAGCAGAACTCTTCCCAGCTTCAAATGAAGAGGTCCGTGCAGCCTGCAAGTCCGCGGCATGGGCACTCTTCTCGATCTCCTTCAGCCTGTACAAGGCCTCGTACTTCCTCTTCTGAACAACAATCACATCCGCGGCCTGAAATAAAGAGGAAATATGAAAAATACATATGGTGCAAAAGTTGAAAGAATGACGACAGGTACGTACCCTTAGAAGGCTGTGGAGGCCGCAGTCCTCTAGGTCTTCATGATCTTCGCCAACTAACCTATCTAGGTCCGCGGCATCCAGTGCACGCTTCATTCTCCGTGCAGCCTTTGCAGTGGTGTCCCAAGAGGAATTGGGGTCGGGCTGCCTCAATTGGGGTCTTGGTCTTCCATCAGGCCCGGACTCTCCGCGGAATTGTGGGGGCGGCAAGTTAGCGTTAACCCCCACAACAGCTGGCGGTGGAGGAGATGATGGATGAAGGGGCACATCGGTTGACATCAAGCCCACCGCAGCCAGGTTTTCCCCTATGTCGTCATCGAATTGGTCATGTGGAAGGCCGTCATTAACCACCTGCTCTGCGGCAGGATCAGTCGCCTTATTTGCAGTGACCGCGGCTTGGGCAGCATTATTTTCTTCGGAGGGAGCAGTGGCAGGTCCCTTGGCCTTGGATCTCTTCCTTTTTCTGCTCCGCGCAGTATTATTGAGGACCACCGCGTCCTCGTCCATCTCCGCCAATTGTGCGTTCAGCAACTCCCTGTCCACTTCCTCACCTGAAAGGGAGAAACAATGTTAAGCACAAGCATTTGAAGAACTCAAAAATCAAGTTGTAATCCGCAGATTAAAAGTTACCTTCCACGGCCATTTTCAGGGGGATCGACTTATTAGGGAAGAAGCCTGCGTTGAATATAGTGGCAGAGGTCACTAGAGTGCTGAATCTCTTCTTATCAGCAGAAACAGCCGCGGCCTCGGCAACTCTCCTCTCCTGCCGCGGGTTGAGTTGCAAATTGTCAAGGACTGCAGAAGACATTACAAGGGTTAGTATAAAAAAGTGGCAAGTTATAAATAGGGGACGCGGCTATTAAAAAGATACCTAGTTTGGATGGGGTCCCCCATCGCTGCGGCATTTGAAAAGACCTCTCCCTCTCATTCTCTTCAGGGTGGAACTCCCACCCCTCTCCAGAAAGGAAAAAGTACTTCCCTTTCCAGTTCTTTACACTGGTTGGCCTCCCAGTATATAGGGTCTCATCCCTGCCGCGGATGGAAAGGTAGTAGTAGCCCGCGAACTTTACAGAGTTCTCTTTCGGGCGGTAGAAATGGAAAAACTCCGCGGGAGTAATGTCCTTTTTGAACAAATTCTCCCAAAGAACGACCGCGGCAAGAACAGTTCTCCAGCCGTTGGGATCTAACTGGGCTGGGGCCAGTTTCATAGTTTGAAAAAGTCGACGGATGGGAACAGGAACAGGCAACCGCAGCCCGTAAATAAATGCATGAAGTGGAAAGCATATCCTATCAGTGAGTGCCGTGCACGGCCTTTGGTTCGCGGCAGGAGCTGAGCATATCAAATTTGATGGAAATTCGAAGCACTCCGCTACCTGGTCGACCCAATCTTGGGTCATGATGCTGTGGATGCCAAGAGCAGCTAAGGGTCGCTCAGCCCTCCCAGACGTACCAGCTGGGGGGTCTCTAGATTCCGCGGCAGTACCTCCTGCCCCCAGTGGATGATTGCTCGAATTGGCTTCTTCCTCCATCGGCACGGACTGAGAATCAAGCTTAGAATCAGAGTCCGCGGAATCAGAATCTAATGTTATGCAGTTGGGGCAATCCTTCAATTGGCAAGACCCTATTGATCTTAAGGGGGGCACGAAAGAGAGTTCAGGAGGAGAAGTCCCAAAGTGCTTTGCCCAAAAGCCCTTCAGAAAGTTGTCTGGGTCAAAGCTCATATGGCTGCAGCAGTACCTGAAAAGCAGAGACCGCAGTTAGGTGCCGCAGCCAATATGGTCCTAAAAAGCTCCTAGGAGGCCGCGGCAGGATTATTAATAGGAGAAGTCCCAAAGTGCTTTGCCCAAAAGCCCTTCAGAAAGTTGTCTGGGTCAAAGCTCATATGGCTGCAGCAGTACCTGAAAAGCAGAGACCGCAGTTAGGTGCCGCAGCCAATATGGTCCTAAAAAGCTCCTAGGAGGCCGCGGCAGGATTATTAATATGATTAAAGTGGAGTAGCAAGATGGGCTAAACATGCCAAGTGTTGGGTTCTAGAGCCCTAAAGGATGTTTGTAGCCGCGGACTAAAGTTATTGAGATGAAGACAAATTCTGGGTAGCCGCGGAACCTAATCTAAAACTGAGTCACTACAGGCTGCAACCTTTATTTAATACTGGTTACAACCCTTATTTACTACATGCCGCAGATGATTTTTATTAAGCAATGAAGGATATGTTGACTGAGCAGCTCTAAGTTATTTAAGAAATTATTTCACTCCGCGGCCTCAAACACAAACAGGTAATTACTTCAACAGTTGTAAATCCGAAGATCAAAACCCTAGAACACTCAAGAACACAATGGGAACTCAGAAGCCCTAAAGTTTAACCCTAAACTGCAACATTGATGTTCTATTCAAAACCTATTACCCAGTACAAATCCCAAAACAACTATGCAGAAAAGAGCATGGCAAATCTAATACGAAGGAGAATACATGATTCTAGGTTGAGATATTTACGAATGCAGAAGATAAAGAACTGTTAAAAGGTTGATGGGTGGAAAAGTTACCTTTTAATGAAGAAACCAGCGGTGCTCAGCCTTCAACCACCACGGAACCGCCACACACCGCTTTCGAAAGTCGCCGGAAAACGCAAGAACAAGGAGGAACAGAATTTTCTCTCAAGGTTTTGAAAATGTAAAGAAGTCCACGGCCAGAAGCCATTTATATAAGGGAACGCGGAAGATGAAACGTCGCCTCGATCAGGCCGCGGCACGTCATGCAACACCGCTGCCTGGGATCAAACAGGCCGCAACATAATTCAATAAGCACGAAACATCTCTCAGCATCCGCGGTTGGTACATAATTCAGCCGCAGCCCCAACATTCTACCAATTGGCACTACGGCTTGGGGGCTTATTGATATGACAAATATAGCACCCCGCCGCGGATAGGTACTCATACATGGGCGGGCTTATAGGCCGCGGCCCTAACCAACAGGGTGCGGCCCTAACCAACTCGCGTTACATACACAGGTACTCATATAGCACCCCGCCGCGGATAGGTACTCATACATGGGCGGGCTTATAGGCCACGGCCCTAACCAACAGGGTGCGGCCCTAACCAACTCGCGTTACATACACAGGCCGCGGCCCCTCCCTTGGAGGGCCCGACACCTTCTGTTCAGCATATGGTGCCGCACTTATCATCTATCTTATAGGCCGCATCCCTCTCCACTGCAACCAACTACGGACCATGTGCTCATAGCACGTGACACCTCACATCACTCTTATAAATAGAGGACCGCACCTCGAAATAAGGGATGGATTTCCTCTCCTCCGGAACAGTCTCTACAACGTTTGCTTAAGCCTCGCACGGCTCTCCCCGTACGACCTCAACATACGACTTGGGGGCTACGTGGCCTGACCTCCGGCACACCCGGAACCTCGACAGCCATGTATTCTCCCTATTTCTCATACTTGTACGCCTCTCTAGGCAGGTTTATATTGTAAAGTGCATCGTATATAATGAGAACGGAGCAACACAGTGGACGTAGGCCTATTTTAAGGGCTGAACCACTCTATACCTTGTTTTCTATCTATTTACTTGCTTTATCAACTTATTCTACACTTACACTTGATCTGCTGGTACGAGACCTACCTGTGTACGATTTCTCGTATCATCAGTCATTAAGGGTGGTTACACGAGAAGGAAACCAATTATGAGAAAAGAAAAGAAACAATCGATACCAGTTCAAAAAAATGCCTTGTCAAATAAGCCTCTGACCCGTAAACGTTGGTATCCAGCCGAAATTTCTGCTGATCAAATAACCTACGAGATGACTACAATTCAGATTAAACCTTCTTCTTCTCCTCGTCCTCGTCATCATCCTTCAAGATTTGTTTTTCCTTTTGCTCTTGACGACTCACAACGTACTATACATTCCCAAGTTTCAAGAGCAGCCAATTTGCCACTATTGCCTCAGTTATCACCATTGCAGAACCAAAAGATGATATATTTTGCGAGAACCAAAATTTATGGTAGTGAGAGTTTTCTTGAGCGTGTTCCTGTTTTAACCTCCACCACTAAGCTATACAGAGGAGTGAGACAGCGCCGCTGGGGTAAATGGGTGGCAGAGATTCGTCTCCCTCGTAGTAGGACTCGACTCTGGCTAGGCACATTTGACACAGCTGAAGAAGCTGCTTTGGCCTATGATCGCGAGGCTTTCAGGTTGAGAGGAGAGAACGCGAAGCTCAATTTCCCATCTCTATTCTTTAGCCAAAAAACCAGCGAGAGAGAGGCTTCATCAACTTCAAGTGCATTTTTAGCGTCCTCATCTTGTATGACCTATGAAATTTATGACAAGGTAATACCAACTCCATATTTAGGCCACTATCCTGAAAATATTTTGGACAACGGGATTATTATTAGTGATGAAACTCAATTAGTCATGCCAGGATTCACGTCAGAGGAAGGGGTAGGACAGTTGTCCGAGCTAGTGTGGGGGAATACGTCCAATGCTTATTCTACTACGATCCAATCTAGTTGGGACAAAAGCGATACCACTAACGATCTGATGCTTCAATCTAGTTTCACCATGCCTGGATCTCTGCCTCAGGGTTTCATTAGAAATGATGTCACAATTTAACAAGAGAACTCGACTTTCAGTTCAAACCCCCAGGAAGGAAAGTTACTAAGCTGCCAATGAATACGGAAGAATTCCTTATTTTTTCTTATTGGATTATGTAAACTACAGTTTTACCTTGAATGTGTTTGCTGTTTTTATTCGATTGTGTAACTTCAATTTCACCATAAATGCATGTGCTGCTCTTTTTATTGGATCACTAGATTTTAATCCTCCGCAATGCGCATATACTTGTGGTCATGTGTGTGCATTTTGGAATGGTAGTTGTAGAAGGGAATAACAATGTGTGATTAAGGGAGGTTGAAAATAATGTTAGGGAGGTCATCCTCAAACAAAATTCCTTGATTTTTCACTAATATCCATGAGGCAATATAATTGGACAAATTCTGAGAACGAGGTATGTGAAAAACTTGTTAAATTGGTTGTTTCTATATCCTATATCTTGTGAAGTCAATCATTTGGATTGTAGTAGCCATATCATAAACGAAGTTAGTATGAAGGCCTTTTCTGCAAATAAAGAATGAAAAACATCACTAACCCCTAACTATTTCTTTTATATGCAGATAGAGAATGCAAAACATCATTAACCCCTAAATATATTTTCTATATATTTAACATATATAACTCAAAAAATGAATATAGTTAAAGCAACAAATATATTTTATAAGTCCTAAAATTATATACTAAAATATTTAGTACCATACCAAGAAATACTTGTACCTTACTCCCACCCATCACATAAGATAAATCACAATTAAATGCTCTAAGAAGCCTTTCCTTTAAAAAAGAAATCCTCCAAGAAGTAAATAATGGGGATTTATAAAATATATTTATAAGTCTAAGCGTGTGTTTTTTCCGTTTGTAAATACAATATTCAAATCTAACTCGTTATCTTCACGTGTTGTGTTCAACCATTGTCATCCATTAATCATTTTGAATTGTATACGTGTTGGCACATTAGCTCATTAACAAACCCAATTTGTTTATTAATTAATTAACATTACTAAATTAAACTACATAAATTCCTTAGAAGGCCCAACAATATTTTGTATTTACATAAATTAATGGATCTTAACGGGTGAACTGAATTGACAGTAAACTCGACTCGCTATCTATCACATCTTATCGCATTATCGCTGTTATGATCCCAAATTATTTAATGTTCACCCATTAACCAATAACTTCGTGTTAGTTTGTTCGTGTTGTGTGACATTTTGTCAGGTCTAGGTTTAGAGATGGGCTTGAAAATGAGGGATCTCATACCCATTATTATCCCATTGGGGTCCTTTAACGGAGAAATAACTCACACAAAGGATTACATCACTTTTCCACTCATTGTAGGGGCAAAGATTCATTGCACTACAATATGGATCGAGTTCTTAGTGGTGTTACTTTTATCACCCTATAAAGTCATATTCTGTAAACCCTTTAAGACGTTGTCGTGACTAGGATAGGGTAGGTACAACGAGACAACAACAAGGGCAATTAATGAGATCTTATCACCAAAATTGAAAAATAGAGTTCCCTTAAGGCCTCCTAGATCTTTACTTACACAATAAAAATATGGATAAAGTCCCAAATGAGTAACACTATGAAAATAGTTTGAATATGTTGTTATAATGGGTGGACACCATGAATCCTCATGATGAAGAGAAGGATAAAAAGGGAGAGCCCATTAAAGACCTCATCAGTATTTTTCTGGATGACGCTAACACTGAAGTAGTTCAAATAAGTCCTAAGCTTTACTCCTTAATAGAGAAATATTATGTAAGAGTATAGTATACTCATATGCCCTACGAAATTTGAATTATCTTCTTTCGTTTCACAAAGCACATGCTGAGTTTAGTCTAAGAGGTATTTAAAAAGATTTATCAAACTCATACTAGATCAATTATGGTATTACCCAGTGATGATGCTAGAATTAGCACCACCAGGTAAGGTGTTTTCAAGCTCAATCTAAGAACAACAATGACAGCATAGTTACGTAAAAGGTAGGAGAATGAGATGAGGAGAAGAGGAGAGAGCACCAGAATATAAGTGGTTAAGCCTAAATTGTCCTACGTCCACTGTGTGTGAATAACCTCACTGTAATAAGGCATTGATGGCCATGGATACAATACACATAAGCTCACTTTCTCTCTCTACTGTGTGTATAAGACAGAATTTCAGCTAGGGTTACCAATTTCGGATCCTTTGCAAGGTAGAGGATGACCTCTATATATAGTACCTAGGGGGTGTAATATACCCCCCATGCATGTAATGTGCATGTGTGTGTTTGCCTCACCAATATGGGAAATCCATCTGTCACTGTCACAAGTAGAGAATGATGATGAAATATTCTCCCCGCGTGTGGGGAATAATCTTGTTATACTGATATGTGTCCACGTGCCCTTATCCAAATGTCAGCAGATGGTCGGCTATCGTGCTTGGTGTATGACCTCGGCCTGGGAGAGGCCGAGGTTGGTAAGTCTAGATGCTCGTTCAGTCCGAGGTGACCATGGAGGTCTCGACTTAATCCTAGCCGAGACAATTGACAAGGTCGGCCTGAGCCGAGGTTGAGCTGGTGTGTTTGGAGCATCGACTAATGTCTTGATGAGGTTGTTGGTGGCTTCTTGCGAGCTCGGCCTATATCTGGCCGAGGTTTCCATTCCAAGGTATACGAGAATGCTGCTAATCCTTGTGATGCATGCGATGTCCCTTCGAGAGGCTGGTGGTAGTATCGGCCTGGGCCGAACTTGCTATGGCCGAGTGCTGATGCCGCATGCCCAAGGCTTGTCCAATGTCGGCCACGATCTCGGTCGAGGTTGGTGTCTCCGAGCCGAGGTCACACTTGGGGAATATCAATCACCCCCAGCCCTTAGTTACATGTGAAAGAAGGTGACTATGGGGTCTACAACTTCGAGGTCCTATTGCTCTATACCAATATTCTTTTTCTGATACTTGTCAATTACTGAAGTGGCACGCGTGTCTGACAAGGTTAATTATGTTGGTTGTCTATTGGTCTCCCAAGGCAATGATGGTCCTTGGGGATTGTGCATTCATATTTAAGGGTAAAAGTCCCATTTTCTCCTGTCTTCTTCATTTCTCTCCTTCTCCGAACTTAGCCATTTCTGCAACTCTCTCTCTCTCTAGAAGAACTCGTGATTGGAAGTACATTTGGGGGATTCTTTACTGGGATTCCTTCCTCGCTTTTCCTCACCTTTCTTCAGGTACCCCTCGTTATCTCTTCCTCTCCATTCTTCTGTCAGTCTTTCTCTTTGCATTTTTTGGCTGGTTCATGCATTTTCCAGTGATCTCATGCATTTTCTGGTTAGCTTATGAGTTTTTCGATTGATTGTTCATACACTGTTCTTGCTCAAAAACCTAGCTTTGATCTTTAGTCAAATCACCAGCGTTGTTTGTTACTTAGGAGAGCTGGGCAAGTGTATAGTCTGCCTCGTATGCTCAGACCCCTTTACCAACTTCTTGAGGAGTTCCCCTCCCTTAGGGAGAGGACTTTAGAAAAAAATCAGACAAATAGAAAGAGCCCAGGAGGAGGCTCGTAGGTCACAAGAATTCCCTATTAGACCCATCTTTCCACCACCCCTGACGGTGATATATCCTGACCCCTCGGAGTCTTTTAACCAGGCAGAGGTTCCTGCCGATCCAATACCGATGTCCGAGTCTGAGTCTTCCACCTCAGACCCCATGTTCATGGATTCCTTCCAGGAGGCCATGGAATTCTCAATTCGGGAAGATCAGGCCCCTGATCAGGCCAAGGTCTCCAGTCGGGCCTCATCTCATAACAACTCAAGCACCTCAGCCTCTTCCTCAGAGGTTGAGATCGTCGAGCCGAGTGTGGCCATTCCACCACCACTTGAGGCCATTCCTCTGTCGGCCTTCACCGGTGCCGAGTTCGCTTAGAGGTTCCCGGGTAACCCATCAACATCTGCTCCGGTCGACGTTGAGCTAGATGATGATGACGTTAAAAGTGATGTCGACGTCTCTGAGGCGGCCGAGATCGAGAGTACTATAACTGAGGTAGACCTCCTTTGCTTCAGATATATGTATTCCATTAGTCCCTCCATAAAGCTAAGAAACCCTCTGAGGGAAGAGAGGGCTTTTCACGGCCGAGACGGCGAAATATGCTTGTACGAGCAGATGTTCAAGTTAGGGTTTCATCTGCCCATCCATCCCATTATCAAATCTATCCTTTCCTATATCAATTTGGCCCCCTCTCAACTATCCGCTAGTACCTGGAGGGTCATAATAGGGGACATAGTCTTATGGAAGGCTTTCCACCACTCAGACCTCCCAGTTCAGGTCTTTGTAGGTTGATATGTCCCTTCCTCAGCCAAAAATCATCCGAGCTACTATCATTTTGTAGCTCGAAAGCCTGAAAAAAAGATGCTTCAAATAACTCAGACTTCCAATCACAACTGGAAGCCATGATACTTTTTTGCTTCTGGACCATGGGAATTTGGCCCATGTGCTCCCTCGTCCATTCTGGAGCCGAGGATGCCCCTGAGGTGTGGTAAGGTCACAATTTCTGCAAGGGCTGACCCTGGCCTGAGCCCAAAAAATCTTCAGAAGGTGAAAGCCCTTCAAGATCAGGGGGTACATGGTCTGTTCGTTAGGTTCGAACACTTGATGACCCCCCACTACCTCTCTAAGACAGGTCTGGGTGGAAGTCCTCTTTCCGAGCTTGGTAAGAGCTTTCTATTTGAAGTTGAACCTCTGAGTTTATGTATGTCTGATTTTTTAACTCAGATCTATTAATTTTGCAGAGCGTCCAAAGGATATATCAAACGAACTCTGGGAAATGGCTACTCCTATCTTGACGAGACTTGCAAAGAAAGCAGGCCTTAATGCTCCTCCCCCAGCCCCCTTTGCCTCAAAGCCCCAAGCCACAAAGAAGAGGGCTTTAACTGAACATGCCCCTGAGGATCAAAGGCAGAAGAAAAAGAGTGCTGATACTGCCATCCCCATCTCTTCAGCAGACGCCTTGTCGGCTCGTCTAAAGAAGTTGAAGATTACTGACAGCATAGTCGGCCATAGTCTGCAGGCCCTAGATGCCTTTGGCTCTACAATGACCGAGGCCGACAAGCGCTTCTTTCGGTCACTTGATACTCCCTTGCTGGTTGAGTTCGGCATCCACAGATCCATCCAGGTATGACCTAATATTTCTTTGTAATTTCTAAGTGTAACCTCTGATTTGTCTTTGACTCATTTCTGATTGCAAAATCTGCAGGGTCTGGCAGCGATGCACCACCTCTCCAATTGGACTCTGAGGAAGTTGCCCCTCATCTAGAAGGGTCAAGAGGCCGAGAAGGCCCAAAGTTCTTTGAACGCAGAAATTGACCGGCTGAAGTGTGAGTTGGGTGAGTCCGACAAAAAGGTGAAGGGGCTGGAGAAGGAGGTCTCTCGGCTTAACAAGGACCATGCTGCGGCTCTGAAGGCTAAGGATGATGTTCTGCAGCAGAAGGTCAGCTCGACCATGAAGGCATCCCTTGATGATGCCTCAGAGGGGATAATAGCCGAGTACAAAAGTTCTTATGAGTTTATGGACTTGGGCTTTGAATACCTCGAGAGAGGTATCAAGGCTACTACCAAGTGGGCGGCTATCAAGGAGAAGGAGGCTGGCACTTTGAAAGCCTCTGACTTTATAGGCCTTGGCTTTGTTAATCCTCAGCTTGCCCAGGCCCTTCAGGAGGTTGAGGAGGAGGCTACTGCGCCTATCGAGACTACCACGTTGGATGGCACAGAGGTTGGAGGGGAAGACCACCATAATGACGTTGCCGAGGTGACCAACGTCGTCCAGCTTAATCAAACCTAAGGCACCAGCATTCCTCCCTTAAACCCTTAAAGAGAATCTCTAAATATTTTTGTAGCCCCTAAAATTGTAATCCCTGCACATTTATAATTTCTGAATGAGAATGGCTCTTACTTTTCCATTCTTTGTAACCTCTGAATATTTATAATCTCTGAATGTGTTATTCTCTGAATGTGTTATTCTAAAAGAGGACCATCTTCTTTTGTTGTATGTATGTCGTGATGTTTTTGCTCTAAAGATTATGTAATGGTGTTTACTTAAACCAAATTAGTAGTCTGAGCTCAGACCTCGTCACCATTGAATGGTGTTATGAAGGTCTGAGGTCGCCACCTAAGGTGTTATCCCCGCAATTAATCTCGCCAAATTAATGATGTTAAGGGTTTGAGGTCATCCCATTATGGTGTCTGAGCTCAGACCTCGTCACCGCTGAATGGTGTTATGAAGGTCTGAGGTCATCACCTAAGGTGTTATCCCCATTAATGAATCTCACTTAATTAATGATGTTAAGGGTCTGAGGTCATCCCATTATGGTGTCTGAGCTCAGACCTCGTCACCACTGAATGGTGTTATGAAGGTCTGAGGTCATCACCTAAGGTGTTATCCCTATTAATGAATCATACCAAATTAATGATGTTAAGGGTCTGAGGTCATCCCATTATGGTGTTTGAGCTCAGACCTCGTCACCACTGAATGGTGTTATGAAGGCCTGAGGTCATCACCTAAGGTGTCATCGCCATTAATGAATATCACCAAATTAATGATGTTAAGGGTCTGAGATCATCCCATTATGGTGTCTGATCTCAGACCTCATCACCACTGAATGGTTTTATGAAGGCCTGAGGTCATCACCTAAGGTGTTATCCCCATTAATTAATCTCACCAAATTAATGATGTTAAGGGTCTGAGGTCATCCCATTATGGTGTCTGAGCTCAGACCTTGTCACCACTGAATGGTGTTATGAAGGCCTGAGGTCATCACCTAAGGTGTTATCCCCATTAATGAATCGCACCAAATTAATGATGTTAAGGGTCTGAGGTCATCCCATTATGGTGTCTGAGCTCAGACCTCGTCGCCACTGAATGGTGTTATAAAGGCCTGAGGTCATCACCTAAGGTGTTATCCCCATTAATGAATCTCACCAAATTAATGATGTTAAGGGTTTGAGGTCATCTCATTATGGTGTCTGAGCTCAGACCTCGTCACTACTGAATGGTGTTATGAAGGCCTGAGGTCATCACCTAAGGCGTTATCCCCATTAATTAATCTCACCAAATTAATTATGTTAAGGGTATGAGGTCATCCCATTATGGTGTTTGAGCTCAGACCTCGTCATCATTA
Organism: Sambucus nigra; assembly: GCA_949130495.1. Lineage (NCBI taxonomy): Eukaryota > Viridiplantae > Streptophyta > Magnoliopsida > Dipsacales > Adoxaceae > Sambucus > Sambucus nigra. Next base: position 246,201,387 of record OX422213.1, on the reverse strand, counting down.
AATGGTGTTATGAAGGTCTAAGGTCATCACCTAAGATGTTATCCCCATTAATGAATCTCATCAAATTAATGATGTTAAGGGTCTGAGGTCATCCCATTATGGTGTCTGAGCTCAGACCTCGTCACCACTGAATGATTTTATGAATGTCTGAGGTCATCACCTAAGATGTTAGCCTCATTAATTTTTGATATAAGTGCAAAATGAAGCAAGGACCACCATGGGAACTGATCTTTTATTAATAACCTCTTTATGACAAGATGGTACATTTACACAACTTCATGCAACACCATATGTAATACTTCTTTAGGTGATCAGCATTCCATGGATTAGCGAAAGGTTCTCCTTCTAGATTTTCTAGCCTGTAAGTTCCAGGCACAACCTCTTCTGTCACTTTGTAGGGACCGTGCTAGTTTGGGTGGAGTTTGTTTTCTTTCTGTAAGGTCTTCTTTAGCACTAGGTCTCCCACTGCAATGGGTCTTGACTTCACCCTCTGGTTGTAGAATTTCGCTGCCCTCTGTTGGTAGGCTGCTTGTCTGACCTATGCGTCCTCTCTTCTTTCTTCGATAAGATCTAGTTCTAGCCTCCTCTCTTCCCCATTATTATCAGGGTCATAGGTCCGAATCCTATGAGTTGGGAGCCCTACTTCTGTTGGTATGACGGCCTCTGAGCCATGTGCCAACATGAACGGGGTTTCTACTGTCGATGTCCTTGTTGTAGTTCTGTAGGCCCATAACACAACGTAAACCTCTTCAATCCATCTTTCCTTCGCATCTTCTAACCTCTTCTTGATTCCATCGAGAATTGTTCTGTTTGTGACCTCGGTCTGACCATTTGCCTGAGGTCGGCCAGGAGATGAGAAGAACTTCTTTATTCCTACTCTTAGATAATACTTTTCTAAAGAGGAGTTCTTGAATTGGGTCCCATTATCCGAGATGAGAGTGTTTTGGAGGCCATATCTGCATATGATATTCCTCCAAATAAATTGGAAGGTCTTCTGCTCTGTGATCGTTATCATCGGCTTTGCCTCCACCCACTTTGAAAAATAGTTGATGGCAACTATCAAGAATCTATAATTGCTGGCAGCTCTTGGAAGGAGCCCTAATAAGTCAATTCCCCATACTACAAATGGCCATGGAGAATTGATTGACGTCATAGGCTGATGAGGTTGATGAGGGATGGCGGCGAACCTATAATATTTATCATATTTCCTCACGTAGGCTGCAGCGTCCTTGGACAGGGTTGGCCACCAGTACCCCTGGGTGATGATTCTTTTGGCTAAGGGTCTTCCCCCTATGTGGCTAGAGCAAAAACCCTCATGGACCTCCTGTAAGACCCAGGGAACTTCTGTGGGGTGCACACATCTGAGGAGAGGTAGCAGGAATCCTTTCTTGTACAGGACATCTCCTACTACTGAGAATTTGGCAACCTTATATCTCAATTTTTTCCTTTCTAGCTTGGATTCAGGTAGCTCTCCATCTCTGATATATCTGAAGATGGGGTCCATCCATGAGTTTCCTAAGTTCAAATTATGACAAGGGTTATATACCTCTTCTTGCTCGATGGTTGCCTTCCCCAAGACCTCAATTGGAATGGTCCTTCTTACATCTGTCTTTGTTACCGAGGCCAACCTCGCCAATGCATCTGCGTGGCTGTTACTTTGTTGAGGCACTCTCTTCAGCCTTGCCTCTTTAAAATATTCTAATATTGTTCTCACCCTTTTCAGATATTTGGCCATCCTTTCATCTTTGGCCTCATAGATTCCCAATACTTGATTGACAACTAACCTTGAGTCGCTGTAGAGTATGAGTCGCTTTACGCGAAGAGTCTTAGCCAATGAGAGACCTGTTATCATGGCCTCATACTCGGACTCATTGTTAGAAGCTCAGAAATTGAATCTCAAAGCCTATTCAATATTGGCACCATTTGGAGCTGAGAGTATCAACCCCGCACCGCTTCTATTGTCGCAGGAAGAGCCATCAATGAAGAGGATCCAAATATCTGTACCAGATGAGAAAACCCCTTCTGTCATGACTCCTTTTTTGAAGAGGTACCGATCTTCCTCATTCTCCTCAACTTGGTTCGAGGCCCCGTTGGATGCGATCTCTTCCTGATCTTGGAAGATGTTTGGTGTCGTCTCTTCCGAATTTTGGAAAACACCACGGTTTTCAACACCCTCTAGGCCATTCTCTGCCTCGGCCTCTTCCCATATAAACTCAGCGACAAAGTCTACGAGGGCTTGCCCCTTGATGTCCATCCTAGGTTGGTAGGTAAGATCGTACTCTCCCAACTCAATGGCCCATGTCATCAATCGCCCGGACTTCTCAGGTTTATGTAGGACCTGTCTTAGTGGGGAGTCAGTGAGGACAACCATGGAGTGGGCCTGGAAGTAAGGATTCATCTTTCTCGATGCATGTATCAAGGCGTAAGCTAGCTTTTACATGTGAGAGTAATTTTGTTCGGCCCCTTGAAGGGCCTTACTGTTGAAATATATAGGCCTTTGGATTCCAGCATCTTCCCGTATTATGGCTGCGCTGATGGCTGATTCAGAGACTGCCAGATACATGTACAGTTTCTCCTCTTCCACAGGCCGAGACAACAATAAGGGAGACCCTAAATAAGACTTGAGCTGGTTGAAGGCTTTTTCGCACTCTTCGTCCCATTGGAAGGCCTTTCTTAGCACCTTAAAGAATGGAAGGCACTTGTCTGTTGCCCTAGAAATAGACCTGTTAAGGGCAGCCACTTTCCCCGTAAGTCTTTGAACATCTTTGATACTCCTCGGTGTCTTCATGTCAAGTAAAGCCTTGATTTTTTTAGGGTTCGCTTCAATCCCTCTCTGGTTGACGATAAATCCTAGGAACTTCCCAGCTCCTACTCCGAAGACACACTTCGCGGGGTTGAGTTTTATTCTATATGAGTCCATAATGTCGAAGGTCTTTTCGAGATCCGTTACATGAGTGCAGGCCTTCAAGCTCTTTGTTAGCATATCATCTACATACACCTCCATAGTCTTACCTATTTTCTCTTTGAACATCTTATTAACAAGACGTTGGTATATTGGCCCTGCATTTTTCAAGCTGAAAGGCATCACTTTGTAGCAGTACGTCCCTTTGTCGGTAATGAATGCCGTCTTCTCCGTGTCTTCTGCATCCATGAAGATCTGATTGTAGCCTGAATACGCGTCCATAAAGCTCATGAGCTCATGTCCCGCCATAGCATCCACCATATGATCTATCCGATGTAAGAGATAGTTGTCTTTTGGACAAGATCTGTTTAGGTCAGGGAAATCAACACACATTCTCCACTTCCCATTGGCCTTGGGCACGATGACTGCATTTGATAACCATTCCGAATATGTGACTTCTCTTATAAACTCAGCCTCTTCTAATTTTTTGACCTCTTCTCGGATGACGTCGTACTTCTCCCTCGAATAGACTCTTCGTCTCTGTTTAATTGGCCTGGCATCTTTGGTCACGTTGAGCCTGTGACTAATAACTTCAGGGTCGATACTGAGCATGTCTGCGTGACTCCATGCGAAGACACTCTGTCTCCTCATGAGGAAGTTTATCAGCTCTTCCTTGATTTATGCCTTTAGGGCTTTACCGACCTAGATGGCTTTTTTCGGCTCATCCTTATTGAGGATGATGGATTCTACCTCTTCCGCGGCCTCTCCCTTCTTCAACTTTGTCTCATCTCTTGGGTCAAGCGTATCAATACTATAAGTGGTGGTTTCCCTCTTATGGGCTTCTCTCTCTTCGTCCGAGTTGAAGTAACATTCTCGCGTTGTGGTCTGGTCACCTTGCACTTCCCCTACCCCATAAGGAGTTGGGAATTTTAGCATCTGATGGACCGTCGATGGCATAACTTCAAACTCTTTAAGGGCCACCCTTCCTATGATGAGGTTATAGGCCGAAAACACGTTCTCGTCCATGACGAAAAAATTTATTTTCTTGGTCAGCCTCTTAGGCCACTCATAACCCATCCGTACGTCCATCTCATACATGCCCAAGGGGTGGACCTTTTCGCCACTGAAGCCTATCAATGGGTGATGATAGGGTACCAGCCTTGCTCTGCTAAGACCTAGGCTCTTGAAGCAAGGCCAAAACATCACGTCCGCCGAGCTCCCCCCGTCTACGAGGATCCTATGTACCTCGCACCCATGCACCCTTGTTGTTATGACCAGAGGGTCATCATGGGGGGATAAGATACCCTTGAAGTCAAGTCTGGAGAACCCAACTACGAGGGTGTCCATGTCTACTTTCTTCCTCTTCTACACTGTATCGGAAGACGTTAGATTCACAACTTCAAGCTTGGCCACTGATCTGGCATCTGCTACGTGAGCTTTCCTATCAGCTACTTCAGAGCCACCTCCTGCAAATCCTCTGTATATGGTGTCAACACCAAACGAGATCATACCAATCCTCTTCACCGGGGTGTTGTCATCTTTCGGCGAAAGATTTGGATCGTCTTCATCATCACCTTCTGAATTATCGTCTCTTCTGGCCGGCACATTATCACGGCATCTGTCATTTCTCCCTTTCTTAGGGTCATCTCTTCCACCCTTGGGAGCCTTACCGTCCACGTACTTCCTCAATTTTCCAGATTTTAGCATCTTTTCAATCTCATCCTTCAAGGCGAAGCATCTGTCCGTGACATGGCCATGATCCTGGTGGAACTCGCACCATAGGTTTTTGTTCCTCTTATGTGGTGGGGCTTTTAGTTTCTCTGGCCATCTCAGAGTCCTGTCATTCTTAATCTCGTTGAGGATGTGCTCGCAGCTTACAATCAGAGGAGTATAGTGAGCGAACTTGTCATTACCCGACCTCTTCTTCCCATCTTTCTTATTTTGGGACTTTCCACTGCCACCGCGGTTCTCATCCTCATACTTGTTGGCCATTGCCTCTTCCGCATTCATTACTTTCCCTGCGGTTGCCAAGAGCTCCGCCATAGACCTAGGGGGTCTTCCGCAAGTTTCCACTATAGCTTCCCTTTCTGTAGACCCCCTATGAGGGCGGTCATGGCTATATTCTCTTCATAATCTTCGACCTCCAACTTCTCTTTGTTGAATCTCTCTATGTAGTCTCTTAGGCTCTCATCCTTCCCCTTCTTGACATACAGCAGGTGAGTAGTCTTCTTTTGAGGTCTCACCAAAAAGCAGAAGTTGTGGATGAAACGTTTAGCAAAGCCTTTGAAGTTCACAATTGAGTTCTTCGGAAGGGAGGTGAACCAACAGTCCGCTACCCCTTCTAAGGTCCCAGAGAAGGCCCTACACTTCATCTCATCGGGTATTGAGTAGATGTCTGCTGCCGACTGGTACATCTCGATGTGATGTACAGGGTTAGTGTTGTCATCATACTTGGGAGACACTGTAGGAGCCTTGAACTTAGCTAAAGCCCATTATCCTAGCCACAAATGGGGAGACCTCTGAGTAACCCCTTTGTAATGGGTACCTGCTTTTAATGAGGTCTCCTATCTTCTCCTCAAGGCGCTGGATAGAGTCATTCCACGGTCTTTTGCCATCGACCTGGCCGAGGTTGTCCCCAGCCACCTCTATGGGATGGACCGAGGGTTCCCTGCTACGGCACGTCAGCTGTTGACCTCTTCCTGTTCCCTTCCTCTTCTTTCACAATGTCGTCCTTGATCTGGTCGACCCTGCCTGTTCCCTCTCTGAGAGCCTTCTGCGCTCCTTGATCTCGATAATCTCTGTCTTAGGTCATTCACTGGGACCAATCTCTCAAAGGTTAACCCTCTGCTCAACCTATCAAAGGTTGACCCTTTTTATTGAGCCTCTTCACCTCTTCGGCTGACACAACCTTAACTTTGCCGAAGAGGTCGTACAGTGTTATTTGACACCTCATACGGCTCCCAGCAGTCGTCCGGGGCTTCTTTCGCCTCTAGATCGTCATACCTGTCCTCTGGGCAAGGGTTTCCTTACCTCCCCAGGCGTAAGCGCCTAGGGTCAGCAACGTCACTTCTACGCTGGGGTGTAGGCTGGTCCTTCATTGGTGCCTGGGGTGGTCCCCTGGCGTCAGGATGAGGCTGAACAGCCACCGGAGTGATCATATCCGGTGAGACTCCAGGTGGCCTCATCATAGTTTGGTTGAGCTGTGCAAATTGTTCCTGCATAGCTTGTTGTGTTGTAGCTAAAGACCTCAAGGCTGCAGGTACCTCCGCCATTTCGGACTGGGCGGCGCCTGACTGGAACTAGGCCCTCCACCTCCAGGTGGCGTAAGAGGCGGTGGTAATTATGGTGCCATATGTTAACACTATAGAGATTGAGTAGCAGATAAGCTTAATACCTCAAAGGACCTCTTTCAATGGTGAAGCAGCTCCACGCAAGGGGTGGTGCCCGGTTCACCACCAGAGTCTCCGGTGAGATTAAGCTGAAGAAGAGGAAGAGATAGCTTCTCTCTGTTCCCACAGACGGCGCTAAAATAATGATGCTAGAATTAGCACCACCAGGTAAGGTGTTTTCAAGCTCAATCTAAGAACAACAATGGCAGCATAGTTATGTAAAAGGTAGGAGAATAAGATGAGGAGAAGAGGAGAGAGCACCAGAATATAAGTGGTTCAGCCTAAATTGGCCTACGTCCACTTTGTGTGAATAACCTCACTGTAATAAGGCACTGATAGCCATGGATACAATACACATAAGCTCACTTTCTCTCTCTACTGTGTGTATAAGACAGAATTTCAGCTAGGGTTACCAATTTCGGATCCTTTGCAAGGTAGAGGATGACCTCTATATATAGTACCTAGGGGGTGTAATATACCCCCCATGCATGTAATGTGCATGTGTGTGTTTGCCTCACCAATATGGGAAAGCCATCTGTCACTGTCACAAGTAGAGAATGATGATGAAATATTCTCCCCGCGTGTGGGGAATAATCTTGTTATAGTGATATGTGTCCACGTTCCCTTATCCAAATGTCAGCAGATGTTCAGCTATCGTGCTTGCTGTATGACCTTGGCCTGGGAGAGGCCGAGGTTGGTAATTCTAGATTCTCATTCAGTCCGAGGTGACCATGTAGGTCTCGGCTTAATCCTAGCCGAGACAATGGACAAGGTCGGCCCGAGCCGAGGTTGAGCTGGTGTGTTTGGAGCATCGACTAATGTCTTGATGAGGTTGCTGGTGGTTTCTTGCGAGCTCGGCCTATATTTGGTCGAGGTTTCCATTCCAAGGTATAAGAGAATGCTATTGATCCTTGTGATGTATGCGATGTCCCTTCGAAAGGCTGGTGGTAGTGTCGGCCTGGGCCGACCTTGCTATGGCCGAGTGCTGATGCCGCATGCCCAAGGCTTGTCCAATGTCAGCCACGATCTCGGTCGAGGTTGGTGTCTCCGCGCCGAGGTCACACTTGGGGCATATCACCCAGAGTTAATCACTTATGATGAAAATGTACTCTTATAGATGACTTAGATTCACCCTTGGTTAAAATCACTTTTCGTAATTGAAAAATCTAATGTTTTAACCTTGTGGTCCTTTTTTAGATTGCCAAATATAAGATGCTTCATTCTTCATGTATAAGAAACTTTTGTTTTTTAAATGCATCTTTCTTTTTTATAATTTACTCTTCTACAACTATGTTTTGTCAAATTTACAAAATACAACAATTTTTATTTTCATCCACAACTTGATTCGCTGAAAGCTCGCTATAGCAAAACAAAACTTCATGTAAGTGAAAATTATAGTTCCTTGGCCTTGACTTTAGAAATTATATCGGTGTAAATATCTAGTCATTCATGAAATCCCATTTGTTAATTTTTGCCTAAGGGAAATATGACATCGATATAATTTCTAATGCAACCCCTTTTCACCTAGTACCTGGTCGTGACACGAAGTAATCGACATATAAAATATCTAGTTACAAGTGCGACCTTAGTCGCTAACCCTCCGTGTCAGTGAAAAACGTCGTCGCTACAGCAAAATGACCATCGTACCATTATATTTAACACCCTTTTGAGAACTTTCCATTTTGATCTCATTGGATGTTGTTCTCAAACGCAATATTTGTAACAATAAAGATTGTTTCTAGGAGAATTAGGTTTATCTACTTGAATGTTATCCCACTTGGTTTCATACACAAGTGATATTCATACTCTTATTTGCCTCTTTCTTTCATGTCAACTTGGAGTGAACTTTTTATAATAAAATAAGAGATAAAATATTAAACTTTTTAAAGAAGAAATTCTCTTAGTTCATCTCAAGTGTGTATTTTAAGATTTTTGATTCATTCTTAAATCCTTGAAAGTAAGAGTTTTATACTCAAGATAGTTTTGACAAATCATTTTAAAAATATAATTTTTTCTTGAGTGTCAGCTTCTTTCAAACTTGAAAAATACACTTGTGAGTTTTTAAGAGAAACCAAACTTTTTATTACATCTTTTTGAGCATAGGATATTCTCAACACATCCTAGTTGTTTTCAGTGGTTACTCAGTAGTTTCGTGACTTAGGAATAACGTTCAATTACACTTTTAAAAAATTCATTGGTGTAAGACTTAAAAACATTACACTTGTCCAAAAGCAATAATGGTTGTGCAGTGTTCTCAAACTGTTGGTGCAATGTTGGGAAATAGTTGATAGTCGGTTAGTGGGTTGTTTGATTATAAGTCAATGTCTTCTATTTGTAATATTCTATCATAGTACGTTTGTTATTCATTTAGGTTCAAGGTTTTTCCTCGTCAGTAGGATTTTCAAAGTGCAAAAAGTATCACTATTATCTTTGACCGTCAACACAATAGCCCCCATTGGAGATTTCTTTTATCTCCGTCAATAGTCATCTAATAACCTTTGATGACCATTTTCTTCTTCTCGGGTTTATTTTAATCTCCATTCTAATGTATGCTTCCCAAATTAATGTCCATACAATATGTTTGGATTCAAACCCCTATGTTCCTTCATAGAGATCTTTTGCTCAAGTTATTCAACGATGTAAATCTTCTCATGCCCGTGCTAAGTCTTCTACATTCAAAGCCATGGAAAACATTGTACCTTAGTTCTCCAATCTTCCTCAACCTCATTTCCGTGAGGATACACCCATTGTCAATATGTCCAAAGATATTTACAATCAATCTCTAGATTCTTGTAAATCCAGACTCTTAGGTCATTTGATTCTCTCAAAATGACAAAAACCCATATTTGCTGATACTTTAGAAAACTATCTAGCATCTTCTTGGAATATTCAGAATCATTGGAGGCTTACTCTCAAAGAAAAAAAGCTTGTACAATATGTTCTTTGATTCCACAGAGGACATGAAAAAAGGCTCGGATGTTAGGGCCTATTCACATTGTTTTTGGTTTCTTTAAACCTATACAGTGGTTCCCTACTTTTTCTCCTTCTAAGTTTGTTTCAAGATCTGTTAATGTATGAGTAAGACTTCTGGACTTACCTGATGAACAATAGCACCCACACTTGATTCTAGAAATTACTAGAGGAGTGGGTTTATCAATTAGAATAGACCCCACTACATTGGATTATAAATATGGGATCGTTGCTCATGTGCTGACTGAGGTAAATTTTTCATATCCAGTTTCTAACATTATTATAGCTGAGATTGAAGACTAAAAAATTCCAATCATATTTGAGGTGGAGTCGTCGCTTACTTTTTGTGACTTTTATGGCTACATTGGTCATTCACTATTGAACAACAACAGCAAGAAGAACAAATTCTGAGTTGCTTTTGAGCAGGGTGGATTTTCTAAATTCAATAGTGATCGTAACTCTCAGAATCAAGAGGTAGATGTGGAAGCTTTAACAACAAATGATAATCTTGGACAATTAGTAAGGAGATAATGCTAGTCCATCACGTGCAAGTGATTATGTTCCTACATTTACGGATCCAAACATATCTCAATAGGATACTTGTACGGACGTAACCTTAAGTGAACATATTCCTCCTTAACCTCATGTGGATGGGTGGTTGGTTTGTGTCCCAATTTCAGGTGGGCATGAAAATTTTATTCCCAAGTTAACAACTCTAACTCTTTCTAAAAGGAGAAATTATAGTGTTTTATTAGATTATGATTTAACTAATAATTCAGTCCATCAAAAAGTATTGAGTTCCCAAGCTCAAGAATTCATCCCAACATGCGAAAATCTAAATCCTCCTTCGGATCAGAATATTAGTGGGAACAATTTACATCTTGTCCCGCTGTTGATTGCATGGAAGGCATGTTTCTGATGCAGTCATTTGATGTTTCTTATGCCGCGTTGTATGAGCATTCAGTAGGTATGTCTGGCATGTTGGAAATGCCATCAAATCGTCTACGATTTTATAAAATAAAATGGTATCATCTCAAGTACTGATGCTACTGCTCAGGTGACAGGAGAATTAAGGTGAAATAGTCAAAATAGGAATGGGATCCCATAAAATCAGGAACCACAAAATAAGGAAGCATCTGAAGTTAGTGAGAAAAATGAAAAAGGTTGTTTAAACAACTTGGTTTACATATCTCCTTTGTTAACTAGCAAATATTTAACACAAAATAAGGAGATTACCCTAGAATATATGAAAGGTACAACTCTCTAAGGTTTTTTAACCTTAGTTAAAAATGGTTCGAAAGTCTCAAGCCCCTTTGTGGAACCTCAATTTTTTACCACAAAGATTTCATCCAACTGGACTATGATTCAGACATCTCAAGACCTTTTGTGAATCGTCAAATTTTTTCCACAAGGCTTTCGTCCTATTGGGCTATGGTTTAGAGGTCTAAAAACCCTCTATGGAACCTCATATTTATGCCACAAGGCTTCCATCTTGGTAGGCTATGTTCTAGAGGCCTTAGGACCCATTATGGACTTAGGATTTTAAACTCCATCTATAGATTTTAAAACCCATTATATGACTTTAGTTATAAGGTCGTAGGACCCTCAGTAAAAAACTATTTTTTTCTAAGGCTTTTATCCGTAATGTCACATGTTTCAGAGGTCTTATGATCTTTTATGGAACAAATTAAAAATCTAGAAACTCTTAGTTTAAAGGTTTGTAGTAAGGACTTAGAGATAAAACCCTTACTTAGAGATATAACAACCCCGATTTTCCACCACCCATCACGATAAACAAAAAACTACATTAAATAAAAAACCATCCATAATATAATCTCGATAAAGGATGACAATAGAATAAATGAACTGAGAATAACCTGAAACTCTAAAATGATTTCACTATATAAATGTCTTATTACAACTCTTCCAAATGAAATAAAATAAATATGACCGAAATTATCTCTAAATCAAACTCTTGAATTCAATGACAACCAAAATGAAACAATACTTCAGTTCCAAAAAATGATAACTGGATCTCCAATACTACTACTACTACTACTACTACTACTACTACTACTACTACTACTAATAATAATAATAATAATAATAATAATAATAATAATAATAATAACAATAATAATAATAATAATAATAACAATAATAATAATAATAATAATAATAATAATAATAATAATAATAATAATAATATATGTGGGGGGAAACATTTATAATTTTTGGGAAAAGCCTTAAAGTTACAAGAAATAACTTTATTATCAACAGTAAATGATCATGCAAAATATTTACAATACATGTCAATCGTCAACTCTCACATGCAATAAGTACCTCACCTCTCATAAATGTGCAGTACTACATGCATGTTCCAACCCAAGGCATAGCTATGCCAAAATCATTATCTATAATAACAAGTACTATCACGTAACGAATGACTATCATATAATGCAACTAACTACCCAATTAGGACTACACTCCAGGGCCCGTGTATATATTTTATTTAAATACTCACAATCTCATAAAGGTAACACTCTATTTGTTTTAACATCTTTAAACTATGAAAATTCATCTATGAACTATCATAAAGTTAAGAAAAAACTATCTATCATTAAAAAAGAATGAAACTAACTACGTATGTAAGAAGAAAACCCAAGTACTAACCCCCGCAATATTGTACTTATCATTACATAGGGTTCGTTATCAATTGTCCATACTAGACTATTAAATTATTCTCATCATATATTACACTACATGAAGGCCACTACCTTTGGTGTCCATATCATGCCATTATCAGTAAGTCCGTAAGAATCCATAACCTAACGATCTTATGCAAAACAGAAAAATAAACAATGGGGCGATCACTACACGTTACACCACAAACAGACCCATACCCAGTCGAATCAGGTTCACCTCATTTCCCTCATCGTGAAGCGTAAACTAACCCAAGCATATGATTTAACATAATTACCTCCACTATGTGCTCCCATCTTAGCCGAGCGCATCGTATATAGTCCTAATCTCGGACGTAACCCCCAACAGATAGATTCACCACAAGTAAACATATGTTCACATAATCAACACCGTATATATATATATATATATATATATATATATATATATATATATATATATATATATAATGCATACACTCAAGCTTACCCAAAACATCCCAATCTCCAAACACTAGATTATTATCTCAATTAGGTTTACTCTCTCTATAAACCATATTGAACAAATGCAACCAAGAAGGAGACTCCAAACTCTCATGCGTATCCCAAAACTATCCTAATCCCCGTCGTGGAATTATTTATCACATATCTCAGTTAATTAACTCTAAAACCTTATCATATCCAACTCCTAGTTTAATACATCTCAAAAGTATGAGTTCTTATCTCTCTATATAAATACATTCTGTCGTATGTACAAATATTTCTCAATTTAACACATGACTTATAATTTCTCAAGACCAAAATTAAACACTATAACACTTTAGCTAGACACTCTCACATCACAAGCATACACAAAACCATGGAATATCGCTCTCTTGTGTCTACCCCAAGTTAACCCATTCCCTACGTTGGAGGGTTTTAAACACACTAAGGTTTCACATTCACAAACCTCTAATCACAATCGTAATAAAACCAAGTTCCTCACCTCAATATAAAACCAAACCATCACTAATAAAACCCCAAAGAAAAACTATGTTCGAAAACCCAAACAAACAAACAAAAGCCCCAACTTAGGCTAAATTAGGGGCTTGATCTCTTAACACTGATGAATCCATCGACGGATACTATACTCAAACATCCTTCTTTGTTACAAAATTTTCTTCCCCAAAACCTACATTAATGATTCACAAAGATCCGAATCAGTAATTAATCAACACTAGGACTAAATCTAAGTATGGGTACATGATTCTAGCAATTCTCAATCGTTATAATCAATCCCAAACAATAATTCCATGGTTTAATCTTTCAAAAGCACAATTTATCAAAAACATCAATAAGTTCCAATTCTCCCAAAATTCCAGAATCAATTGATAAGCACCCAAAAGTGTTATATTTAAACCCTAAATAGACGCATTTTAACTGTTAGTTCTCGGTAAAATCGAACTTATGGTGGTATTTATTTGTTTTGTAGGTCAATATGCAGTTGCGGTGTCAAACAAGCTTAATTCGAGTCAATTGCTATGAATAAGTGGTCAAGTACGTCAAATATGGCACATATGCAGTTAAATAAACCCGAAATTCCTCAGTCCCGTACCAAAACCGAGCCTAAACTTATCCCAAACCTTCATCCGAGCTCGTGTGCGTTTAGTTTGTGTTTTTTAGATTCTCTAGATTTTTATTTTGTGTTGTTTTATTTTTAGGATTTATTTTACATTTATTTAGAATTTTTAGGATTTATTTTTTATTTAGTGTAGTTTTATTTTCATTTTGATTTTTATTAGTTTTTAGCTTTCTTTATTTTATGTTATTAAGATTAGTTTCTAGGAAGTCATTTATTTTTAGTTTTATTAGATTTTACATTTTTTAGGACTTAAGTTTATATTTTTTATTTCTTTTATTTTATTATTTGTATTTTAGTTATAGATTAGGATTTTTTTTTGTAATTAGATTTAATTTTTTCTTTAGTTTTATTAATTTTTAGTTGACTCTTAATTATTATTTTTAGTTAGGTACAAAATAACACATACACCCTACCTACATACATACCAATACACCATAAACAAAACACTCACCCACACCCATTTTTCCTACACCCTCAAACACCCAAACATACTCTTATTCCCTATTCATCATCTTCCCAACCGAACCTCATTTTTCTCTATCTTTAAGACAAACCAAAACCAAAGACCCACTTGTCCCAATCAAACCCAAATTCTAGAACCAAAAATCTACTCCTATACCTTTCAACATAAAACTCGAGGCCTCTCATACCTGCGACTCATCCCCTAAAACCCTCGACCTCCCTTCGACAACTTCAAACCTCTAATCGGCCAGAATCGCAACCCCAAAACCAAGACCGAACTCAGCCTACTCGTTTACCTCCTGTAACCCGCACATAACCATCTCGACCCACATCTGTCAAATCAACACGATTTCTCACCTACCTCCAACGACATTCCAACCTGCTGACCTTACCCGCCTGAAGACGAGACCAAATCGAACTCGTAACCAAAAAACAAACGCAGCTCCACCCGCCGGTTTAACCCAACGAAACCCGTGACCCCATAGCGCCATCTCCCCTCTAAATCCACCGGACCTATTCAACTCGAAACCATTTCCAAAACCCAACTCAAAGACTCAAAACCCATTTCTCAAATTCTTATATGATTTCTCTCCTGCCAAATACAAACACAAAAGCCAAGACTCCAAATAATAAAATGCCACATGTTTAAAAACCCACCTAACCCTTTTACTCAATAGACCCGTCCTTAACCATTTACCTAAATATCCTCATAACATATCAGATTTTTACCCTCACTAATATACCTTCCATACCTCGCAAACCACATACACCTCTCTTGTCCATTATGCCTCTTGCCCTAATGTGGCCATTATAAAAGCAAAGATAAGACCCATTTGAAAAAATGTCTTCAATTTTTTATTTTAAACATGGAATAAGTTTTTTCTTCATCACTCTATGTAGAGTGTTTGTATTTTTAACAAATATCTCAAGATAGAGTTGTGTGGTATGATTTATTTCAAGTGAATGAATTTTTATGTACAAATTTGTAGTGAGAGAGTTTGTATTTTTATCAAATGTTTCTCATTATTTAACAGTGCATTGAGAGTTCATTTGGAGGAAGAAATACTTAGATGCAAATCTTTGTTGGGATTGTTTGTATTTTAACAAATGTAATTCAAACTTTGATAAGTATTTGAGAGTTCATCCATTTGTGCATATTGTAGATATTCTTATCTTTTTCTTTTTAGTATTTAATTTTCCTCTCTTTGAGATTGTTACCTTTTGAGAGAAAAATTTGTAAATATTTTATTTAGTTAGATTTTTTTATTTCATTAATGTATTTTCTGCATTTTCTCCTAATTAACTAGTTTAGATTAGTTTTAATAAAATAAATTTAGAACTCATATTGTATCACTCTCTTTTAATTTAAAAAAATGATATATATTTCTCTCTTTAGCATTTTCTTCCTAGTTAGTTTACTTTGAAAAAAAATCAAAACATTTCTTAAATAAAAATCATTTTAAAAAGTAAAAATACCAAAAAAAATAATAACATGAAAATAATTTTTATACAATTATCTTCACAAGTTGCGTGCTTCACACATTAAAGGTGGATTGATACCCTTACTTATCCTATGCATATTGTTAGTGTGTTTGTAGGTTGAAGGAATTTTGATTGGAAATTATTTACAATAACGGCACTTACACTTAGAAGCAAATTTTTCTTTCTATTAAATGGCGCCGTTGAGAGTTCACACGACTATTCTATTTATTTTTTTTCATTTATTTTTTGCCTTTTTTAGTACCATTTTTCTTTATTTTAGAAGGCTTGTATTTAGGATTATTCTATTCTTGGCTTGTATTGCGGTGCATAGAGACACCATTTATTTTTCATTTAAATTTGTAATAAAATAAGACAAGCATGATAGGAAAATCGGACAAGGTAGAGAGAGGGCATCAAAATGCGAGGAAAAGAAGCCTCTCCACCTTGAGTCGGTAGGACTCTTGGGACCGACTGAGGTTGGCGTCATCTCCCCTCGTTCGACTCAAATTTTTTAGCACCTCACGGCATAAAAATTGTGGGAGGTACATTTCTAAACCTTCGCGCCTCTCCTGTTAGCGAGTCAATTTTTTTGTGATTACGTGCTCTTGTGTGATTTTATTCTCACATTTATTTTCAAATGGTGTGATGAATTAAATTACTAAGACCTACACTCGGTCATTCACGAGAAGGGATTTCATCACCCGACTCACTCGCTTACCATTTGTGTGCTTCCTTAGCCATCACTAAATTTAAAATCAATCAACTAGGTAGCTCAATAGAAGAATATTTTTGAAAAGGCCATCACTCAGATAATTCCATGATTTTTTATCGCATGTGAACTTAATTAAAATTTGACTACCCCTTTCACTAAATTTGAAGATAAATACTGGCTATGTGCTAGTTAGGATTTATCCTTAACTTGTGTGTTCCCAATTTAATTTTTCGGTAGTCGAGTTTTAGTGAGTTCGTTCAAATTTCAAAGAGTCTAAATATTTTCCCACTCTTTTCTTCCAAAAAAATATTTTCTTCCTTTATTTTTCACAAAATCCAAAAGTATTTTATTCCTTTCTTTTTTAGAAAATCCAAATTTATTTTCGTTCTTTCATTTTTAAAAAAATCCAAAAATATTTTCTTTCCTTTTGAAAAAATTTAAAAAATAAAAAAATATATTTTTCTCGTCATGGCCGAAGAACGTCCTTTACGGGATTACTTTGGCCATTTCTCATTTTTCCAAAGCATTTTTAAGGTTGAGCCCGGATCGAACCTCCATGCCTTACTTAGTGGCTTTAACTCTCAACCACACACCGTTGATACACATGCATCGTCCATGCACGTATCTTACATTCCATCGCCTCCGATGATGAGTATCAATGAGTCACATGCTTCATTGTGCACACATTATTTTCATGCCGATCACATGTCCCATGAGTGTCCATATCCATTTCAATCCACCATGGAACATGTGTATCCATATGACACTGTTTCCGAACCCGCCTCGGCCTATTCTCATGATCTATGAAATTTGGAGTGGTGTGAGTACCCTAGCTATTCATGGAGGCCTGATCACCCTTTCACGCAATATGAATCCCAACCCGATGTTATGGATCCTCACACGTTCCAATAGTCATTATGGCAACATTGTGCACCCTATCCCGATAAGTTCCCCCACTACGCACCCAACGCGTCTCAACCTTTTGTCTCTCATGGAGATGCTTCTCCCGTGTGTGACACACTTGACCCAGTTCCCCACACCTCCTTTGAGTATTCTCCATATAGCCTTGCCAATAGCGAGTTATGTCCACCTCAACCACTGCCACCACCCGTCAGTCCACCACATCCTCCACCTCCGCTCTCGAAAGCCTCTTTCAACAGTTCATACTCGAGCAAGTTCAAGCCACTCACCTTTAAAATGAAGCCCTCCATAGGCTTGAACAACACTTTAATGAATTGAGTGTGCAAGAGAGTCGGACTTCACCCCAAGTCAACCCATTGTTGCCCCTACGTGGAGTGATGATGCATCATCTTGTGCCACCGACTTTGAGTGTGACCAACCCTATCCTCTCGAGAATCTCGACGTTGAGACCATCCCATGGTTCGGGATTCAAGTTGACATTTGTGTTGACTTGTCTGAAGATAGTGAGACTAATCAAATCCTGCTTTATCCAAATGAACCTACCATCGAGGTTAACATTCCATTTCCCATCGAATTCAAAATAATGCCCGAGTCTACACCTATTGAGCTTCACGCTTGTGTTTTCGAGGAACCAATTTATCCTAGGTTAGCTCCGACTAAGAGTCCTCACCATTTTCCCAAGATAAAATTCGAGATAGTTCCTACCTATCCGGATATGGATGATATCCCACCATGCATGGCTCCCTTTGAGCCCTATATTTCAAATGATTCCTCTATCTCTGGTCTTGGTGCCTCATCTTACCCACCCGCCACATTCACCGATGCTACTCTTATAGAGAAGTTGACCACTCCATCTTTATAAACCACATTCCCAATGAGTGTGTTTCTCCCACGGTTGAGTTGGATCATATTCCTCCACCATTTATCCCACCCGACACACCCATTGTCCCTTCCACGCCACCACCTTGTTTGGATCTGGATTTTCCACCTTTTATATTTCCATCTACCTTTTTAGATCCTCACCTAAAGCCATCCACTATCTATGAGAGTCTTTTTGGTGCTACTCTCCACTTTCGTGACACCGAGCTTGTTACCTCAAGCACACCACTTCCTTGTGGTGCTGATTTTTCTTCCCGGCATCTCCCTAGCATGTCACGGTGCAACCATTATCATCGCCCATTCGTATAATAGTCGTGTGATTTCTATGAGCCCCACCCCTTCACTATTCACAAACCATATTTCCTTCCCATTCAACTTGAGCACCATTCTTATAGGGCCCTTGTTGCCCTCACTTTTCGGCTCAATAAGTACCGTGATCAGTGCCTATTCACCCTCATCCTTACCCTAATACCCACCCACCCATGGTCCACCGATGCTTTGCATCGTGTGATGCACTTTTCCATACAACTTCATTGACCATTCTTCCTTGATCCAACAAGACTGACGCTTCAGTATTGTTTGGGGGTGATCCTCATCAGCCAAATTTTTTGCCGCCCCGTGCTTTCATAGATCTTATCTTTAGGGTGAGAATGGTTCAGTCTGGTTGAAGACATTAAACTTAGCGCTACCAGGAGGCAACCTGTTGTTTTGAGTACAAGTCTTACCCTGTTTGGGGGTGGTGTTTCCCACCACCCAATGTTTTGCCATGTTCATAGACTTGTATAATTTTGTCATCTTATCATTTATTCAGGTTTCTTCTTAGATACATCGGTCCACTTCATTAGCAGTTGATTATGGTAATATTTTTCCTCCCTTCTGCTCTCAATTTTCAAAATTATTTTATTTAACATCGAGGACAATATTCCTTTTTGTTTGGGGGTGGGGAATTTTATCAAAATCATACCTCTTTTGAATTATTTTTATTTTTGAACTTGATTTTTAAAATTTTTGTGCAGTTTATTTCATCTCACTCATTGACGTTAATTTTCTATCATCCATCTTTTTAAAGTCTAGGAATCAATCTAGAGGATTTATCTTTTTATAAATAGCTTATGTAATACGTAACAAGGCATATTGCACTATGAATTTCTAAACTCAACAAAATTTGCACACTTATCACGTCACTGCAGTTTAGAGTTGAAGATTATTACAATTCTCAAGAAAACCTGAAGGATCACTAGAAGAGACTTTATCTTGTGAGATTTGTGCATTTCACCCCTTGAGAGTGTTTTACACAATCTCCGAGTCACAAGTTGATTAAACTTTCTTTGGGTCCGCACTTTAATTGTTGTATGATCTCATTATTCTTCATTTTTGGCTTGATCACTGAGAACGACATCACTTTCGAGTTGTAAGAAACGCGTGTCTTGAAGTTTGTCCCGATCACCAAATTTTCATCCATACACCTACCATTGACGATTCACTTCACCCATATTCCCATATTCCCCTCACCATCCATACTCATTCCCCACTCCATTTATATATCATTCATCATTTTTTTGAGAAAAAGAGTGTTTTCTCAAATGTAAAACGTCTTCAGTGATTGAGAGTATAAAGAAAAAGAGAAAGAAAGAGAAAAACAAAAAATAGAAAAATAGCAAAAGAAAACAAAATAATAAAAAAAGAAAATGAAAAGAAAACTCGAAAAAAATATAGAAAAAAAGAGAGAAGAGAAAAGAAAAGAAAAAGAGAGTTTGTAGTTAATTCTTATAAAATAAAGACATTTGTTCTTCATGTATAGAACACTCTTCTTGCATATCCATCACTCATCCATCATCCGTACATCACCATCCTACCTCATATCACCACATCCTTCTCATTTCATATTCTCCCTCACCCATATACATTCATATTTCTCCTCGGTGTTCGGACAAATGAAAGTCAACTTAGTGAATAGCTCGACAATCTTAATGTAGTGATTAGCATTCTTTAATGAGATCATTTTTCTTTCTAAATGTTCGTTCTTTCTTATGTGTGTGTGAGACGTTTTAGCTTTCTTACATTTACTCACCTCCTCACACATAAGAACGATACACTTACCCAAATATCGAGAGTTCGTTTGAGAGAGAGATATCCAGTGAGATTTTGAAGTTGAAGCGTTGATTCTGAAAAGGAAATCTAGGAATTACTCTTGTGATACTCGACCCGTTTTGACTGATTCACACACATACATTGAGTTCTAGGAAGGATGTGCATTGTGTATTCACTTAGCTAAATCTTTTTCTTCATTCTAGCTTGTATTTCTCAAAATATTTTCTCTTGTGATGGATTGTGCGATTATTCTATGTCTAATAAGAGATTGACAGCTGTTGAAAATAAAGATTTTTGTGGGTATATTCCCTGCAAATCCTCACGAGATACAACTCGTCCTGTAGGGCAACCTATAGGTTTAAAGGCTTGTTGAACATGCTAAGTTCAATCGCAAGTGCCCGCGAAAGGGGTACACTTTTTGTCTTATCTTTCTCGTTCTCTCTATCTTACTGTTCGAGGACTAGCAACGCTCTGTTTAGGGGTGGTGTGATAAGCATCCAAAGGTGTACATTTTATACCCTGAATAAACCATTTTTAGTTGCTAATTCTTGACAATTTGGGTCTTATGTGCGTAATTGTTTCATGTCCAGGCTTGATTGTAGTTGCTGTGTCAAAAGTGCTATTTTAAGGCAAATTGCATCAAGAATGGAGCTAATACCCTGTCCTCTAACCTTACCCGAGCTTAAACCACTCCCTAAACAGTCACCCGAGCCCATGTATTTAGTTTGTACTTTTTAGATTTTTAGTTTGAGTCGTTTTTATTTTTAGGATTCATTTTAGATTTATTTAGAATTTTTAGAATTTATTTCCTATTTTCTATTTCTTTTTATTTAGTATAATTTTATTTTTATTTTTATTTTTATTTTTATTTTTATTTTTATTTTTATTTTTATTTTTATTTTTATTTTTATTTTTATTAGTTTTTAGTTTTATTTTATTAGGATTAAATTTTTTAGTATTTCATTTATTTTTTAGTTTTATTAGATTTTACATTTTCTTTTTAGGATTTTAGTTTTAGTTTTAATAGATTTTATTTTTAGTTTTTTTATTTCTTTTTAATTTTTATTTTAATTGTGTCTTTATTTTATTTTTGGAGTAGGATTTTATTTTTAGATTTTTAGCTTTATTTTTTAGTGTTGTTTATTTTTAGGGTCCAAATTAAATACACACACACACACACACAAACTTATCCTACAACTCACTCACACCCAAATACCACGCACCCTAACACACCTAAACATATCACTCACCCACACACCATTCCCATACACCCTAACACACACCAACCCCTCTCACCATCTTCAACCTCCAACATCTTCTCTCTCCTCTACCATCATTAACCCCCACCAAATCAATCACCCATTACCCAACCATCTCATCTCTCTCTCTCTCTCTCTCATCCAACTAACCATTAACCAAACTCGGAGATAACCAATTCTAGTAGCCCCGGACCAAGTCGCCGGTGAGGCCCCACAAATCGACCCCTTGACCCATCACCGACACCCTTTTAAACCGGAGACACAAAACCCCCGACCCCTGTCCGTGATCCTACCACCATCCCCTACCGAACCCAACCTCCGACCCTACTTTGATCGGTGTCAAAACCCAAACCCAAGACCTCTGAGAACCCAAACCACCAAACCCAATAACCTGCAGACACCAACCCTACTCCAACCGGTCGGACCCCATCTCCGGCGGCCCTCCAACCCGCGAGCTCCGACCTATATATGAAAATCCGACCCAACTCGCCAACTTTCGATCCCATTTCAAAACAACCCATACCTATTTGTCCCTTCTAAACCCATTTGAATGAAAGACTATGATTTTTCTCCTGCACGAACAAAATAAACCCATTTAACCCCTTTACACCACATGTCTTTTAAACAACTTATGCCCCTTTCCCTTATTACCCCCAACTACCACTTTTAACCCAATACCCCAAATACCCTCATGAGCAATCTGATTTTTATTCCTTCTCACATGACACACCCAAACCACATGCACACCGAAGTTAATTCCCAATTTACCCTTAGCTCCATGCTTACTATTTAAAGAAGACGAAGACCATTCAAAGGGAGAGGGGAAGATATTATTTTAGAGAGAGAAACACGATTTTAATTTTTTAAGTTAGAGTAGAAAATAAATTAGGTAAAATATTTGTAAATATATTTTTTAATTTTTTTAGAGATTTGTGATGATAAATTGTGAGTAATTCAATTGAGTATTATATTGAATTGATTATTGTTGGATGCTCATATTGGATGGATGGTGCTTGATTTGAAATTAGAGTTCAATTTCACTTCAAGATATTGGGTTTAATTATTCTCTTCTCTTCTATTTCATTTTATTAGCCTTTGATTATTTGTTCATCATGTTTAATACCATGTTTGAATAAATCTTCCTTTCAAGGGGTGGGGTGAACTCTTATTTTATGCTATTTTGATTTAATTATTTTAATTAATTGAAAATTCCCTTTGAATGTTAATTTTGATCCCTCACTCTTAAATTTACGCCTCGAGAGAGTAAATGATTTTCGAGAGAAAATTGAAATTCTAGTTATCATACCCATTTCAGATTCGAACTAGAGATAGGAGTTCTTAAGTGCCGTATTATTCCTTGAATTTCAACTCTAAAATTTATTTTCTAAGATTTACATAAATTTTAATGAATCGTTCCTAGCGGGTGATTAATTAAAAGGAGTGTAGATCTATTTTCTAGAGTTGTTGGGGTTAAACTTAATTTTCTAAAATATTACTATTAAAATTATATTTGCAACGAGAGTTGATTTGTAATTTTTATATTAATTTGGGAGAATTCAAATAATTAAATTAATTAGTTAGAATAGCTAAAATTTGTGGTGTAGTCCCACTCCTTGATCGTTCTCACATTTATTTACCTTACTTTATCTCTTATTTTAGTGTTAGATTTTGTTATTCATTTTTAATCACTTTTTAGTTAGTTCTTTACATCGTTGATTTTAGTTTAGTCTTATTTCACCTCATCTCAAAAATTGTTTTAATATTGAAAAAGCTAAAAGAAAATAGAAAAAGTAAAAATCCCAAAAAAGAAAATAAAAGTGAATTACAATTGTTTTCCCCTCGCTTTACCCCATTGATGTGTATTGATACGCTTACTTATCTCTACACTTTAGATTATTATATTTTGTAGGTATTTGAAGGTTTTGATTAACTTGGCTTCAACAACGACATCCACAGAAAAGTCAGGTTATAATCAATCATCAACTTAGCACATGGATTCATTTTAAAAATGAGATTAAATCCCAAAGCATGAGTTTTAACATTGTTTTCATTCTTTAATCATTATCAATTTCATATTTTTTAATCAAAACCTCAACTTTCTACATAAGGTTAAATAATTACTAATCCTAATTAGCCTAGAATATTATCATAATTAAGATAAAAGTTACTAGTCCTAAACATGAGTTAAAATACCAATACAAACAAAGGAAAACATGAGTTCTAAATTAATTATAGATTATTCAGTGATATTGTAAGATATTTCTTGCCTGAAAATCGAAGAACACTCAATATAGGCTTGAATCCTCTTCTTCAAGCTTTCTTCATTTTTCACTTATGCCTCCAATTTCTAGGGTTTTCTTTTCAAATGATAAATGACTAATTAAAGAGTCCTAATCGTAATTTATATCTGTAATTTATTCATCTCCTCTTAATGCCTATTTTTGAGCTCTCAAATGTTCCTAATATACCACCCAAACTACTTCGAACTTATCCCAAAGGTATACTTACCCCATAGGCCCAATCCAAACTACTAAAAACACATATCTAGGCCTCCACGACACATTAGAGTTCAATCCAAATTACACTACCCACAACACATGGTGATGCTTCACGACATAAATATGTTATTCAATTAATTATTTGACGCTTACTCCTAATCTAAAAATCTTGTCAATAAATTTTTCCAAACACAGTTGCAAAAATATACCCCATGCACAAAATTTAATTATAATCCAATTAAGCATTTTTATTATTACTAATTACACAAGTAATAATTTATACCATTAATTAGTTCATTCCCAACATTAATAAATAATAAATATATTTTTTATTATTATTAATTATGTAATAACCCGCTTAATTAAATATCATGTGATCAGTCTTCTACACAATTAAAATAGATTATACAGTTTGTTCATTCTTAGCATCACTGTTGAAAAATATTTTTTTTGCCTTAATATTTAATCACCTAATATCCAAGTAAGCAGGTTGTTAAAACTTTTCCCATTTAATTTCATAAAATTTCCATTTTAATAACATAAAGTATTTAATACAAACCATTCACACAATGAATAATAACTATATAGACATCACAATGGAATTTAAATGCAACTGGAATAAACTTTTGAGTAAAATATCTTGATATAATAATCCCAACAATACCAAATGTACCAAACTGACATAAGAATATAATTTGACTCATATAAAAAGGAAATAACTAGAATCCTCTTGGGCGTCATGCCCTAAATGAAAGACCAACTACTACAGAGTATGAATCAAGAATATGAAAGCGTCTAAACAAGGTCCACAACTCCATAGCATCCATAGCATCGTCAATAGACCAAATCCTCTATGGTTGAACATTTGATATATATATATATATATATATATATATATATATATATATATATATATATATATATAGAGAGAGAGAGAGAGAGAGAGAGAGAGAGAGAGGATAGAATATATAGAGGATAATGTGCAAGTAAACGGGTCAGATCCCGAAGTGAAAACAGTTTTAAAAACAACAAGTGAATAAATGCTAGATTTAGCAGTTATTATATACATGTTAGCTTATCAGACTCTCTCTTGAAATTCTCACCTCCCATCTAGAGTGCACGCCTATTGTACCTCTAAACCATACTAGTTACAGTCTCATGCTAACTAGTTTATCCAAGTGTATCCACTAACCATAACCCAATTCGTTCCCACATATTACTCTCGCAACACATGTAATAATTCATATGTATCCATTTAGATTCAACATGGATAAGCCCCTTATTAATTCAATTCAATTGAGTGTTCTCATACTTAATTAATTCCATATATCATTATCTTTCAATTATACTTTAGTCACACAGTAGATAGCATCATATGTGTAAATATACATTCACTCAAATAAATATTTACAATACTCCACCCCGAGACATAGCTGTAGTGCTGCATTACTCTGCTATCATGTCCCAATACATCTCGTCACTGTATAGGGGACTATAGGTTCAGTAAAGATCCCTCGAACCAAAAATATTAAATCACAATTAATGGAGGCAAACATAGTCCTAATGCTTTGGGCTACACACATACCTACGCACCCAAATGACTGTTCTATACCATTGTTCTCACTAATGGACCTAAGTCATATGTTCTCGAGCGACAAGTCAAAGATCCCCCCATATAGGCTTATCAAGATGTGACTACGCTCACGCGTGGACCTCCCTTGATAGCAAGTAAGCTAGGTATATCATACACATAATCATCAATCAATCAAATAGGCATTATCATCTACCTATTTAGTGTTAGGTAATCACACGACCTATATCATATTAGGAATTCATCCTATCCCAAGTACTCATCGTATTTCTCGAATACCACCCATACTTGTTAATCACGACTATCATCGTATGTTTTATTATGTAATTATCACTCACATAATATTTTATCCAACCAAGTACCCGTAAATATATCATAAATATTATCGGTACTTGATATAACGATTATTCTCCTCCAAATCGTAATATAATTATGTAGATATCTCTCACAAAATTTAATCCTCAAATCTAAATAATTTTTCAACATTAACCCAAGTCCCTCGCTCCTTGTTAATGTACCAAAATTAATAAAATCTCACCATGGGCCAAATTATAATTTTTCCAAACTTTTTTTTCGATATAGGTACATTCTGCCCAGAAATATAAAATTACAATTTGAGGCTTTTCTGCTCCGATTTTGAAAAAACTTAAAATTGCAAAGTTGTGAAGAACGTGATTTTATACAAAAACTCGCCTGCACACTGTCAATTTCCCATTAAAACAGTCCTAAAATTAATATAAAATGTTCGTCCTTTTTTCAACATTTTTTCGTGCGTTTTATCCATTTTCTTTCACCCAAACTCAAATGAAATATATTCTAACGAATCCCAGATATCTGAACATCATTTCTACATGATTATGGATAATTATAATACAAGGAAAAATATCTAAATCACCAAGTTTATATGAGAATTAACATCAAACCCAATTAACCATCAAAATTTCATTTATCTAAATTCTCCATTTTTATACACCTCAAAAACCCAGAATTTAGAATTATGATTCCTTCTATAAATCATCAAATTTCATATTCAATCATGAGTAGGATTCGTCTACATGTAATACCTATCATCATTTTCCATTTTCTCTACAAACATAATTTTTTCCTGCAAGTTCATCATGTTCATAACATCTACATGTGAATAATCAACTACATGAATTTTCATGTCCATTAAACAAGATTTATCAATCATTTTAATCCCAAATTCATAAGTTCATAATTCCAAAGAAAATCCTATTCTAACATGGATATTATAAACAGTGAAATAGAGCGAGAATCACTTGCCTCTTAGTGTAGGTCTGAATCTTTGGAAAAGATAATGTTAGAACCTCCTATTTTCTTTTTTCAGCGACTTTCCGGCGACTTTTCGGCGATGTTGCAAGGTGTATAGATAGTGGTTTGTGGTGGTTTTCCCCTTTGATTGCCCAATATGACTCTTCTTATTTAAGGCAACTCTTCCTCTCCAAAAGGTGACTTTTCTTTTCTCTCAAAGTCTTTACTTTCTCTCAAAGAACTCACAAATGAAAATAAATGAAATGAACCTTACGTAGAGTGTAAAACCACTTATATAACAAATCTCTAAGGCTAGCTAAAAGACAAAAAACGTGGATACTGTTCATCTCCCAAACCAATGGACTAAAATACTCCTTCGGGGTGTCCTTTCATCTTCCAATTGATCCGAGACCCAAATCAAATACTTGGGTATACTTTTCTACCTATTTCGACCCTTTAGGACTCAACGGTGCACTCAAAATGATCATCCGAATGATATTTAATTAATTTATATTTTATTGCCCAACTTTAGTCCCGACACGAGTCATAAGCACGTCTTGACGTAAGTTATATAATTGCGGTATTTGTATCTCACGACAATATTCATAAACATAATATTCACATATTACTTATATATCACTAAGTAATATTCAATAATATATTACTCTTATCAGCAGTAATATTCAATACGGATTAATCTTAATTAATTAATTAATTAATTAATTCCAATTAATCCACAATAATTTGTCCCATTAACTTTTAATTATTCTCAATTTAAAAGTCATAAAATTATGGGGTATTACAAATTACACAAGTAATAATTTATACAATTCATTAGTCCATTCCCGACATTAATAAATAATGAATATAAGGCACAAAAATCTACGGTATTAAATTCTCCCCCTAATAAAGGAATTCCGTCCTCGGAATTCGCTAAAGCTCCATGTCAAGTCATAAATCACCCAAATATCATATATTTATACAAAACTAGTATGTACCTGCATCACGAGATAAAAGAAAAAGGCTCATATATGCCTACCATAGTGTGCCGTGACTCGGGTACCCATATACTATATACCATATGTACACATGCACAAGCATTGCACACATATAACATATATATACATACAAAATTCAAGTACATATATAAGGAAAAATTATAATGGTATACTCTAATACCTTACTAACCATGACTCGACCGTTTTTAGGATTGATCCACTTATTCTGCTAGTGGTGTTAATGTTCCTCAATTCTCTCGATGCTGCACTCCTTGGCCTCGCTGGCCTTAAACCATAAAATATATCACCGCTAGATCCGTTATCTCTCCAAAAAAGTAACAAACCTCGTATTAAACCAAACATCCTAGTGCCCAAAAATCTCTCAACTCTCGAACCTTACTAAGATTTGTGAGTGGGATGTCTTACAAGCGAAATCCAAATAAAGAACCCTTACAATACATTACTACCTAGCTGACTTGATCACTAAAATTCATTGGCCCAAGATCCAATATGAAACAATGAACTATACACACAAATCTCAACTTGTGATAATTTCAACAAAAGGATCACCTCTTCCAAGATTGATACTATACCCCTTAAGTTAATCAATCCAATAATTCTAAAAAGGTCACAATTTTTTCAAACATCTGGTAGGACAAACTCTAGCCATCCTTAAATCCACTAGAGTTCTTAACAACTTACAGATCTCTAAACATCTAACCATTACATTATGGGTCGACTACGACTAGTTGCCCTGACAATGTCACTATGCCAACACTAAATGTGACCTTACATAACTTTATGTAACTAAGGCCATCTCTAACCGCAAGGTTCTCAAAATATCCTAAACTTTTACAATATAAATGCTTCCCATCACACGTATTCTCATATACTTAGAGAAATCCATCATCGCCTAGCCATAACATGTATCCATCCTATACAGTATGCCACCAATAACACATAGTCCAAACAAGTACTTAGAACTCGATGATCACATCCAATAGGCATACTGATGCCGTAAGTTAAACTAATTATCATTATTGCATTCACTATGAGAATCCACATTAAGGTGTTTCAATCGCCCAAGAATAAATAACATAATGCATAAGGTGTTTAAGGTACCCATCAACCATTCGGGTCCTCCTATAGCTCGCAAATAATTAATAAGAACGTAGGGATGCTCTTATGTCCACCCATATCCCAAATCTAGGAAATAATATACACATCATCTATCTATAAACGATTAGTCTCATAGTCACTTCCACATGGAATGACGTTTCTTACCACAACACCATATGTTAGTGAACACTAACCCATAATCCATGGAATTATGTCAATAGTCAATCCACATATGAAGAGATAACTCTCGACAAAAACAATATGCCCAAACAAGTTACATCATAATACAACACATATGTATTATGAGTATCACGCTTCATTATACCCCTAATCAAAGAACTATATCAATAGCTAGTCTAAAATCTCCACATCATTGCACCTACTCTCGACAAGGTGCTACTTCCCAAATTATGAAAAACCCATGGCCCGAACTCTCGTGCCGACAATAACTACCATTACATAATATTGTGTAAATCTCAGTCAAACCATCCTTTCTTTTACATTACCATACCTAGAATCCACATTCGTACACCTGCCAACAATATGGCCATACACCATACCTCATAAAAATTGGAATCACAATTCATCCTAGGATCTCTCTCTCTTGGCTCAACTTGTTATTTCATAACTCACTTTCGTTTCTCCTAATTGCCTCTAATCGGGTACTCTAGGTCTTTCATTTAGAATTAAAATATTGAATCAAAACCTTCTCTTTCATTGAGCCCATTGGAACTTACTAGTTCCTTAACCTTTTACATAATTAATATATTAACAAAACACATGCCTATAACTCATAGACAAATCTGCTAGGACATAAGTTTCCAATTG
The DNA here is from genome assembly GCA_949130495.1 of Sambucus nigra. Lineage (NCBI taxonomy): Eukaryota > Viridiplantae > Streptophyta > Magnoliopsida > Dipsacales > Adoxaceae > Sambucus > Sambucus nigra. The sequence continues at coordinate 246,171,712 of OX422213.1, read as the reverse complement.
AGTCTTATGTAGTGTTGGCTCAATTCTAGACTAAATCATTTGAGTCATAGGATATAAGTTTTCCCTATCAAGCCTATGACGTGTTTGAGGAGTTAAGGACATAGCGGCCCAGAATTTAAAAGCTTCATCATTGTCGACTTTCGTGCTAAGTTTCACGTCATCAACATGCGGATTCCAATGTCTCCTAAAGGTATGAATGCATTAATATATATAGGAGCCTGGAAATTTAATTTGAATGTTAGTATTTTTTTGTTAAATTTTTTGGAATTCATAGTTCTAAAGATTTTGTTCTTGGACACATTTATGTAGAAAAATCATATCAAACCCAAAATAAATCAGAAAAATACGAAACTAGTGGCCACGTGTTCATATCGAAATTCTCTAGAATCATGGCCTGAAATTTCGTTAGAAAAGTCGTTCGAACGAGATTCCAAATGAGATTTTAGAAAAAAAAATTATGTTTTCTCATTAGAAGTTTCGTTCGAACCAACTCGTTCGAACGAGATTTCAGCGGGAGCAGTTATTTTGCCAGTTTTTTCCACTTTCCCACCTTTTCCACTAACCTTTTACATGATAAAACTAGTGCGTGAAATAACTTTTTCCATATCTCAGAGAGTTTTTGAGAGCCTAATTCTTCCAAGAAAAAGTTCCATTGGTTTTTGTTAAAAATGCTTAATCTTTAGAATAAAACCAAGTGTTTTACACCCAAAATATTTGTTTAGTTTCTATCCAAGTTCTCTCTCTATATATCTTTATTTAGAGATAGTTTGGCACCTGTTTTATTCTCAATCATTTGAAGGATATTGTTTAGGTTTATTCACTACCCTCAAAAGGAAGACATTTGTTTCACTGCGGTGTTCTCACATGGTGAAAGGCGCCATGTGTGGTTGATGGTGGATTGTGCCTCCATTGGTGGACTCCAAGATTTCGGTGGACTCTGGAGTTTTTTGCTAGACGAAGGTATTTGTAAGAAGAAGCATCGGGACTTGAAGAGAGTCAAGTCGAGTGTAGTAAATCTTTTGTCTTGTAACTGTAAAACCATATCTAGTGAATTTGTTAGGCCAGGGTCGTCCAAGGTTTTTCCCATTTGGATTTTCCTCGTACATCGCCACGTAGTGATATTGTTTCTTTTATCTTGTTTAACTCACCTAGAATGCATGCTTAGGTTAAAAAGATAAAATTTGGTTTAATTTGCAATCTCGTTTAATTTGGTGCTAAAATTAGTTTGGGTAAAATTTGGATTAATTTAAATCAAATCATTAATATAATTTGGTAAAATTTGGTTTGGCCTAATTTGTGAAAAATGAATTAATCTTGTTAGGCAAATATTTAGGACTTGGGATTAAATTAATTTGGTTTAAGTGAACATTTATGTTTGATTAATTTTATTTCACTTTAGTCGAGGTTAATTTTAATTGGAAGAAATTAAAATTTGAAGGTTGTGTGTGTTGTGTTGAACCATTATATTCCGCACTTTAAGGAAATTGAAATTACTTTAAAAAAAAAGAATTTTAAAATTGGGGTCCTACGTCTCCATCAAGTAGTATTAGAGTAGGTTACACTAAATTATGGTGTGTTCCTAATTTTTCACATTTTTTGGGGAAAATATGTATTTTTCTAAATTTGCAATTTTTGACAGTTCTAACATGCTAGTTCATGACTCTTCACTTGCTATATCCTATGAGTAATGGCTTGCATGTTTGCATACCTTATCTTTTGTTCTTCATGCTAATTATATGTTTGTTTATCATTTTCTAGTCTATGCTCCATGCTTAATCATATGCTAGAATAATAATTTTCGTTTATCTTTTGTATTATATTCTTTTCATTTTTGTTTGTATTAATTGAAAAGTACAAAAATATTTTGTTTATCATTTGTGCTATATCTTAGGAGTAATTTAGACTTGATGAAAAATACAAATGATTTTTGTTTGTCTTTTGAGTAAATGTCTTTGTGTTTAGTTTAAATTTTGAAAAACTCAAAAAGATTTTTTTTTCTTTTGTGTGTATTTTGATTTTACACGCCTTTTGTGGCATATGTTTGTGTTTGAATCCTTCATCCCTCTACCATGTGGCTAGAACATTTGATTATAATTTTAATCCTTAAAATGTTCTTTATCATACTTACATGGAGTAGTTTAAGTTTGTTTTGCTTAATGGATTTGCTTTTATATGCCTTTTCACACACATGCACGAGCTCTTTTGAATTTCAACTTCACATGTATATTTGAGCTTTGTGAGGTGTTCTCCTACCAATTTTATCATCTACATATACTATGACCTAGGAGGATACGTGCATGTTAAATCCATTTCACGTGAGAATTGTGTGATAAAAAATGATATATGTGTGCACGGGGAAGGACTCCGAAAGGAAATGCCATCCTTTGCGAGTAAGCCACCGTATGCTATGGACTTAAAAGAAATACGTCGTTCAAAGGGCTTAAAGAATAGGGAATTACAAGAAAATGTTTATCCAAGGCCTATATTCGTTTAGTTTGATATAGTCATTCAAAAATAATATGCTTATTTTGAGGGAGTTTGGATGGTATATCAACGGTTTGCGAAATGTCCTTTTATCCTAGTTGCACTTTCATTGTCATGACTTTATTGGTTTTTAGAATCATAAACATGCTAGGCTTGTATGTATTATGTTTGTTTGTTCATGAGTTTACTTTATCCTATCACATAAGGATAAATCTAGTTGATAAATTTTTGCAATCAAATGAGAACTCTGTGAACATGTTTAAGTGATTGGGTTTTAACTTCATTAGTATTTAGTTTACACCCCTTCACTTTCGTTTCCATATGACACATTTATGCCATAAGAGTGTTAAAAACTTATACTATTGTACTTTGTGCCATTTGTGTGTTTATATATACATATGTGTGCTTGTGCATATTTTATATCTATTGTGCATACATATATATGATATTGTGTTTGTTTTGAGTCTTTGCCATTCTAGATAGTCCACCTATGCTTTAATTCATAATTAGTATCTAACTTGTTGGAAAATTTTGGCTTGATATCCCGTACTTAATTCCTTATTTTTCAAATTTATATGATTTTGTTTGTTACATCATAGTTTGTATTCTTTAACATTTTTATAGATTAGTTCAAATTGTTGTTTCCCTTAGGACTTAATGATCCTATCACTTCATACATGTTTTACTTTCTTTCCCATATTTATATCCCTTATGTAGTTTTTAGGGGGGGGGGGGGGGGGGAATGGTACTTCGTTAAATTGGGGGAGAAATGAGTATTTAATTAATTCCATCACCTTTGTCTATTCCTGAACAAAAAGGGGGAGAATAATATGGGGAGAAATGGTATTTAATCCTATTGTAAATCGTATCTTAGTTTGGGAAATTTAACTTAGGGGGAGACGTCTTTCTAAGTAGGTCATTTATTTGATAAAGGGAAGAATTAATTTTGGGGGAGTAATTATTTTAATTGCATTTAATATTTTGATATTCCTTATTCATTTAATATTTTGCTTAGTGTGCAGGGTTTTTAGCGGAATCTTTATATCGGTAAAGATGGTCATCCTTGGGTTTTGAGTCAAATGTGTAATTTTTTTTTGGGGTGGGATATTTTTTAGTCTAGTTGAGCTTGACCGCCCTTTAGGATTTTTGTTTGGATTTTGTCCTGAAATAGCCAAAGGGGGAGATTTGTAAGGACACAAATTTCCAATTGAGTCTTATGTAGTGTTGGCTCAATTTCGAACAAATCCATTTGAGTCATAAGATATAAGTTTTCCCTATCACGCCTATGACTTGTTTGAGGAGTTGAAGACGTAGCGGTCCAAAATTTAAAAGCTTCATCATTGCCGATTTTCGTGCCAAGTTTCACGTCATAAACATGTGTATTCCAATGTCTCCTAAAGGTATGAATGCATTAATATATATATATATATATATATATATATATATATGAGCTTGGAAATTTAATTTAGGTGTTAGTATTTTTTTATTAAATTTTTTTGAACTCATAGTTCTGAAGCTTTTGTTCTCAGACACCTTTCTCGTAGAAAAATCATATCAAATCCAAAGAAGATCAGAAAAATACGAAACTGGCGGCCACACATTCTTATCGAAATTCTCTAGAACCATGGCCTGAAATATCGTTAGAAAATTCATTCATTTCAAACGAGATTTCAGATTTTTTTTTTCTTATTGGATGCTTTGGTACTGGTCATCCCTGGACAAGTTGGTCCACCGAGTGTACGAGGCTATACTTGGTATATCAATCACCTATAGGCCTTAGTACTCTATGTGAGTTGAAGGTTGAGGGGTAAACTATCTTTTGGGAAGAAGTGGAAGAGACATCCTTCTATATGTCAGATATGAATAGCTAGATAAAAAGTGGATTGACACATGGCAGTCATCCAGTGGAATGGTGTGTGGCTCAAGAATGATGGTTGTAAGTGACGCTTAGGGTATTGTGCCCTAATGATGGCCACCTTGGAAGTTGTGAAAATTATTATAAATATTTAAAAGCTTTAAAAACCATTTTCTCTTTCTTCTTTGTGCGTACCATTTCTCACCCTAGAGCCAATTTCTTTCTCTCTCTTCTGCTCAAGCATTTTTAAGAGAAATTTAGGGCTCCATTTGCTTCTGCATTCTCCCCCTCTCTCTAGGTAATTTTCTTCAATTACCATTTCAAAGCTTTTATCCTTTCTTCTCTATGATTTTGAGCATCCATATTTTTTGGCAAGGTTTAGTTTTTCTGGCATCCTTAACTGGTGGTTCTAGGGCTACCTTTAGGTAGATTTACGGTGATTTCTTAGAGTTGAGTAGTGGTCTTTAGTTTTTTAAACCCTTCTCAGCCTTATTTTCCCACTAAATTAATCGCCTGTAAAATTTTTGTGAACCTGTTTGTTATTGTTCTTGGTTGAAAATGATTTGACTGTACCTTTGGATCCATTGGTCAACAATAGTCAAACTTTGAATTATATTTGTCCCTGAAGCCTTTAGCTTCTTGTTTCTTAAGTTTAAGCTCGGCCTCTTGGATGTTAAAGACTCTTTACAAATTAGCAGAACAATATTACATACCTAGGGAGAGGTACTTCCAAGAGATACGTAGGATAAAAGAATAGGCCGTGGAAAGACGTAAAGTTGACCCTTATTTTATTCATCCAATTTTTTTCCATTCCATTAAAGACTATTTTACCCTCTTCCTCTGAGTTTTCTAGAGACAATATGGCTAACTTATCCCCTGCTCCAGTCGAAAGTTGAGATTCCTTTAAAAAGTCTATGAGGGTGTCACCCCACACGTCCTGTGGGTCCTGAGATGCCCGAGAGATCATCTTGGATGTCATCTTCTAGCCAGGCTGAGTCATCTGGTCAAGATGACTCTTTAGTACAAATTGTGGATGATGGGTCTTCTAGCGAGGGAGATTCTTCAGTTGAGATTGTCTCAGACCATACTGAGTTGAGAGTAAATGTTGTTGTTCCTCCAACTACCATTCATCTCTGTTCTATGACCGAGAGTGAGTTTCAAGAGAGGTTTTTAGATGGGGCTCATGTTGCTGAAGCTCTTGGTGAGGATGAGGACTCAGAGATCGAGGAGCCTATAAATTAGTCTTATGTTGAGACTTTTTAATCCACTGTCAAAGAGGTGGACTTACTACTTTGGAGACATCTATACGACATTAAATCTGACGTAGTCATGCGCGTCCCTATCGAGGATAAGAGTGTCTATGGTGATCAAGAAGGTAAAGTCGATGTTTACGAACAAATATTCAAGGTCGACATCAAGTTTCCTTTCCGTCCTTCTATCAGGTCCATTCTATCTGGTCTAGGACTTGCTCCCTCCCAACTAGCATAAATTTTCTGATAAATCACAATTGGCTGCATCTCCTTGTGGATGAACAAATACATGGATGACCCTTTAGTTTACATATTCAAGGCCTTCTACAACATCTCATCCTCAAGGACTCAGCCTGGTTATTACCACCTGGGGGTGAGAAAACCTGACAAGAAGATTATTCAGGTCGTCCAAACATCTAACCATTCTTGGAAGCCTAGATTCTTCTTTATTTCTGGGGCTTAGGAATTTTTGGCCGATGTAGACCTACCTAAGGATGAGCAAAGAGTATCCTGTGGCTCGGCCAACCCATCCATGTCCGCCAAGTTGGACCTCGACCTCAGCATTGTTAACCGGGAGAGGGTTGAGTATTTGAAGGGCCAAGGGAAGTAATGGGAACTTCCTAAATTTTAGGATCTTATGAATTTTGACTTCCTGGAGAGGACTGGCTTGGAGGTTGACCCCTTGGTTGAGTTGTGTGAGTTACTCGACTTTTCTATTCCCAAGTCATGTGTTGTCTTTACTTTTTAAGGTTGGTAATAATAATCTTATTTTTTCTGCAGATTGCTTTACACATATTTTGGACGACTTGGGGAATATGATGGCTCCCATCCTGAAGAGTGTTATAAAGGAGGGCAAAAAACACCCTACGAAGAAGACCACCATCGACAGGACAACCAATCCTGAGGTTGTCCAGAAATGAAAAGAGGAATCTCCTCCCTCTGATACTCGCTAGCATTGCGACATGAGGCCAAGGACTAGTCATCCTACCCAGACCATCCTGAGCTCATCTGGGACAATTTCCTCTTCAGGGGATTTGTTTGAGCACTATTGGTCATCCAGGATCGCTCAACTGAGGGCGTGCTCCTGTTTATTGCTTCATTCTTCTTCAAGATAAAAAAAGGTCTATGCTTAGAATCCCGTCGAAAGAGGACTATGATTTCTTGGCAAAGATGCCTCATCCTTAAATCTTTGACTTCAACCTCCATTCTATGGCCCCGAGTATTTCCTTCTTCATAAAAAACTTTTATCTCGTCCCTTTCTACTTATTTTTGTTCTGACATTTGTATTCTCATTCTTCTGCAGTTCGTATGTGGTTTCTCTTCAGCGTCAAAGTGGATGGCACAGAGTTATCCAAAAATTCAAGTGGGTGAGAAGGACATCCATAAAGAAGAAGTATAGTGAGTTCCAAGAGGAACATAAAAGGTCTCTCAACAAGATTAAATCTTACCACACCGAGGATTTAAAGAAGAGGGATGGGGAGCTGACTACACTAAAGACCTAAGTTTTTAATCTTTCTACGGGCCTGTCTGCAGCCGTCAAGTAGGCTAAGGACGAGGCTCTATCAGTCGAAGCCACAAAGAAAATTTAGGATGAGGCCATTCATGAATACAAGACATCTGATGTGTTTATTGGCTTCGGCATGGATTACTTTGAGAGAGGTCTCAAGGTGGCATGTAGGTGGGTCATCACCAAGTTTTCTAAGGTAGTCTCATACATCATCACTGAGCTGGAAGCTCTCTAGATGGAGGATCCTTTTACAGAGTCGGTGCCGGACTATGTTGATTCCTTGCCTACATCCGATGTAGACTACATTATGACCGAGAAACTTATTGATGATGACACCAATACTAATGCCAGGGAAACTCTAGCCATCAATGTTGAGTAATCTCAGGTCGGTGATGGTCCTAGAGAGTCAACCCTGAACGTGGAGACAACTCTATAGGGTGTCCGTCTGTGATCGATACCCTTCATCTTGTAAAAACTTTTGTGAACATTTAAATTATTTCCCTCGCTTTATATTGAACTGAGTTTATTGTCATATTTAGATCAATAAAGTTTCATCTCATACTTAAGCTTTCTTTATCTATTTTTACATTTGAATTCTACTGATGTTTCATAATTAACCATGCTTAATTGGATTATAATCTTGAGATCACTAGTTAGCAATTTTCTTATCACGCATCGTCTCATCCTTAGACGAGATAAATATAAATAAAGAAAATTATTTTTTAATTTGAATTCACCAAATTATGGTGTTAAATCACAAATCACCTCTCGTTGTTTTGAGAATGTATAGATGAGAGCTACCTCATCCTACACTATCGTCTCGCCCGAGAGAGTTTTTCACATATTTTATAATGTTCAGATAAACCATAAGAAAATTATTTTTGAATTTGAATTCACCAAATTATGGTGTTATATCACAAGTCCTCTCTCGTCGTTTTGAGAGTGTATGGAGGAAAGCTACCTCGTCCTACACTCTCATCTCGGCCGAGAGAATTTTTCAATATGTTAATGATGTTAAGATAAACCATAATAAAATGATTTTTGAATTTGAATTCACCAAATTTTGGTATTATATCACAAGTCCCCTATCGTCATTTGGAGAATGTATGGGTGAGAGCTACCTCGTCCTACATTATCGTCTCGACCGAGAGAGTTTTTCACCAAGTTAATGATGTTAAGATAAACCATAATAAAATGATTTTTGAATTTTAATTCACCAAATTATGGTGTTATATCACAAGTCTCCTTTCATCGTCTTGAGAGTGTATGGACGAAAGATACCTCGTCCTACACTATCGTCTCGGCTGAGATAGTTTTTCACCATGTTAATAATGTTAAGATAAACCATAATAAAAGAAATTTTGAATTTAAAGTCACCAAATTATGGTGTTATATCATAAGTCCCCTCACATCGTTTTAAGAGAGTATGGACGAAAGCTACCTCGTCCTATATTATCGTCTCGGTCGAGAGGGTTTTTCTCTAAGTTAATCATGTTAAGATAAACCATAATAAAATGAATTTTGAATTTGGACTCACCAAATTATGGTGTTATATCACAAGTCCTCTCACATCATTTTGAGAGTGTATGGACGGGCGCTACCTTATCTTGTACTGTCGTCTCAGTCGAGATAGTTTTTCTCTAAGTTAATCATGTTAAGATAAACCATAATAAAATGACTTTTGAATTTGAATCCACCAAATTATGGTTTTATGTCACAAGTCTCCTCTTGTCGTTTTGAGAGTGTATGGATGAGAGCTATCTCGTCATACACTGTCGTATCGATCGATAGAGTTTTTCACTAAATAAATGAAGTTAAGATATTTATCCCCCCTCTCGGTGTTAATGGGAGTCCATGAATGAGGTTATCCTCGTCTGGACTGCCATATCACCAACAACAAGGTAAAGCTACTTCACCATATAAGTGATGTACTGAAATATACAATCGAAACTACTCATACAACAAGAATATGAGAGAACACTTGTAATTTTCATTCATAACTTTCTTTCTCATACAATGATACAATGGAAGAAGAAAATTATATAAAGTCCTACTGATATTACATATTTAAATGATTGACACTCCAAGGATTGGAGAATGGCTCTGCTTTAAAATTCTTGAGTCGTTGTGTGCTTGGAACCACCTCTTCTGTCACCCTATAGGGACCCTGAAAATTAGGATGGAGTTTGTTTGGATTTTGCCATATTTTCTTCAAAACCATGTCTCCTACCACCAATGGGCCAGCCTTCACTATTTTATTATAAAATCTAGTAGTTCTCTATTAATAAGCTTCTTGTCTAATTTCTGCATCTTCCCTTCTCTCATCAATGAGGTTTAGATCCAACCTCCTCTCGTCGATATTTACTTTTGGGTCATATGTCTGCACCTTGTGGCTTGGAAAACCAATTTATATAGGAATCACTGCCTTTGAGCCGTAGGTAAGTATGAATAGGGTCTGTCATGTCAGAGTCCTCTTCATCGTCTTGTATGCGCATAAGACACCATGCACTTTTTTAGTCCATAGACCCTTGGCATCTTCCAACTTCTTCTTTATCCCATCTAGTATGGTTTTATTGGTTACCTCTGTTTGACCATTCGCCTGGGGTCGACCTGGAGCTGGGAAACACTGCTTGATGCCAACTCTCTTACAGTAGGCTTCCAATGAATCACTTTTGAACTTCTTTCCATTGTCTAAGATAGCGTATGAGGCAGACCATATCTATAAATGATATTCCTCCAAATAAACTCGAAGGTCTTCATCTTAGTGATGGGGATCATGGCCTCTACTTCAACTCGTTTTGAGAAGTAGTCAATCTCCACTATAAGGTATTTGTTGTTGTAGATTTCCCTTGGCAAGGGTCCCACTAAATCAATTCCCTAGATAGAAAACAACCAGGGAGAGGTTATAGAAGTTAAAGGCTGGTGGGGATGATGAGGCATGTTGGCAAACCTCTAATGCTTGTCGTATCTCTTGACATAACTAGTCGCATCCCTAGCCAATGTCGGCCACCAATACCCTTGGGTTACCACCCTTTTCACCAAAAATCTTACTCCTACATGGATGGAGCAGGATCCTTCATGCATATCATTTAAAATTCACGTTGCCTATGCTATGAGTATACCATACATGTGCAGCACCGGTCAGAGTGATTGAAAATTCCCTACACGTCATCTTGTCTAATACCAAGAATATATCTGCAACAAATTGATACATCTCAACAAGATTAATTAGGTTGGTACTCCCATCATACCTTGGGGTCACCACTGGTGGCTTGAACTTAGCTGGGGTAGGCTAGTTTGCAATCCTAATTACAAATGGAGACCCTTTATTATAACCCCTATACAGAGGGTCTAGGCTCTTTATCAAATCTCCAATATTGTCCTCTAATCTTTGAATAGAGCTATTCTATGGTTTATCGATAGTGACCACTATATCATTATCTCCCTAAGCTTGGTCAGCATTCTTTCCAGCCCCCTCTCTCTCGTCTTGGCATTGATCGGGTTCTCGGACAATTATTTTGGTGGCTATTGACCCCCCGTTGCTCCTCATCTCAACTATTAGAGGGTCATCTGTCTGTGCACCCCCCCCCCCCCCCCAGTTATTCTGGATATTACCTTATTGTGAGACCTATACAATTAGTCTCATAGGTCACCTAAAGGGTCGAGTTTGTCAAATGCAAACTCCCTATTGAGCCTATCAAATGCCAATGGACGATCCCATCCTTATCAGCTTAGCCTTGTAGTTCCTCTACTTGCTTGGATAGGGACAATAGTATTCCCAAAAATTTCATTTGGTTCCTAACATTCAGCCTCACCATCAGCATACTCATTATCTTCACATGCTTGACCTTGCCTCCTCAGGTATAAATGCCTAGGTTTATCAAAGTCTCTCTTTAATTGTTACTAAGGTGCATCCTTCTACAGGGCCAGGGGTGGTCCCCCTATCACTTGACATACTCTTTCCTTGGAGGCCGGAGTTATCATCTCGGCCGTTGTGCCAGTGAGAGTGGGTATGATGTTTTGGATGAAGGAATTAAGCTTCTCCTGCATCTTGGCCTGACTGGCTAATAATAAACACAGTGCTGCGATAAAGTCCGCCATCTCACATTGTGGTGATGCCAAAATGGATCTAGGACCCCTAATTGGTGGGAGATCTGATGCAACCAAAGAATTCTGATGACTAGAAAAATCAAAAGGTATACTGGAAGAGAGCTAGATGAACTTATAAGAAAGCTTGAACTCAAACCATAGCTCTTTCATTGGTGGTTCAAGATCAACCAAGTGTGAGGTTGAACCACTAACGGAAAATCTGGTGTGGAGTAGCTAAAAATGAGAGCAAGAAGATGATGATATCTCTTCCCACAGATGGCTCTAGATTGATAATACTAGAAATGGTATCACCAAATGATTATAAATATGAAAGCTCAAACCAGTATTAATGGATTTTAAACTGATGTATATAAATATTAAAGGAGCTGAGGCAAAGTGGGTAATACGACAAAATATAAGTGGTTCAGCCTATCTAAGCCTACTCCACTGTGTGAGTGTGTGTGAAATTCACTAAGAAAGGGCACTAATGGCCTTGGGATACATAACACGCTAGCTTTCTCTTTCTATGAAGTAAGTGTAGCAGAGTTTCAGTAGGGTTTCAAATTAGACGTCCCTTATAAAGATGTAGAAGACAGGTATATATAGTGCTTAGGGGGTGTAATGTACCCCCAAGCATAAAATGTTCCTTGCCAATGTGGACGAGTCATCTGTCATTGTCACATGTAGGTCATGATGATCAAATATTACTGCACGTGAGGGGTTGATATTTTTATAATATTTTTGTTCACGTGGGGATTGCAATCCACAGTCACCCTTTCACGCATTCTCTAAACCATGTCCTGTGCCAACTGTCAAATGTCAACCGTCGGTAGAAGGCCTAGGCCAAGTTGTCATGCTACGACTCTGATTATATTATGACCATCAGATTGAATGTCCTTGGTCTACCCTCGTCTTCCAAGGGATGGATGAGTCTGAGGATACCTGACTCACAACTATTAATGTTGATATTGTGGGATATGTCTTGAGATGAGGACGTGTCCTCTTATGTTGAGGCCGAGAATGAGGGACTCACTGTACATTCTAAAGTCGTGTCATTACTGTCTCTATTGGATGCTTTGGTACTGGTCAACCCTGATTGAGTTGGTCCACCTAGTGGACGAAGCAATACTTAGTATATCATGTATGATAAACCTAATTTAACCCAATCCCCACGTTGGAGGGTTCTAAACACACTAAGGTTTTAACATTCATGAACCTATAATATCAATCCAAATAAAAATCAACGCCCCCACCTCAATATAAAACCAATTCATCACTAATAAAACCCCAAACAAAAATTATGTCCAAAAACCCAACCGAACAAACAAAAGACCCAACTTAGGCCAATACGAAAGCATAAATCAATTGATAATGTCGGTTGAAGACCCATGTATGCAAACAACCTTCTTCCTTACAGGATGTCGTTCCCCTAAATATTCATTAATGATTCATAAAGCTCTGAATCAATAACCAATCGACACTAGAACCAAATCTAAGTATGAGAACATGATTCTAACAATTACTAATAATTATAATCAATCGAAAATAACAATTTCAAGCTTTACTCTTTCAAATCCATAATTTCAACAAAAACATGAATTATTTCCAATTATCCTTAAATTTCATAATCAATAATCAATTTAACACATGGATTCATCTTAAAAATGGGATTACATGCTACAACATGAGTTCTAGCATGGTTCTCAATCATTAATCACCATCAATTTCTAATTTTTTTTCATTAAAACCTCAACTTTCTAAAAAAGGTTAATTAATTACTAATCCTAGTTATTCCATAATAATATCACGATTAAGATAAAAAAATTCAAAAAAATTCATCCCCAAACATGTGTTCTAATCCAAGAAATAATAACGAAAAACTTAAATTTCAAATTATTTACGAATTATCTAGTGATATTGGAAGAAATTTCTTGCATGAAAATCTAAGAACGCTGAATATAGGCATGAATATTCTCTATACTTTATCCATTGAATATTCTCTATTCTTTATCCCTTTGCAAAGACAATCACTATGAATGTGGATTTACAATGAATAGATACAAGTCTAACTCAACGACTCGATCCCCACGAGACTTGATGTTTTTCTGATCTTCAACCACTCCTCTCATAGTTCCCATGTAGAAATTCCTTTTTCCACGATACGTGCCCATAACACATGCCTTCGCGTATGTCTCGGTGTCCACCAATATGGCTTGTAACGTCGATAAAATCAGAACACGAACTCCTGCGCTTCTTCTTTGTAAAACCCAACAAAGTTATATGTAGAACAACTCTTCTTGGTGCATATAAGATCTTGTATACTCTAAGGATGTGTTTAACTTAGGAAAACCTTAGAAAATTCTGTGCATAAACGTACTAGTTCATAAACAGTTTTTTCCAAAATTCACACTTACGAAATATGAAGGAAACACGCCTATTTATATTTTTCTTGGGGCTACTTTGTGTTCAAGCAACTTTATCATGTACCTCGAATGAGATGTACATGTCTTTCGAATGACACGTCATCTCGCTCGAATGACTGGCCAGGTTGATTTGAGTGACGCATCGAAGTAGAGTTCAAAATAAACACAACTCGAATCCGTCCTTATCTGAATAAAATGAAGTGTAATCTATTTAAAAAACTTTTTAAAAATATTTTAAAAAATTTCTTATTAAAATAACATCCTTAAAATAAATTTCGAGTCCCATTAAAATTACTCATTCATACTTGAGTGATCTCGGAATGCAATTGAACTTGAAGACGAGTAAACTTTCACCAATTAAACATTCGACATAATTAATTCATTGAAGATTTACTGCAAACATATTTAATAAATTTCAACACGTCATAATTTGTGCGGGATCGTGATAATAAAAAATCCTATGATTCAAACGTGTTTTATTCCGGGAATAAGTCAAAACTATATGATGGACTCAATGGAAAATTTTGTCCTTACAAATCTCCCTCTTTAATTATTCCGCGACAAAACCAATAGTGAAATGCCTAAGCCAGTCTGCCAAGGCTTATGATGCCTAAATCCCATCCCATAAATCTAAAATAAGAAATTACAGGATATGACTAGTAAAAGATGGTCCGGCAGGCATGAACTGTCTCTAAATGTCTTAATGTGATGTAGACTTGAAATCTCGAATCTCTTACAACATACCTACACACATGAAATAGACAAATACCCAGTGAAGTGTGGAGGAACAAACGATATAAACCAATATGAAAAATTACAAATAAAAATCATTTGGTATGTGATCAAAACATGATACCAATATGTTAATAACAATTAAATCAGGATACCAAGCTCATCACACAAAATCTCCCAATACATTACATACATCTCTCCCCCTTTTTGTATCGAATAAACAACCAGTTGAAAGGATAAACAATATAGTGATATATCTAGCACAAACATAATCAATGAAATATATCTAGATAATCATGCAAATAACCAACTAATAATGATAAAAAATATCAATTCTAAAGCTAGGAAATAATAATCACACAATATGGATGAGCAATCCATGTAGGTGTGACTAAATGAAATCAATGAAGCAAAATATGTGATCAATATAAATCTGCATATAACAAAAAAGCAGAAGAAATTCAATAGTACCAAAAAAATATGTCAATTAAGAACAGGGTACTAAAATAGATGGAATTACAAAAATCCAGATATCACTCAAACCCAACCGAAGCATCGCTCGAATGATAAAGCCATGTATCTTGAATGACAGGCTTCATGTGACCAACAGTTCTCGCTCAAACGAGAAACTGCAACAATCACAGTTTGCGCAGAAAGTCATACAGTTTTTTCCGAGTGAAATTTTTTTGTCAAAAATCTAACTGGTAGGGGCTCAAAAATGCAAAACATTAGAGAAACAAAGAAAAACAACATGAGTTACATGCTAAAATAGTAATGATGTGCTAAAACATGTAGATGGAATGTATGGGTGTGAATTATAATAAATGAATCACAAGTCCAACACATCGAAACGATCAAGAAGCTCTAATTGATAGCTATAAATGATTAAACTTTATTTTAGCCATATATGACATTTAAAGTGTGATCTAAATGAACTAAACAATCAAACATGCACACAAATCCAAAATTTCGATGATTCAATAAGCAACAGTGTCACGACACGATTTTCAATGTTAGGATTCGTGGTGAAAACCTGTTTAAATTTATCCATTCAAACTCCCTCAAATATATATCATATTTTCTTTTGGAATGAACATAAACTAATTTGGCCCATATTTTCACATATGATTCTTTTTATTGCCTTTATTTTTTCATGGCTCTTTTAAATGGTGTCTTTCAAGACGAGTCAATTTTTCACCCTTGTAGCCCTTTCCCGTGAACACTCATCATTTTTTCAAATACTATCCTCATGCTAAATGGCTCTTATGTATACTTATTCATAGATGACAAAATTTAGATAAGAATGTCTCACTCAAATATGCAAGAGATGTCAAACATCATACAAACTCGTGCATGTGTACAAAGATAGAATATATACAAAGTCGAATCAAATTGCATATCAACTTCGAAATAACCCCATAATACAATGGTTAAGATCATTCTAAGCATCAATAATTCTGACCAAATGTCCTAACCACATGAATAATGAAATGAAGGGGGGTCCAAACACTCCAATAGGACACATCTAACATGTAAACTCAAAAAAAAAAAAACAAATCGAAAATCTTTTTGGTTTTTCAACATAAGTGACTCAAAAAAATGCAAAATCTTTTGTATTTTCTCAAAAATATTATAAACAAAAAATCTTTTTCTATTTTTCAAATAAGACTCAGTAAAAGAAAAATATAATACAAAATGATACACGTGTAATAACATTAGCAAGATATAAATGATGTTGCAAAGACTATCATATGACAAACATGGTAACACAACCATCCTTTAGATTTAGCATGGGAAGAATCAAGTGCAACCAAATGAGAACCATGAAGTTTTAGTCTTAAAGACATTAAATTCTATTTCCAAACCCAAGTAGGTGTAACATGACGGGTAGTAGTTTTGGAAGCCAACACGACTTTATTCCTAAACTTCCTAGGAGCATCCCTAAGGCCATAGCAAAAACGTCTAAGGTGACCTTTCCTACCGCAATGTGTGTAAGTGTAAAGACGATGGGAATGATTACCAAAATATTGACCATTGCTCATGTTCCTACTAGTCTCTCTCACACGGTTTGTATTGGCTTTGGGAATGGGATCAACTCTACTATCGTAGCCTATACCACACCTATAACTTTTGACTTGGACGGCGCCTAACATCATATACAACTTTTTTGACCAAGATTCCAGGTCAAACTTAGCCTTACTCGGGTCTGTCAATCTCTCCTCCAACTCACAAATCCTAGACTCAAGCACACGCCTAGACTCCTCAAACTCTAACAACTCCATTTTCAAGGTCTCCATCAAACCACGAAGATTATTTCACTCTTTCTCCATATATTTTATCTTCTCCCTAAGCTTTTTCTCCCGTACCTTAATATCCTTAATCAAAGCATCATTATTTTCTATGGTATGCTCATTCAACCTAGCTTGCGATTCAGAGTTTGCCTTTTTCACCTTAATCATTAAATGCAACTTGCAACCCTTACACATATACCTCCTCATCCTCACTCACTTCACCCATACTCACTTGGGATTCAACTGCCTCGAAAGTGTCATGCACATGAGAATCTTCGTGGGAAGATTTATCATCGTCGCTCACATGACATGCCACGAAAGCAACAAACTTTCTCTTATTGGGGAACTCTCTGCCTCTTCCATATCACTATCACCTAAGGAGTCACTATAAGCTATCGATTTCTTACCTTCTTTCTTAAGTCTAGTAGGACACTCGATAACTTTGTGACCATACCCCCTCACACCCAAAACACCTATCCGACTCAACCCTATTAAATTTCTCACTCTTATCCTTAGGGGTGGACTCAACCTTGTTGTTCTTGAATTTCTCAAACTTTTTGGCATTATTTGATTGCTTTTGAAACATAAGAATTTTTTTGAACTTTTTAGCCAGCAAGGCGACATCCTCAAAATCGGAATTGGAATTGTCATTCGAAACATTACCCTCCTCCTTTCTGGCTTTCAAAGTAATGCCCTTTTCTTTATTTGGCATTTGCTTGGAGGTAAACATATCGAGTTCATAGGTTTGTAACTCACCTACAATCTCTTTAAGTTTTATTGAATCAAGCATTCCTAAGGAGTTTAAAACAGTCACTTTTGCATCAAACCTATTCGATTAAGATCTCAAAATTTTCTTTATCACACGATTGTGGGGACCTTATCTCCTAAGTTAAATGACGAGTTGACAACACTAGACAACCTAGCATAAAACTCATCAAGTGACTCATTATCTAACATCTTAATCATCTCAAACTGTATAGTGAGGTTTTGTAGCTTAGACTCCCTAACCGTGCTATTGCCCTCGTGAGTAAGTGCAAGTGTATCTCAAGCCTCTTTTGATGTTCACAAGTCATGATTATATTAACCTCTTTCGGTGTGACATGTGAGGAAATTACGTGAAAACCTTTAGAGTTGTAAAGTGAAAGCCTATGTTCAGCCTTAGTCCATGACTCAATCAGTTTCAAACTAGTGACCTCACCCTATCGTGTGACTGGTGGTGTCCAACCCTTTTTAATCGCTAACCACGCACGCTCATCAATGGACATTAAAGCACTTCTCATTCGCATTTTCCATTAAGCATAATTTGTTTCATAAAAAATATTTGAACGAAAACTTTTAAAACCTCCAAAATTCATTATGAAAAATACAAGATATCAAACATAATAAAAATATGTTTCTAGCTCTGATGCCAATTTGATGGTCCTTTTTTATTTATTAAGAAGAGTTTATACCAAAAGTTATCCTACTACGTGGACCATTGATGTATGAACACGTGTTATCCATTTGGGCATTAATCTAAGTCAGCAAGGGTGAGTTACCGACCAACTGAAGGAATGCCAACCAACCGGTTAAAGAAGCGCTATCAACACCAGGAAAACTAACCAACAATGATAGTAAATTGCCAATAATTGTATACATTACTAACATTGTACATATGTAAATGCCTATGTTAAAAAGGGATTCCATCCTTTAATATTCCGACTCTTGTATACCCTCAAGGGGCTGTAAATACATTGTAAACTCTACATCCAAGGGACATGAGAAACGAGACAAGAATCAATTGAACAAGCCCAAGGAAAAACACAACAGTGGACGTAAGATTTTCCTTTAGCCAAACCACTTTAAAAATCCTTTGTCTCTTATTCTTATATTTATCTATGAACAATTAATTAGATCAATCTAGTTTTTTGCATCAATATATTGGTGTCGTATATTGGAACGTTTCTCTAATCGTTCCCATTCATTTAAACACTTAAATGGCTGATAATCCTGAATCAAGTTTTAGGAACGATGGCATTTCTCCCGTCGGTTCTCCCCCACCAGTAGCGAATGAATAACTGGAATTCTATCGAGTCTTGCAAAAGTCCAAGAGGCTATACAGGACACTATCAAGCAACTCGCGCAAACACTTCAAGCAGGAGTACCCCACTCTATCTTCCCATGGAAATATGCCACCACCACCACCAAGAGGTGGCAGGCGCAGTCAGCAAGAACTACAGGGGATACTTCCTATCGCCCAGGGTAAAATTCATTACTCAGGGGATGAGAATCCTTCAATACATACATAGTCCTACTCTCCAGAGTGGCTAAGTGCTTTAGATAGGCTAAGTCGTGGTTCTCCCTTCGATCGTTTGGGACCCAGGGGGAGCAGGAATATTCCTAGGGTAATGTCAGGAAACACTCGATGACCATCTAATCGAAGGGAAGGCTCTGTCCAGTCTAGATCGGACGCCCGACATACTTCTCAGGCCGAGCATTAATCCCAGGAAGAAAGTTTAGTGAACAATAGAGAAACAACGATTAGATATGATGATGGTAATAATGATTGAAAGGGTTTTTTCTAGAGATTAGAGGACATGTTAGGAGAGATGGTTAAGGACAAAAACCCACTACAAAGAAGATTTGCAAAAGGATCTCCCTTCCTACAAGCAATTGTGGATTTCCCCACTTCAGTAAAGTTCAAATATCTAGTGGTTACACCCAAATATGATGGAAAGTTGACCCGGTGCTCCATATAGAGCAGTACTAAGCAGTCGCTGATATTTATGCAATTCCCAATAAATGAGATGTAGAGCATTCTTTGGAATAATTACTGGATCTACCAAAATCTGGTACAATAGACTTCCTCGGGGATATATTTCTAGCTTCAACCAGTTGGTTGAGCTATTTATTAGTAACTCTTATTTTGGAGCCAATCCTATAAAAAGGGTAGCACATTTTCTCCATGTACGACAGAAGGAAAGAGAGAGCACCAGGGACTACATCACTCGTTTCAATAACGGGAAGATAGAGGTTGTGGATTATGAGGAGAAAATAACTATAACATCCCTTATGAGTGGATTGATTCCTGAGAAGATCTATTATACACTTGGTAAGAATCCCCCAAATACCATGGTAGAATTGATGGCCAAAGAAGCCAAAATTATGAATGTCGAGGAAGCAATGGTAGCCAAGCAAAGCTCGGGAGTAAAAGCTGAAGGAAAAAATGACAAGAAGGATCACAAAGGTTCCAAGGAGCACAAGGAGTTAAAACAAAAAGGAATTATAGAAAGTCTTAAAAAGTATAACATCTACACTTGACTAACCATGGACATTCATCATGTCTTAGAGGAGATCAAACATAATAAAGATGTGCGTTGGCCTGATAAGTTGAGGGGTTCCCCTACCAAGAGGGAAAAACTAAGTAATGTGAGTTTTATAGAGACCACGGTCATACGACAGATCGTTGCATTGCCCTTCAAAATCAGATTTAAACTCTCATTCGAAGAGGAAAATTCAATCAGTTTATTCATAGGCAGAATAACGAAGGAGCTCAAAACATATCAAAATCTCCTTACAGACCTAGAGAGGATAATCAAATGGCTCATGAAGATAACCAGGATGATGATCCCGACTTACCCAAAAAGCCTCGACAATCACAACGTGAGGTATTCACACTTAATTTTGGTTCTTTAGATTGCTAAATGATTATAGGTGGAGATGCAGGAGGAGGAAATCATACTACAGAGTGAAAAGCTTACCTTAAGGAGGATCAAGCTTGCTCGTACATACAGACGATTTATCTTGTCGAGGAAGATAGACCAAGGAAGGTTAACAAATACAAGCTGGTAATAGGCTTCTCTAAAAATGATCTCTCAAGAGTATTGTATCCCCATGACAATCCTCTAGTAATTAAAATCAGAAAGGATAATGTCATTATTTCCAGGGTGTTAGTAGATATTGGCATCTCGACAAATATCATGTTCTATCCTTGTTTTAGCATCCTAGACTTTAATCTAAGCTAGTTAGAGCCCTATCATCGATCGGTTATAGGTTTTGAAGGTGAGAAAGTCTTCCCTTTAGGAACCATTAAGATGGAAGCGGTGATTGGAACATGGCCAACCAGTTGAACAAAGAAAATCCATTTCTTTATAATGGATAAAAACGTCCATTCAACTTACAATATAATTATGCGAAGAATTAGGCAGAAGAAGTTCAAGGTAGTGCCCCCTACTGTCCATCGATGCTTGAAATTCCCAACTAACTTTGGCTTAGGAGTTGTGAAGGGTGACTAAAAGCAGCTCAGGAATACTACTATTCTTCTGCCGAGTAGGAAGATTTGGAGGAAATAAAGAGGAAAACCACCACTTACTAAGTGGATACCTCTTAACCTGATGAAGAATCTAAGGTTGAAACCTTAGATCCAAGGGAGGGAACTGAGCTGGTGAAGGGCCAGATTATGGAAGCAACATAAAGCATTGTGTTAGATGATGACAAACCAGGCCGCACCACTCAAATTGGAACAATGCTGGATCCTGTTCTTAAATAGGATTTGGTGAGATTCCTTAAATAGAGAAAACATGTGTTCTGATGGAGTCATAAAGATATGCTAGGAATTAATCCTATATTCCTTTTTCATGAGCACAACGTTAATAAAGAAGTCAAGCTAGTAATGTAGAGACGAAGAGTATTCATCCCTGAAAATAACCTAGCCATATAAGAGGAGGTTGAAAAGCTTCAAAAAGTCACCTTCATTATTGAGGTGAAATATCGAGATTGGTTGTCCAATGTAGTTATGGTCAAGAAGAAAAATAACAAGTGGAGGATGTATGTAGACTTCACAAATATTAACAAAGCACGCCAAAAGGATCACTTTCCTTTGCCCCGAATAACTCAACTTATCGATGCTACCTAGGGACATGAGTTACTCAGTTTTATGGATGCTTATTATGGTTATAATGAGATCCAAATAAAGCCTAAAGTCAGGGAGAGCATTTCTTTCACTCCCCAAGGAACTTACTGTTATAACGTTATGCCTTTTGGTTTGAAAAATGTAGGTGCTACGTATCAAAGGTTGGTGAATGAAGTCTTTGAGGAGAAAATAGGCAAAAACATGGAAGTTTATGTGGATGATATGCTAACAAAGAGTAAAAAAGTGTTTGATCATATTGTCGACCTCAGCCGGACTTTAGACCAACTGGAAAAACACCAGATAAGACTGAACCCGACCAAGTGCGTGTTTGGAGTGCAGGAAGGAATGTTCCTCGTGTACATAGTAAATCAAAGGGGAATTAAATCAAATCCAAATAAGATGAAGGCACTGATTGAGATGCAGTCCCCTACTTACAAAAAGGATGTACAAAGTCTAACTGAGTGAGTAGTAACTGTGAACAGATTTATGTCCCGAGCTATAGATAGATGCCTACTATTCTTTAAAGTGCTTAGAAAGAATTTCAAATGGAATGAAGAGTACGAACAAGATTTTTTGGAGTTAAAAAAGTACTTAGGGTCACTTCCCCTACTTTCTCAATCAATTATGGGGGGAAATTCAGCATGTACTTAGCTGTTTCTGAATCATCCGTGAGCTTTGCTTTGATTAGAGAGGAGAATGGAGTTCAAAATCCTGTTTATTACACGAGTAAAGCTTTTTGAGGAGCAAAAATCAGGTACCCTTTCCTAGAAAAGTTAGCACTAGCATTGATTGAAGCTTCTAAGCACATGAAGCCTTATTTTCAAGCCCATGCGACAGTAATGTACACCGATATGCCACTAAGGCAGGCTTTGCATAAGCCAAATAAGTCTAGAAGATTAATATATTGAGTAGTGGAATTATGAGAGTATGCTATTATTTATAAACCAAGGTCTTCTCTAAAAGGCCAAGCAGTAGCAGATTTTTCTTACCTTGAGATTCTCGAGAAATAAAATCAGCAGGCTGAGCAAGGATCCGAAGAAAATATATTGAAAGAAGTTGTTAATAATCAAGCTCCCGGGGAAATTTTACTAGAAGAAGACATTATCGAACTACCATATTCTTCTTCTCGAACACATGAGATGTCTAAAAAGTGTGAGGAAGCAAGGAGAAAAATATTCCACTATGGGATTTTAACAGACCAAGCATTTGATGACGATCTCCCAATATCGAACTTGTACGTTGATGGGTCAACTTGTGAAATAGGCAGTGGAGAAGGTATAATACTTAACACTCCTGATAATATTGATATTAAATATGCCCTACGATTTCAATTCCAAGCCTCAAATAATGAAGAAGAATGCGAAGCTCTCCTTGCGGGCTTAAGTTTAGCTCAATCACTGAATACTGAGGAAGTTGTGGCACATAGTGATTCCTAGTTGGTAGTAAATTAATTATTGAGATTTATGGAGCTTAGGAGTATAAATGAGGATTTGATAATCATTTTTATCATTATAGACATGGGTCCATCTTGGATGGATCCCATCAGAGCCTATATTAAAGAAGGAACTTTGCCAGCAACAGACATAGTTGAAGCCAAAGGTTAAAGTATAAAACTGCCAAATATGTGCTAGATAAAGGTGTTTTGTATAGGAGAGGATTGGCAACTAATTTACAGCGCTGCATTTATCCATCAGAGGTTCAACACCTAATTGAAGAAGTACATGAAGGAACTTGTGGACCTAACATAGCAGGAAGAACACTTATGCAACGAATAAGTGCGCAAGGATACTGCTAGCCAGCAATGCGAGCAAATTTTGCAGTTTTTTTCTAAAAAGTGTGACAAGTGACAAAGGTATTCCAATAATTGCAAGACTCCACAGGTTTCTCTCACCCCAATCACTTCACCTTGTCCATTTTTCATGTGGGTCATAGACTTAGTCGGGCCACTGTTGATCACCCGAGGAAGATTCAAGTACTTGGTTGTTGATGTGGACTACTTTATAAAGCGGGTTGAGGTAGATTCATTGATAGACATGCCTTATGAGAAGGTCTACCAATTCATTTGGAAGAAGATTATTTGAATATATGGGCTACCTTATGTATTCATCACCGACCATGGGATGCAATTTGACAATGATGAATTTGCTGCTTATTATGCTCAGTCCAAAATCCAAAAATTACATTCTACTCCAGATCATCCTTAGAGTAATGGGCAAACTGATTTTACAATTAGAACTCTTCTAAATGATTTGAAGAAAAGGCTTGATGGTGCAAAGGGATAGTGGATCAATGAGCTATACTCTGTCTTTTGGGCGTACCGAATAACCCTGAGGACTGTAACTGGAGAATTCCCATACATGTTAGCATTTGGGACTAAAGCAGTCATATCTGTCGATTTGGGTCTTCCATCCCATAAAGTTTTAAAATTTAACTCTCCTATAACTAATCTAATGCCAAGATTGGATTTGGATATGTTGGAAGAAGTGTGAAAAGATGTTGCCCTAAGAAATGCATCTTACCAGCAGCGAACAACTCGATTTTACAATAAACAGATGAAGCCGACTAACTTAAAGGAACGAGATTATGTGCTAAAAAAGGTTCTGCAGAAAAGTAATAAACCCTATCGTATTTTAGTAGTCATTCGACCTAAAACTTATCGGATTGAGACTTTGGAGGGGGAAGAATTCAAGAATCCGAGGCATGCTAAGCATCGTAGAAAATATTACCTGTGATGTAATTAATTGTACTCAGTTCAAAATCAATTTTTAGTATCAATAAAATGATATTTCCTATAATTTCTATTTTTCAAAACAAATTTTTTTGGAGTACTAGTGCTATGCACTACACTACCTATACTTGAACTATATACTTGATCTGGAATAGTCATGAAGCTTGAAAGTTGCTAGAAAAACTTCAAAATGTTGCTCGACACAAGAATCTTCTTCAAAATGTGGCTCCTCAACATCAGTAATAAGTTGATCGGCACAAGCAAAACTTGATTGACAGCATACTAAATGGGATATTATGACCTCAAGATGGTCAACAAGTATAAGGATAAAACAAGATCTTTATCCTACTGGGTAAAGTGCAGGAAGAACGTTGCAAAGATTCATCAAGAGGAATATAGGCACATATTCAACATACGCCTGGTCACACCACTGGTAACTAATATAGAAAACTTAAACACTTGGGTGTGTTAGTAAAACCTTTGGAGACACATGGGTAACTAGCTTGAAATTTAGATTTTAATCTAAGTATGCTAGTAGAACCTATGTATTCATTGGTAATTGATGCTAAATTTAGATGTTAATCTAAATGTGTCAATAAAACTAATAAAAAGTAAGAAAACAGTCACATTCAATGATTAACCGGATAAGTAGATCAACTTTGGAAACTGGTTCCATGCCGACCGGAGGATCATTTAAAGTGTAAGGAGAATCGATGAAATCGAAGTCTTGAAGCATTCTCCTATTGCTACTGCTTGTCCGATCTAGCAGATGAGGAGGTTGGAAGATTTCCATCTCGTCATGCAGCCCATAATCTCCCATATATTTAGAAATTAGGCATTAGGGAATTGTGTTGAGAGGAATCCAGATAACATCCTATCTGAAAGAGGGTCTTCAAGGTTGAGCAACCCAGGATCATACCAGTTCCATAGTTTGTTATCTTGTTCCACCTTCAACACTATTAGGCAATTGGTCCAACCCCATTTGTAGCCTCCATTTTGGGCATGTTTAAACCTAACATCAAAATGCCCCAAAGCTTAATTATACCCTTCCATCCAGATCTCTCTAAGTTTCTTATGAAACTGAAAGGTTAACCTCTCAACTTGATAATGCAATTTCTTCAGCACTCCATCCTTAGCTTGCAGTCGAGAAGACATTAGTGGAAAGTTGCTGGGATTGAGTTTAAAGCTTCTGGTACATCTCAGTAAGGGATTTATTTTTTGCCTTCAGCTGGGAAGCTTGGTTAGCAAGCGTTTACTGAGTCCTAGCGTCATCTGTAGTACCTTGGTCAGGTTTAATTTTTTCTCAGGAAGAAGATGCGGACTTGGTCATTTTTAGCTCTTCCAATTCTTCCCTTAACCTGGAATTTTCACCCTCCAAGAAAGAATGTCCTTCGACTATAGTAGTAGCAGTAATAGAAGAAGAATTTAAGGCATTTAACTAATCTCTTAAATTATTTTTCTCCTCCTCCAACAGTTTGGCAATGGCTCTAGCTTCCTCCACTTCATGGTTGAGCAAAAGGTCCTGTCTTTGAAAATGAGAAGCAAATTTTTTCAACTTCTCTTCAAAGTCCCAACCTTCACTCAAGGCCTTGTACTTATTCTCATAGTAAACATGAAAAAGAGCCTTGGCCTCCTTATGGCCCTCTTGCGGCACTTCAATCCTTTTATAATAGGCAAAAATATTGGCCACTACCCCGATCTAGAAGGCATTTCAAATAAACCTCATAGTCAACATGCAAAAAAGCCTTAGCCTCCTTATGGCTCTCCTTAAATAGCTCAATCATTTTATAGTAGGTAACATTATTGGCCGCTACCTGATCAAGAAGTCATTTCAGATGAAGGTAGGCTTCTTTTGCTTGCTCAGACACACTTTCTCCGAGAAACTTTAGTAGCTCTTCTTTGGTCAGAGATAGATGACCTGTTTTAAAAAGTTTGTTGCATCTCTTGAGTATCTTGGATTTAGTAGAGGAGAAGTATTACATTTTATCCATGAACTATTAAGAGCAAGAAAAATATCCAATCAACAATAGTGTGCAAAGTGTAGATAAAAGACAAGAAAAAAAGGAAGACAATTTCTTTTCATTGATAAACTATTAAGTACAAATACATTAATAAAAAGAAAAGAAAAATAACAATTGTAGAAGAAAAGAAAAACAAATGCTTCTCAAATAGATCTATGCCTTATTCATGTTTGGAGTAGGCTCAGCAGAATTAGAGGCATGAGCAGGCAGAGATGGATGGCTATCAGTTGAAGGAGTAGAGGCGTCAGCAACTTGGTGGTGGTCGGTAAAATTCAACACCATAAGGGATTCACTTGCACCCCCATCATCTTCAATCTCCTCATCCATATTAGGAGGAGATCCTAGGTTATATCTAAGCAAGAGTTTAGAATCCTGAGGGGTGCTGACCTCCACCAGGGCTAATGACCAACCATCCTTGAAGCATTTTTTCTTCGCAAATTCAATTTGCAAAGAAGCAGCCCCAATAGCTTTGTCCCAATCCTTGTTGAAACCAGCCTCCTTGTACTAGGGCCTTTTTGATATCCAAATCCTTTTACAGCTGGGTAATCTTAGCCCTCTCTGTAGTGACCAAGGCTTTTTTAGCATCCAAGTCTTTTTGTAGATCAGTAACCAGGTCGAGAGCAGCCACTGCATATTCTTCTATAAGTTTTATTTTCTTCTCTAATTTTTTCTGCTCATTAGATAATGCCTGGGAGGCAAGCATTGACTTTTTAAGATCATAAAAATATTCTTCAACCTCATGAGAGGAAGAACGTAAGGCATCATCCTTCTCCAACATGTTATTGAAGTCAACAAGAAACTGCAAAAAGGAAACAAGATGAGTTAATGTCAAACATATCAAATAAAGAAATAAAGAAGGCAAAGGAAATTACCAAAGCTTGGCTTTGAGCAGCCCTTTTAAAAATTTTTGATTGGGGCAGTGCAGCTGCAACACCCCTATGGTCTGAAAATGTACCAGACTTTATTAATTGTCTGGCTAAACCAGGGCTAAGAGCCTTTAGTGGGCAGGAAGCAAATAAATAAACCAATCCTTATTGGTCGGTGTTGACCAAAGATCCTTCTGTCAGTTTCGAAGGGATTACTATTTTTAACAATTACTCTATTCTCAAAATCTCTAATGGAGTCAGGAAGGCTAACTATTATTGCTTTGTTCACTGCCTAGTTTTCAAATAAAAAGTGGTATCACTAGTTACCCACTTATAGCAAAACATAATTTATGAGATCCCTAAATGAGTCAAATGGAGTTGGTTTAATCTATATACCCCATTAACTACTCTCCAGTTTTTGGGGGCTACCCTAGCTATAATGACATCAATATATTGGCAAAATTCAAGACAAAATGAGTTTGGGTGAAAAGTAAGCCCACATTCAGCAATAAAAATGGAGGGAAACCAGTGACCCCAGCTAATGAGAAATGATCATCTAGAAAACTGAGATGTTCTAGTTCTACCCATGAAGGGATATTTCATTCATTTCTGAATTCATCAAGAGAAGTAACAGGATAAACCATGATTGATGAATAAGAAAAACATAAGGGAAAAGATTCTTACAGAATTTAAGGATTCAACAAGAACTTAAAAACAGAGAATGATTACATAATAGAGAGAGAGAGATCTTAAAGACATAACGGCATAAAGAACTCATAAAGTTTGAGGTAAAAGACGATCGTGGCTTTTTTCGCCTTTATAGGTTACCTCGAAAATTGAAAAGGTAATGATTAAAAGGAAATGTCGATTGAACTATTGGAGGCTAAAGACAGAAAAGACATATTTACCCAAAAACGATTCACTAAAGTTGTGGATAATTACAAAATACCATACACATTATGTGCCAATAGTTAAAGGCATTAAATTTATAATTATGGGAAGTCGATAACCGACCAAACCTCAAAATTAAAGCCCAATAACTTTCAGAGCTAAATGTTCCATAGTCTTGTATAAACCTCAAGCATGAAAGATTGAGGGCTTTTGTTAATACGAAAAATTATCTTACTACGTGGACCATTCATGTATGAACACCTGTTATCCATCTTGACATTAATCCAAGTCAGAAAGGGTGAGTCACCGACCAACTGAAGGAATGCCGACCAACCGGTTAAAGAAGCCCGACAAACACCAGGAAGACCGACCAATAATGACAATAAATCGCCAATAGTTGTATACATTACTAACATTGTAAAGATGTAAATGCCTATGTTATAAAGGCATTCCATACTTAAATATTTCGACTCTTGTATACCCTCAAGGGGCTATAAATACATTGTAAACTCTACATCCAAGGGACGTGAAAAACGAGACAAGAAGTAATTAAGCAAGCCCAAGGCAAGACAAAATAGTGGACATAGGCTTTTCCTTTAGCCGAAACTCTTTAAAAATCCTTTGTCTCTTTTTCTTATATTTATTTATGATTAATTAATTAGATCAATCTACTTTTTTGCATCAATAAATGGAAAGTGTTTTAAGGATGACAAAATAAATTTCTCTTTTTGTGAAAAAACATTTTTCCAATTTTTCATTCGCACCAAGCTATGAACAAATTTAACTAAACCAAATTTTATCTTGATTAATCCTAACGTCGATCTAATGATTAAAGAAAGTAAAATAAAGTAAATAATATTCACAATGCCGGATGCACGAGTAACCACAACGAAAAAAAAAATCTCGGAGGGCCCAAGCCAGACAATCACTATGAATGTGGATTTACAATAAATAGACACAAGTCTTACTCAATGATTCAATGCCCACAAGACTTAACGCTCTTCTGATCTTCAACCACTCCTCTCACAGTGCCCACATAGAAATTCATTCTTCCACGATACTTTTCCACTATACACGCCTCCACGTATGTTTTGATGTCCACCGATATGGCTTGGAACTCCTACGGAATCGAAGCATGAACTCCTTCGCTTATTCTCCACAAAACCCAGCAAAGTTCTATGTAGAACAACTCTTCTTGGTGAATACAAGATCACTATTGCATATACTAATGAAAACACGGATCTTGTAAACTCTATGGATGTATTTAACTTAGAAAAACCTTAGAAAACTATGTACATAAATTTACTGGTTCATAAACAATTTTTTTCAGAATACACACTTACAAAATCTGAAGAAAATATGCCTATTTATATATTTCTTGAGGCAGATGCTCGTTCAAGTGACTTTGGCCTGTCTCTCAAACATGATGAATATGTCACTCGAACGACATGGTATCTCGCTCGAACGACTGGTCAGGTCGTTTGAGCGACGCAACGAAGTAGAGTTCAAACTAAACACAATTTTAATCCTCCTTATTAGATTAAAACAAGTGTAAACTATTTCAAACACTTTTAAAAACATTTTCTTATTAAAATAACATTCTCAAAATAAATTTTGAGTCCCATTAAAATTATGCATTCATACCTAAGTGATCTCGAAATGCAATTGAACTTGAAGATGAATAAACTTGCACCAATTAAACATTTGGAGTAATAAATTCCTTGAAGCTTTGCCACAACGTCTTCAATAAATTTCAACACCTCATAATCTATGTGGGATTGTGTCAATAAAAAGCTTTCTATGACTCAAACATGTTTTGTTCCGGGATTAAGTCAAAACTATACAATGGAATAAATTGGAAATTGTGTCCTTACATATTCTATTTCTAATGGCCAATTCAAATGTCAACCATATTTTAAAATTTTATGGAGTCGAATACTTGGAGGAACAAAACCTAATTTCTACCCCTTTTGAGGTCCATCCAGTTGAAGTTCCTCCAGTTGCTATTATCAAAGAAACTTACCCAGCTGAACAAGTTCCCACGAGTTCAATAATGGTTCCTGCTCAGATGACCTACCTCATTTTCAGACTTATGGAGTTTTTGCAAATTCAGTCTGGAGAAACAATGTTTCGTTCTATGACATATCCGAGCTCTTTCTCCCCCCCCAGTAGCACCACATATTTCTCAATTAACTTGAACACATGTTTTATCAACATGGCCTCTTATTCCCTCTTCTACCAACCTTGCTCTTGTTGTAACCAACCATTGTGGAACCTATTGTTGCTATTATTACACTAATTGTTACTCTATCGACAGTTAAGGCAATGGTGGGAAACGGTCCATCTTTGTAAACCATTAAGGATGTAAAGAAAGAAATGATGAAAATTTTAGCATGATCCTGATAAACTGTTGGTGAGGTTACCTCCATTTATGACAATTTTTTTACTCCTTATCCCGAAGAGTAGAAACGGCGAACCTTACACAACAAATTATATTCTCCTAATCTTTGAGAAGTTTAATAGGAAGGGGTACAACCCAAAAAATCACATAAATATTTTTTTGAGCACCTTGGTGGTAATTGAAATAATAAAATATTACTCCTATGGGAGTTTTCAAAATCCCTTAACGATAAAGCTTACACTTGGTACTCCCACCATGCCATAAAGAGTCTGGCAACGTGGGAGGATATGCACATTCTATATTTTTTATGGTATAAGATGAATATACTCTAATCCAGCTTGCTCGAGAGAGGCAAAACACGGGGAGGATGTGATGGCCTACATCGAGAGATTTAGGAAAATTTCTCTCAATGTAAGATAAGATTACATGGAGAGATAACTACTAAAACTTTGTGTAGAGGGGTTCCACCCTTAATATATTTATCATTAGATCAATGAAACTCATGAAGGGACATTCAAAGCCTTCATGAAAGATGATAAAAACATCTCATAAGTGGTTCTTCCCAGCCCAGTCATAACAAATGTTGTAGTCAAGAAACCAAAACCGCAAGTTGGAAGAAGAGGCCAAGCTCCTTGACTTAACTACACATATAGAGCCAAAATAATCAAAGGTAGCGAAGAGGTAAAGAAAAAGAACAAAAAGAGGAAGTTAGACTGGGAGGATCCACTTACTTTACCTTTGAACTTTGAAGAAGAAGTGAGATGATGCAATACAATAATGGTACGAGGTTTGGTTTATCCTCCTAAGAATTCACCACAATATTCCATAGGATTAGACGTTCAAGCCGACCAAAAGTATTGCCAAGACCATTACAGAGTTTGCATCCAATGACATTATATAATATGCATAAGTGTTGTCTCGTCCATACAACACCTTAAAAAAGACTATTATGGGCTCATCCTTCAAAAAAGACCAATGCACTCACCTATGTCCATCTGACCAGTCTTATCCCACATATGTCTCATCCCACGAAGGACTCATATAGTTGACATCCAAGAAATCTATCAGGCTCCCGAGTCTCATCTCGTAGCAAATACCAACCTCCTCTATTTACATGTGCGTTGGCCTCAAATAACACCAATTTTATAAGACAATAATCTTAGTCTTTGATGGGAACGTAAGTCGCATATGATCACCCAGTCTCGTCTCGGCCTATAATATGGCGTAGGGCTCTAATAGTCTCATCTCAGACCTTCTACCTCCAACATGTTTTACAAGCATTGGAAGCATGACAAGGGCATTTCATGCATACTTACACAAATCCATTATTGAAGATTAATAAATCATGTGAATGAACATTCTTCATGATGATCTTACTCTTTATACACATAGCTGACACTCTCCCACTAGCCAAGACCTCATCTAGGTATGTAATGCATGCTTGGGGTGACACTGCACACCCCAGCCTATATAACTCATACTTTGTATTCTTCACTTGGATCGATATTTAGAAAGACTATTATTACTCAGTAGAATTGAGTTGAGAGAGACAAAGCTTGAGTGTTCATCTTCCATGGCCAGTGCCCTATTATAGTGAAACCCATCTCATACTCTTACAGTGGACATATGCGAAGTTCGAACCATTTAAATACTCCTATTCATATATTTTCTCTCATAAATTCTGAGAGTTTATTTGAACCTTTATAGTTTAGTTACTTAATACCCATGCCCTCGATTTTATCTATTTCCTAGTAAAGTTGTGATTATGAATAAATATTGAGATTTAATCGCCCTCATAACCTTCATGCTCACCTAATCAAATTTTTTATAACATAAAGTTTATTTAAAGGAAAATATAAGTCGTTCAAATAAGGGTCCTTCTCATTCGAATGTGAGGTTTGAATGAGTTTTAAACGTTCTTCTCACGACTTGAATATGGTCATTTCCTCACTCTCTCTTGAATCTTATTAGAAGTATTAGTTCAAACGAAGTCGCATGTCGTTCGAACAACGGGTCCTTTCTCATTCGAAGGAGGTACTTTGCAAGCTTATATTCAATCTAGTTTTTAACCTCGTCAGAACCTCGCTAGATGGTTTGATAAAATGAGGAGGGATATCATTCGAATGTGATCAAATTTCATTTGAACGACCGCAACTAAACTTTTAAAATTCGCATTTTCCTTACGTGTTGTCGCATTTTAGGCCCATAGATTGATGATGTGTCAACATCTGAGAGGACCTGACAATTAAAAACATGTATAACATGTGGAGCATAAGGGTTTAAATGATTTTATGGGTCTTTCTGGGGTTAGAAGAAGACAAAAAATGTGGGTCATTCCTCGCTATTGTTATCAACATCTCTCTCTCTCTCTCCCTCTCTCTATTCAAGAGTTCATCTTTTTCCCCAAGCTTTTTCCACCATAGCCACTCATTTCCACCACTTTGAAACACCATTATACATCACTCTCAACTCTTGTTCTTCATCCTTAAGCATTATCAATGGAGGAAGTGGATAGAGCCAGTCTAGTAGGATGAACTTTGAAGCATATTGAAGAGCTTTTGGGGTCTTTGGAGTTAGGAGCTTCCATAGTTATCTTCTCATTGTCTCATCTTAAAACTTTGAGGTAGAGTTTTCCTCTTCCTCAAATTTTAAGTTTTTTACCTATGAAAAATGTGTAGCATGCATGGGAGATGATATTTAATGCCAAAAATGAAGTTATTTGTTATCACATCAAAGTCTTGTAAAGATGGATTTCATAAAGAAGACAAACCTTAAATGGGTATTTTATGAATAAAATGAAATTTTTACCTTGAAATATGGAAGAAAGTAGGAAAATATGTAATTTAATTATTCATATCTTGTTTAGTGCATTGTGAGTAATTTCTAGGCTTGAAATACTCTTTAACATGTGTAGAATCATGTAGTAAGAGAGAAAATGGAAAATTAGACTTGATAAATCATGTTGAAACGAGTTTTATGAGGAAATAATTCAATGTAGAAAAACATCCCTAAATATGTGTTATAAATACTGTGAGAATTAGAAAAATGATACTTGAAGTCATGTGAAAATAGGGCAAGTTATGGACATCTGGTTAAAAATGGTCATGAATGATTAATGGTATTTTATGTTGTAAAACATAAAATAATAAACATGATTTTTGACATAAAATCATAAAAAGGAGGGTTGGAAAGTAAAATGTTGGGTTTTAGTGCCATCAGGAATTAAATATATTTTTCACAAAGTTATAATGAAAGAAAGAGCAAAATGGTGATTTTGACCAACTTGAGGGTCTTAGTGGTTAGACTCCTTGTTATACCTTATCTATTAGTTTTAGGGAAAAAAAGATAAAGTATATAAAATGGCACATAACAAGGTGAAATGGTGATAATATCGTAGAATGATAAAAACGGTGTAATGGAGGAATAATGTGGACAATAGTTAAAATGTTAACACACATTAATATGGACTCAAAAGATACCATAATAATTAATAAGGGATCGGAGCCCTCAAGTAGAACCGAAATCACAGGCAAGAGCAATTGTAGCATATCCATCAGTATGGAGCCGGTTAAAGTATGCAAATATTGGAAGATTTCGAGAAAAGACAATGGAAAATGAAAATGATAATGGTTGTGCTCGAAAATGCATAAGTAAGACAACCTAATGAAATGAAATAAATGGAGACTAATGAATAAAATATTGTTAATAGTCTCTAGACCCAGTAAAGTGTGGTAGGAAATGGGTTTGTGTGCGTATGAGATCATCACTCGGGTGCATTGCATAGTAGTTGCATTAATACTTTCTAAATTGTTAAATGTTTTCGAAATTGATTAAAATATATTTGATATATATAGTATTTTTGGAGAAAATGTATAGCTTAATATTACCCACCCTGCTGAGCGTTCGTTCACCACATCTTTTTTTATGTTAAAACTCCCACCCCACCCCAATCTTCGAGTAGGGACATAGGGAAGGGCGTGAGTAAGGCTCAAGAGGGAAACCAATGTCATTAATGCTCTGTAATTTTATTTAAAATATATTGAACTACTAGTAATTTGCGACCTTAAACACTTTTATTCAGGCATTTGGCCATGGTTTGTAATAATATAGGGATGCATGTGGTTTATTTATTACTTAATTGGTATTTCGAATTAAATAGAATTTTTATAAATAGACCTTCTAAATTAACTTAATTACTTAAAGTGGTCACTTCCTTTCCCAACTTAAATCCGGTAAATTAATCTTTAATAAATGATGCAATTAAAAGGGTTTTTCTTAAGTTATAAAGTTGGACTTTCTCCCTCCCCCTTTAACTCCTTAACCGAGTGCGGGTTTACCCAATGGTGACACAAACCCGGATCGGGGAGTTACAAATTACATTTGTGCAAAACCAGTGTCTAGGTTAAATCCATTGCATGATATTTAGTAACATTAATATGGATGCTTCTGTGGGAATGACTTTTGTTGTTGTCATCTTGATATTGGATATCTAATTCATCATTGGTAGTGATTTAAGTCCACCATTATTGGATATTAATCATCATTGAAAGAGCTTGGCTGGAGGAGTTCATCAACTTGATTTTTGGTTCATCCTATTTTATGGTTTTTGCACTTTTTTTGTTGTTATGCTCTATCTGATCAGTGATGTCTTTTGATCCACTGCCAAATGCCGGGACAATTTATATCTAACCACCCACTTAATGTTAAATGACCGATATAATGGAGTCACTTAGGTCTCTTGTGTCCAGTCAACAACAAATGCAGTACCAGTTCTTGGCTTTCATCTAAGATATATGATCCGGATGCCAAAGGACCCGACTATGAACCTCATCACTTTGGTCGATGTGAGAGGGGTTGAACAATTAGCAACTAGCGGACCACCCCTAAATGCAGCCAAAGAAGTCACTACAATCTCAATTGAAGAGAAAATTGTGGACAATATCCCCTTCACCTCTGTAAGGAGGTGCAAGGCAGAATAAAAGACTTTCAATGTCAGGGGGAGGAGAGATAGTGGGACTATGGTGAGAGGTATAAGATGACAGACAAATCGTATCGGACAGGTGAAACCCATGATCCTACTCATCAAGGTAAAATCATTTATTACACCCGCCAGGGTCATCAGAGGGACAGTGCATTGGCCAAGCTAAGTAGAGGATCAAATTTTAATTCTCTCGACCAACGAGAGCGTTGTAGCGAAGAGATCATCCTAAACAACATATGCGGGACAAGAATAACTGGTCGTCTCTGCTAAGCTTGGCCAAGACACCACCCAAACCATAGGAGTTCAAATAGGTGAATAGCGTATAATGGAATCCAAACAAATGTTCCACTTGTAGGGTCATCTTTGAAGTGGAAGGATAGGGTGACAACATCGTTGTGTAATAGAAACCATGGAACAACTCAATCCAGAGGCTAAAGGACAAGACCAACTATCTAATAAAAATTCGATACCCTAGTCACATGGGATATATGGAGGGATCTTCCTTTATACCAAGCGTTATTAATTATTCGACACCTAGAAAGTTCGAACCACTAATGGTACTACCCACATAACATGGGTTCACATATCTCGTTCATCATATAGATATATATTAATCAGTGGCCAATATATATTCCACTTCAAATGAGATGAGGTGCCAGGCATTTTCCAGCACTGTCACTGGTACTGCCCATACGTGGTTCACCGGTCTGCCGAGGGGAACTATAGAATTTCACAAATCTGACTAACAAATTTGTTCATAACTTATGTTTTAGCATGAAGCTCGCAAAGTGTGTGACTCACCCATTAAATGTTCAACAAGGAAAGAATAATGCCTAAAGAGATTTCATATCTTGTTTTAACAAAGATAAATTAGAAATTGAGGACTAAGATGAGAGAATTACTATGAAAACCTTCATTAGTAGGCTCCAATCGGGGAAACTCTATTGGTACCTCTCCGAAGATTCCCTAAAGTCCATGACGGAACTTCCATCCAAGGCCAGGAGAATGACAAATATGAAGGAGGCCATGGAGGCCAAAAGAGGAGACAAAGAGAGATGGGTGGAAATAAATCCATGCAAGGTAAGATAAGGAAAATGTTATGTATATTGATGAGACGTGGCGCGTGGTTGTTCTCCCGGGAGAAGACTATCTTTTTTTCTACTTAGCTTAGGATATTATTGCCATTTTTTATTTTTAGTGTTTAATTAGTTTCCAAACATGTTTGGGGCTAATTAGTCAATTTTAGTTATTAGTTGGCCTTTTTACTCTTTTGGATCTTAGCTTTGTTAGCAAGCTAATATCTCCTATAAATAGGCCCTTGACCTTCATTTCTAATCAGACTTGAATACTAAAAAAATAATATAGAGAGAGAAATAGACTCTTTTTCTTAGTTTATTTTATTTAGTGTATTTAGTTGGTGTATTGTAGTTAGTATTTGGTAGGTAGTGTAATAGTAACGCTTCCGCATTCTTGATTCACATAAATTGGTATTAGAGTTGCATTTGTTCTTAGTGTTGATCCGCGTTTGTTCTTGGCGGTGAGGTACATTTGTTCTTGGTGTTCATTTTGGTGCATGAAGCGTGTATCGAGTTGAGATTCCAACTCGGGCAACCCTTCAATCAGGTAGATTGATAAATTTCCAAATGGAAATCAGGTGGATGGAAACCCTAAAATCCATCGCCGCTAAAATAGGGAAACCAACCTTTTTAGCCACCTCCACCCCCACCCTCCACCATCACCTTCCTCCACCTCCATCTCCTACCACCACACAACTACCACAAAGTCTACATGAATCTCCGTCTTTAATTTTTTTACCAAACCCTAAACCCTTTCCCTTTTTAACCCAACATAGCCCCACCCATTTTACCCCATTTTCCTTTCTTTTTTCACTCATTAATGCCCAACCAAAATTTAATTCAACAAAAATGGGCTTCCCTACTCCAATCCAATCCCCCACCCCTATTTGACCTCAAATCCGGTCAAAATTAGTCTTATGGACTCTGTGTGACACAACATATGACTTCCATAAAAATGTATCCCACTTGGGATCCATTTCCTACCATTTTCCATTTTGGGTTCAGCTTTTCGGAATGTCATCGTCTTAGTCTGCTTGTTTCGCTATCATACTCGTAAAGGTGCGATCGCCGGAGTTACTGTCTAGTCAGATTCAAGGGTCCACCACACTAAGTTACAAGCATGTACTTATGGTGTCGAGAAGGCTGATATGGTCATCAATTTTTAGTTGCTCAGATTTTGTAGAGGGACATCGTCGAGATTTGTGTTTATTAAACCCATTATTGATGAGGTTCATACACATGAGACAAATTCCAATTGGGATGCCCACTTTTTGTTGATTTTGATTGAGGTCCAAAGCTTTTCTTGGTTCATATCATGTGGCATTGATGAGTCACCCTACATGCTCGAGGATGAGCTTTTTCGAAGACGGGGATAATGATGTGTATTAGAGACACGTGGCGCATGATTGTACTACCAAGAGAAGACTATATTTTTTCTATTTTAGTTTTGGATATTATTGTCATTTTCTTTTAGTTTTAGTGTCTAATTAGTTTTCAAATATGTTTGGGGATAATTAGTCAACTTTAGTTATTAGTTGCCCTTTTTAGTCCTTTTGGTTCTTAGCTTGGTTAGCAAGCTAATCTCTCCTATAAATAGGCCCTTGGCCTTCATTTATAATCAGAATTGAATATTAAAAAAAGAATATGTAGAGATAAATAGACTGTTTTTCTTAGTTTAGTTTTATTTGGTGTATTGTAGTTAGTATTTGGTTTATAGTGTAATATTAACACTTCCTCATTCTTGTTTCACATCAAAAGGATAAAGAGGGGATGAAGAAGTCAAATGATTAGAAGTTTGTGAAGTACACCCCACTAAAAGTTAGTCCCGATCTCATTCTAAGCAAGATCAAAGACGATGAAGAACTTCGATGTGCAGAGAAATTGAGAGCTTCTTCCGACAAGATGGGCAAGAGTAAGTGGCGTGAGTTCCATCAGGATCACATCCACATAACCAATAAGTCATTCACTCTAAGGAAAGATATCTAAAAATTGTTGAAGCAATGATAGCAAAAAAAATATATCGAGAAGGGTGGGATCCGAGACAATAATAGGAAAAGGTATTCCTCATTAAAAGACGACATGCTAAGGAAGAAGGAGATGCAAGTTAATCGAAATGAGCCATAGTCGGATGATGGTGATGATGATGATGAGGACGGCCCTGATCTTTAACAAAAACATGGCACAGTTAGAGCTAACCTTCAAAGATCTCCTCTGATGTAAAAATGATATCTGGGGAAATACCAGGCGGAGGAGTGGATTCGGTTGACAAAACGTCCCACGTTGTTGAGGCCAAATCCATACCAAAAAGGGTGGACCTAACTATGATGAAATTCAATATAAAGCCAAGAAAATTGAAGAAAGTGGACATGGAGAGTCTTGTAGTAGGGTTATTCAAGTTGGACTTCAAGGGGATACTATCTTCATGGTTACAACATGTCTCATATCCTAGCGATGTTGGAAGCCCATTCAATGTCTGGTGTTGGGATTTTTTCAAAGGCCTCACACTCAGCAAGAAAAGACTCGTCCCATGTCAATTACCAATTATTAGATTCATCAAAAATAAGCTCCATCTATTAAGAGTGTTTAAAATCGATGTCTGCATGGGAACCTAGACGAGATGCTTGTCCAGGAGGATAAACATTTTTGTGATGGATGAGAATATCTTCTCGGCCTACAATATCATACCGAGGAGAGTGGCTTTGAAAGAATTTGATATTGTGTCCTCCACTGCACATCAAATGATGAAATTCCAGACACCTTATGAAGTAAGGTCAACGATGATCAAGTGGAAGAACGTGAATGCTACTTCACCCTGACTGCAGAAAAATAACCTCAAAAGAGGAAGACCACATCTTAAAACATCAACACTTTAGACCCAAGAGACGAGCAAAGATAAAAAAAATGAGGGCTTGCGAAAAAGTAGAATCCATAATTCTCATTGAGGACGAATAAAAAAACCCGTTCAAATCGGCTTGTCCTTTGAACCATCAATAAAGAAGGAACGGGTTGAACTTTTAAAGAAAAGGCAAAGTATATTCGCCTAGAGTCAGAGTGACATGCTGGGGATTGACCCCGATGTCATTTGTCATCAACTTGATTTAGATGACAAAGTTAAGGCAGTAAAACATAGTATGTGTACTTTTGCTAGAGATAGGTATAAAGTCATCCGGGAAGAAGTGAAAAAGCTTAATATTTGGAATAGGTTTCCAATGTGTAAAATATGACGATGTGTGATAATTAATTAAATTCACAAATTTTTATTTTGGCACACTTATTTAATTAGAGTTTATTTTTAAACTAAACTAATTCAGCGCCTAAACATGAAAGTACGTGTGTGTGTGTGTGTGTGAAACCATAAATAAATAAAGAATGCGACACAAATTTCAGGAAAAATCCACGAAGGGAAAAACCTTTTTATTTCTAGAACTCTTATAAGTTTACAAGACCATCGACTTACATACCATCTTGTTTCACCCACAAGAGTAACGCACGGTGTCTTCATTAAACCTCCAAAGCAACGGCTAAAAATAAATCAACAATGGTTCACACACAGCTATACCACTAGGACGCACAGTCTAGACGCACAGTCTAAAATCTTCACAAGGACTCACTCCACAATAGCACGCAACTCTCGGTTATAGAGCTCTCCCCACAAAGAATGAACAAAGGCAAAATATGTTCTTGGGTTCCACATAACAACTCACACAAAAGTAATTGGGATTTTTGTGAATTGTAAACAAAATATTTGAACCCTTAAAATGTTGGAGAAAAACCTCTCTGCCAAAATGTGTTATCGAGATAAAATCTGGGCAGATAAACAAACCAAAGAGAACTTTCAAAAGTTTCAAACTATTTCTCCACGTTTAAAAAACAAAGATGACATTCCTTTTTATAGGAATTTGAGACGGTCAAAGGATAAACATGAATCAGACATGTCAGCCAAAAAGACACGTTGCTCGAACGAATCCCATCTCGCTCGAACAAGATACGTGTGTCGTTCAAACGACATCGCGCGACATCTCAATGTCACTCGAACGAGATGGTGATATCTCTTGAATAACCTGAGCGTCAAAATAGAGGTACGCTTACTGCCTTAGAAAATTTCCTCAAAACTTTTCAAAACACTTTTTTCGCAAACAGTTAACAACCTTTTTATAAAAAAACATCTGAAAATATTTTTATATAAAGGCTTTTTCGAATCCTCTTTTAAAAAATAATCCAAATATCTCAATATGAAATGTAATTGAAACTTTAAACATTATCTTACCAAAGTTCATATTGTTGGGCTTGAATGTTGAAGACCATTTGTAATTCGGATTCGTCTTTTGTAGATGAAAACTTCTTCAATTCTTCGACGATTTGTAGCGATATACAACATACTCAAATTGTGAGGGACATTTATAAACTTATGTCCTTACAAATCTCTCCCTATGTCTATGCCGATACAAACATAAAAACATCTGAATTATCAAATACCAAATGGCCTATACAAATCTACCCTCCCATGAATAAATTTTTAAGATCTCAAACTTTTCTTCAAAAATATTCCACTTCAAATTTCAAAGCTCCAAGATTTTCTCATCAGGGTGTGCAATCTTCGATTTTGTACCTACACACATGAGATAAAGAAAAAACCTTCATGACGCATCGAGTTTGAAATGATATAAGAATAAATCAATCAATATAATCAAATCTCCCATATAATGTAAAAACTCCCCCATAAAATCATAATTCGTTCTCCCCCTTTTGATGATGTCCCCAAATAGACTGATAAGAAGAAACAAACTAGACATGGAGTGTCACGACAAAAGCATAGGAAATATGGATCAAACTAGGCATGCAAAGGATAAACTCAAAGGATTCCACAAACTATTTTTGGATTTTTCAGTATTTTCAAAGAAAAAATAATGTTACAAAAATCTCACCATGGATTTAACTAAAACAACCAAGTCATGAAAATGGAACGAATGGGTGTGAACACATTCGATAGGTAACTCAATCAATCATATGTGCATGATGAATACTTGTACTCCTAACGAATGAACATCAAAAGTATCCTTAGGTGTAAAAATTGTTGAATTTAGATTACATCGTCTTATGCAAATCAACAAATCAAAGTCAAAATGATTTTCACACCAATAACGTCCAAAACTATTTAACACTTATTCAATACATTCAAGGATGTGCTAACCCATTTTAAATTTCATCCAAACTCCATCATGCATATTTTATTTTAGAGGTAATCTAAATTCTCAAACATTGAAGAATTGGTGCAAAAACCTAATGGCTCCTTTTTGGCATGAATTTCTTTTTATTGGCTTTAAATTTTTTCGGGCTCTTTTAAACTACTTTGGACCGCG
This sequence comes from Sambucus nigra, assembly GCA_949130495.1. Lineage (NCBI taxonomy): Eukaryota > Viridiplantae > Streptophyta > Magnoliopsida > Dipsacales > Adoxaceae > Sambucus > Sambucus nigra. The sequence goes on along the minus strand of OX422213.1, from coordinate 246,129,866 downwards.
GATAATAAAATCCCTCAATTTTTAGATAATATATAATGGTGGCTTAGTATTAATAAAGGTCAAATGAACCTTTCTCAGCCCTACCTCATTTTCAAATAAAGCACACAACCTCGCCAAACGGTTCTTACATGCACTACTTTCTTATCAAGTTTTATCGTTCTTGGTTCGTTTTAAGGACATGATTGAAGTGAAAATACCCAACCAACATGTGATAATACAAGCAGAATAATTAAACAAAGCCATACTTGTGTGCAATAAAGGAAATCATGAGTCAAACATGTAGTAAGTAACACTTAATTACATCTTAATGACTCCAAACATTATAAAGAACAAAGATGACGTGATATATTGTCTCAAAACACTGTTAAATAGTCACATGAAAAATGGAATGATGTTGTGACTCGTTCATCCTATGTGTCTATCCATAAATGGTGCAAACAAAATACAAAAATCTTTTTGGATTTTTCAAAATTTTATCAAACTAAAATCTTTTTGTATTTTTCAAAAAATTTCAAAAAAAAATAGAAGACATGCAAACAAGGTACAAACTAGAAATAGGAAAATAGTATCATCATGCAAATTAACCTATGCTAGTAAATAAGTCAAACCTTAATCATTAGGTGCAGAGGGGTTTTCCAAAGGTGGTGTCAACTTATGAAAAACCTCCATTAAATTTTGTGAAATTTTGACTAAAAACTTAACTTGCTCACCTAGATGTGAAAAATCTCTCATGTAGTCTCCAGGAACATGTAAAGTATCATGTGTGGGTGGTGCATGTGTGGCAGAAACACATGAAGTAGAAAAACGTGACACATGACCCAACGTAAAATGAAATTCCCTAAGTTGTCCTCTCCTTTTAAAATGGGAACAAACATATATAGGCCTAGGAATACCTCTCTCAAAAACTCTAGGATGAGCTCTTCTAATAGGAATGGGATGCCTAGGTGGTTTAGGGTGAGACTCATGTGAATCTAACACTAAATTGGGAACCAGCTCGGGTACTACTTGGCAAGTAGAAGCACCGTCATGGCTTATTCCTAAACTCTCACCACCACCTAAAATAGGATTGAGAACCATCTTTTCAACCTTCTTAGATGCGTTCTCAAAAGGGACTTTGACCTCCCGGTCATGTTTGAGATCACTCTCGAGTTGGGATACATGTGTCGTCAGACTAGACACCGTGTTGGTCAAACCACACTTCTCCCTACCTAAATCAATCAACTGCTCACTCAAACTCACTTTCACCTTCTCAAGTTGACATGCTTTGGCCTTAAACTCACCCAAAATCTCAATCTCTCTCTCTAAATTTTTCACCTTGAGACTTAACTCTTTATTCAATTTTTTTGTCTTTAAAGTCTCAGCATACAAATCTCTAAAAGCATTTTGGAGATCACTTTCATCTCCACTTTCACCCTCACCTTCACCCTCACTCGAAACACTCAAATAATCCTCCTTGGGGGTCTCACGAGAACTAGTCCCCTCACCTCTATCCAAACTAGGTGTGTTAACCCGACTAGCTAAAAACGCGACACACATACCATGATCTTTTTCATCACCCGAATCAAAAACCTCTATGTCGCTATCATTAAGTGTGGCAAGCATAGCCACTTTCTTTCCCTTTCTCCTAAGTCTAGTGGCACACTCATACGCCTTATGCCCTTTACCCCCACACTCAAAACACGTCAAACTTTCTAAATTTTCCTCACTCTCCTTTTTTTCTCTCTCCTTCTCTTTCTCACCTCTTTCTTTGGCCATTTTATTTTTCTCAAAAAATATCTTATTGGAAGAATTATTTTTGTTCATGTTGAGAGATTTTTTAAAAAATTTCGCAAACAAGGTCATATCTTTAAAATCAAAATCTTCCTCAGACTCGGACTCACAAACTCTTTCTTTCTTTTACTTCCCTCTCCTCTCAGAATGTGTCCTAAGTGAAACTCCACTCTCCTTAGGCTTAAGGGTGTCAGGAAACATGTCAATCTCATAGGTTTGAATATCTCCTACCAACTCTTCTAACTTGAGATTTTTTAAAGCACTCATGGAATTTATCACCGTGACCTTAGGAATAAACCTTTTTTGGAGAGATCTCAAAATCTTTTTAACGACACGCGTGTTACCAATCACCTCACCCAAATTAAAACTGGTGTTTATAATGTCCGAAAACGTACATAAAAATCATCAAAGCATTTAGACTCAGACATGGTGATAGTCTCAAATTAGGTGGCAAAACTTTATAATTTTGATTCTTTAATCGCGTTCGTACCCTCATGTGTCAATTTCAAAACATCCCAAGCCTCTTTAGACATGGTACACGTAATAATTCGTCGAAACTCATCAGGAGTGACAACTCCAGAAATAGCACTCAGTCCACGGGAATTAAAATTCGACATTTTAAAATCGTTCTCAGTCCAATCAGACATAGGTTTTAAAGCTGTGATTTTTTCAATCGTGACAGTGGGAGGATTCCATTTATTTTCGCAAAGGAACCAAACACGCTCGTCAATGGCTTTTAAACTAGATTTCATGCGAGATTTACAATAGGCATAATTTTTCCAATAAAAAATAGGCACCTTATTAAATGAACGTTCCATTGGAAAAATTGTGATTTTTCACAAAATTGATTTTTCAAAAAAAAAATCAATATCACACAATTTTGCGAAAAATAGGAATACGCGATAAATCAGCGCAACCTACCTCTGATACCAAATTGACGACGTGAGAAGTCAAATTGTATAACAAAAAATCTTTAAAAAATTAGGATCACGAGATAAATTAGCGTAACCCGCTCTGATACCAATTTGTAAAATATGACGGTAAGCGATAATTAATTAAATTTGCAAATTTTGAATCAGGCACACTTATTTAATTAGTTTATTTTTAAACTGAATTAATTCAGTCCCTAAACATGCAACTACGTGTGTGCTTATGTCAAACCATAAATAAATAAAGCATGCTACACAAATTTCAGGAAAAATCCTCGAAGGGCAAAACCTTTTTATTTCTAGAAATCTTACAAGTTTACAAGACCATTGATTTACATACCATCTTGCTTTTGCCCATAAGAGTAAAGCACGGTGTCTTCATCAAACTTCCAAAGCAACTGCTAGAAATAAATCAGCAATAGTTTGCACGCAACTATACCACCAGGATGTGCAGTCCAGACACACAGTCTAAAATCTTCACAAGGACTCCCTCCACAATAGCACGCAGCTATCGGTTGCAGAGCTCTCCCCACAAAGAATGAACAAAGGCAAAATATGTTCTTAGGTTCCATAAAACAACTCACACAAAAGTAATTGTGATTTTTGTGAATTGTAAACAAAATATTTGAACCCTTAAAATGTTGGAGAAAAACCTTTCTGCCAAAAGGTGTTATCGAGATAAAATCTGGGCAGATAAACAAACCAAAGAAAACTCTCAAAATTTTCAAACTGTTTCTCCACGTTTGAAAAACAAAGCTGACATTCCTTTTTATAGGAATTTAATTCGGTCAAAGGATAAACATGAATCAGACGTGTCAGCCAAAAAGACACGTCGCTCAGACGAATCCAATCTCCCTCAAACGAGATATTCATGTCGTTCAAACGACATCGTGCGACATCTCAATGTCTCTCGAACGAGATGGTGATTTCTCTTGAACGATCTGAGCATCAAAATTGTGGTACGCTTACTGCCTTAGAAAATTTCCTCAAAACTTTTCAAAACACATTTTTCGAAAACAGTTAGCAACCTTTTTATAAAAAACATTTCTAAAAATATTTTTATATAAAGCCTTTTTCAAATCCTCTTTTAAAAATATCCCAACACTCTTAATATGATATGTAAATGAAACTTTAAACATTATCTTACCCAAGTTCATGTTGTTGGGCTTGAATGTTGAAGACCACTTGTAATTCAGATTCATCTTTTGTAGATAAAAACTTCTTTAATTATTCGATGACTTGTAGCAGTATACGACATACTCAAATTGTGATGGACATTTATAAAATTATGTACTTACACAATGTCATCATGGAAAATGGTGGATGTGTGTTCACTTTATGAATATCAACAAGGCTTGCCCAAATGACAATTTCCCTTTGCCCAAAACTGATCAGATGGTAGAGGCCACTACATGGCATAAAGTCATAAGCTTCATGGATGCTTACTCGGGTTATAATCAGCTAACTATGTATGAATGTGATGACAAGAAGACATACTTTGTATTTGAAAGGGGACTTACTATTATAAGGTAATGCCATTTGACCAAAATAATGGATACTTTACTTACTAAAGACTAGCTAATAAAATGTTCAAGAATCAGATCAACAAACCGATAAATCTCTATATCGACAAAGAGTTTGAAGTATAATAAGAATGTTATTGAACTGGAGAGAACTTTTGACACAATGAATCATATAGGATGAAGCTAAACCCTGCTAAGTATGTGTTCGAAACCGGTGCAGGAAATTATTTGAGGTTCATAGTTAATAAAAGGGGAATTAATGCCAATCTTGCCAAGATTAAGGCACTGGTTGATATGGAAACACCAATAAACATCAAAGACATTTAGAGGTTGATAGGAGGGGTTGTTATGCTTAATATATTCTTCTGGCGAGCAATGGACATATGTTTATTATTTTTTAAGATTTTGAGGGAAGTGTTCGTTTGGGATGAAGAATGAAAGGAAGAGTTTAAGGAGTTAAAATCATATTTAGTCTCACTAATGTTTTTGTTATGGGCTAATGAAGGGAGAAACTATATCTCTACCTGATGGCCTAATAGTCGAATATCAGCGCACCAATTATTAGAGATAATAATGGAAATCAAAAGTCAGTGTATTATTATAGCAAAGCACTACAAGGGGACAATATGAGGTACCCAAAGATGGAGAAGCTTACATATGCCTTTATACATGCCTCAACAAGGATAAAGCCCTACTTTTAATTTTATACGATGGTAGTGGTCACCGACATAAGCCTAAGAAATTAGGTAGGCTAATGAGTTGATCGGTTGAGTTGGATGAGTTTGATATCTTCTATCGAATGAGAAGTAAAATTAGGGGGTATGAATTAGCATATTTTTTAGAATATTTCACATGGGAGTCGACGAAAGAGGCCAAAATGGAATCACGAGTCTCGGAAATAGCCGAGAGCTCATAATAACGAGCATATAATATTATGCCAGTCAACACTACAGTTAGTGTTCCAGGGTCGGATTTATTACTAAAAAGAGGTACAGTTGCTGTAGAACATTTCTTATAGCATTTTCCACTTTGGAGTTTGTTTATGGATGGATCGTCCTGTGCAATTTGTAGTGGTGCCAAGTAGATTTTTTCAACCCCAGACAAGACTGATATTGAGTACGCTCTGAGATTAATTTTTTAAGAATACATTAAAGAGGCTGAGTATGAATCCTTGTTAGCTTTACTTGAACTTAGAGGGTGTTGTCCACCAACTTGCCCACATTAATTCACAACTATTGTTGAACCAGACTTCGAGAGTCTACGAAGCGAAGGATTAAAAAATGGATAAGTACTTGCAAAGAGAAGACAAAACTAGAAAAATTCTAGGGGTAATGTTAAAAATAATCCTAAGAAGTGAGAATGGAAGAGCATGAGCCCTTACAAGACTCTCATCGACCATGAGAGAAGAAACTGTCAAACAGTTCTTGTAAAAAATTCTCCTAGAGCTAAGCATTGATCGAGGATATACTGGTACCTCAGAATGCTTCAACCTTAACTTTGGACCATCTAGAATGGACCCAGTTATTGATTACATAAAGGATGGGAAGGTTCCATAAAACAATGACGACATGGGAAAAGAATGATACCGATCCACTAAATTTACTATCGTTGGAGATGTTTTCTACAAAAAAAGGCTATCTCTTTACTCTTTCGTGGTGTGTGCACCTAACATATGTTATTTATGTGCTCAAAGATATGCATGGATGTATCTTACTGAGCCATGTCAAAGGATGACTATTAGTGAAAGGAATCTCCACTCAGGGCTATTATTGGACAAACCTCACCAAGGATGCAGATGATTACGTCCTCATGTGCAACAAATGTCAGCGATTCATCAATTAACCCCATCAATTTTTGTCTCATATCTCATACTGGTGGCCCTTTATGGTGTGGGGAATTGAATTTGTCGGTGTAAGGACATTTTTCACATGTCCGAAATGTTTTATTTATTTATGTCGTGCGCCGCTACATTTGGCACGTCTCCTCACGATCTCACATGACGGCCTCTATCCGAATTCCGGGAATCAAGCATGCATTATCTCCACTAATATGTCCCACATCTGCCTCAATGACTTCACGTTCCAAGATTTTAGGGACTTAATGCAAGTGGTACGCAAGGGAAGTCAAAACAGTGAAAAAAAGGGACAATAGGAGATTTCAAGGGCATTTTCATAATTTCACATCCATAGTTCGGAGGTCTGGTCAACTAGAAAGTTGAAGATCTCGCCACAAAGAAGATACTGGAAAAAACGGCACCTCAATCCGAGCTACGGTGAAGGAGTTATGACCTTTTGAAGATAGAGAAAATTCCTTAAAGAATGCTGTTTTTTTTTGTATGCTGGATAGAATTTTAGAGTTTTAAGAACGTGGGACTCTTCATATTTTTTCCTATAAATACCAACTTCGGGGGAGTTATTTTGTAAGACTTTAGGAGACGAATTTGAGAGTCCAAATACATCTATTCTTCATATTTTTGAGTCCCAAGACTCATGTTTTGATTCACACATCATTGCCAAACCTTTGTGAATCCTTTTGCAACCCAAGAACACAACTTTGGTTTGTTCAACCCTTGTGGAGGAGACCGTTCTTCTTCTTCATTGCAGCCCTACTGGAAAGGGATAATTCTAGCCGCGACTACAGAATCCGATAGCCGAGGGTAATTCTTAGTCAACTTGTATTTTCATTGTAATCCGATTTTAAGCCGTTCTCTTACAAATTATAGTGAAAATAAATGGTTTTTCCCCTGAGGGGGATTTTTCCTTAATTGCATGTGTTTGAATGTTCTTGCGTAGATTATCAATTTATTCAATCACATACTGCTGCATGTTTAGGGTTTGTTTGGATTAAAAGGGTTTTATATATACCTTGATCATTTGAACGCGAGCACACACGTTTCTCAAATTGGTATCAGAGCAGGTTACGCTAATCTATCGCGTATTCCTTTTTTTCCGAAATTTTTTTCTAAGATATCAATTTTCTGAAAAAATTGATTTTTGAAAAAGTGCGTGTTCAAATGGAGAAGTCGTATTATAAAATGCCTATTTTTGACGGGACAAATTATACTTATTGGAAAGCCCGTATGAGGTCGGCTTTAAAAGCCATTGATGAACGTGTCTGGATTTTGGTTGAACGAGGGTGGACTCCTCCCACCGTGACTGTTGATAATGTGACCAACTTGAAACCTGACATTTCTTGGTCTGATGAAGAAATTAAATGGTCATCTTTTAATTCTAAGGGTCTAAGTGCTATTTCTGGGTCTATCACACCTGATGAGTTCAAACGCATAATGACGTGTACCACCTCAAAAGAGGCATGGGATGTTTTACAACTCACCCATGAAGGAACTAATGCTGTGAAAGAGTCTAAGTTGCAAAACTTGACAACTCAATTTGAAACAATCACCATGCATGATTCTGAATGCTTTGATGAATTTTATGCTAGACTTTCTGACATTGTGAATACTAGTTTTAATCTTGGTGAACATATTCCGAATGCTAGAGTTGTTAAAAAGATTCTTCGTTCTTTGCCTAAGCATCTTATCCCTAAAGTCACTGTGCTAAATTCTATGGGTAATTTAAATACGCTAAAATTGGAAGAACTTGTAGGAGATTTGCAAACTTATGAAATTGATATGTTCCCTAAAAATTCTAAATCTAAAGATAAGGGAATTGCTCTTAAAGCCCAAGAGAGAAGGAGTGAGGGGTCAGCTAGAAAGAGGGTAGAGTCATCTAGAAAGAGAGAGACTGACACGTCAGATTCTGAATGCGATTTTGACTTAGATGATTTGGCTCTTTTCGCAAAAAATTTCAAGAGGATTTTCAAATTTAAGAAAAATGGCAATTTTAAAGATAAAAAGAAATTTGAGAAAAATAAGTTTGAAAAGAAAAATGAAAAAGTTTCCAAAAATCCTTCTCTGAAAGAAAGTGAGAGATGTTTTGAGTGTAATGGTAGGGGTCATAGAGCTTTTGAGTGTGCCAATCTTCTGAATAGAGAGAAAGGGAAAGCTGTCCTTAATGCTACCCTTAGTGACGACAGTGAGGTCGAGACGGTGGATTCTGGAGATGAGTCACCGCATGAGTGTAACTTCACCGCATTCATGGCCAGCCAAGTGATCACTCCTAGTTCTCCTCACGACGATGAGAATGATGCTTCACAGGGACACCTCGACAGTGAGATCGATGTGAGTGAGGGGGAGGATGACACAAGTGAGAGCGAGAGCGATATACAACGCGCCTACGCTGAGTTATATTCTGAGTCTTTTAAAACTAAAAAGCGTAACAAAGCGTTAGTTCTTAAGATCACTTGCCTAGAGGAATATTTAAGGAAAGCGAGAGAAAGAGAGTTCTCCACCTGCACCGCCCTGAGAGAGAGAGAATCTACCTGTGTCGAGAATGAGAATTTGTTTAGAGAGAGAGAGAGTACTCTAGAGAAAGAGAGAGGTGACTTGATCAAGCAAGTGGCTAGTCTTACGAGTCAGCTCCATTCCTCCGTGGAGACTCGGAAGAAACTTGAAGCCCTTGTTGCCCAGCTGACTCATGATCTTGAGAAAGCACGGGAAATCAAGGTACAAATCGAGGACAGATCTGGGAAGATGGGAAAGATGTTCCTTGGCCCCGCTTTAGGTTTTGGTGATCGTCAAGGAATTGGATATGATGGTGCCTCCACATCGCAAATTGCACCTGGACCAGTTCCTGAGTTTACTACAACTCCTTATGGTCACCGTAAAAAACCTCGAAGGAAAGTTCGACCAAGAAAAGCAAACCAAGGTCCGCCTTTAACTGAGCTCTTTTGTACTTATTGCAAAAGAAAAGGCCACCTTAGGGAAACTTGCTATAGCATGGGTCGGACACGACGTACTACTGCTCCACCACGACATACTGATGAGTTTTCTAGTCTGAGAGAGCGAGTTGAGTTCTTAGCTGCCACGACTCAGAGTTTGATGAAAGAATTCCGACGGATGTCTTCGTCGTTAGTGAATGCTTCTTACATTCCAGCTAAAACCAATAAAGGCAAACAAAAGGTCATCTCTGCGTGGGTGCCTAAGAAAGATAAAAAGGCCTTTGTTGTTCATGTTGCTCTCAAAGCACATAATACCTCACAGTGGTATTTTGATAGTGGGTGCTCCAGACACATGACAGGTGATGCCTCATTTTTTACTACTCTTGAGGATTATCAAGATGGAAGAGTCACCTTTGGAGATGGGAGTAACGAGGTACTATCGAGTTACCTGGTTTTCCTAAGCTAGAAAATGTTTTGTACGTTAAAGGTTTGAAAGCAAACCTTCTCAGCATTAGCCAGCTGTGCGACACTAACTTTGCAGTAAAGTTTGACCGGGACGCGTGTAAAGTCTACAATCAAGCCGGTAAACTTTTGATGCAAGGGGTGAGGACCGAAGATAATTGCTATGGGACTGAGCCCACATCCTCACTTGTCTGCAACAGCGCCATGATCACTCCTATGGATCTGTGGCACCAACGTCTAGGTCACGTGAACGTTAGAGATCTCAATCGTTTATCTAAAAAGGACCTAGTACGTGGCTTACCATCTCTTGGAAAGTCAACTTCGACCGTTTGTGGACCCTGTCAGTTGGGAAAACAAATTCGTAGTCCTCATAGGAAGTTACATTCCATTACCACCTCTCGTGTTCTGGAGTTGATTCACATGGATCTTATGGGTCCCACTCGTACTGAGAGTCTAGGCGGTAAGAGGTACATCCTCGTGATGGTAGATGATTTCTCCAGATACTCCATTGTAGGTTTTCTGAGAGAGAAATCCGATGCTGTAGATTTCTTAACGACCAAGTGCCGTGTCCTGCAAAATCAACACGGTGTCACTATTAACAGAATACGTAGTGACAACGGCACTGAATTCAAGGAAGCAAAGGTTGATTTGTACTGTGATAGCCTTGGGATCAAACATGAGTTTTCTGCTGTGAGAACTCCTCAGCAAAATGGGATTGTTGAGAGAAAGAATAGAACGATCCAAGAGATGGCTAGATCTATGCTTCTAGGTCGTAAAGTTTCTAGGAGATTTTGGGCAGAGGCAGTGTCTATTGCATGCCACACGGTGAATAGGGTGTATCTGCGTCCACATACACTTCACACTCCTTATGAGTTGTGGACTGGCAAGAAGCCCAACCTGGCATATTTCCGTGTCTTTGGGAGTAAATGCTACATCCTACGGGATAAAGAGCAATTAGGAAAGTTTGACTCCCGAAGCGACGAGGGAATATTTCTAGGATATTCATCGAATAGCAGAGCGTACCGGGTTTTTAACCTGAAGAGCTCTAAGATTATGGAATCAATAAACGTCACCGTGCAAGACGACGAACCTCCGACGGTTATTAATCCTAACCTTCAGTGTGAGGATGAGGATTATTCTGACAGAGATTTACATGTTCCTCTCTCACACTCTGTGGAACCTACTCCTGTGTTAGGGGACACACCTGCTTGTGTTCGCAAGAGTCATGACCCTTCTGCCATTGTTGGTGATCCCACTCTAGGGGTCAAGACTCGCGCTCAGCTAGAGAACGTTGTTAGCCATCTTTGCTACACGTCCAAAGTCGAGCCCAAGAACCATAAAGAAGCACTCAAGGATGAACACTGGATATCTGCTATACAGGATGAGTTGCTTCAGTTTAAAAAGAATGATGTCTGGGAACTTGTCCCCCGACCTAGTGAGATTAATGTGATAGGTACCCGGTGAATTTTTAAGAACAAAATGGATGAAAATGGTACCATAATCCGAAATAAGGCTAGGTTGGTCGCTCAAGGCTACACACAGATAGAGGGTGTAGACTTTGGGGAGACATTTGCTCCTGTTGCAAGGCTTGAGTCCGTCCATCTTCTGCTCGCCATCGCATGTCATCTGCGCTTCAAGGTGTATCAGATGGATGTCAAGAGTGCCTTTTTGAATGGCATTCTACAGGAGGAGGTTTATGTGGAATAACCAAAAGGGTTTGAAGACCCTCAGCACCCTGAGCACGTTTACTATCTGAGGAAAGCCTTGTATGGTTTGAAGCAAGCACCCCGTGCTTGGTACGAGAGGCTTACTTCTTATCTCTTAGCTCGTGGCTTCAAGAGAGGGAGAGTAGATATGACGTTGTTTGTCAGGAGAGATGACGGTGCTATTTTGGTTGCCCAGGTCTATGTGGACGACATAGTCTTTGGATCCACATGCTCCCAGCATGCTCACCACTTTGAGGAGGAGATGAAAAGTGAGTTTGAGATGAGCATGGTTGGTGAGCTTACATTCTTCCTTGGTCTCCAGGTTCGTCAGCTAGAGGATGGGATGTTCATCTCCCAATCCAAGTATGCTAGAGACCTAGTGAAGAAATTTGGTTTAGACGCCGCTAAGCATGCACGTACACCTATGAGTACCACTACCAAGCTTAGTAAGGACACTTCAGGTAAGGACGTAGAGAAAACCTTATATCGGAGTATGATAGGTAGTCTCCTCTACTTGACTGCCAGTCGTCCCGACATCGCCTTTAGTGTTGGAGTCTGTGCGCGTTATCAGGCATCCCCAAAAGAGTCACATTTACTTGCTCTAAAACGTATTATTAAATACGTAAGTGGGACTCTCTCATACGGGATTTGGTATTCCTTTGATACCGATGACCGTCTGTCCGCCTACTCGGATGCCGATTGGGCTAGGGATGTAGATGGATGTAGGAGCACTTCTGGTGGGTGTTTCTATTTTGGTTCTGCTCTTATCTCCTGGCTGAGCAAGAAGCAAAATTCCATCTCTTTGTCCACTGCGGAGGCTGAGTACATAGCCGCCGGGAGTTGTTGCACACAACTCTTGTGGATGAAGCAAATGCTGGAGGATTATGGGATATCACAGGACACCATGACCATTTCATGTGATAACACGAGCGCGATACACATATCCCGCAATCCAGTTCAGCATTCGCGCACAAAACACATCAGGATACGTGAGCACTTTATTCGTCAGTTAGTTGAAGAGAAAGTCGTATCCCTGAGTTTTGTTCCTACCGACCGTCAGTTAGCCGATATTTTCACGAAACCTTTAGATGCCCTTAGATTTGAGAGTCTTAGGAAATCTTTAGGGATTTGCACAGTTGACTGAGGGGTTGGTCTATGTCTAGAATAGGATGCTTCTTCATGTTCATATCATATGCTTCCTATTGCTAGTCTGTTTTATATGTACCATTACTTTGTTGTACAGCTTTGTTTTATTCCTTTTGCTTTTTATATTTCTTTTGAAAAAAAATACAAAAAGATTTTCCTTTAAGAAAAATTTTGAGAAAAGCACAAAAAGATTTTATTTCTTTTTTTTTCCAAATTTTTGAAAAAATCCAAAAAGATTTTTGTATTTTGCTTCTTTTATGGATGAGCATGTAAGATAGCCAAGTCACAACTTCATTCCATTTATCCATGTGACTGTTTGATAGAGATTTGAGAGGCTACATCATTTCATCCATGTGCTTTACATTGATTGGAGTCTTTGAGATGTAATTAGTGATATCTTCCTACATGTTTGACTCCTATATCCTTTATTGCACACATGCACGGCTATATTTGATTATTGCACTTGTCTATCTCATGTTGGCTTGCTTGTTTTCATCTCAATCATGTCTATACAATGTACAATATGCGATAAAACTTGACAAGATTGGAATGCATGTAAAAACCATTTTGGTGAGACTGTGTGTTTTTGTATAACGGGGAGGGGCTGCGAAAGGTAATCATCTATCCTTTGCGTAAAAGCCACCGTTAAAAAGGACCTAAAAAATGGAGGAATTTTAATATCCGAGGTCCAAAGAGGTTAAAAGAGCCCGAAAAAATTTAAAGGCAATAAAAAGCAATTCATGCCAAATATGGGCCACTTAGGTTTCACCATCAATTCTCCAAAGTTTGAGAATTTAGAATGCCTCTATTCAATACAATATCTGAGGGAGTTTGGTTGGAGAATCTAAACGGGTTTGCACTTCCTTGAAAGTCCTGAAAAAGCATAAAATCATTTTGGACGTTATTGGTGTGAAAATCATTTTGAGCTTTGATTTGTTGATTTGATTGAGTCAATATCTTATACTGTCACTCTTTTACACCAAAGGAAGCATTTGAGTTCATTCGCTAGGAATATCCAATATTAATCGTGCACATATGTCATGTTTGTATGCATTGATTTTCCTATCGAATTTGATCACACCACTTCATTTACGCTATCATTGACTTGGTTGCTTTCTGTTTATTCATGGTGTGTTTTTATCCTAGTGACACCCCGCACTTGCTTATTTGATTTATTTCTCTAATTTGTCCATTTGGGGACATCATAAAAAGGGGGAGAAAGAATTATCATATTATGGGGGAGTTTGAATTCTGGGGGAGTTTTTGAGATGTTGCTTATGTTTTTATCATATATTGATATCCATGTTATCTCATTTCAAACTCGATATGTCATGTGGTATTTTCTTTGTCTCATGTGTGTAGGTATGAAGATTGCAGATCTATATGTTGCACACCCTAATGAGAAAAGTTTTGAGAATCCTGAAGAATTAAAGAACAAACGATGAAGACTATTCATTTGTACCTTTTCCAGTTTTTGGTTCATGGGAGGGTAGATTTGTATAGGCAATTTCATATTTGATAATTCGGATTTTTTATGTATGTACCGGCATAGACATAGGGGGAGATTTGTAAGGACATTTTTCACATGTCCGAAATGTTTCATTTATTTATGTCGTACGCCGCTACATTTGGCACGTCTCCTCATGATCTCACATGACAGCCTCTATCCGAATTCCGGGAATCAAGCATGCATTATCTCCACTAATATATCCCACATCTGCCTCAATGACTTCACGTTCCAAGATTTTAGGGACTTAATGCAAGTGGTACGCAAGGGAAGTCAAAACAGTGAAAAAAAAGGCACAATAGGAGAGTTCAAGGGCATTTTCGTAATTTCACATCCATAGTTCGGAGGTCTAGTCAACTAGAAAGTTGAAGAGCGCGCCGTAACGAAGATACTGGAAAAAAGGGCACCTCAATCCGAGCTACGGTGAAGGAGTTATGACCTTTTGAAGATAGAGAAAATTCCTTAAAGAATGCTGTTTTTTTTTTGTACGCTGGATAGAATTTTAGAGTTTTAAGAACGTGGGACTCTTCATATTTTTTCCTATAAATACCAACTTCGGGGGAGTTGTTTTGCAAGACTTTAGGAGACGAATTTGAGAGTCCAAATACATCTAGTCTTCATATTTTTGAGTCCCAAGACTCATGTTTTGATTCACACATCATTGCCAAACCTTTGTGAATCCTTTTGCAACCCAAGAACACAACTTTGGTTTGTTCAACCCTTGTGGAGGAGACCGTTCTTCTTCTTCATTGCAACCCTACTGGAAAGGGATAATTCCAGCCGCGACTACAGAATCCGATAGCCGAGGGTAATTCTTAGTCAACTTGTATTTTCATTGTAATCCGATTGTAAGCCGTTCTCTTACAAATTATAGTGAAAATAAATGGTTTTGCCCCTGAGGGGGATTTTTCCTTAATTGCATGTGTTTGAATGTTCTTGCGTAGATTATTAATTTATTCAATCACATACTGCTGCATGTTTAGGGTTTGTTTGGATTAAAAGGGTTTTATATATAACTTGATCATTTGAACGCGAGCACACACGTTTCTCAGTCGGCTAAATACCAAGTGCTAAGGGGAACTTTCGATTCTTGATTATCACTTTGTATTATTTTTTGAAATGGGTAGATGTGAAGTCCATTGTAACTGTCCCTAAAAAAAGTTTTAGATTCTTTTCGAGAATATCATTTGTTGATATGAACTGCCAAATACTCTGATATCAAACAATGTAAAGTAGTTCAAGAACATGTCCCTACCTACCTACTGCAACAGAGTCGACATAAAATACTTTTTCTTGGCACTATTCAGTCCACAAGCAAACCGGTAAACTAAAGTGACTAATTGGATTATATTAAAAAGAATAAAGAGGCCATTAGAATATTCTTAGGAAAAATGTATCGACAAACTGCACAACATCTTATGGATGTACCAAAAAAACGTCGACAATGGGACTCCTTTTATATTTACATATGGGTTGGAAGTGGTTAACCCAATCGATATTGGACTTTCGAGTCACGTACGTCCCTAAAATGAACTTAGGAGAGAGAAGACTTAATTTGGAACACATCGAGGAATGAAGGGAATACACGATCGTACGACGGTTAGCCTACTAACAAAGAGTCTAAAAATTCCTCAACAAGAGGGTAAGATCTTATCGAATCAAAGTGGATGATCTCATACTCAATAAGGTCATATAGAAAGCTAAAAAATTTCATCCTAATTGGCATGGTCCCTACAGAATCACAGAGGAAGTTATCCTAGGAACATACCGATTGAATAATTTAGAGAGGGAGCAATTCACCAACCCATAGAATGTCGATCATTTGAAAAGTACTATAAGTAAGAATATCTTAATGTGATATCTTGGGATCAATTGTCTATCATGTAATCAAATTTTGTATAAATTATTTTTGAATGTAGTGAAGTGTTAATGGAAATTCTCCAGTTATATCTTCTGAGTATCATGCACATTCACATAATCTCCCTCTCAGAGGCACGAGAGTGTTTTATACTCTCGTCTCCTCATCATATCTCTTTAAAACCTTGAGAGGTGGGAAGTTGAACATCATTTTGTTATGGTAAGACTTAAACATCATTTTGATGGTGAATGGTTAAATGTAAATCTCTCTCTCGACGGTACGAGAGTGTTTTGCACTCTCACCTCCTAAACATATCTCATTAAAAACCCTGAGAGGTGGATAAATCGAACGTCATTTTATTATGGTGAAACTTAACATCATTTTTTATGGTGAATCAATAAATGTAAATCTCTTTCCGATGGTATGAGAGTATTTTGGAATCTCGTTTCCTAAATATATCTCATTAAAAACCTTGAAAGGTGGGAAAATTGAACATCCTTTTATTATGGTGAGACTTAACATCATATTTTTATTGTGAATGGTTAAATGAAAATCTCTCTCTAGACGGTACGAGAGTGTTTTGCAGTCTCGTATCCTAAACATATATCATTAAAAACCCTGATAGGTGGAAAAATTGAATATAATTTTGTTATGATGAGACTTGATATCATTTTTATGGTGGATATTTTAATGTAAATTTCTCTCTCGGTGGTACGGGAGTGTTTTGAAGTTTTGTCTCCTAAACATGTCTTATTAAAAATCTCTAGATGTGGGAAAATTGAACATCATTTTATTATGGTGAGACTTAACATAATTTTTATGGTGAATAGTTAAATGGGAATCTCCTTCCCGACAGTACGAGAGTGTTCTGGAGTCTCATACCCTAATAAATCTCACTCTTAAAGGTGGGAAAATTAAACATCATTTTCTTTTTATCAGGCTTAAAAATCATGATATATATTAAATACAAAGGAAAACACTACACTTGAGTATAGAATAAGAAAAATGAAGTATATTGAAGACAAAACATTCACAATATGCAACCCAATGAAGGAGTGTCAATAATTTATGTTAATAAGTTATTAATCCCGAAGTGGGATGAGAATAGCAATTACAAAACAAAAGGGCATCAGAGACCACAAATGGTCGCCCCAAAAGCAAAAATAACAGAATTCAAGTCTCAGCCACCAAGACGTTAGTAACTGTGGGTTCAGGGATGATCAATTCTTATACAACTATGGTAGTGGCGTCCTTGACTCTTGTATGATCTCCGTCCTTAAAAACTTGGGTTATCTCATTCCCATCCACTTCTCGTTCAACTACACTAGCCTTGTTTATCTCGGCATTTACCTCCTAAAGAGTAGTGATACTCTCTAGATAGGACAAACTAAAAGAATTCAAAACCTTGGATAGACTGGGGTGCTTGGAGACGAGGTCTAAAAATCAATTAGAAATCGATCTACAAGTGACTTTAGCACCCCTTTGCAGATACCGGATATCATTACCAGCGAATTCCTCACTTTCATTAAACCTGGCCACAACATTTTTAACACTGGAACTAAGATGATCTTCATCAGTATATTTTTGCTTCTTTAGATCCTCTTTGAGATGCCTCATCTTTAGTAAGGATTGAATTTTGTGGAGACAGTCGAATAACATGCTCATAAGATATTAATAGGCATATATTCTACATTTTCAACTTTCCAAAGGAAGTATGACCCCAATAAGATTCTCAAAGAGTTTGGGGCCAACTAAGTAGGGTAAATTCCAATGGCCCATAGAATAGCTCTAATGGATGAGTTAAATGGAAAGAAAAAGCCAAACTTGAACATCTATTCGTATACGAAAATCTCATTCTTATCTTTAAGGTCATATGCCCTCTCATCCTTAACAGACACTCTCATATCTATGGATGAGTTATTTCCATACAAGTGTTTCCATACAATAACGTATGTCTCACGGGTGTCACTTGGATAGAAGGAAGCAACACTTGTGTCAAGAATGTAGACATCCTCATCCTTATCACCCCTAATAGAAGGAGCTTTGCCGTGGGGTTCTCGAACTTAAAATTCTGCCTCGGTTATGACAGTCAAGGGATGAGGCATTTTGGGGGGGGGGGGGGGGGGGAGGAACATGATCTCCAATTTGGTCATCATAGATATCATAAATGTGGGTTTAAAATCCCCAGATTGATAAGACGAAGTGCTTGGATGACCCGTATTAATTGATTCGACAAAATCTGCCATCTTGGCTATACTAAGACGTGCCACCGCCCTCCTCATTGACTCCTCAAAAAAGTCAGGGCCAGAGTTTATAGTGTCATCATGTAGGCCTAGGCGTTCATAAGGGCTATGACCTTTGGAATGGTGACATGATATCATTGCTGATGGTGATAACATTTGGTGGATTAAGTGTGGTATCATAGTGGGGATAGTTGGTCAAACACAAGGAAGGCTTCACAACTTCCAAAGGCGTAAGGGTAAGAGGTATCGGAGACCTTGGTTGGTTAAGACGTGCCTCAACCTATTTTACCTCTCGACGGATATAATTGCGATGGTATTGCACTGCCCAAGTCTTGTACAGACTTCAGTACTTTAGTAAACTACTAATTTTTGAGATTTTTAGGAAAAAAATATTAAATCGGGAAAATGGGATGAGTTTGGAAAGAACGCCTAAGAACACTTAGTTACCTAAAACCTAATTTCAGGCAGCTTACATCGGAGATGAAACTGGAGAACCCTTATATAGTCCCAAACATTGCTAAAATTACTCGAGTCTTACAAAACCACCTCCTAAATGTCTAAACACATAGAGTTACTATCATATGACACACACAAAAAGAGGTAAACACACATGAATGAATGTCAAAAAATACAGAATGATCGTCAAAAAAATAAAAAATGGAAAAGCATTGAAAGACAACTATGACAAGGAAGGAAGAGATGGCCAAGAACACCTGGAAAAGAGAGGAACAACCTGAGAAGGAATGGAGATGCCTGAGAATATGATTAGATGGGGCATTTAAAGAAATAAGGTAAAGAGGGAAATTTTGAGGAGCTATTATATTCTCGTTGATTTGTGAAAAATGGTAAAAGTGATATTTTACACCTAAACTAAACCCATATAATCTCAAATGGGTGTAACGATTAGGAATGGTTTCTAATTCATGGAATGACGCAAAGGATGCGTCCATAGGCCAAGCATGTCTAGGAAGTTATACCCACACTATCCTAGCTAAGTAATGGATGACAGTTGGCTAACTTTACATAAGTTGATGAAACTAAAGCACATGGTATCATATGACTGTTACATCTAAACTGACCCATGATTACCCTCAGGCATAATATATGGAATGTACATCAGGACAAGGCAAGATTATTGGAATAACTTTTAAACCTTAGTCTCCTACTAATTTTAAAGTCTATGATCTAAGGGTAATTGATATACACAAGTGTTGTCTCATCTAGACGACACCCAAAAAATTACTATTACAGGCTCATCATTTTGAAGAGACAAATGCACTCACCCAAGTCCACGTGAGAAATTTCATCCCCGAAGAACACGTATGGATGATATCTAGGTAATCTACTAAACGCCCTAGTCTCATGTCATATCAGAGACCAACTTCCTCCATCTAGATGGGTGTTCGCCTCGAAGGACACTAATGATACAAAATAGTAACATTAGTATGACATAGGCATGTCAGTCGCAGATGATTACCCAGTCTCTTCTCAGCCTACAACATGAAGCAAGGTTTCAATAATCTCATTTCACCCAAGACCTCCTACCTCCGATACATTTTACAAGCATGTCAAACATGATAAGGGCATGTTAATAATACTTACACAAAATCGTTATTGAAGATCAATAACCTAGAGGGAATTTTCTTCATGATTAATTTTCTTTGTAGACAAATGGTTGGACCTCTATCACTGTCCATGACATCATCAGGGCATGGAATGGATGCTTGGGGGTGACACTACGCACCCCTATAAGGCATAATATGTCTTCTTCACTTTGATTAATTTTTAAAAAGCCTACTATTACTCTTCAGAATTGAGTTGATATATATATATATATATATATATATAGAGAGAGAGAGAGAGAGATGTTGAGTGTATATCCTCCATGGCCATTAGTGACCTATTATAGTTAAATCGATCTCATACACTTACAACGGACATAGACCAAGGCCAAACCACTTAAATACTTGTGTTCATCTCCTTTATCTCATCTCCTCTATGAGTTTATTTGAACATTTATAGTTTAATTACATTTATGCAAACCCCCTCTCTAAGGTGAATTCAGTTCATGATAATTGGTATTATCATCATGATTCATTATGTGAAGAATCATTAAGAAGAACTTATTGGCTAGGACTGTGTAGATTCCTTAATTCAATGTCAATAACAACGTGTTTCCAGCACATGGGGGAAATATGGTGGTTTATTTTCATTAAGAAGATTATACTAAAATAATAAGAAGGGGAGGGGAAGAAGAGGGGTTGCAATGATATTAGAGCGATGCTTAATAAGAATGTTTAATGTGGTTATTGTGTACGATGAAAAATCCGTCAGAGATGGTGAGGATATTTATTAAACTTATGACATTTTGGTTGATCCTAGCCTTGGATTCCAAGCTATTTTAAAGTCACCAAAATTTTCTTGGTTCTTCGACCAATTAGCATGCCACAAGATAACAGGGTGGAGATCAACCAAGACATATTTGATATGGAAGAGAAAAATGTCCCAATGTTGAAGTGGAAAGGGTTTATGGTTAAGGTGATTCTAAAATTCATGTCTGAGATCCCTTTCTTGGATTCTGATAGAGCAATCAATTTCCCCCGAAATAAACCTTTATACGCCGTAGTCGTTGCCGTCGTCGTCACCATCATCATCATCATCATCATCATCATCATCATCATCATCATCCTTGCCTTTATCCCATCACATGGGGTTGACCACGTGGATTATCTTTTTCCATTCTAATCTATCATAAGAAATCTTATCATTTAAATTTAATTCCTTAAGATTTGTTCTTATAATTGCTTTCAAAGATAGCTTAGGACGACCCCTTTATCTTTTACCCGTTATTTCTAACAATCTTCATCTTGTTATAGGTGCATCTACTAGTCTACATGTGACAACTATAAATAACATAACCTTTATGAGGGCACTGATGGATGAAGGGGATTTGATGAATATCATGCCCATGATCTACTTCGATGCTTCCAACATCTTAGACACAAGGTTAATTATAATGCCTCTTTTAATTTTTGGATATGACAACCCAACTTTTGAGTCTGGTGGTTATGTCAATATGGTAATTACAATGGGAAACCTCACTTTACATATCAAGTTCCATGTGATTGAGTCTTCCACTTCCTACTATTTCTGGATTAGAAGAGTTTGGATGGACAACTATGGTTTAGTTCCCTCAATATACCATCAATGTGCTAAGTCAAACATCAAGGGTATTGAGCTTGTCATTAGACAAAAAAAAAATCCTTTTGTAAAGAATGATGCACATTTAGTGAATGCATTTCCTTTTACACTGAGTTGAATGAGGATAAACAAATTTGAATGAGATGTATCGAACGAGTAAGGATGGTAATATCAGTGATAGGTTAGGACCTTTAGGGGATTGGGATCAAATAATGGAGGAAGATTTACATGTTGATGAGGAAGTATACAAGGTTGATCCAAAATCCCAAACTAGCTTTAAACAATAACGAGATAAAATGAGGCCAAAAATTGACCCGATTGAGCATAACGTAAAGCCCACAAGTGTGTTGAGCGGGTTTTCTTTACCTATATTGGAGGAAGAACCTACACCACCAAAGTGATTATGAAAGAAAATGTTTCTCGATGATGGAAGGGTAGTGATTTGCCTTTGAAGATGTGAGTGGGCAACCGATGAAGC
This sequence comes from Sambucus nigra, assembly GCA_949130495.1. Lineage (NCBI taxonomy): Eukaryota > Viridiplantae > Streptophyta > Magnoliopsida > Dipsacales > Adoxaceae > Sambucus > Sambucus nigra. Next base: position 246,108,264 of record OX422213.1, on the reverse strand, counting down.
CGAGGAAACTTAACAAAATTATGGATATTTTCTAATTGATAATCAAGGTTAATGTCTTGTCGTTGATTGTCCCAACATTCAATAATTTATTGAGGATATCGAATATGAACTAATTTGAATACATAACAACCCAAATACCCAAGTCCAAGAGTTAAATCAGATTGATCTAGTTCAGGGTGGAGAGGAGGAAATGCCAATCTTCATATCGAAAGACTTAGAGACTGCAAAGAAGCTAAAGATGGTCAATCCCATTAAATAGTATAAGTTGTTTTTGCATGAAAGTATTCTGAGATACATGGATTAGATCAAGATGCCATCTTCCATAAGTTCAATGTCATGCCCTCAACTATTTTGGTCAAGCAAGCCACAAGAAGGGACAAACCTAGGTTGAATCTCCAAATAAAGGCTAAAGTGGAACGATTACTGGTAGTTGGATTTATTACAATAATTTAAAAACCAATTTTTCTTTCCAACATTGTGCTAGTGTTGACAATGGACAAAACACACATTCACATTTGTGTTGTTTTTAGAGATCTCAATAGAGTTTTCCCCAAATATGAGTTACCTCTACCATCAATTAATCGCCTTATTGATCAATAACTGATCATTAGATGTACAAATTTATGGATGGTTATATGGGTTATATCTAGATAAATATGCATCCAACTTATATAGAGAAGAGACCTTTTAAAACCCTTATGGGCAATTTTATGGACAATGTCGTGTCTTTTGGTCTGAAAATTATGGGGGAAACTTATTAAAGAACTATGTTGGCCATTTTCAAGACCCATTTAATGATATTTTGGAGTTCTTTATGGATGATTTGGTAATAAATTCAAAGAAATATGATTTACAATTGGCTAATCTAAGAAGAATTTTCAATAAGTGTAGGAAATATAATTTAAAGATGATCCCACTCAAGTGTGTTTTTAGCCTAATAAGTGGGAAATTCTTAGGATTCATGGTGGAACGATAAGGAGTTCAGATGTACTAAGACAAGAGGAAAGGCATCGCCAACATGCCTTATCCAAATATGCATAGGGAGATAAATAGTTTCCTCGAAAAGATTTCCTACCTACTAAGATTTATCCCAGGTCTATTAGAGATCATACATCCATTGATGCATCTATTGAGGAAGACCACGAACTATAAATAGGAGGATCCACATTAAGAAACTTTTCACAATCTTAAAATATTACCTATTTCTCCCCAAACTTTGATTCCAGCTAAGGCTAGAATACGTTTATTGCTTTATCCAACCTCTACTATGAGGTCCATTGGTGAACTATTGGCACAAGAGGTACATGGACAAGTGTGACCTCTCTACTATCTGAGTAGAATTATCTATGGTCCCAAGGAAAGATATACCAGCATAGAGAGGCATTATTTAGCCTTGGCCTATTTTTCTCACAACATTAGACATTATACGTTATCTTTGATTGTTGACATAGTGACAATATGCGATCTAATTAAGTTTTTATTAGAATTAAATTATTTTACTAGAAGAGTAGTAAGATGGTTCATTATACTATCTAAGTATGATATGAAGTGTATGTATGGCAATCCCGATCAAGATTCGCGCCCTTTTTCCCTTATGCCTACCGAAGGGGTGGAGAAGGAAAGAGGAATGAAATGTCTCACGCCTATTTAGGAATGCTTCGTCCGTCGTCGGTGTGCGGTGAATGTAAAGATATGGAGTCACCAACCTAATTTACACAATATAGGAAAAAGAACATGTCTCCGCCTCCATAGAATGGCATCAAAGATAAATTGATGATGAAGAAACCAATAGTTCGAAGGTTCGTAGGCTAAGTTACGGAATAGGAAGGTGTTAGGCACCCATCCCACCTTTTCGTTCTCTCATGGGCTTGTGTTATTATTTACCTTTATTTCTTCGTGAAGTGTGAGTGCATGTATGAGATCTAAATCTTCCAACTCATACTGTGGAAAAGATAGAGTGAAGCCATCTATAGGAATGTTCCTAAAATAATATATAGAAAATATGATTTATGTGTTTATCGTGATATGGATCGTTATGATGAAACGCTAATATGCGTTGGATGAAATGATAATAAGAATGACAAACATACTATGTATAATAATGAAATAATATGGAAATGGGGGCTTTAGCAAAATTGGAAGATTTAGAAAAAGTTGAAAATTGGGAAGTTGGAAACTTTAAAATTTTAAAAATTGGAAAATTGGATTTGAGTCTCGGGTTTTAATCCAAAATGCCTACATAGCCTATAAAGGCATCAAAGTCCACGTAATTTTCATGCGGCATGGGGGTAAGGTTTATCCCATAAATTTGAACGGGAGTTTATTATATGTCTGTATGTGTGTATGTGTGTAGAAAATGGGTTTTAGTTTGAAAAAATGTGTTGGGTAATCCCGTTCGAAATTTATGAATGTAAGCCTCTTTTTGTTTGTTTTGATTTTTTTAAGAAAATAAAGTATGTGCAATATAATAATAAAAAATATAAAATGTTAATGTGTATGACCTAAAGCAAAACTAGATTATGAATCTAATGAAATTTATGCAAAAATAAGAAGTTTAAAGAGAGAGGGAAGGATTTGGACCTTCTTTGAAGCTTGATCTTTGATCTTGGATGCACTCCCTTCAATCTGAGATGAATGTTGGATCAGAGAGAATGTGATTTTTCCAAATTGGGAATGAAAAGGATGGGAATGTAAGATTGAATGGAATTTCACATGTGGAAATCTTGCTAATTTCGAGAGAATGTTGCTGAGATCACTGATGCTGATGGATCTGAGGTGTTCCTTAGCGGTGATGTCATGCCATCTATTTATAGGGTAAGGGAGTTGTCTATCAAAATGGACCTATCCCTGCCAATCGACAGGTGACCCTAGGCACACTATCGATAGGCGGGGAAATGGTCCTATCAATTGGAGGTCTCATGCAGATTTTCCCAGAAAAATGTTCATTGAACATAATCTGTTGATCTGAATTGAGCACAGGGCATACCATTTGAAAGGTAATTCAGAGACCTTCGAGAGTCCTTCGTATCACTCCAAAGTCCGGGAGTTGAATTTGGTCAAATGCATCTCGAAAGCGCACTTCGGTCCTTTGGTTGGGAGATCGTCGGACATAAACGAATCGTTCGTTTGTATGGTAAGTCATAATCATGCATGGGGTAGACCATTGGAAAGTTTAGGCAATGTAATTAAACATTCCAAAGATCATTGCTCAGTTCATAAAGTTGACCTTGGTCAACCGGGGCCCAAAACTTCCTGGTGACCTCTCTGAGTAAAACGAGTTGTCCGTCTGTATCGTAAGTCCATAATCGCGTACGGGGCGAACCGTTGGAAAGGTAATTCATTTTCTTTAGAATATTCATTCAATATTATCCAAGATGAAGAGTTGACCTAGGTCAAATGAAACTCGGGAGCACCTAGTGTCCTCCGAATAAGTTTTCGAGGGAAAATGGATTATTCATCTGAACGGTTATGTTGGTTTGTGCACGGGAAGAACCGTTGGAAAGGGGTTATAGTGAACTTATAAGATTCAAAGAGCTTTATCTCTCCCGATGAAGTTGATTGTGGTCAAATCGAGGGCCTCTAAATTAATTTTCGATAATAAAATGATCTATTCGTCTTAACCATTACGCCGATTTGCGCACGAGGTGGACTATTGGAAACGGGTTTTAGATACCTTCAAAGATTCAATGATATTTCACTTTGGTGATAGGGCTGACCAAGTTAAATGGGGTTTGAGAGAGCCAAATGGCCTCTAGATCGGTACTCGAAGCTTAACCTAGGGTTTGTAGTTAAATGAGGAGGTGTTAGGGACCTAAGGAGAGACTTAGGGGGGTCCTAGAATGTGGTGTCTATAGAGCCTCTCAACGGGTGAGACTGGAACAAGGAGGTCAATAGACACCACATGATGTTTTGAAAGGAGGTCGATTTTGTGGTCCTAGAGGATGAGGATGATAGATTTAGAGGGTCGAGGCTGATTTTGAGGACCTAAAGGGAATGCTAGGATGGCCAATTCTACGGGTCAAGGTTAATTCTGACCTGAAAGAGATGACGACTAGAGGTCAAGGTCAATTCTGACCTAAGAGAGGTGACGATCAAGGGTCAAGTCAATTTTGACCTCAAAGAGGTGACGATCGAGGACCAAGGTCAATTTTGACCTAAAAGAGGTGATGATTGAGGCATAGGTAAATTCTAACCTAAAAAAGGTGACGACCGAGGATAAGGTTAATTCTGACCTAAAATAGGTTATAATTGAGGGATGAGGTTAATTCTGACCTAAAAGTGGTGACAACCGAGGGCCGAGTTCAATTCTGACCTAAAAGAGGTGACGATCGAGGGTTGATGTCAATTCTGACCTACAAGGGGTGATGACCCGAGACTGAGGTCAATTTTAACCTAAAAGAGGTAACGACCCAAGACTGAGGTCAATTTTGACCTAAAAAGATTTGAAAACCAGGGGCCGAGGTCAATTCTGACCTAAAAGAGGTGACGATCAAGGGCCGAGGTCAATTCTGACCTAAAAGAGGTTATGACCGAGGGCTGATGTCAATTCAGACTTAAAAGGAGGTGACAATCGAGGGTTGAGCTCAATTTCGACCAAAAAGAGGTAATGACCGAGGTTCGAGGTTAACTCTTACCTACAAGATATGACGGTCACGTGTCGAGGTCAATTATGACCTAAAGGAGGTGACGACCATGGGTCGAGGTCAATTCGGACCTATAGGAGGTGACAATCAAGGGCCGAGGTCAATTCTAACCTAAGAGAGGTGAACACCGAGGTCCATGGTCAATTCTAACCTAAAAGAGGCGATGACCGACGAACGAGGTCAATTCTGACCTAAAAGGAGGTCTCTTCTTTCCTCTTGAGACCATTTTTTCGTTTACGATCTTCCTAATATTGATCTTTCTTTGTTGGGGAATTTGTAGGTGACCTTCTATCCCTAGGGGATGGCCATTTAGCATGCGGGGTTGAATGGGGGAAATGCGCAGATTCAACGTTTGCTGGAGCACAAGTTTAGCTACTCCTGGTACCTGGGGGAGAGAGTATTTTGGCAGGTTGTGGAGGAGGAGGTGATGCTTCCACCTGTGAGGCCCCCAGTGTACATGAGGTGAGTGCGGGAGATGGCGGATGATGCACGGGTAGCGATGATGATGAGTAAGCGTTACTCATCATATACCGACATGGTAGTAACATATGATTATATGGACTTTATATCAAGATGGTTGATGTCGTAATATATATGACGTGATACCTCTCCCCACACGGATTTGAATTGGTTAGTGGGATCTTCCCATAGCGCAAGTGGTGCGTCTACATTGGCAGGGGTGATGACCTCGGAGGTTCCTTTTGTGCGACTGGCCCCTCTTTCTTATAATATTCAGCGGGCTGATGACAGGTTGATGCGTTTGCTGCACCATCCTAATGCGATGGATTTGGAGGAGTTGGGCTTGATATAGGAGGTTTTTCAACCAACGGTATATTTCTTATCTCTTTGTTCTTTTAATTTCTTTCTTTTGCCTCAAGCTGACTGATTTGACCTTTTCTATTTTTCTTGCAGCATATTTGAGTATCAACTACATGGCTGAAGGATGTTCGGGATCGAATAACTTTGGTGACCTCCCACATTCATGATACGATTCTGGTTCCTTCCTGTCTGGTGTCATCTGCTTCGTCTAAGGAACGGTCTAGCTCGGTGAGCAGAGGTACATCATCTCATCGTCGAGGGAAGAGAGTGCGCTGCAATAAAGGAGGCTCCTAGAGAGAGAGAGAGAGTGTGTGTGTTTATGTGTGTGTGTGTGAGAGAGAGAAAGAAAGATAGATAGATAGATAGAGAGAGAGAGAGAGAGAGAGAGAGAGAGAGAGAGAGAAAATGTGGGTTTGGGCAAAATCCTATTGTATTTTCTTTTCCTGCACAATCCATGTAACACATTAAAAATCTATGCAAATAAAATCAGGGTTTTGTTAATTTTATTTTAGTGACTTAATACGTAAGATCTTTTTACTTTGCTGCTGAGACCGTAAAGAGAATTTAAAAATGATTTGAGAGAGAATTTATTTGAAAATGGGATAAGTAAAAACATACGGATAAGAAAATCCAAATTTTGTTTAGAATAAAAATTATTTTTATTGTGTTTTTTTTTTGACAAAAAAGGTAAAAGGAAATTTTCCCAAAATAGGGGGTTGTCGATCAACATGCCCATTATCCTCCTTATCGGTATGTCAATCCAACCCAATAAATCCAAGTCTTTGATTGCACTTTCTTCAACTGTTTGGTACTTGGTGGGGTAAGTCTTCCTTCGATGGGTTTTTTGTCTTTGTTTGAGGGTTTTCAAGTATAAATGGGGGTGTGGGTGGAACATTTTCTTCACACCTCCACATTCCTTCTCTTTTGCATTCTTTTTTCTTATTTTGTGAAATCTCTCTCCTTGGTTATGATGATTTTCCAAACTACCTTGAAACCTCGGATATGATGTGCTCCTACAACCTTGATTACGATGCTTTTAACATGCGTTGAGTCTCCTTATGGCACAACCGGTCGATAGAGTGGAATATGATGATGGTAGCGGTAGATCTCTGGTACCCCGAAGATCTTGTCTTTCACTTTGAGTTAGATGAGGTCTGTACGACCTATGAGGAGTTCTCCGTCATATTGGGGATTAATCCCAATGTTACCGAAGTTATGCCTAAATTTTCTTAGTCCTCTAAGGAGCTATTAGCGAGATTTTTCCATATCTCGCCTTCAACGGCTAGGTCACTAGTTACAGTATGAATGATTTCGCTTCCTGTTGTGCTCCATTCTGTGCATTTACAGGATGTTGGTGATGCCGGCTATGCTGGAGCCATCATTCTTAGCTTGGTTTCAAAACTGTTATCGGTGACTAGGGAGTTGATTGTGGACCCATAGCTCACAACCATTACTTCTTGGATGTCATATTATCACAGCCCTATGACAATGATATTGGTGGAGGCATTGAACGATATGGATGCCTAACGGGAAGGTCGTTTTGACTTCTTGAGTTCTAGCCCCATAATACTGTCATGTGGCTGTCGAAGAGGTTTCGTATGGAGATCCCACATAAGTATATTTTACCGGATGTGCCAAATTTTTTTTCAAGATACTTTATCAACATAGTCTTAGAGATTGAGAGTTGGGAGAAATGGTTTGTGGAGCATAGGCTCGAATCTTACGCTAGTCAGTGCCTTGGTGGGGGGACTTGTTGCACAATTTGGAACTCGAAGAATACCAGTACGTTTGGTTAGTTGGCATCAGTCAGACCTCTTTGTACTTTCCCTGGAGGCTTTTGAGTTAATTTTTCTGGGAACAGAATGTGCCACCTCAGACACTAGATTTCGTTCATGTGGAGGATTTGACAGAGCATATGTGCATGCGACTTGGATCTTTATGGGAGAATCACCGACCATCTACCTGTCCATACTAGTCTATTGGTACAGTCTGGCATATTTCTGGGGACTACATGAAGTGGTTATGGAGGAGAGTATTTTCCAAGATTCTAGCTGTGGAGACTGGGAAAAGGTGGTTTGCCATATCTGACACCATGGAGGGAGGTGTTATGGTTTTACCCAGGCTAGTCTGGGCTCATCATTCTATGGAGCGTCTGCATCACTCTATTCAGGCAGGGGAAGTTTGGGGACCCCGGGATGTGGGTGATGATGGGGCTGGTTTCTCTGGAAGTTGCGTGTAGGACTCCTAGGGAGTTCATTTGTGATGTTTTTGTAATGGGTTAGGTTCAATTTCTTGTTATTCTAGTTGTTGGAGTAAATTTGGAAGGGTTATTTTAGGTGTAGTGGGGCCAGTTTTTGGTTTGTTTTTAGGAAGGTAGGGTTTGGTTTGGAAAGGAAAGTTGTTTGACTCCCTATGCTGATGTAATTGTACTAGAATTTTCAAATAATAGAATAAAAAAGTTTTTGATCATCTAGTTGTGCCTCTTGATGAGTTTTTGCATTTGAATTATCTATACCAATTGCTAAGGCATACATAATCCTTTTGTTCATGTATTTGTTAAAATAAATTTTCATTCTCGGGGATAAGAAAAGAATAGTAATTTGTGAAAAAGAAGGGGGTCGTGCTCATATAAACCGAATGAGTTGCCTACGTACCTCTAGGGGTTTTAAAAAATTTCAGAAATTCATTTTTTAAAGTAAAAAGATTTTTAAAGGATCAGGCCCTATGTAGTTTTGAGTAGACGGAAATGAAGAATTTATGTTAGAATAAAAGGGATATGAGAAGAGTCGTTGTGAGCCGAGATTTTGGACTAGGGATAAAACTTTTTGAGATAGTCCAGGTTGACTAGACGGGCCATCTCCTCTCCATGAATGTTAGTGATCATAGTGGCATCTCCTGAGATGGTCTTCTTTACGATGCAGGTGCCGCTCCAATTTGGATTGAATTTCCCTTCGGGGTCCCAAATGGGCTCTACTATTTCCTTAAGGGCTAAGTACCCTTCTCGTACACTGCAATCCTTGACTCTTTTCTTGAATGATTGCGCTATTCGGCGATATTACCCTTGTATATCACACAGAATTTTCAGCCTCCTTTTGTCCAAGAGTGACAGATCTTCAAGACGAATCTGTTGCTAGTCTTCCTCGCTGACTTTGCTTTCAACCATGACATATAATGATGAAATTTGTAGCTCAACGGGTACGACTGCTTCCATGTCATATACTAGATAGTACGGGCTTGCCCCAGTATAGGTTCGACTTGAAGTGCGGTAGCCCCAGAGGGCGTAAGGGATCCAATCATCCTAATCTCAGTATCTTTTAGTCATCTTGATGATGATAACTTTGAGGTTCTTATTGGCATCTTTAATTTCACTCTTGGTTTGGGGTCGGTTAGGAGAAGATTTGTGTCTGTTAATCCCATACTCGTCGACCACCTTTGTGACTTTTGCTTCGAAATGCAACCCGTTGTTCGACACTATCTCATGTGGGACACCATATCGACATATGATATTTTTTCTTGATGAACTTGGCCACCTTCTTGGCATTAAGAACTGCCTATGAATAAGCTTCGACCCATTTATTTAAGTAGTCAATAAACTAGGATGAACTCATGTCCGTTGGATTCTTTGGTTGTAACCATCCCTATGATGTCAATGCCCCATGTGAAGAACAGACAGGGAGACTTCATGTTGTACGATTCTCTCGAGAGGTAAGTGCTAAAGGTTGGAAGTGTATTGGCATTTGAGACATCTCTAAACATAGGTTGTGCAATCCTGAACCATGGTAGTCCAGTAGTAATCTTGTTGAATGATTTTCTTGGCGAGCATATAGCCATTCATGTTGGGTATGTACTCCCCACTGTGGATCTTCTGAATCTTCTAATTAATGTTAACCCCTATGATGCAATGAAAATGGGTTCCATCGAAGTTTTGCTTAAACAGTGCTTTATCACAAACAATGTATTGGGCAGACAGTTTGTGAAAGGTTGCTCGGTCATTATTGCTAGAGCCTTGGGTATACCTACTATACTTGAGGAGGCGCCAAATATCATAGTACCAGTAGTTAGGTATATCAGGATCTTCTTCTGTGATGAGAACAATGTGATGGAAGTGGGTTGGTTTATCTTTCTTTTGGACAAGTAAAGGGGCCATTATTATTCCTTCAGGCATATCAATCATAGAGGCTAAGGTAGAAAGGGCATCGACTAATTTGTTCTTTTCTCGGGGTAGGAAGTGGAAGGTGACTTCTTGAAATTGAGAGGCTAACTCATCTAGGTGTGCATGGAAGGGTAAGAGTTTCTCGCACTTGGACGATGATGAGGGATAAATCCCCATAGACATCTAGGTATCAAATTTCTTTCTTGAGATCAATTTTGATGCCTATCATGCACGCCTTGTATTCCGTCATGGTGTTGATGCAGGGAAAATCCATCTTAATGGCAGTGGGAGTGTATGAGCCATCAGGGGCGATTAGGAGTATCCCAATGCCATATCCTTTGTTGTTAACAGTTCCATCGAAGAACTTTTTCCATCGACGGTCGTCTTGGGAGGAACAAAGGATATTCTCATCTGGAAACTTAAAAATCTAGACATCGATTTCTTCCATAGGGTAGTCAGTGAGGTAGTTAGAGATGTCTCTTCTTTTTATGGCTTTCTGCTTGACATATGCAATATCAAACTCGGCTAAAAGCATTAAACAACAAGCCATTAGCCTTGACAAGGCAGGTTTCTTGAGTAGGTACTTGATGGAATCCATTCAAGGCATAAGTTTGATGGGAAAGGCGAGCATGTAGTGCCATAATTTTTTAATGGCCTAGACAAAAGCGACACAAGATTTTTCCAAGGCTGTGTGGCTAACTTTGTACCCGACCAATTTCTGACTGGAACAGTGGACGACTTTCTCTTTACGGAATTGTTCAAGGTATTTAGATAACAAAGCTCCAACTGCGGTATCTTTTGTGTTAGGTATAGGAGTAGTGGAAGACCAGACTGCGACGACATGAGTATCGAAGGTTGGGTTAGGCATTTCTTGATTAAGTCAAAGGCTTCTTGGCAAGCTTCGATTCAAGATTTGGTTGAATCCTTTCAGAGTAGTTTGAAGATAGGTTCACAGATGAAAGTCAACTGGCTTATCAATCGGATGATAGACTATAATTTTCTATGGAATCCTCGGACTTCCTTCTCCGTTAAAGGTGGTGGCATCTCGAGTATTGCTTTCAGTTTGGCAGGATTTGCTTATATCCCTTTCTCACTAACTATGAATCCTGAGAGATTTTCTTTGCTAATGCTGAAGACACATTGCTATGGATTAAGTCGATCTAATATTGTCATATTCATTCGAAAAACTTTTGGAGTGCGAGAACATGACCTTCCCTAGTCTTAGACTTAATAATCATATCATCCACATAGATATCTATTATTTCTGTATCAGATCATGCAAAATGGTTGTGGTAGCCCTTTGGTAGGTATCCCCTGCATTTTTAGACCAAATGGCATAACAACGTAACATAAGGTTCTCCAAGGGGTCATGAATTCGGTTTTTTATGATTTGGGTTCATCTTGATCTGATTACATTGGGAAAAACAATCAATGAATGACTTGAGAGCATGACTTGTTGTGTTGTCCATAATCATGTCAATATTGCCCAACAAGTAATCATTCTTCGGAGAGGCCTTATTCAAGTCTCGATAGTCGACACACATGCATATGTTTCCTCCTAATTTCGGAATGGATACGATATTAGCTAGCCATGTGGGATATTTGATCACGCGAATAAAACCCATGTTCAACTATTTGATCACTTATCCCTTAGCTTTGAACGACCATTCGGTGCGAAGCTTTTACAGTTTCTATTTCACCAATTTGTATTCTGGGAGAGTAGAAATCTAGTATTGCGCTATCTCAGGATCAATGTCGTGCATATCTTCGTAAGACCATGTGAAGACATCCATAAATTCCTTCAGTAATTCTTTGAGTTGCGCACGCATGCTCATTAAGGGTGGCCTCTATCATAATCTCACCCAATTGGCTATTAGAACCGAGATTAATAACAACAATTTTATCTTCATTAACTTGAACTCGATTATGTTTTTTGTTATTAAACTTATTAAGATCAATTAAGAATTGTTCATTTGCAAAATCATCATCATTAAGAGTTTGATAAGAATCAAGACAAATTATGTAAGGCATAATAAGATACTTAAATCTTTGTTTATTTCATTAAACAACATTGAGAACCTCATCGAAGGAGGTTTCAATTACATCATAGTAAGGAGGAACAATAATAAAAGGAGAAATGGGATGAACATCAAGGTTGGGTTGAATATCAGCAGGTTGCACAGGTATAACATGCCAATTGAGGAGAGGTGCATATGCATCTTTAATTAGGAGGGACATATACGATGATGTGGAGCTTGAGTGGATCATTAAAAGTGTCAGCCCCAGTGTTTGTAAGTTAAGATAATCTTCGAAGTCACTTCCCTCAGAATATCTGGTATTGGATATGGTCTTTCAATGAGTGTTTGCACATGATACTGGGAACTTTCGACCCATGAGTAGCTACCTTGGATAAAGATCTCCATTCCAAGTTTCATTTTTCTGTTCGCATGATCATACCACGATTCAGGAAAGCCACGGAAGGGGAAATCTTCACCCTTTCTTATGAGTTTTCCATTCAAGGAATCTCTTGAGACAGTCTTAGCAGTTTCTAACCATCTTTTTAGCTGAGGTTGGCGAATCATTCCGAGTTTTTCTATGACGGTTGACAACCCAAACCTCAAGGAGGAAAATCTTTCTTCAATACAATGGGTTCAAGTATCCCTCATTGTCTTCATCCAAGCCCTATTCCGAGCATAAAGTGCACGTTTTTGAACATCTGGATCACATTGACATTTCCATGGGGTTTATACTCTAAATAAACCTTATCTTGAAATCATCCCCCGCTGGGAGTAAAAATGGTTTAACTCAAAATCCTAATATAAGAATATCATTCGCTTCGTGTTTTATCTTAATGATTGGATTACTGGTGATTAAATTCTTGAAGTTATTGTCATTACCTAAGATGGTGATGACATTCCCATTGACAAAGAACTTTAGTTTCTGATGGAGGGAAGAAGACACACCGTTAATGCTATGGAGCCACGGTCGTTGAAGTAACAGATTGAAATAAGTTGGGATGTCGATGACTTCAAATTCAACAACAGGATTTATAGGGCCGACCCCTATTATGATATTTATGGATCCCATTACTTCTCAATGAGTATTATCGTAGGCATGTACAACGATAGAGGTTTGAGAGAGGTCGCTCACTTTTATTCCCAAATAATTAAGGTTCCTCAACGGGCAGATATTAAGAGCTTATCCATTTTAGATAAGAGAGAGCAAGACAGTATTTCCCATGACTTAGATAGAGATATTGAGAGTATAATTAGGGTTTATCCCAATCAAAGGTATTTTATCTTTGGATAAGGAGAGCATTCTAGTAGAGGTCAGGGATCCGACCAGATTCACTGCTTCTTCAAGCATGGTTGAGGGAGGAAATGTGGGCCCTATGAGTAGTTCGATAAAGACATTTCGGTGTAGCTAGGAAGACATAAAGATTCCCCTTAGAGTGATGTTATCCTGGGTCTTTTTCATCTAATCGAGGAACTTGCTCTCTTCGAGGGCCATTTCGGGCATATGAAGACTCTTAACACCTTTTCCTTTATCGTTTGTTGATGGCGATAGGCTTGGGACTTGGTAATGCCTCTCTGACCTGGCCATGTGGTTCATAGAAGAGGGAAAAAATAAAAACCCTATTTTTTCATCGATCTTGAGTTATTCATCCACTTTGTTGATTTCTTCTAGTAGCTCCTCAAATGATATCATCCCATATATGTTGACTATTAGGTTAGTCTTTTCTGGGTTTTGGTCTTCATATGAATTATCGAATTTGTCCCCCTATCTGGTGGCAACGACATCATCCTTTCATGAAAAGTCAATACATTATACAACCTTAGTTACTTCTTCGTATAAGTCCTCCCATTCAACGAGGAGATGTCAAAGTGAAGGGACCAGGTGCCCTTGGAGCTTTAAAATTTCTAGTAGTTTGAACATGCTTAAAATATCATCGATCTATTGAAATAAGTCTGCCATGATCTAAATTACATTATGTAAGCTCACTTCATCGGTTGGAACCACCTAATTATCTGACTCTTGGGCCCATTTCTAAGCTTCTAAGAATAACACACACAATTATTGGCAGTTATTGGTCATCTGGGAAGGAAATTTCAACCCGAACTCGAGGAGTTGGTTTAATAGTTCTGACAATTCCATATCTTTACCTCCAAAATGGGTATGGACAACGATGCATGCTTTGGTAAGGAGTGACAGGGCCTGATCGGCGAAGGTCGTAGGGTGTAGAATAAAATATGGAAAAGTTTGGAAAGGTTTAGGAGAATATATAGGTATGATGGGTGATTTTCTTGGTACAATCTTTGTAGATTGGTCAAATTCTGGGTCCTCTTCGAGGAAGATGAAATTTTTAGGATTTGGGAGTGGATTATGGATAATATTTGGTTTAGGATTGGTTGTTGGGGTGATGACACTCCGATCGATCAGGACTTCAATCATATTTTAGAGGTGGACACACTAGTCGGTGGTCTAGTTGGCACTTTAGTGAAAATCACAACGAGCATATGGTTTGAAATTTTTGGGAAGTGGGTTTGGTAATGGATGAGGGTCCAATGGCTTGATAAGGATCTGTCTTAAAAGGTCTTGATAAACTTTGGAGAGGGGAGCGCAAAGCTCGGTGTATTCCTTTCAGACTGGGTTAAGAAGAGTTTCTGGTGCCCATGAAGTGGCAGGTTGAGAGATGTTGTTGATGGTTAAAACTACAGTATTGGCAGGCATTTCATACTTTTGGGGAGTGAACTGTCTAGATGCTTTATGAAGTTCAACTTCTATCTTGGAAATACCTTCTTCGATCTCCACTCTTGCTTCTCAGAGGTCTCAAAAATTGAGGGTAATACTGTCCTCCCATCATTGCTTGGGCATGGGGTAAGAAGTTCTTGTTCACAATGCTGACTTTCTCCTTTTTGGAAGGATGATTGGTTATGGTGGTTTCTTTCTCTCTCCATTTTGATATAAAGTTAGTGGCTGATTCCCCTAGGTTCTTATTGAGTAGCTCTAAATCATGGTGGGTAACCTCTAACTCTTCATTGTACTTGTACTGTGATATGAATTCATGGGCAACATCCTCCCCACTACAGATCATGGACTCCTCAAAAGATAAAAACCATTGGAGAGCACTCTCTTTCAAAGTCTGTTGGTACATTTGGGCCATTATTTCCTTGAAGGACCCTAGGAGAGTCATGTCTAGGTGATAACTGCGTAGATGAACAATTGGAGGTCCACTACCTCCAAATTTCTTGATGCTGGGCATCTTGAACTTTTTGGCAACCTTTTTTTAGGATATGGAAACATGTGGGTGTAGTCCATGTACTTTCCAGAGATTCGAACTTGGTCAACTTTCTTAGTCAACATCTTGAGGTCCTCCTTGACATTGTTCAATTATTCCTTCTTTGGATCAATAGTTACGGGTAAGTTAGCCTTGGCCGAGAAAGATTCGGAATAGGGAGTTGGGTTGGAGGTTGACCAATAGTAGGAGAAGCACGTGGAGTGTGATGGTATTTCTCAGGGAGCCAAATAAGGTCGGGTGCAGGCAGACCCATAGCATGAGGAAAGAGGACGTCCTCGGGATCTTCGGGAACAGGGACCCGATTTCATTGAATAACATGAACCTCAATTTGAAGGTTATCAATCTTGGTAGTGAGTTAGGTTAAGACCGTCATCAAATTTGGCTACACATTTGGTACTGGGTTTGTGTTCTCAATGGGAAGCAGAAGGAAGTAGCGAAGGAACTGACGGAGCTTCGGGGCGGTTCAACTGAAGACTGAAGCCAATAGGGAGCCTGACCAGGGTCGGGTATACGATCGACCTAAGAAGGGGAAAATTTTGAATTTATTTTAGAGAAAACTGTTATTTCTGAAAAGGAAGGAAAATGTTTTTTTGGACATTTTTGGAAAAGGGAAGACAAAATGTTTTTTGGAAAAAAAGGAGGAAAAATATTTTGACGTTAGGAAGGAAAAAAAATGCTTTTGGTATTTTTGATAAAAGAAGAAAAAATATTTTTGACACTTTTTGAAAATAAAAGATGAGAGGCGATCTCAGCATGATTATCATTATATTTTTATTTTTATTAGGTTTACCTAAATGCAAAAAGAAATTCTGGATGGGACTCGAGCCTAGAAAAAATGGATTTGAAAAATATGTAAAGACTATGGTTGAACTTGTTACTAGACTCATGGCCAGGGTACCATTTTAAAAATTACGCGAAAATTTGGGCGGCATGCTGACCTGTCATTTTGGTTGTGTTTCGGGTAAAAACCGGCAAACTAAATATGAGTGCCTTATATTTGACACCTATATGCGAGTATGAAGTTATTGCATTAATTGGACGAGTTCCCCCCTTTAGCATGACTTCCATGATATACGTCTTGATTTTGAGGGCAATCAGTACGTGTGGACAAGCCTTTTGATATACCTGAGTGTACGTGAATTGTTTCACTATATACATTGTGGGGACAGTACATGTGAGAGAGAATTCGATCTAATTAACCTACGTGAATGAGTTCTCATGCGATATAACTCCTTTAATGACTTCGGTCAAGTGGTATGATATTGGGGGAATTGTTCGATATACGTCGAAGTTACTTGACCAATGGAAGGTGAGAGTCATATCGCTTAGGCTAACTGTGAACTGCCGGACCAGTGCCCATCACGAAGTGACCCCCAAGTTACGGGACAAAATTTGGTCAATAGCCATGCTCTTTGGTGATATAATGTGAAAAATGCATGATTCTTGATTACTAAATTATGGAGAGAGTATCTTTATTTGTCGTGATGAGCATTATACTAACAAGGGGATAATGTATAAGTAAATATATACTAAGCATGGATCTGTGAGAGTGAGTGATGTGTAGCTATCTACAAGTCTGTGTGGGGTAATGAACTTAAGCATTGATCAATTACAAGCAGTGTGTCATGAGTATGAGTGAGCATGGATGTATACAAGTGTTATTGGGGAAGGTGTGTGTTAATTACACTTAAGCATGGATTTTCTAAGTGGTGTGTGCAACACGTGGATATAGGTGATCCTAAGTGCACGTAGTGTGAAGTGTACATGGAGAATTTCTACAAGTGTGTGAATGAGTAGTGATATGAGGTATATATGTACAAGAAATAATAGAGGATAGAAAGTGTACATACAGATAGGTGCATACGCATACACGCAATACAGAACACCCGTGTAAAAAGAATCTAGCCCTCTTATGAAGAAAATCCCCAGTAGAGTCACCACTATTGCCATCCCGATTAAGATTAGTGCCCTTTTTCTCTTATGTCGCCCGAAGGGGGTGGAGAAAGAAAAGGGATTGAAAGACCTCACGCCCTACTTAGGAACACTTCGGCCATCGTCGGTGTGGGTTGAATGTAAAGAGATGGAGTCTCTATCATATTTTTCACAAAACAGGCAAAAGAACATGTAGACGCCTCGAGAGAATGGCATCAAAGACAAACTAATGCTTACTAAACCAATAGTTCTTAGGTTCGGGGCTAAGTTGCGGAATATGAAGGTGTTAGACACCCATCCCGCTCTTTCGGTCTCTCATGGGCTTGATTTATTATTTTCCTTCATTTTTCCTTGAAGTGTGTGCGCATATATATATAATGCAGATCGAAATCACCCAACTCATACCATGAAAAAGATAGAGTGAGGTCATCCATATGAATGTTCTCAAAATAATATATAGAAAATATAATTTATGCGTTTATCGCGATATTGATCATTATGATGAAACGATAATAAGTATTGGATGAAACGCTAATAAGAATTGCAAACATAATATGTTACTAATGAAAGAATATGGAAATGAGGTATTTAGAAAAATTAGAATATTTAGAACAAGTTGAAAATTGGGATGTTGGAAAACTAGAAAATTGAAAATTAGAAAATTAAAAAATTGGACTCGAGTCTCGAATTTTAATCCAAAACACCTACGTAGTATATAAATTCAGAAAAATCCATGTAGTTCGAATGTGTCATGGGGTTGGGGTTTATCCCATAGATTCGAACGAGATTTTATTATATGTGCGTGATCCCATTTGAAATTTATGGGTGTAACCCTCTTTTTGTTTGTTTTGATTTTTTTATAGAAAATAAATTATATGCGATATACTAATGTAAATTGTAAGATGTTAATGTGTATGACCTATAGAAAAACTAGATTATGAATCCAATGAAATTTATGCAATAAGAAGTTTAAAGAGAGATGGAAGGATTTGGACCTTCTTTGAAACTTGATCAATGATCTTGGATGCAATCCCTTGAATGTGAGATGAATGTTGGATGAGATAGAATGTGATTTTGCCAAATTGGGTATGAAAATGTTGGGAATGTAAGCTTTAATGGAATTTCATATGAGAAAACTTCGCTGATTTTGAGAGAATATTGTCAAGATCACTGATGTTGATGGATCTGAGGTGTGCCCTGGGAGTGAGGTCATGACCTATATTTATTGGGTAAGGGGGTACCGATCGGCATGGACCTAGCCCATCCAATTGGCATGTGACCTGGGCACATTGCCGATAGGCAGGGAAATGGACCTGCCAATTGGCGGTCTCGTGCAGATTTCCCTCCGAAAAGGGTCATAGAACATAAACTGTTGATCTGAATCGTGCACGGGGAATACCGTTATAAAGGTAATTCATATACTTTCAAGAGTCCTTAGAATCGCTCCCGGGTCCGAGATTTGAATTTGGGTCAAATGCATCTCGAAAGCGCACGTTGATCCTTTGGACGGGAGATTGTCGGACAAAATTGGATCGTTTGTCCCCATGGTAATTCAGAATCACGCACGGGGCTAACAATTGGAAAGGTTAATCAATTTTCTTCGACATTCCAAAGAGCTTCACTCAGTTCGAAAAGTTTACCTTGGTCAACAGGGGCCAGAAAGCGCCTGGTGATCTCTCGGAGTAAAATGGGTCGTTCGTCCGTACCATAAGTCAAAATTGCACACAGGGCAGACTATTGGAAAGGGTATACAGTGCACTTAGAAGTTTCATTTAGTCTCATTCGAGCTAAAGAGTTTACCTAGGTCAAACGGATCTCGGGAGCGCCTAGTGACCTCTAGATTAATTTTCGAAAGGAAAATGGGTGGTTCGTCCGAATGGTTATGTCATTTTTCACACGGGGCACACCATTGGAAAGGGGTTTCAATTACCATCAAATAGATTTAGCTATGCCGATGAAGTTGATTAGGGTCAAATCGAGGCTCGGGAGCACCCCGTGGCCTCCAAATTGATTTTTGATACTAAAATGGTGTGTTCATCCGAACCCTAGTGCCTATTCATGCATGGGGTAGACTGTTGAAAAGGGGTTTTAGATCCCTTTAAAGATTTAATGATTTTTCGCTCTAACGATAGGGTTGATCGGAGTCAAATGGGGCCTAGGAGCGCCCGATGGCCTCTAGATCGGTACTCGAAGCATGACCTAATGTTTGTAGTGAAATGAGGAGGTGCTAGGGTCCAAAGGAGAGACTTAGGGGGTTCCTAAAATGTGGTGTCTACATCATGGTCCCTCTTAGATTATTCAAGCCAATCACGAAGATATTCCACATGATTATTTTCATGACAATCTTCATGAGGCAGATCTAGATGAATGGTATATGGAGTTTGATGGTTCATCTTCTCAAGGCAAAGGAACATCAAGAGTTATTTTCTCTAAGGTCAAGGAAGATATTAATCTTCTTTTAATTTGTATTTCACTATTTAAATAATGAGGTAGAGTACGAAGACTTAACATTGGGTTTTCTCGAAGCACTGTAAAGAGGCATCCATTCACTTTATATCAAAAGAGATTCCAACTTGGTGGTTAAACATGTGAATAGGTAATAAATATTGAAGCATCTCATTGTATTACCTTATCAAATGATCATTCAATGTTTGTTAGATCAATTTCACTAAGTTATGTTTAAAGGCACTCAAGAATGATGAATTGACATGCTGATGCTTATGCTATAATAGTGCAAAAAGTGATCATGGATGATGAATATATAACTATTATGATCCATCGAAGAACAAATTCATCATCAAGTCTCCAACACTTCCCTAATGATGATGACTCAGATTGGAAAAATGGAAAAAGGAGGCAGTTGGAGAATAGAGGTAGCACAATGAAGCTTATAGAGTTAGCACAATATTTCCTTATTCAAGAAATTTATACTATAAAAATCAGGGGGGATGGTTATCTGGATGCACTGGTCTAGAGGAAGCTACAAATGATTGAAAAATACTCATGAGGAGCATTACAAGACCACTGAGCTTCCTTTTTAAGAAGGATTCAAAAAGAGGGTTATTTTTTGCCTATGATGAAGCAAGACACAACAGTTTCAACTAACCGAGTGTAACTTCTTGGAAGATCAAATGGACATGAGGAATCCTTATATTGAGTTTATAAAAGATTGAGTTATTATAAATGAGAAAGATAATGCCATATGAATAAGAAGGGGGGATCCAATGTTTTACATATTACAATGGAAGTAATATCGAAGAGGATATTTTAACAGGTAATTACACTTCATTACAAGAGAAGAAACATATAAAGTTCTATAGTAAGTTCAAGATCAAACTCAGATTGAAGGATCTAAGTTGTATTATCAATTGATGAAGTTTGGATTTTATTGGACAGGGATGGAAAGTGATTCAACCGAGTAAATTCAAAAATGAAAATCTTGCCAACTTCAGGGTAACCTCATTCATGATCCATTGGTGGAGCTTCACTCCTCGGATACTCTCTATCCTATCTATGCTATGGCGTTTGACCTTAAGGTAACCATCAAAACATATTCTAGAGGCATGATATGGATCCTCAATGCAATTTAGTGCTTTACAAAAATGGGCAGAGGCATAACCTTCAAAAAGGGAATTGTGTGGAGATGCAATTCATCAAAGAGTACATCATTTGTCGACTTGGCATTCATAAGGTCATTTTATTTGTTAATGGAACTCCATTAATAAACAAATAAGTAAAAATACTAATAGACAACTATTCAATTATCCACTACACCTCATGGGTAGCTTACCCTAAAGGCAATGTCCAACTTGAGGCCACAAATAAGACCTTGGTTTATATTTTAGCCAAGATGATGGAAGATTATCTAGTAGCGTGGGATGACAAGATACCTATGGTTCTTTAGGCTTATCGAACTATCAAGAGGAAAACAACAGGCTATATACCTTTTTTCTGGGTTTATGGATCTGAAGTAATTCTTCCAGCATATATCGAATGCAAGGAAACATAAGAAAATTTTGAGTTGGTGTTTATTCTAAAATAGACAAGCGTCGAAACAAGAAAATGAGTAAAGTAGATATAAATAAACTTTATTTTACATATAAGTGAGATACATTACAAAAATGGGATTACTGAACAAAAGTACAATAAGAATAAAAAGTGTCCTACCCTATGAGGAACCACATATTGGGGGTAGTGAAGTAACCATCAATAAGTGAAAAAGCTACATATTCTGCAACATCATGTTGATACTCATTTCTGATAGTGACATGAGATTTAACTTCATCCTTTAGTCTAACCTCGTCTTCAATTTCTCTGAAGGCCTTAGCAAAAAAAATCTTTAGCTTCCATAACATTATCTTTACACTCTTTAATACGGGTGACCTGCTCACCCAATCTTTATTCCTCACGCTTTATAGCCTTAATGTTTTTCAAGTAGTGGGCTCGGTAAGTTGCCATTTAGATACCCTAGAGGTATTTCATGTTGTTCATGAGCCATGTGAAGTTAAAGATATTCTTCAGCTGGTCACTGATATTGATCAAGTGTTGGCTTAAGGTTGCTATATTTAAGACAACAATTTATGTGTTAACGATTTTCTCCTAAACTTTTACAATGGCTTGGAGCCTATAACCCATAACCACCGTGTTTGGATTCTCCACTCCAAATTAAAAGTCTTCGAGTGAGTTTGAATTAGGCATTCAATCTAGGTGTGATGTCAAACTTGCATTTATATGAAGTGTGAAAGCTCCGACCAACAAAAGTCAACAGGTGAAACGTTGGGCATTGGAACTCCACAAACACATTCACTATCTTCCATGCTTATATTGGTAATGGATCCATGATCACTTTCACTAGGGGGATAAACTCGTAAAGGACTTACCACAATAGGATCAACCTCCATCAGTTGAACATGCATGTTATTCTGTGTTGGTGTTTCCTAAGGAACCTAAGGAGTTGTACTTTCTCTCACAAGCTACAAAAGAAAGAACACAAAGAGTTAGCCAAAATTCAAAATAATATTTTTTACTAAGTAGGTAAAAAGAGAAAACCTTAAAAATCTTTGAGCTAAATCACCAAGAAGGTATATTATTTATTTAAAATCTTTCCAAAGTAGGGTGAGTCACCGAGTAGATGTATTATTTAAATAAACCTTGCCTAAAAATGTAAGTCATAAAAAAAGTGTTCATTTAAAAATATTTCCAAATACGGTAAGTCACTAAGTAGGTGTTCATTTAAAAATATAGCCTAACTATGGTGCATCACCAAGAAAGTGACAAATTTCTTGTGTACATTACCCAATTAAGAGAGTAAATAACCGTACAATTGAGGTTTTTTCGTAAGTTATAACCAAGAAGGTTATAGAAATAATAAAAATCATCCATACATAAAAAGAATTAAAAACGTGAAGTCAACTACTTCGTCAATAATTGGAAATATGGACAAGGGTAGGGGAATAATTTCTTCCTCAACAAGAGTTTGTAGTTCAGTCGTGGGAGCATCCTCGATAGCCAAAATAATAGGCTTAACGTAAGGAAGCTCAATTTACAAAATGGAAGGAGAAACATTCGATGAAGTTAGTTAACCTCAACCATAAGAGTTTGTTTCTCCATTCCCAGATTTCTGGAAATATAAAACACTATAGATAGAGGAATCTTATAAAGAGTTTACAAAAGAGGAAGCAAAGCAAAAGTTTGAGAATTTTTTACAACACAGATAACTCCTCGATAGTTGGATGAATAATGGAAAAACTATCCACCAAAGAGGCCATATATTAAGGTACCCTAGCTACAAGGTACATGATGACCCTTAGGTCATATGGAAGACCTTATTCATTTATTAATCTCAAAAAGACCATCAATTCCATAGTAAGACTAAAGAATGGATGATTTTATGCCACCTAGGATTACAACTTTCCTTAAAGTCTTGACAATAATCAGCATTGAGAAAAGTAAGTTATATTAAGGAAAATTTCAAACAACCTCACTAGAAGTAGTTGGATGAACCACAACTAGTGGTAACTCAGTTAAAACTGGGGGAGCATTTGGACTTGAATATTTCACAGTCCAAATTGAGTGACCACTCATTTCTTCATGAATGGGCAGCTGTCATGCCAACTAGGATGCACAAATTGATGAGGCGTGTCTCATGGCAACTCGTCCAATTACAAAAAAAAGGATAATCGTGGATTTGGAATATCGTTTTCCACAAATGGACTTAAGGAGGCTTATGTGGAAAACGATCACCAAGAATATGCAAAACTTACACTGAGTAAGGAGGGGCATCCTATGAGAAGGAACAACATCGTTAGAAATATTTTCTTGATTGTCCAAGATACAACTCAACACTTATTAAAAAGGTTATTACCTGTTAAGTCCCATGAAGAGGCATAAGTGTTTTAACCTTAGTGAAAGTACTCACTACCTTATCGGTGGGAAAGTTATCCAATATTTCCTCAGGCGAACCTAAGGGAGTGAAGGTCATGGGAGGAGTTGTCAAATGTGCCCCAAATTATCTCTTCCCTAAAGATTTCTTGCTCAAAGAAGAAACGACTAAGGAAGAAATCCCTTGGCATGGAACCTGAGAAATAGTAAAAGTCTAAGATGGGGGTCCTATAGATGTACTTGATAAAATATCATTTGCACTAACAAGAATTAATTACATTCTTGATAGAAAATCAGATTCCTTGAACGTCACCTTCTCCACGAGAATTAAATTGATGGGGGGAATGGAATTATGAGTAATACCACCAAAGATAGAGAAACATTTTATGGGTTTAGAGGTTTCGGGAGATTTTGCAAAGATTTCACCCTTTAATGAATCTAAAGTTAAAGAAATATTTCTTTTTGCTCTAATAGTGTCCATGGAACCTTTATTTTTCCCTTTGGAGATATAGTAAATTCCCCAGCAGTTGGAGCAAGAGGAGGAAGATCCTTCAGGTATGGTCACTTAGTAATGCAAAGAGGAAATTTCATGTCCTTAGTAGGAATAATTCTTAGCCAAAGTTCATTTAATTTAAACTTCTCGGTGGTAGGGTAATGTGGTTCCCTTTAAAGAAAAACATCAAAGGCCTCGAGTTGAGTTAGCTAATGATGTAAATAGTATCTAGGAGAAGCTTTACCCATGTTTACTCTTCATGAAGTACAAGAGTTTAGCATTCAGCATCGAGTAACCATATTTTTCCCCGTGAACTCACAGTTGGCAGTCAAGAAGGAATGATGACTCTTCCTTATTTACAATTAGGTTTAGTTATACTATGGTCATAAATAAATTGATGAGTGCACCCATGATAGTTGTATGCTTCACTTTCAAAATACCAATTAGTATGAGAGGGAAGACGACTTGGAGTGATTAGAATAACCATAACAAGAAATATTATCTTCAACAAATTTCTCACCATCAAGAAATATAACTGTGAAATCTTCTGGCATAAAAAAATAAAAACTTTTTGCATTGCCCTCTCCAGTATAAGGAAGGAGCTTGAAGCAACTCAAATCATCAATTAAAGGAAAGATAGACTTCTTACTTTACTTTTTATGTCAGTTTGTTATGAGTGTATAACGTAGAGGAAGAATTGTAATGGGCTGCGCTATGGGAATAAGAGCGTGGAATTGTGCATATATAAATCCCATTAGTAGAATAGTATTGGCAAAGTTAAACACATAAATTGGCTAATATAGCATACCATATCGTGGTAAAACAAGTCCAACTAGGTGCACAAAGATCCAAGAGTTATTCATTATAGAGGGATGTTGACTCTATGAACCAAACTAACAGTGATAGCCACCAAGACCTCGCATGGATGGTCGTTGGGCTTTCTAGGAATGAGGAATCGTGAATGAAAGTAGAGGAGGTATATGTGACAACCCGGATATAATTATGATAAATTATGTTTAAATCATGATTAGCTTATGTGATATGGATAATATTTTATTAGTATATCTAATGTTAAGTGATTATGTTTAGTCTAATCCTATTTTCATAAATCATGAAATGTCGAATTATTTACAAACACGAAATTTTGTTATTTTCGATTGAAATGCCCCTGTTTAAGACTAGTTTTTACCTTTATAACATAACAATTGAATTGAGGTGAAGACCATATAATTGTAGAAATATGAGTTAGGGTTGTAACACAACAAACGATAAATCAAACGGATGTACGAGTAAGAAGTTAGGCCAAATTTACGAACAAGGGGCAAATCTGTCAATTCCCTTTAAGTGGTAAATTGTCTTTTATTAAACCAAATGGTTTAATTTGATTAGTTGTCTTGGGAGGAAGCCTTGATCGATTTAAACTCTCCCTATAACTTATTTCTTCATCAAATTAATCCCTAGGTTCAGTTTCAAGTGTTGTTAGCTTGAGGAAAGAAAAGGTAGAAGTTTAGGAAGAAAAGTGAGGAGAAAAAGTGTAGAAAAATCCGTAGAAATTACGTAAAAGTCCCGAAGGTAATACTAATTGCAAATCTTGTTATTTTTCATATATTTATGATTTATATGATATAAATCCTTAATTTTTATATTTAACTTTCATGATTGTGTGCATATGTATGGATATATGCAGGTTTAAGTTAAGTTGAATGCATAAACCCTTAAAATTGCTTTGTATTGAAACCCCTTTCATTCAAACTTGAATATATTTTTGTGTGATTACTGGAATTGAGAAATTTCAATTGGATATGAAAGTAGACTCATATATTCATATCATATCCTATAATTGAGATTTAACTCCTTGTGGTTAGGCCGTAGTGATGGCTGAAAGTTGGTATATAGTTGTTGTTTGTATATTTCATTTCGGTATGCCATGAGTTTTGTCCAGCTTTTGACATAGAAAATGAAGTCAAAATTTTATGAAACTTTAATACGTACTATTAAGTATGTGTACTAAAAATGGGTTGAAAATCATGGAAAGTTATGATGGAGAAAAATTATGAAAATTCTTGGATGTTGAAGGAACAATAGAGGAGCTAGTAGGGCAGATTTCTTGTGTTGTAAAGAAATGGTCATAATTTGCGCTAGGAAGCTTGAAAAATTACACCGTCACTTGTACTGGAAAGTATATTCATATATGTTTTCATATTGATAAGGTTGTACCCCTTTATTTATACAATTTAGGAATATAGGATGGTTAAGTATGTAGGACAATAATTTCAAGCCATACTGGATACCCCTTGAATGAATGTTTGTATTTCGTCCTTACAAATGGTACTTCTAGTACATGTTTCATGTGTATATACATTGAGAAGTATAATTTCATGTTTCCTTGAATTTGGTTATAAATTCCTTATGAGATATTTCTTACGGTTGAATGTTCATAACTTTATCAATATGTGCACCATTATTTTGTCTTTACTCATGTTTCATGGAATGTGACTTAGGTGGAATTATATGGTCGTTGTATAGTCATTGAAAGTTACATAATTATATTAGAATAATACTTATTATTGATATTCAGTACTGATTTAGTTGGATTGATAGGTGTAAGGTCTAATCAACCCAGTCCAGCTCCTCCCGAAGGAAACGTGAATACGTAGTTGACAACCCAAAGTGAGTGTACTCACTAGGAAGAGATAATTGTATCGTGTTGTTAATATGATAAGAATATAATGAATATGAAATTGTTCATTTAGGTTTACCTAAATGGGAGGTTACTCCCCGACCCAGAATGGGGGAGATTTGTCTATTAATGACAAGGGGTTACTCCTCGACCAAGAATGGGGGAGAATTGTCTATTTAGACAGGATATGTGAATCATGAATCGGAAAAGTTGGTTATTCATTATGAATGAGCCAGATAAGTTAATACATAATTATATGGACATGATTTATTGCATTTAAATTCATGCAGTAGTATAGTAGTGATGCATTCATTGGGCTATTTTGCTCACGGTTGCTATGTTCACATTTTTCAGGTAACGCGATGTCACTGCCAAATCTAGGAAGTCAGGTTGGGTTAGACACGAATCGGAGAAACAAGATTTTGTGTAAATGTAAATGATTTAATTAAGTTAAATTATCCTTCAAGAAAGTTTTTATGGACATGACTACTTTAAAGTTGTAAAATGGCC
This sequence comes from Sambucus nigra, assembly GCA_949130495.1. Lineage (NCBI taxonomy): Eukaryota > Viridiplantae > Streptophyta > Magnoliopsida > Dipsacales > Adoxaceae > Sambucus > Sambucus nigra. Next base: position 246,081,354 of record OX422213.1, on the reverse strand, counting down.
TTCAGTTATATGGATTTACAATGATGACTCTGAAATTGAAACTCATGTTTATGGTTTGGTTAGATTAATTATGGTTTGACTCACTTTGACTTTCAAAATTAATTATAAGTAACTGGGTTGGGGTGTGTCAGCTTTTGTATCAGAGCCTAGGTTTTAGAGGTTCTGGAGTGAGAAGGGCCTACATTTGGCAGTGAATGTTGGAAATATATTTTATTTGATACTAACGATTATGTTAGGAAAGATATTTACATCTGCATGTTGTTATATCTTTGATTCATTTCACATATAAGAGAATGGAACAAGGGAATGTAAATGTGAGAATCGAAGATGAGGCTTCAAATATTCCAGCAGAAGCGGAGGTTGAGCAACCTATTCAGATAAATGTGGAACCCAAGCCAGAACAACTGACAGATATAAAAAAAATAGCACGTGCTATGACTCTAATGGCAGAGCAACAAGATAGGTTTATGGCTCAAGTGGAAGAACAACAGACCAGGCAACTGGAGGCATAAGCATTGGCTAGGGCTGAGGAGGTGATACACCGTGAAGAAAGGAGTACTTCACATGAGAAATTTATTAAACTGAATCCACCCTCATTTGAAGGAGCAGTTGATCCAGTAGAGGTAGAAGAATGGGTTAAAGATATTGAACTTATTTTTGAGGTGATGAGAATGCCTAAAAATCAACGAGTGATCTTGGCGACGTACATGCTGAAAGGAGAAGCTAAATATTGGTGGGATGCCACAAAACATTTGTTGATTACTCCAGGAGGTGGGAATGTGATCTCATGGGATGCTTTTATCAAAGCTTTGTATGATAAGTATTTTCCCCCAATGTATCGAAAACAAAAGGAGAAGGGATATTTCATGTTGAATCAGGGGAGTATGACAGTTAGAGAATACGAAGCTAAACTTACAGCTTTATCTCGGTTTGCTTCGAGGTTTATACAAAATGAGGAAGACATGTGTAGCCGATTTCTTGATAGACTTGAGTTAGTTATTAAATCAAGGTTGTCGACTTTAGAGACTGTTAACTATTCATCCTTAGTGAACAAAGCCATGCTAGTAGAAAAGGACACGAATGAAGTGAGAGGGAATCGAGAACGAGGTGTAAAGAGAAGCAGATTCGATCGAAGTTATCAAAAGGGTAGTGATACAAAATATTCAAGACTTGGAGGGAAGAAATTTCAACATGGTAGAGGTATGGGAGATGGCTCGCAGAGGGGCGAGGCTAGTAGTGGAAGAGGTTCAGGAGCTTTAGCGCAAGGAGATTCGAATGTTTGTTTCTTTTGTGGTACATCGGGCCATATAAAAAGAAATTTCCCAAAGTTACAGGATATAAAATGTTTTAACTATCATCAGAAGGGCCATCTGAGAAAGAATTGTCCAATGTTATCTAGAGCAGTTTCAGTTAGTAGTGTGGGGCCTCATAAAGGATCATCTCCAGGGAATGCAACCAGGGGAAGCGATACAGGACAAGCAAGTGGATCGAAGGCAGGAGGAAGAGTGTTTGCGATGACATTGCAAGATTCCCATGCTACACCAGAAGTGGTTACATGTAAACTCTCTATTGCCAATAAAGATTTATATGCACTCATTGATCCTGAATCTACGCATTCATTTGTGGCATTACATATTGTTTCATATTTGTGTAGAGCATGTTCATTTATCAATTGTGCCTTATATATTTCTACCCCAATGGAAAGTGTAATTCTGGTGGAGCATGTTTATAAAGATTTTGCCTTACGAATGGGGGAGCAAAAAATTTATGTTGATTTGATACCATTGGCCATTCAAGATTTTGATATTATATTGGGGATGGATTGGTTATCATCATATCATGATTCCATTGATTATTTTTGAAAAGAAATTACATTTCATCTTCCTGGTGAACCTGAGTTCCAGTTTACAGAAGAAAGGAATGTTGTCCCTAATTGTCTTATCTCAGCAATTAAGAGATGAAAGTTATTGAGTAAAGGTTGTACATGATATTTAGCTTATGTTGTTGATGTTAGTAAGGAAGCACTTAAAGTTGAAGATATACCAGTAGTTAGAGAGTTTTCTGATTTCTTCCCAGAGGAATTGCCAGGATTGCCACCTGATAGGGAAGTAGAGTTTTCCATTGAATTAATTCCAGGAACTGGTCCAATTTCTCTTGCTTCCTATAAAATGGCACAAGCGGAGTTGAAAGAATTAAAAGTGCGATTACAAGATCTGATAAGCAGAGGTTTCATTCGGCCTAGTGTTTCGCCATGGGGAGCACCAATGTTATTTGTGAAAAAGAAAGATAGGACAATGCGATTATGTATTGATTATCGGCAGTTGAATAAGGTGACCATTAGAAATAAGTACCCTCTACCTCGTATCGATGACTTATCTGACCAATTGCAGGGGGCACAGTATTTCGAAGATTGATTTGAGATCGGGTTACCACCAACTGAAAGTGAAGGATAGTGATATTTCCAAAATAGCTTTTCGGACTCGATATGGGCACTATGAGTTTTAAGTAATGCCATTTGGATTAACTAATGCTCCAGCAGTTTTTATGGATTTGATGAACCGGGTATTCTACCCTTTCATTGATTCATTTATGATTGTATTCATAAACGAATTTACTCGCGTAGCATGGAGGAACATGAGAAACATTTGAGACTGGTATTGCAGATTTTGAGAGAGAAGAAATTATTTGCTAAATTTAGCAAGTGTGAGTTTTGGTTGAATGAAATTGTGTTTTTAGGGCACGTTGTCTCGGGAAATGGGATATATGTTGACCCAAAGAAGGTGGAAGCAATCATTGAATGGGAGAGTCCTAAGAATGTGACAGAGTTTAGGAGTTTCCTAGGATTGGCAGGTTACTATCGCAGATTCATTAAGGGATATTCAACAATAGCATTACCATTGACAAAGTTGACTCGTAAAGAAGTGAAGTTTGTATGGGATGAATAATGCGAGAGGAGTTTTAAAGAATTAAAGAAGCGGTCGGTTTCAGCCCCTATACTTACTATTCCATGTGGTAATGAGTCTTTCTGATCTATACAAATGCTTCATTTCAGGGGTTAGGATGTGTTCTTATGCAGAATGGGAAGGTAATAGCATATGTTTCTAGACAATTAAAGACGCATGAATGAAACTACCCTACGCATGATTTGTGGTTAGCAGCCATTGTTTTTGCTTTAAAGTTGTGGTGACATTACTTGTATGGAGAAACTTGTGAGATATTTACGGATCATCAAAGCTTGAAATACTTGTTTACACAAAAATAACTGAATTTGAGATTGAGGCGTTCGATAGAGATGATTAAAGACTATGATTGTGCCATCCATCATCATCCGAGGAAGGCCAATGTAGTAGTAGATGCTTTGAGTCGAAAATCATCAGGGATTCTGGGTTGCATAAAGTGTGCACGTGCTGGAAATATTCTTGACTTGGCATCGTTGGGGATTGAATTAAAGTTTTTAAAAAGGTGAGGATTGTTAGCATATGTTACATTGGGACCTTTATTGGCAGAACACATATGAAAATTACAGATCAATGATCCATTCCTTGAGAAGAAGAAACAAGAAGTTCAGGACGGTAAAGAGAGTGAGTTTGAGGTTAAGAATGATGAATCGCTGTCTTATAAAAATAGAATTTGTGTACCAAATGATCCATCTTTAAAGAAGGATATATTAGAAGAGGCACATAGTTCTATTTATTCTATGCATTCGAGAGGTACCAAAATGTATAGAGATTTGAAAGAGTATTACTGGTGGAACAATATGAAACGTGAGATTGCAGAATTTATAGCTAAATGTTTAGTATGCCAATAAGTGAAAGCGGAGCATCAGAAGACGGAAGGACTATTGCAGTCATTGCCTATTCCAGAATGGAAGTGGGAGAATATAACTATGGATTTTGTTACGGGATTACCACGGTCACCAAAGGGGCATGATTTTATTTGGGTGATTGTAGACCGATTGACGAAGTCGACCCATTTTCTTCCAGTTAAGACCACCTACACTGTTGATAAGTATACACATATGTACGTTGATGATATTATCCATTTACATGGGGAACCAGTGTCAATTGTATCAGATAGAGATCCAACATTCACTTCTAAGTTTTAGCCTCGTTTACAGAATGCCATGGGCACAAGTTTGCAATTTAGTACTGCATTTCATCCACAAATTGATGGGCAATCAGAAAGGACGATTCAAATATTAGAAGACATGTTACGAGCTTGTGTATTTGACTTCAAAGGTAGTTGGGATGATCATTTGCCATCAATGAAATTTTCGTATAATAATAGTTATCAGTCCACCATTGGTATAGCTCCTTATGAAGATTTATATGGGAGGAGATGTAGAACGCCTTTGTGTTGGGATGAAGTAGGTGAAAGGAAAATTTTGGGTCCAGAATTGATAGATATTGCAACTGAAAAGGTCAAAATGATTTGGGAACGGATAAAGATAGAGCAAAGCAGGCAGAAAATTTATGCAGATAAGAGGAAGAATCCATTGGAATTTTAAAAGGGGGATTTTGTATTCCTACGTATTTCACCATGGAAAGGCGTCATGAGGTTTGGGAAAAAGGAGAAATTAAGTCCAAGATACATTGGATCATATGAGGAGTTGGAAAGAATTGGGAACCTGGCATATAGATTAGAATTACCTATAGATTTATCCCATTTACATGATGTGTTTCACGTATCTATGCTTCATAAGTATTTGGCGGATCCATCTCATCAGTTGAAAACTCAACCAATTGAACTGAAGGAAGACTTGTCGTACATCGAGGAACCATTGGAAATTATTGATCGTAAGGAGAAGGTATTGAGGAATAAAGTTATTCACTTAGTTAAAGTTATGTGGATGAGCCATGGAGTTAAAGAAGCAACTTGGGAAACGGAGGATAGCATGAAGAAACAATATCCCCATTTGTTTGGTAAGTGACATTTATATTAAATTTCGGGGACGAAATTTTCTAAGGGGGGTGAGTTCTAACAACCCGAATATAATTATGATAAATTATGTTTAAATCATGATTAGCTTATGTGATATGGATAATATGTTATTATTATATCTAATGTTAAGTGATTATGTTTAGTCTAATCCTATTTTCATAAATCATGAAATGTCGAATTATTTACAAACACGAAATTTTGTTGTTATCGATAGAAATGTCCCTGTTTAAGACTAGGTTTGACCTTTATAACGTAAAAATTGACTTGAGGTGAAAATTATATAATTGTATACATATGAGTTAGGGTTGTAACACAACAAATGGTACATCAAACGGATGTACGAGTAAGAAGTTAGGCCAAATTTACGAACAAGGGGAAATATATCAATTCCCTTTAAGTGGTAAATTGTCTTTTATTAAACCAAATGGTTTAATTTTATTGGTTGGCTTGGGAGGCAGACTTGGCCGGTTGAAAATTTCCCTCTAACTTATTTCTTCATCAAATTAATCCCTAGGTTCAGTTTCAAGTGTTGTTAGCTTGAGGAAAGAGAAGGTAGAAGTTTAGGAAGAAAAGTGAGGAGAAAAAGTGTAGAAAAATCCGTAGAAATTATGTAAAAGTCCCGAAGGTAATCCTAATTGCAAATCTTGTTATTTTTCATATATTTATGATTTATATGATATAAATCCTTGATTTTTTTATTTACCTTTCATGATTGGGTGCATATGTATGGATATATGCAAGTTTAAGTTAGGTTGAATGCATAAACCCTTAAAATTGCTTTGTATTGAAACCCCTTTCATTCAAACTTGAATATATTTTTGTGTGGTTACAGGAATTTAGAAATTACAATTGGATATGAAAGTAAACTCATATATTCATATCATATCAGATAATTAGGATTTAAATCCTTGTGGTTAGGCCGTAGGGATGGTTGAAAGTAGGTATATAGTTGCTATTTGTATATTTCATTTTGGTATGCCCTGAGTTTTGTCAAGCTTTTGGCATAGCAAATGAAGTCAAAAATTTATGAAACTTTAATTATGTACTATTAAGTATGTATACTGAAAATGGGTTGAAAATCATGGAAAGTTATGATGGAGAAAAATTATGAAAATTCTTGGAAGCTGAAGGAACAATAGAGGAGCTTGTAGGGAAGATTTCTTGTGTTGTAAAGAAATGGTCATAACTGGCTTTAGGAAGCTTGAAAAATTACACCGTTACTTGTACTAGAAATTATATTCATATATGTTTTCATATTGATAAGGTTGTACCCCTTTATTTATACAATTTAGGAATATAGGATGGTTAAGTATGTAGAACAATAATTTCAGGCCATACTGGATACCCCTTGAATGAATGTTTGTATTTCGTCCTTACAAAGGGTACTTTTAGTAAATGTTTCATGTGTATATACATTGATAACTATAATTTCATGTTTACTTGACTTTGGTTATAAATTCCTTATGAGGTATTTCCTACGGTTGAATGTCCATAACTTTATCAATATGTGCACCATTGTTTTGTCTTTACTCATGTTTCATGGAATGTGACTTAGGTGGAATTATATGGTCGTTGTACAGTTATTGAAAGTTACATAATTATGTTAGGATAATACTTATGATTGAGATTCAGTACTTATTTAGTTGGATTGACAGGTGTAAGGTCTAATCAACCCAGTTCAGCTCCTCCCGAAGGAAACGTGAATACGTAGTTGACAACCCAAAGTGAGTGTACTCACTAGGAAGAGATAATTGTATCGTGTTGTTAATATGATAAGAATATAATGAATATGAAATTGTTCATTTAGGTTTACCTAAATGGGAGGTTACTCCCCGACCCAGAATGGGGGAGATTTGTCTATTAATGACAAGGGGTTACTCCTCGACCAAGAATGGGGGAGAATTGTCTATTTAGACAGGATATGTGAATCATGAATCGGAAAAGTTGGTTATTCATTATGAATGGGATGGATAAGTTAATACATAATTATATGGACATGATTTATTGCATTTAAATTCATGCAGTAGTATAGTAGTGATGCATTCATTGGGCTATTTTGCTCACGGTTGCTATGTTCACATTTTTCAGGTAACGCGATGTCACTGCCAAATCTAGGAAGTCAGGTTGGGTTAGCCACGAATGGGAGAAACAATGATTTTTTGTAAATGTAAATGATGTAGTTATGTTAACTTATCCTTCAAGAAAGTTTTTATGGACATGACTACTCTGATGTTGTAAAAAGGCTTTCAGTTATATGGATTTACAATGATGACTCTGAAATTGAAACTCAAGTTTATGGTTCGGTTAGATCAATTATGGTTTGACTCACTTTGACTTTCAAACTAAATTATAAGTAACTGGGTTGGGGTGTGTCAGTATACATCTAGTTTGGAGCTGCTGGCATAATTATCACGAAACTCCAAATTCGGTACAATTCTTATGTGCTTCTTCTCTTGAGTGATATTGCAATATGACTTCTATAAGTACTTGATATATTGGCTAAAAGTAGCCTCAATTGCATCATCAGCACACTCGCAAGCAAGTTAGTCTCGCTTAATGCCTTATTTCTCCTCTACTGCATCGATGGGTGTGGGATTAAAAGGAATGCGACCACATGGATTTAAACCATATAGTTCACACACACCTTCCAGACGAATGGTGAATTCCCCCCAAATGTAATAACCTAGTTTTGATTTTAATTTAAATTAAATTATTTATGTGTCAAAATGACATCTTACAAACTATTAATAAATTTCACGATACTTGTGACCCGTACGCATGTCCGGTAACATGTAAATAGGGTCGACACGTCTATTCTCTTATTCTAAATAGAATATTTTTCATATAAAACGGAGATTATAATGAATTTATAACATATTATTTATTATTATTATTTTTTAACTATAGTCTGTATAAAATTGTGTAATCTAAAAGTAATGTCAATGCGGAAAAAAAATACAAAAACGTGACTTACGCGCTCCAATACTAATTTATAGTTCGTTGGAATCTCAAAAGGTATAAAAATTTATAAACAATAAAAATTATAATTGAGCACTAGTAACACTCAGTTACGGAATTATCCAATTGATTGTGGAGCTTAAAAACACTATAAATAGACACTACTGCCGACAGAAAAAATCACACCATTTCCCTTCTCATTTTATAAACCCACAAATTTGGTTTAGTTTTCTCTCTTAATTCAAATAGCCAAAGCTCTTAGGGTGTGTTTGATACAATGGCAAATGGTAGGCAAATGGCAAATAAGTTGGCAAATATGGTATTTGCCTATAATTTGGTATGTTTGATAGCAAAATTTGCCTACAAGCTATTTGCCAATGTACAACACCTCCTATGCATAACATGTTGGCAAATTTTGCTTTGCTATATGGGTGAGAAATATTTGACAACAAATTTGCTAACTTCTTAAATGCTTTTAATATTTTAAAAAATAATTTAAAAACTGTTTTAAATAATTAAAAAAACTGTTATGAATATTTTAAAAACTGTTTTAAATTAAAATCTGTTTTAATGTAAAAACTGTTTTTCCGTAAAAACTGTTTTAATGTAAAAATTTGTTTTTATGTAAAAACTGTTTTAATGTAAAAAATTAATAAAAAAAAATGTGTAAACTGTTTAATATAAAAAATTGTTTTAATGTAAAAACTGTTTTGTGACAACCCGAATATAATTATGATTAATTATACGTAAATCATGCCTAGCTTGTGTGATATGATTAGTGTGTTATTAATATATGTGATGTTAATTTATTATGTTTAGTCTAATCCTACCTCCAAAAAGCATGAAATGTCGAATTAGTTACAAATACAAAATTTGAAGGTTTCGATAGGAATGTCCATGTTTAAGGCTAGTTTTGACCTTTATGACATAACAATTGACTTGAGGTGAAAACTACATAATTGTAGACAAGTGAGTTATGGTTGTAACACAACAAACGGTGAATGAAACGGAGGTTCGAGTGAGAAGTTATACCAAAATTACGAAACAAGGGCAAAGTAGTCCATCTGTTAAGTAGTATTTTGTCTTAATATGGCAACAAATGTTTTATTCTCATTGGTTGGGAAGGGTGGTGGCTTTGGCCGACCTCAAACCCTTAGAATTACCTCTTTATTCAGCCAAAATGCAGCCATGAGAGATTTTAAGCCTAAGGAAAGAGAAGTTGGAAGTTAGGAAGAAAAAGTGAGGAGAAAATTGAAGAAAATTCATAGAAAATTACGAAAAAGCCCCTAAGGTAATTCCAACCATGAATCTTGATATTTTTTCTTTCATTTACGATTTATATGATATAAATCCTTGATTTTTATTGAACTTTCATGTTTGGGTGCATATGTATGGATATATGCAAGTTTAAGTTAAGTTGAATGTACAAAACCCTAAGATTGCTTTGTTTAGAAACTTTGTTTATTCAAACTTCCATATATTTTTGTATAGTTACTGGAATCGATTGCTTCCAATTGGATATTAACCTGGACTCATATATGTATGACATATCCGAAAATCATGTGAAAATACCAACAAATGAGTCCTTGGTGAGGGTTTGAAGTTCGGGTAAGAAATCTGCCCTAAGGGTGAAAATATGCCCGCCATGTGTTCGATGTCTTGCTTAACATAGAAAACGAACCTTAAAAATTATGAAACTTTAATCTTATATTTTTCAATGTGTTTACTGATGTTGGGTGAAATATCATAGAAATTTATGATGTAGAAAAATCATGAAAATTCCTGGAAGTTGAATGAACGATAAAAGAGACTATAGGGCAGATTTGCTATGTAGTGAAGAAATAGGCTTATTTTGCTCTAGGAAACTCGGAATGATGTGCCGTCTTTTGTTTTGGAAACATGATATAATAAGGATTGGATTACCAAGAATAATTAAAAAGGGTTTGGGCTGTAATTTGAATATGTTAGATATCAGAACCTGAGTCTAGATGGGACTTCATTTTAATGAATGATTTGAATTGAATAATATGATGCTTATGAATTGAGTTATGATTGAAGTTATTCTTTGGACTATTAATATTCTTATGATGATACTAATATTGTGAGAATGATAGGAAGGGAAGAAGAGCTGATTGAACAAGTACAGGATAAAGGCAAGGGAAAATCCAGTTAAACTGTCAAGGTGAGTGTACTTATGATTTGTTTCATATATAAATATGAATATAGCTCTAAGAGCGGATTTGTTTGAATACTTCGGTATTCAGGATTTGTTTGGATATTAAAATATCCAGGATTGGTTGGGTCTTATGATCCAGGATTGGAATTGGACAAAGATCCAATGATTTGTTGGAACTTATGTTCCAGGATTTGTTATTGCCAATGGGCAGGATTGTTCGGATTTTATATCCACTTATTCTATATAGAATTGTTATTACATTGTAGGGAAGGAGTACCTCACTAAGCTTAATGCTTACAGTTATATTTTAACAATTTCAGGTTTCTATGCTGCCAACTAGAATACCATATGACCGGTAACTTTGAGAGTTGCACCGTTGGAAGGAGCCGGGGTTTAAATGTGGGGATTTTATCATTGTCACACTGAAGATTTTAATTTACTCACACATTGTATATTTTGCGTTAGTATGGATTGAGTTGATGATTGTGAAATTTTATCGTAGTTAATCATAGTATTGTATGTCCGCTTAAATTATGACTCTGATATTGATTTCGTTATGGCACAATAATAATATTATGTTGATTATGCGCATTATACAGTAAAATATGGATAGATGAATTATATTTCCAATGGGCTCTAGATTATGATTTAATTATTCTAATAATAAATGATTAGTATGGATATTGGGTTTGGGGTGTGACAATTAGTGGTATCAGAGCGTCTAGGTTATTAATTCTGGACGTGTGTGACGATTAGATGGCAGTTATTGATTGATTTGATATTATTGAATTGTTTATATACTAACAAATAGTTTAGTACTGTAAACTGTTTATATTGGTTGTTAGAATTTTATTGTATTACAGATAATTCCAGATGGAACCTGGGAATGGACAACCTAGAGAAGAGGGAGTCGCTTCTCGTACAGAGAATACTGAAGTAGAGCAAAGTGTTGCTGGAAGGGCTAGAGAGCAAGAGCAGCCTACAGAGATACAAATAATGGCGCAGGCAATGATGAGGATGGCAGAGCAACAAGAAAGAAATATGGCGCAAATGGCAGAACAACAGGCTAGATATCTAAAATCCAAGACTGTGGCCAGGATTGAGAAAGAGGCAAGGAAGGAAATGAAAGATTCCATGCATGAGAAGTTTTTGAAGTTGAATCCTCCAGAATATTCAGGGTCAGTTGAACCTACGGAAGCTGAGATGTGGGTCAGGGATCTAGAAACTATCTTTGCAGTTATGAAGGTTCCAGATAACCAGAAAGTGAATCTAGCTGTGTTTAAGCTCAAAGGAGAGGCGAAATATTGGTGGGAAGCCAGCAACCATTTGGTGCCCAGGATGGAAGGTACTGATGTTATTACTTGGGCTGAATTTATTAAAGCTTTGTATGTTAAGTATTTCCCTAAGGTCTATAGGAGGGAGAAGTTGAGGGAGTTTATAAATTTGACCCAAGGGAACATGTCTGTGAGGGAGTATGATGCTAAATTTACTGCTTTGTCTAGATTTGCTACTAAGTATGTGCAGGAGGAAGAAGATAAATGTAGTAAGTTTCAAGATGGACTGATTTTGCCTATTCAAAATAGAGTAGCCACTTATGAGTTAGAAGATTATGCTTCTCTGGTAAACAAAGCCATGATAGCAGAAAGGCAAATGAACCAAGGGGTGGCGAGCAGAGAGAGTTTTAAGAAAAGTAGATTCGACGCATCTCAGTATAGGGGAGGTGAGAGTGGAAGTGTTAAGGTGGAACCTCATAAATTTCAGAGAGGTGGTGGAGATAGTGGTAGAGGTCAGGGGAGGTTTGGTAGAGATACCAGGGGTGGAGGATCTTTTGGTTCAGCCAGAAAGTCAGGGAGAGGTGAGGCCCCAATAGGAGGTGTTACATGTTTCTTTTGTAAAGAGGAAGGACATTATAAATCTGAGTGTCCTAAGCTTAAGGGATTGGAATGCTACCATTGTCATCAAGTGGGGCATATTAAGAAGAATTGTCCGCAATTGGCACAAACTCCAGCAGCACATAGTGAAGTAGCAAGCAGAATGTTATCTCCAGGCAGTACAGTGAAGAGTGTGGGTAGAGGACAAGCTAGTGGTTCCAGGCCAGGTGGACGAGTCTTTACGATGAAAGAAGCTCAGATTACGCCAGATGTGGTGACAGGTACACTTTCTGTTAGTGATAGAAGTGCTTATGTTTTGGTTGATCCTGGTTCCACACATTCTTTTGTGTCCTATGCTTTTGCCATATACCTGAATATACCGTGTGCTCGTTTAGATGTGGGGTTGGGTATTTATATGCCTATGGGGGATATGGTTGTAACTGAATATGTTTTTCATGATTGTGTTTTGACTGTGGGGTCTAGAGATACAGTTATAGATCTACTTCCATTGGATATTTATGATTTTGATATAATTCTGGGAATGGATTGGCTATCCAAATATCATGCATCCATGGATTGTTTCCGTAAGGAAGTTGTTTTTAATATGCTTGGTGAGCCTGAATTTAAATTTGTGGGGGAAAGGAAAATTGTTCCCAGTTGCATCATTTCTGCTATTCAGACGAGGAAATTATTGAGTAAGGGTTGTGAGGGTTTTATTGCATATGTTCTTGACACTAGGAAGGGGGCTTTACAATTAGTCGATGTTCCTATTGTACGGGATTTTCCTGAAGTGTTTCCTAGTGAGTTGCCAGGGTTACCTCCAGAAAGAGAAGTTGAATTTAGTATTGAATTAGCACCAGGGACAACCCCTATTTCTATGGCACCGTATAGAATGGCACCTGCTGAGTTGAAAGAACTCAAGATTCAATTGCAAGATTTACTTGATAGGGGGTTCATACAACCTAGTGTATCTCCATGGGGTGCGCCAGTTTTATTTGTGAAAAAGAAAGATGGTACCATGCGTTTGTGTATTGATTATAGGCAACTGAATAAAGCTACAATTAAGAACAAGTATCCTTTACCTCGTATAGATGATTTGTTTGATCAGTTGCAGGGTGCTAAAGTGTTTTCAAAGATAGACTTGCGATCGGATTATCATCAGGTGAGGGTGAAGGAAAGTGATATTTCTAAAACCGCTTTCCGTACTCGGTATGGTCATTTTGAATTTCTTGTGATGCCTTTTGGGGTGACTAATGCTCCAGCTGTATTTATGGATCTTATGAACCGGGTACTGCATCCTTTTGTTGATTCATTTGTGATAGTTTTTATTGATGATATTCTGATTTATTCCCATGATATGGTTGAACATGAAAAGCATCTCACAACTATTTTGAATCTGTTGAATGATAAGAAGTTGTATGCTAAGTTTAGCAAGTGTGAATTTTGGCTATCACAAGTTGCATTTTTAGGCCATGTTATTTCTGGAGATGGTATATGTGTTGATCCTAAAAAGGTAGAGGCTATTGTGAAATGGGAGAGACCCGATAATATGACTGAGGTGAGGAGTTTTCTGGGTTTAGCTGGGTATTATAGAAGGTTTATTAAGGGATTTTCTTCGATTGCCTTACCAATGACTAAACTGACTCGGAAAGATGTTAAGTTTGAATGGAATTCTGATTGCGAAAATAGTTTTGATGAATTGAAAAAGAGGTTGGTAACCGCACCTGTTCTTACTATTCCGCATGGTGGAGATGGTTTTGTTGTTTATACCGATGCTTCACATCAGGGGTTGGGTTGTGTTTTTATGCAGCATGGTAAAGTTATTGCCTATGCTTCTAGGCAGTTGCGTACACATGAACGTAATTATCCTACACATGATTTGGAACTTGCTGCTATTGTGTTTGCTTTGAAATTATGGCGTCATTATCTATATGGTGAGGTATGTGAAATTTTTACTGACCATCAAAGCCTTAAGTATTTGTTTACTCAGAAGGAGTTGAATTTGAGGCAGAGGCGGTGGATGGAGTTAATTAAAGATTATGATTGTACAATTCACTACCACCCAGGAAAGGCAAATGTAGTTGCAGACGCTTTGAGTAGAAAGGCTTCAGGCAGGTTATCGTGTATTCGATGTGCTAGAGTTGCTCATATTATGGAGTTGAGATTGATGGGAGTGGAATTGCAGCTAGCAGATGGGGACAGATTCTTTGCTCATGTAAGCGTGAGGCCTTTGTTAGCTACCCGTATTCATGATTTGCAAAGTCAAGATCCTTTCCTTGAGAAGAAACGACAAGATCTCCGAGATGGTAAGTCTGAAGATTTTTGTATTGTGAATGATGGCACTTTATTGTATAAGCATCGGTTGTGTGTGCCTAATGTGTGTGGATTGAAAGAGGAAATTTTAGATGAGGCTCATAATTCCATTTATACTATGCATCCTGGTAGCACTAAAATGTATAGGGATTTAAAGGAGCATTATTGGTGGAATAATATGAAGAAGGAAATAGCTGATTTTGTTGCGAGGTGCCTTATATGTCAGCAAGTGAAAGTGGAGCATCAGAAACCTACTGGTCTGCTTCAGCCATTGCCAATACCGGAATGGAAATGGGATCATGTAACGATGGATTTTGTGGTTGGGCTTCCTCGATCTCAGAAGGGATCAGATTCGGTTTGGGTAGTGGTGGATAGATTGACAAAGTCCGCTCACTTTCTAGCAGTCAAGACTACGTATACAGTTGATAGGTATGCTAGATTGTATGTTAATGAAATTATTCGATTGCATGGAGCACCGGTATCTATTGTTTCAGATAGGGACCCTACTTTTACATCCAGATTTTGGGATAGCTTGCAGTATGCTATGGGTACTAACTTGAAGTTTAGTACGGCTTTTCACCCCCAGACAGATGGGCAGTCTGAAAGGACAATACAGATTTTGGAAGATATGCTTAGAGCTTATGTGCTTGATTTCAAAGGTAATTGGGATGAATATTTGCCTTTGATAGAATTTGCATATAACAATAGTTTTCAGTCTACTATTGGTATGGCTCCATATGAAGCCTTGTATGGTAGACGATGTCGTACACCGATATGTTGGGGTGAAGTTGGTGAAAGGAAGATAGAGGGTCCAGAATTAATTGAAGTCACCACTGAAAAAGTGAAGATTATTCAAGATAGAATGAGAATAGCTCAAAGAAGACAGAAAAGTTATGCGGATAAACGACGAAAAGATTTGGAATTCCAGAAAGGGGATTATGTGTTTCTTCGGATATCTCCATGGAAAGGAGTTATGAGGTTTGGAAAGAAAGGGAAATTAAGTCCACGCTACATTGGACCTTATGAAATCCTTGAGAAAGTCGGGATGGTTGCCTACAAGTTAGCGTTACCACCAGAATTATCTCGGTTACATGATGTTTTCCATGTTTCTATGTTGAGAAAGTATGTAGCAGACCCTTCACATGTATTGGTGGAACAACCTATTGAGTTGAAGGAAGATTTGAACTACGTGGAAGAACCGCTTGCTATCGTTGATAGGAAAGAACAAATATTAAGATCAAAGGTGATCCCACTTGTGAAAGTTGTGTGGAGAAGGCATTCCATGGAAGAAGCTACATGGGAGAGTGAGGATAGCATGAAAATGCGTTATCCCTATTTGTTTGATTCGGACAACCAAGGTATGTCAATTTCGAGGACGAAATTTCCTAACAGGGGGAGAATTGTGACAACCCGAATATAATTATGATTAATTATACGTAAATCATGCCTAGCTTGTGTGATATGATTAGTGTGTTATTAATATATGTGATGTTAATTTATTATGTTTAGTCTAATCCTACCTCCAAAAAGCATGAAATGTCGAATTAGTTACAAATACAAAATTTGAAGGTTTCGATAGGAATGTCCATGTTTAAGGCTAGTTTTGACCTTTATGACATAACAATTGACTTGAGGTGAAAACTACATAATTGTAGACAAGTGAGTTATGGTTGTAACACAACAAACGGTGAATGAAACGGAGGTTCGAGTGAGAAGTTATACCAAAATTACGAAACAAGGGCAAAGTAGTCCATCTGTTAAGTAGTATTTTGTCTTAATATGGCAACAAATGTTTTATTCTCATTGGTTGGGAAGGGTGGTGGCTTTGGCCGACCTCAAACCCTTAGAATTACCTCTTTATTCAGCCAAAATGCAGCCATGAGAGATTTTAAGCCTAAGGAAAGAGAAGTTGGAAGTTAGGAAGAAAAAGTGAGGAGAAAATTGAAGAAAATTCATAGAAAATTACGAAAAAGCCCCTAAGGTAATTCCAACCATGAATCTTGATATTTTTTCTTTCATTTACGATTTATATGATATAAATCCTTGATTTTTATTGAACTTTCATGTTTGGGTGCATATGTATGGATATATGCAAGTTTAAGTTAAGTTGAATGTACAAAACCCTAAGATTGCTTTGTTTAGAAACTTTGTTTATTCAAACTTCCATATATTTTTGTATAGTTACTGGAATCGATTGCTTCCAATTGGATATTAACCTGGACTCATATATGTATGACATATCCGAAAATCATGTGAAAATACCAACAAATGAGTCCTTGGTGAGGGTTTGAAGTTCGGGTAAGAAATCTGCCCTAAGGGTGAAAATATGCCCGCCATGTGTTCGATGTCTTGCTTAACATAGAAAACGAACCTTAAAAATTATGAAACTTTAATCTTATATTTTTCAATGTGTTTACTGATGTTGGGTGAAATATCATAGAAATTTATGATGTAGAAAAATCATGAAAATTCCTGGAAGTTGAATGAACGATAAAAGAGCCTATAGGGCAGATTTGCTATGTAGTGAAGAAATAGGCTTATTTTGCTCTAGGAAACTCGGAATGATGTGCCGTCTTTTGTTTTGGAAACATGATATAATAAGGATTGGATTACCAAGAATAATTAAAAAGGGTTTGGGCTGTAATTTGAATATGTTAGATATCAGAACCTGAGTCTAGATGGGACTTCATTTTAATGAATGATTTGAATTGAATAATATGATGCTTATGAATTGAGTTATGATTGAAGTTATTCTTTGGACTATTAATATTCTTATGATGATACTAATATTGTGAGAATGATAGGAAGGGAAGAAGAGCTGATTGAACAAGTACAGGATAAAGGCAAGGGAAAATCCAGTTAAACTGTCAAGGTGAGTGTACTTATGATTTGTTTCATATATAAATATGAATATAGCTCTAAGAGCGGATTTGTTTGAATACTTCGGTATTCAGGATTTTTTTGATATTAAAATATCCAGGATTGGTTGGGTCTTATGATCCAGGATTGGAATTGGACAAAGATCCAATGATTTGTTGGAACTTATGTTCCAGGATTTGTTATTGCCAATGGACAGGATTGTTCGGATTTTATATCCACTTATTCTATATAGAATTGTTATTACATTGTAGGGAAGGAGTACCTCACTAAGCTTAATGCTTACAGTTATATTTTAACAATTTCAGGTTTCTATGCTGCCAACTAGAATACCATATGACCGGTAACTTTGAGAGTTGCACCGTTGGAAGGAGCCGGGGTTTAAATGTGGGGATTTTATCATTGTCACACTGAAGATTTTAATTTACTCACACATTGTATATTTTGCGTTAGTATGGATTGAGTTGATGATTGTGAAATTTTATCGTAGTTAATCATAGTATTGTATGTCCGCTTAAATTATGACTCTGATATTGATTTCGTTATGGCACAATAATAATATTATGTTGATTATGCGCATTATACAGTAAAATATGGATAGATGAATTATATTTCCAATGGGCTCTAGATTATGATTTAATTATTCTAATAATAAATGATTAGTATGGATATTGGGTTTGGGGTGTGACAGTTTTAATGTAAAAAATTTGCTTAGGTGTTAAAACTGTTTTTCCGTGAAAACTGTTTTAATGTAAAAAAATGTTTTAATGTAAAAACTGTTTTAATAAATAATTTGGGGTAAAAAACTTTTTTTATATATAGTTTGTTACTTTTTTAATAAATGAAAACGGGAAGTAAAAAGAAAAGTAAAAACTATTTTTTTATTAAATAAAACTGTTTTAATGTAAAAAATTAAAAATTGTTTTAATGTGAAAACTGTTTTCATATAAAAAATTATTTTTTCGTAAAAACTGTTTTAATGTAAAAAATTGTTTTTTCGTAAAAACTGTTTAAATGTAAAAAATTAAAAACAGTTTTAATGTAAAAACTGTTTTAATATAAAAATTGTTTTAATATAAAAACTGTTTTAATGTAAAAAAATTAAAAACTGTTTTAATGTAAAAACTGTTTTTAATAAATAATTTTGGGGTTATAAAACTTTTTTTTTATATATAGTTTGTTACTTTTTTAATAAATAAAAACGAGAAGTAAAAAGAAAAAAAAAATAGTTTTTTTATTAAATAAAATTTGGGACGAAAATAAAATAAAAAAAAAAAGAAATTTATTATTATATACGATAATATGGACGAAAATGTGTTAATAAAATGTTTTGCCTAAAAAACTTGTTTTACCTCATTTGGTGTTTGATAGCCTAATGTGAGAAAAAAATATTTGTCTTGACAAAATTTGCGGCAAATTTTGTCGTGCCAACACTTTTGCCCAATTTGTATCAAACGGACCCTTAGTTTATACCAGTAAAAACACCAAAGCACTACCAAAAAACACGAAGAACACAGCCAGTCTTTACCACAAACGTCTGAAGAAGATCTCTCAAATTCCTGCTCAAAATCCCAAACCCCCCACCCCCGATGAAGAACCAAACCTCTGATAAAATATCCAACAAAACCCACGAGAGAAATCGAAGCCTCTTTTCCCCTGAGTTCCACTGCCGACCAGAACCGTCGCCCTCTTCTCTCTCTCCCACCTCCAGCGGCATGGGTCCAGTTTTTGCCTCTTCTATTTTCATTTTTATGTTTTCTTCTATATCCATCCGCCATTAGCGAAGCTCAAAGCTTCTGATTCTAGAATTAAATGTTTATATGTTCGTGTGTGTGAATCAGAGCTCCGATCATCCCCCCTGCCATGGTGATGGCCGGTGATTAAAAACCCCAAAACAGGGGTACGTTTCTCATTCCGATTCCGATTCCGTTTTCTATTTTCATATATATATATATATATATAGAGGCAGGGTCCTGTGCACACTAAATTTGCACATTACCTTTTATATATAGTAAAAAAAATATTTTTGAGTTGATTTTTTTTGTGTGATATTTAAACATTTCAAGGAACCCATATAAAAACTTTTTTTGCTATTTTTAAAAAATCGGTCAAACTTTCGCAGTTTTTAAGCCCTTTAAAAACCGCAAAAGTTTGACCGATTTTTTAAAAATAGCAAAAAAAGTTTTTTTGAGCTGATTTTTTTTATGTGAGTCCGTTGAAATGTTTAAATATCACATAAAAAAATTGGTGTGCGCCAGCACTAAATTTGCACACTTTTAAAAGGTAATGTGCAAACTTAGTGTGCAAACTTAGTGTGCACAGGAGCCTGCCTCTATATATATATATATGTTCTTACACTGAGAAATCAACAGTTCCAAAACAAAAAAAATCGGTTTTGTTGAGTTATTTTGGTCGAATTCCGTCACGGCTCGATTTATTTTGGGGTATTGAAAATTGGCCATTATATTTTCAATTTGATATTGGTCTAGTGTTATTTTTATTTTTGTACGCGTATATACTCAGTTACATATAATTTTTTTCATAAACACAAACCCTCGAACACGTACGAGTAATCATACATTTTTTCAAATATTTGGACTCGTGTCATTGTTTTATATAAAAAGTGTCACATTTATTTAAAAAATACAATTAAAACTAGTTACGACACCCAACGACTCGAGGTTATGTCATTTTTTATACAATCTGAGCCTATATTACGAGTCAGATTTATTGAAATTGTGATTATGCAGGTGTTAGACTATTTATTGGTTCTGTTGGTTAATTTTGAAAGTGGCATAACCACTGGTTTATTGTCCAAATAAAGGGGGAATTTTCAATATTTTTCTAAAACTATTTTATGTCACGAACATTAAATTGATAACTACCCGAACTGAATGTGGGCACTCGTATAATATTAAATATGACAGACATGGACTACTATTTTAATTAATTTATTATGCGATTATCCTGAGACCAACTTTAAAAATTAATATTTTGTTTGAATTACATATTGGGATAATACTCAAAAACGGGTCTTTACGTTCAAAATTGTAGATTTTGTTAAAATAGTGAAATTGAATATTTGACCGGGATAATAGTCTAATAAAATATTAAATTGTTGTTTATTCAATTTCTTTAGAAAAATTGAATCCCTTTATTCTATTTAAAGAATGAGTTTTATTCATATTTACTGAACGACTGCAGTTATCATAAACCCAAATCATTTTCCCAATCACCGATATACCCACATTCATTTAAACCCCGGAGCAAAACTATAGATGAGAATTGGAATACAACAATGGAACATCCCTAAATGACAACATAAAGCTCATAAACACTGGTAGGTGATTTCTTATTCAATATTATTTTCTCCCAATGCTATTGATTTACCCCTATCGTTGATATCACTGTGTGATAGACCGAGTATATTATATTCTCATTGAGGAACTCGTTTGAGTAGTTCAACTATTTACGTACAATTGACTCATTTATTTAAATGATTATGCGATCATGTTATTTCATATGATGCTTTTTAACTCGATTACTTATTTATAGCATACATTACAATAAGGGAATAATCTTTCGTTATACCCGTGACTGTATTATTTGTCTTGAAGGACTCAGATGATTGAGGGCCTGGAATATTTCTACCATATGGAATGTCATTTAATGACTTAGCACGGTTACTTTTATTTCCAGTTAGCTGGATTGATTATCTCCAATTTAATTGGATTTATTTAGTTGTATGCATTTGCTATTTTCCTAAGCCTCTGGACAGATAATTATGGGTTATTTGTTTAGAAACCATCCACAGCCTTTAACCAGATCTAGCCCCTGATATTTCTATTTTTAGCAATATCATCATATCATTATGCTTATCTCACTGTGACTGTTGAATCGAATTTCTTATTGTACCTGATGTTATTATCATTCAAAGCAAGATTCTATCATAACAATTTTTTTACACTTGTTATATAATTATAATCATCTACTGGGCAAAGTTTTGCTTATTCCTTCTTTTTCAGTTATGTTTATTAGGTACCTATAAGCTATGATGAATATTTCAGAGATTAGTTGGGACGTAGAAGCAAGGAAAAGTCATATTAGAAGAAAATGAGCATAGATCACAAGAGAAACAATTTTGTATAGAAGTCTGTAATAAGAATCAATTCTTAGATTTGAGTTGTAACCCATTTGAGTATCAATCAATGCCTCAGTTGTTTAAGTATTTCAGGTTAAGAATTATTATCAAGTAACCCTCATGCTTGGGAAATCGGCTATACCAACAACGAGCGGTGGTCAATGGTCCAACATGCGCCAAAGCATCTAAATAGTAGTGTGGATGACTTGACTGCTCCTACTGAATATCAATCCATTTTTTATGATAACCCGAATTTTAAATAATTTTTCAATTTGTAATAAATATTTCAATTTGTACCGAAACATCCATTTTTAATTCTTTTAATTGATTTGCACTTTATCATTTTCACTCTTGTGTAGTGTGCGTGTGTGTGGGCAGTAGGGGTGGGGGTGGGGATGTTTAACAATATGTGTGTGTGTGTGTATGCGTGTGTGTGTGTGTGTGTGTGTGTGGTGGGAGAAAGGGGTGGGGCTGGGTGTGTGTGCGTGTGTGTGTGGTGGGGGGTGGGGAGGGGGGTTTAGCTGTTTGTGTGTGTGTGTGTGGTGGGGGAAGGGGGTGGGACAGGGTGGGGAAGGGGGTGGGACAGGGTGGGGGAGGGGTGGGGTCCGGGATGGTAATAAATATTCTAATTTGCACTTTATCATTTTCACTCTTGTGTAGTGTGCGTATGTGTGGGCAGTAGGGGTGGGGGTGGGGATGTTTAACAGTAACAATTCATTTTTATTTGAAGTAATTGTTCATATTTTCATGTCTTCTTCTAATTCATTTTGATTTGTACTAATAACATTTTGTTACAGCAAATATCTCCTTCAGGTATTAAGGCGATGATGATGATGCTGGTTATGATGATGTCGTCTGGGCTCGGTGGTAGCGGAGGCGACGAGGGCTCCTAAGCCCTTAGGCTCCCCAAATATGGCAAATTGGGGATGTCCATCGAGAACAAGACGGGGTTATTAGCGAGATCCCTCGAGCTGGTAAAGACGATCATCGGCCCGGGGTACATTAGATGGAAGGAGGTGCCATATGAGCTCAAGTTAGTTGTTTCGGTGGCACTACAGGTAATGTATTTATATTTATATTTATATGAATATTTCAATTTCAATTTCAATTTTGATTTCGATTTTGATTTTGATTTCAATTTCATTTTATATTTATATTTATATTTATTCGCAACTAATATTGTATTTGTTGGATAGAAATAATTCAGCATGGATCCAAAGCTACGCGATTTCGTCTTGGAGTAGTTGAGGGAGCAACACAAGATGTGGAAGAAAAATATGCGGCCCCGGTACATTGGGAAGACACGAGAGTCCGTTATCCGAATGCATGAATCCATCCCGTCGAGGTAGCTGATCTCATTGGCACAATGGCAAAAGTTCATTGACAATGATATCGGGGAGCGACAATTGGCATCTCGCCAATCGGGGAGGGAAAATCGAGCAAAAAAGACGGACGTGCACTACTCCGGCCGGACGTCTTACGCCGAGGTGGATCATAGGATGATGGTAAGATTTAATTTTTCTATAACTATAGAAATATATTATTCTGCATTATTTTACTTTGCGGGGCCGATACTAATTTTACTTTATTTTATTTCAGGGGACAGGGAGTGGCCCTGCGGGCAGGCCACATAGGCTCGATACTTTTGTGGCTCTTCGAACGAAGAAGGGTAAGGATAAGGAGGTTTCCCTGATCGTCGCGGCCATGATTGTAAGTAATCCGACAGTTTACTTTTTATTAATTACGTTATAATTTTTTAATTTACTTATTTTACTAATCATGTGTTTTTGTCGTTTCAGGCAAAGCTTAGGGAAGTGCATGAGTCGAAATCTGATGTCGACAAGGCATCTTTGTCAACTGACGCACTCAGTCAAGTGCTTGGCTGATCACAAGGGGAGGACAAGGGGGTGAGCTCGCGGGTGGCCAAATCTAGGATCATCGGATTGGCGACAAGCGACACCGGGTTGGCTCGAATGGTGGACTCGCATGACACGAATCTGTCCCATTTGGAGGCGACGGTTCAAGATACGTTCTCATTCATGAAGTGTTCGTTGGGCGAAAACCTTAAGGGGAAAGGGAAGGAGAAGGAGAAAGAGAAGGTGGTGGAGGAGGTGGTGCAGGAGGACGAGGATGTGGACCTCACTGCTTCATCGCCGACACGTGCGGACTTTGATGATCCACTTACCAATTTGTCTCCCTTCGATCGACCTATGTCAAAATTTGGTTGGCCGAGCATGTTTATAATAGACGTATTTGATGACCAGCGAATAGGGCGGGGGTTGAGGGACCCGAATATCGTCCAGGGTGCACTAGTTCATGGATGTGAGCTTCAAGACATCGAGTCCAATGTGCTCATCATGCATGTGATACTCGGGAAGGAGAACTCCCCATTGTGGTTGCGCGAATAATGCGGCACGATGTATATTAGTGGGTGTGTCAATTCGTATATCGTGTGGCCTACTCATCTTCTCAGAGCTAATCTTACCCAAGACATCTAGTGACATTATTTGAATTGAATTATTTTTAAGTTGGTATATTTGGATTATATTGTGATGCATATTGTCTCTATTTTGAATGTATATTTGCATTATCTCTATTTTATTTGGATATATGATACTTGAATAGGTACAACGTTGCTATAGAAGGTACAAATATACTGCTGGGCAGTGTCAGTGGCCAAACTGCCCATCAGATTTTTTTCAATTCTGCCTAGAATTATCACGGTCATTGACCGTGACAAGTCCGTGACAAAGAAACTTGTCATGGACTTGTCACGGTCAATGATCGTGATAATTTTTAACCATTGTCACGATCATTAACCGTGACAAACTTGTCAAGGTCAAGGATCATGACATGACCGTGACATTTCTAACGAACTTGTCACGGTCAAAGACCGTGACAAGTCCGTGACAAAAAAGTTGTCACCCCAGGAATTTTCATGGTCATTGACCTTGACAAGTTGAAATTGTCAAGGTCAATAATCGTGACAATTCGACAGATTTTGTGTAGTGTATACGACCCAATTCTAGTCAAACCAAGTGTTAGAGACTATGATTTCAAATACGTCAGTATATATATTAGCTGAAAGCGATACATCCTTATAAAGAATATTCCTCATAGTAGTGTCTTTATACAAATGCATAGATTTCAGTGATTTTGTTTACATTTTTTTAAGAACTATGTGTAAAGAAACTTTGTTCATCCTCAGTAGTACATCTTGGATTATGAAAATCCTACACATCTATGAGATTCAAATATTTCCAAATTTATCGGATTACCCTCATGTACCTTAAAGAATCATTTTGTCTTGCAAAAATATAGAAGATCTTCGGAGAATAATTCTACACTGTTAGACATCATACATGTAGAAATGCTTAGTAAATCCTTATAAATTTGAGAACCAGTCAAATTAATGGATCTACTTAAACTACTCAACCCTTATCAGGCGTTGCTTTATGGTAACTTCATAAGAATTAAATTATATAGATAGGTCAAACTGATGTTCAGAAAGTTAAGCATACATTATGTCATGATCCGAGATAGATTTTTCTTTAGTATTTGAAACATTAAATAAACCGCTCTCACAATTACAAAACATCGTGGAATAAAAATAGCCTTGGTATTTAGATAAAATAAAATATTCGATCTTGTAATCGTAATCAACATTTTATCGACGAAATTTACCTACATTTATCGTAATTAGTAAAGCTTGAAATCATTAGAAGTTTTAAGTAATTGTGAGCATAATTCTAAATTAATATCTTTCAACTTCAAGGAAAATAGTCCTTGTCATTTATTTACTTTTACCATATAACGCCTAGAATTAGTAAAACTTGAATAAAAACTTGATGAAGTAGTCGAGAAAATCTTTTTGAATGTAAAAATGAAGGTTAAAACATTTTAAATTGATCAAGTGACAATTAAGAACACATATCATTAGCCTAGGATACGAAACTTCTTTCGATCAATTATCCGGATCCTAAAAATATGATTTACGGTTTAGTTAACATCAACTTCATGTGGATCAAATTTGGAAATCCAATCTTTAAATTCTTGAAAATAAACTGTTGAATATCAACCTATATTTTCAAAATACATATTGTGTAAACAACTATGAAATACTGTTATTGCGAGATCCATGATTCAACCTATAGTATCATCTTACCCGTACCCATTCGTATAGTATGACGGAGCGCATTGTATGGAACGAACTTCAGACACTATACGAACCAAGTCACCAAAACCTCTGTTTCGATACGCGATACCTGCAAAAGCTTGTAAAAATGCCTATTAATTATTTGAAACCTATTTTTGTTTGTATTCCTGATTATGTCATATTCCCTTATATGAGTATGTTATATCACTAACCACAAGAAGACCGACTTTGGTCAATTATAAATTCATGAACAATATATCCAAATAAGATATATACCCTAGACGTTGTATACATTATTAAACTCTGAAACTTTAGGATATCGAAATTTCGGGGACGATTTTTTTTAAGGTGGGTAGATTGTAATAACCTGGTTTTGATTTTAATTTAAATTAAAATATTTATGTGTTAAAATGACCTTTTACAAACTATTAATAAATTTCATGACGCTTGTGACTCGTACGTTTTTTCGGTAACATGTAAATAGGGTTGACACGTCTATTCTCTTATTCTAAATATAATATTTTTCATATAAAACGGAGATTATAATGAATTTATAACATATTATTTATTGTGATTATTTTAACTATAGTGTGTATAAAATTGTGTAATCCAAAAGTAATGTCAACACGAAAAAATACAAAAACGGGACTTACGCGCTCCAATACTAATTTATAGTTGGTTGGAATCTCAAAAATTATAAAAATTTATACACATTAAATTTTTTAATTGAGTACCAACAACACTTACGTAATTATCCAATTGACTGTGCAGCTTGGAAACACTATAAATACACACTACTACCTACAGAAAAAATCACACCATTTCCCTTCTCATTTTATAAACCCACAAATTGGGTTTAGTTTTCTCTCTTAATCCAAATAGCCAAATCTCTTAGTTTATACCAGTAAAAACACCAAAGCTCTGTTCTTCTACCAAAAACCACGAAGAACATCGCCAGCCTTTACCACAAACCTTTGAAGAATATCTCTCAAATTCCTATTCAAAATCCCAAACCCCCACCCCCCGATTAAGAACCAAACCTCTGCTCAAATCTCCAACAAAACCCACGAGATAAACCGAAGCCTCTTTTCCCCTGAGTTCCACCCAGTGGCGGATCCAGGATTTTAGTCCAACTGGGGCCAAATCGGTTGAAAATTGCATATGCGAAAGTTTCGAGTGTTGTCGGGGGTTCGGGGACGGGAGCCCCCGAGGCGATTTTTTGGGGGTTATTTCTAATTTTAAACAAATTATAGTTTTACAATTCCCAAACAATTACTCTCAATCATTATTAACAATTTGAGACCACACAAACATACATACAAATTACACAAATTTGAGACTACATATTTAAAAATTTCTCCATATGCGGAATTACACAAATTTCTATTTACACGACACAAATTTCATATAAAATTTCTATATACACAAATTTCTGAGATATAAAAAACCACATAAAAAAACCACAAATTTCTATATACGGGTTTTCGTTGTGGGGTATGTGTCGTGGGAGGGAGGCGAGACTTATCATAAGAAGGAAATAGGTTAAACATTGGCTGTTTTTATTAAATTTTTTTTTTTTAGTTATCCAACCGGGGCGATGGCCCCTCTTGGGCTCAAGCTCCATCCGCCCCTGGTTCCACCGCCGACCAGAACCGCCGACCTCTTCTCTCTCCCCCACCTCCGTCGGCATGGGTCCATTTTTCACTTCTTCTATTTTTGTTGTTATGTTTTCTTCTCTCTCTAGCCGCCATTAACGAAGCTCAAAGCTTCTGATTCTAGATCTAAATGTTTATACGTGCGTGTGTGAATCAGAGCTCCGATCATCACCCCTGTCATGGTGATGGCCGGCAATCGAAACCCCAAAAATAGGGGTACGTTATTCATTCAAATTCCATTTTCTACTTTGTTATATATATATATATATATGTTCTTACACTGAGAAATCAACAGTTCCAAAACAAAAAAATCGGTTTTATTGAGTTATTTTGGTCGAATTTCGTCACGGCTCGATTTATTTTGGTGTATTGAAAATTGGCCATTATATTTTCAATTGGATATTGGTCTAGTGTTATTTTTATTTTTGTACGCGTGTATACTCAGTTACATATAATTTTTTTCATAAACACGAACCCTCGAACACGTACGAGTAATCATACATTTTTTTGAAATATTTGGACTCGTGTCATTGTTTTATATAAAAAGTATCACTTTTATTTTAAAAAATACAATTAAAACTAGTTACGACACCTAACGACTCGAGGTTATGTCATTTTTTATACAATCTGAGACTATATTACGAGTCAGATTTATTGAAATTGTGATTATGCAGGTGTTAGACTATTTATAAGTTCTGTTGGTTAATTTTGAAAGTGGCATGACCACTGGTTTATTGTCCAAATAAAGGGGGAATTTTCAATATTTTTCTAAAACTATTTTATGTCACGAACATTAAATTTATAACTACCCGAACTGAATGTGGGCACTCGTATAATATTAAATATGACAGACATGGACTACTATTTTAATTAATTTATTACGCGATTATCCTGAGACCAACTTTAAAAATTAATATTTTGTTTGAATTACATATTGGGATAATACTCAAAAACGGGTCTTTACGTTCAAAATTGTAGATTTTGTTCAAATAGTGAAATTGAATATTTGACCGGGATAATATTCTAATAAAATATTAAATTGTTGTTTATTCAATTTCTTTAGAAAAATTGAATCCCTTTATTCTATTTAAAGAATGAGTTTTATTCATATTTACTGAACGACTGCAGTTATCATAAACCCAAATCATTTTCCCAAACACCGATATACCCACATTCATTTAAACCCCGGAGAAAAACTATAGATGAGAATTGGAATACCACAATGGAACATCCCTAAATGACAACATAAAGCTCATAAACACTGGTAGGTGATTTCTTATTCAATATTATTTTCTCCCAATGCTATTGATTTACCCCTATCGTTGATATCACTGTGTGATAGACCGAGTACATTATATTCTCATTGAGGAACTCGTTTGAGTAGTTTAACTATTTACGTACAATTGACTCATTTATTTAAATGATTATGCGATCATGTTATTTCATATAATGCTTTTTAACTCGATTACTTATTTATAGCATACATTATAATAAGGGAGTAATCTTTCGTTATACCCGCGACTGTATTATTTGTCTTGAAGGACTCAGATGATTGAGGGCCTGGAATATTTCTACCATATGGAATGTCATTTAATGACTTAGCACGGTTACTTTTATTTCCAGTTATCTGGATTGATTATCTCCAATTTAATTGGATTTATTTAGTTGTATGCATTTGCTATTTCCCAAAGCCTCTGTACGGATAATTATAGGTTATTTGTTTAGAAACCATCCGCAGCTTTTAACCAGATCTAGCCCCTGATATTTCTATTTTTAGCAATATCATCATGTATCATTATGCTTATCTCACTGTGAGTGTTGAATCAAATTTCTTATTGTACCTGATGTTATTATCATTCAAAGCAAGATTCTATCATAACAATTTTTTTACACTTGTTATAGAATTATAATCATCTACTGGGCAAAGTTTTGCTTATTCCTTCTTTTTCAGTTATGTTTATCAAGTACCTTTAAGCTATGATGAATATTTCAGAGACCAGTTGGTACATATAAGCAAGGAAAAGTAATATTAGAAGAAAATGAGCATAGATGACAGGAGAAATAATTTCGTATAGAACTCTGTTTAGGTAACCCTCACGCTTGGGAAATCGGGATGTGACACCAAACTTCCGTAAAAGTGTGCGTGGAAACACTTCATCGAGAAACCAATAAGTGGAGAGTTTGGTTTTTCTTCAAAAATGTGTCATCTTTGAAGAATCTTGCTTCTTGTACAAGCCTAAAGTTTTTCACCTTAGTCGTATACTCCGTAAAAATGTAACTAGACCAGTCGGAGAAACCATCAGGGGAAGTACTTGGTGATTCTAAGTCTATATAAGAATTGGGGAAATCCCCTCGATCAAGACTAAACCTTAGCATAGATAAAGAGGTGACAAAAGATGCCTTAGTATGATCATTGGGTTCTTTTTCCCCTAAAACATCGACGCAATTAAGTGAGTTAAAATCTTTTTCCCCTAGGCAAATTGACCTATTTTCCTAAAATAGGGAAAACGATGGTAAATAGCGTAAAAACCTTGGCTTTTGGCCAAGTCAAAGGTGAATTTCTTGTCAAAAACTTCATTGGAAGCTTTACCAGACTTTCTTAAAGAATCCATGGAATTATTTTAGATGATTTTTTTTTATAAAAATCTATGGAAATGGTATAAAAGTGTAGGGTATTAAAAATAATCGGTGAATGATGAAGTGAGAAATAGGGCATAGGTCCCTTTTAACCATCATGTCAAGTATAAAAAATAGAAATAAAGAAAATAAAGAGATAAAAACATAGAATACGGAGTGGTTCGGCTATAAATGAGCCTACGTTCACTTTGGTGCTCTACTCTCATTATAACAGTTAAATATTACATGATTGAGCTGCAATTAGTGTACAAGAGAAGGAAAAGATGAGAATACATGATGTAATGAATACTGATAGTCTGGATGTCCCTTGAGGATAATTTAGCTACAGTTCTGGATGGGAGGAGCCCTCAGGTATAATGTATCAAGAAAGAAAGATGAGAGTTTGACAGGACTTCACCATGGGGTTTCTAACTCCCGGTCCCCTTTATTGGGAGGTGTGCACCTCTATTTATAGATGTATAAGCGATGTCACATGCATAAGGCACGTAATGTATGGATAAATGAGGTAACAGGTGAGAGTAGGTGTTGTGTCCTATTTGTACCTAGGCGGCGATAGGATTTGGAGGATGGTCGCAGCCTGGTTGAACCTAGGTAGCGATAAGAACTAGAACATGGGCGTAACCTTTTTGGACCCAACAACGGCTAATGTTGACCAATGCCTCAGCCCAGGCAATCTTCATGAGGTTGAAGACGGTTACATGGTCATGGATTATCTGAGCCCAGGCAACATCCTTGCCATTACATGTCCTTTGAGATGGAGTATCAAGGGATTGCGAGATGGGGCTGAAGCTGAACTGGAATGACATTGCCCTAGATATATAGGTTTCATTATTTTCAAGTTACAAAATGGACACAACCAGTGGCTACGGCCAATGTGAATTTGACGCTTTTTCTTTCTCGTGTCTTCTTATGTAATATGATTTGGGTCGTTGACTTTATTACCTTAGCAAACATTTGAGATCAAACCGGGAGCGAGATTCTGTTAGCATTTCTTTTGAGTTTTTAATGGAAGTTGAAAAAAAAATTAAGGAAAACTCGTGGTGGTTCTTCCATATCCTTTTCTTATAGACAACCATTTTTCTTTTATGTTATTTTTTATCTTCATTTTTCATTTTTGGACCCCTGTTTGTCTGTAATCCTTGTATGACTGAATATAACTGTTAGGATCCTTATGGTTTGTTTGGTGTTATGAAATTCGATAGAAATTTGGATCTTTGAGTAGTTAAGGTTTTTTGGGTAGGATTATACCAAATCGAATTGATTTTCTAGTGCTTGGGCTGACTTTGAGACTTTTGGATGGATTTGGGAACTTATTATGTTAGGTTTTTCATTTTTGGGGCTTAGTTTGTATCCAACCGCCTTTAGATTTCATTTTTTTATTCAAGAACACGTACTTGGCCAAAACCCTTGGGCTATGGTCTCTTTGATCTTTGGGGCCTTACAATAGAGAGTGTTTATTTATTTTTACTGTTGTCCACGGCTTAGTAGAATGACCTTGCTATCTTATTGTGGCCTTATTTCAATCCTAGGTCTTAAGTTCCCCTTAGTTGCAGCCTTTGAATTTCAAGAACTGATTGGTTGCAGCCTTAATTTTTTTTAGGCAATCAGAATATTTCTTGTAGCATAACTTGGACATTTTGTAATATAACATATCTCTGTCATGGCCTCTAAAACTTTTTGATCATAATGGCTGCGACACCAAACTGTAGAGGCCTTATACTTTTCTAGGTATTGTCGCAGCTCTATGAGTTGGGATCCATCTGAGCACTTAAGAATTTTTTGGTAAGATCACTTTGGTGTACCTCCTTCAAAGATACCTCAAGTCAAGCCTTTACAAAATAGCGGCCCCTTCCATCTCAAGGACTTCCCCATCTACGTCACAATAGACTCTGACTCCCCAGCCTCTTCACTTTGTAGGGATCATAGTGCGTCTGCAGTCGAAATGGAGGATGATAATCATTCTAGCAATAATCCCCTTGCTAAAGTGGTTGTTGAAACTAGGGATAAGACCGTTAAGACTTCTGGTCGATGCCAAAATGTTGAGAAGACTCCTGCAAAACTTAGACAGAAGTGCATCATAGATGAAGAATGGATTGCTGATGCAGCGGTATTGTTTGAGTTCCCTGAGGGGGTTGTCTGCACCCTTCCTTCAATGAAACAAAGGTAATGTTACGTAGTCCCTAATGAAGGGATCTGCTTTCCTCTCCATGACTTTGCCCTAGGGATGTGGCTACCTGGTCCTATCCCGGTTAGAAAAATCTTTAGTGTAATGAACCTTGCAACAACTCAGTTGGGTCCCAATGGCTGGAGGGCTATATTAACTGCTTTTGTCATTTGGAGCTCAAAATTACAAAGAGATCTTATGACCGCGGAGTTTTTCCACTTTTATAAACCCAAAGAGTGCGTAGCAGGGACAAGTACTTATATACTGGCATGCCTACCAGTGTTAAAAACTGGAAAGGTAATTTTTTTTTCATCTCTGGGGAGAATTAAGAGATCCACCCAAAAGAATCTGAGAGAGAGAGATCATAAAGAATGCCGTGGATGTGGGGATGCCCCCCCCCCCCCCCCCCCCCAAGAAGGTGATCACTTGCCATAACTTTATTTTTTCCAATTGATTTGATTTATTTGTTGTCGCCTTCACTAACACTTGTACAACTCTTGAAAGTTTGAAACTAAATAGCAGGTAGAAGAAAAGAATTGAGGACGCGGATGACTTAAGTGATAAAAAGAAAAAAATCACTGCATTGGTCACCGGCATTCCTTTTTTATTAGGGTTATTTTCCTTCTAAGCACCAACTCACAATGATGACTGCAGAAGGAATCTTTGCATACATTAGTTGACATAATATTTCCACGACGTTTATTTGATCTAACTTTATTTCTTTAGTTTCAAGCGAGCAGGTTGATCGTGAGATCCTTATTGCACAGCTTAAGGGGATGTATTAGGCTACCCTTGGCCTCAACTAGACCTTAAGGAAAAAGGGGAAGAATTGGAAGAGGTCACCTAAGAGGACAACTCCCACGGTTAATCCCACTACCGAGCCTTCTTCTCAGCAAAATACTAGGGTTGATACTAGAGTGATCCCTTATACAGAAAAGAAAAGACTGTAGCCCTTGATAATGTTGTTGCGGTTGAGGAGAAGCAAGTTGATGACGATATAGCTGATCAACTTGTTGCAGCAGGTCTATTGTCTTCTGTGGACTTCCAAGGTGGGCATAACCCTATACATGTTTCCTATTTTGGCTCTCCTTCACCGAATGTTGTGGTGGTCAATGCCAACATGCCCACACCTTAAAGAAGGGCAGGAGTGGGTCCCGATGGTCGTTTGTGACCTTAATTGAGTAAACTTGATCCCAATTCCTCATGGGATACAACATCCAGGGTGGTCAGCGTGATGAGAAAGGTTTCAGACAATATTGATCTTGATCGCATGCTAGAAGAAGACCACGAGGACTTGGAAGAATATGCCCTTCATAGTTTGCTGCGGGTAAGCATTTCATCTTCTTATTTTATGCTCAATTATTTCCTTGGTACTTAAAAAACTTTTTAAATTTTAAGCTGCAGACGTTGTCATGTCCCAGAAGGTCAAATATGAATGCTTATTTAAGCTGTATCGGGCTGTGGAGTCAGTTCATAAGACTAGTCTAGAGGCTGCCAGAACCTCTTCCTTTAAAGCTGAAAAATAATCATATGCTATAGCACTTCAACTAGAAAAATGGAGTTGGAGACTGCTACCAAGGCAAAGGATGAAGTTGAATAAAATTTAATCATGGCAGTAGAGTCCATCACTGTTGCTGAGGCTAAGGTTGTGAAGGATGACAAACAAGCCTCATCCTTTGAACAAAAGCTTAACCTTCTTCAGGAAAAGTATGAGCGGCTGGAGCAAAGGCATGCTACTGACCTCAAACAAAATGATAATGCTAATGTCGCAGCCCTGAAGTAAAATGATGAGGAACACGCTGCAGCCTTAAAGCAAGTTGTGAATGATGTTGTGGCAGCTTACAAAAAATCAAATGAGTTCTTTTTTACCAACAATAAGGCCTACCTCTGTAACCTCCAGGAATTTAGGCATAGGGTGCAGAAAAAATTTCCCTCCGCTAAGGAGAAAGTTATGGCCTGGAATCTAAGTTATTCTTGATGATGCTAAGAATTAGCACCACCAGGTGAGATGTTTGCAAGCTCAATATATTAGTAACAATGGTAGCACAACTGTATAAAGAGATAAGAGAAGGAGGTGAGGATATGAGGAATCAACACCGGAATATGAGTGGTTCAGCCAATCTGGCCTACGTCCACTGTGAGTGTGTGAGTATTATCACTGAACAAAGGCACTAATGGCCATAGGTACAATTCACTCAAGCTCTCTCTCTACTGTATCTTTAGACATAGTTTTAGCTAGGGTTTTAATAGTAGGATCCTTTTGCAAGGTAGGGGATGATCCCTATATATAGTGCCTAGGGGGCGCACTGTACCCCCCATGCATACAATGAGCATGTGTGTGGTATCCTCACCAATGTGGGAATGCCATCTGTCACTGTCACATGTAAGCAATGATGATGGAATATTCTCCCCCATGTGGAGAATAATCTTGTTACAACTGATTTGTGCCCAGGTGTCCTTATCCAAATGTCAACAGATGCTCGACAGTCATGTTGGTGAATGACCTAGGCCTGGGAGAGGCCGAGCTGTAAAGTCTTGATGTTCGTTCAATCCGAGTAATGTCATAAGGAGTCTCGACCTGATCTCAGCCGATACATTATGCTAGGTCGGCCCTAGCCGAGGTTGGGCATATACATTCTGATGATTATTAATGCTTCTCGTCACCTCGGCCAAGGCCGAGGTAGGATTAGTTCCATGTTGAAGATAATTAGGGCTCCTTGTCACCTCGGCCTACTATTAGCCGAGGTTGCTATTCCCAGACGTAGGGTCCATGGAAGTGAATATGGTAGTGTCGGCCTGGGCCGAGGTAGGTCTGGCCGAGGGACGATATCGTGGGCCCTACCCCTCATAGGGTCGATCAATGTCTCGGCCATCATCTTGGCCGAGGTTATACTTGGTCATATCAATCACCCCCACCCCTTAGTCATATGCGAGAGCGAGTGGCTAGGGGATTTCTTCACCTCCGAGGCCTGTCCGTCCCAAGGCTAACACCTGCATGACACCTGTCCCAGGATAAGGCGTTCCCACTTGGCTTACGTGCGCTGTCAGTTATCCCTTGGGTTTCCCAAGGCAATGATGGGCCTTGGGAAGTGTGCCCAAGTATTTAAGGGTTAAATCCCACCACTTTCTCTTTCTTCTTCATTCCTTTCTTTCGCGCGCAAAGTTTCTGCAAGTTTTCTCTCCAAGGCTTCTTCATTCCATCGCTCTTTCTGCAGAGGATTTCCCCTAGTTTCTTGCGAGATCTCTTCATTTCATCCATAAACTCACCTTCAGGTACCTTTCCCTTTCCATTTCCTTTGTTTTTGGCGTTTGGTTTGAATTTTCTGGCGAGATTTTTGGGTTATCCGGTAATTGTTTGAGTTTTCCGGCAAGTTCCATTGATTCAGGCGACCTGTGTTTACTTGAAATTTCTTAGTTTGATCTTCAAACACCTTTACTTTACAAGCCCATCGTGTTTATAGATTTAGGAGTTTTCCTTAAGTTTAGGGTCGTTCCAAGTCTTGGGTCGTCCTCTGATGCTCAGACCCTTATACCAACTTCTTGAGGACTTCCCCTCTCTCAGAGAGAAGACCTTAGAAAAAATTAGGCAAATAGAGAGAGCTCTGGAAGAAGCTCGTAGGTCTCAGGAGTTCCCTATTAGACCTCTCTTTCCCCCACCTCTGAAGGTGGTATATCCTGATCCTCCTGAGAACTTTTATCAAACAGACGTCTCTGCCAACCGTTTGCCGATGTTTGAGTCTAAGTCCTCCACCTCAGACCCCATGTCTGTGGACTCTTTCCAAGAAGCCATGGACTTTACACCTCGGCCTGGTCAGGCCCCTGACCAGGCCGAGGTCTCCAGCCGAGCCTCGTCTCAGAATGGTTTAAGCACCTTAAATTCTTCTTCAGAGGTCGAACTTGTTGTGCCAAGTGTGGCTGTGCCACCCATTCTAGATGCCATTCCTTTATCGGTCGTTACAGGGGCAGAGTTTGTTCAGAGGTTCCCTGGTCATCCGTCTGCTCCAACCAACGTTGAGCTTGACGACGATGATGAGGATGCCGAAAGTGATGTTGACGTCTCTGAGGCGGACGAGTATGAGAGCACAGTCACTGAGGTGGATATGTTGCACTTCGGATACTTATACTCCATCAGTCCCTCAATCAAATTAAGGAGACCTCTGAGGGAAGAGAGGGCCTACCATGGCCGAGATGGAGAAATCTGCTTATATGAGCAGATGTTTAAGTTAGGGTTTCGTCTACCCATTCACCCTGTCATTAGGTCCATTCTTTCCTTCATCAACTTGTCCCCCTCGCAGCTCTCTCCCATTTCTTGGAGAGTTATTATAAGGGCCATCATCTTGTGGAGGGAAGTCCACCACTCTGAACTCTCGGTTCAGGTCTTTGCTGGTTGTTACGTCCCTACCTCGGCCAAAAATCATCCGAGCTACTATCACTTCGTGGCTCAGAGGCCTGAGAAGAAGATGCTCCTGGTCACTCAGACCTCGAATCACAATTGGAAACCCCGGTATTTTTTCGCCTCAGGGCCATGGGAATTTGGCTCGTCTGTTCCCTCTTCCACTTTTGAGCCGAGGGTACCCCTTAGATGGGGTAAGGTCACCATGTCTTCCAGGGCCGATCCTGGCCTAAGTCTTCAGAACGGCAAAAAGGTGAAGGCCCTGCAAGACCAAGGGGCACATGGTCTGTTCGTAAAGTTCGAACATCTACTGACCCCCCAGTATCTCTCGGGGATGATCCTAGGTGGAAGTCCCCTTGTTGACTTTGGTAAGGATTTTTATTTTTGTTCTAAGTCTAACCTCTGATCATTCATGTTTGATTTCTGACTCTTATCTTTTCACTTTTGCAGAGAGACCTCCAGGTGTCCCGGACGAATTGTGGGAGATGGCAGCTCCAAGTTTGGCTAGACTTGTAAAGAGGACTGGTTTGAACGCTCCTCCTCCAGCTCCCTCAACATCTAAGTCCAAGAAGAGGGCCCCTGAGGTCCCGACCTCTGAGGATCAGAGGCCGACCTCAAGACAAAAGAGGGCCTCAGACGCTGCGATCCCCATCTCAGCCGACACCCTGTCGGCTCGTCTGGACCAGCTGAAACTTACCGATAGCGTGGTCGGCCACAGCAGAAAGGCCATGGACACACTTGCCAATATGATGACCGAGGCCGACAAGCATTTTTACAGGGCCATGGAAACCCCTATGATGGTTGAATTCGGCCTTCACAGAGTCGTCCAGGTATAAATTGTTTCTGTCAGAATTTTATAAGTGCAACGTCTGATTTTGCTCTCACCTAACCTCTTCATTTACTGTTCAGGGTGCAACTGCCATGTACCAGCTATCTAACTAGGCCATAAGGAAATTACCTCTTATTCAGAAGGGGCAGGAGGCTGAGAAGGTCGAGAGTGCCCTGAAGGCCGAGGTTGACCGTCTGAGGTATGAGTTACAGAATGCCGAGAATAAGGCCCAGACCTCTGAAAATAAGGCTCAGGGTTTGGAAAAAGACATCTCTGCACTCGTCCAAAGCCACGCCCAGGCCCTGAAGGATAAGGATGACGTTCTGCAGAGGAAGGTCAATGCGGCTGTGAAGGCTGCCCTTGCAGATGCCTCAGAGAAAATAATTTCTGACTACAAAGTCTCTGAGGAGTTTGTAGGTTTTGGTTTTGAGTACCTCGAAAGAGGTATCAAAGCCACTACCAGATGGGCCGAGGTCAGAGAGAAGGAGGTTGGCACTATAAAGGCCTCCGACTTTGTGGGCCTCGGATTCACCGACCCACAGTTTTCTCAGGCACTGCAAGAGATAGAAGATGAGGCTGCTGCCCCTGGTCAGACTGCTACTCTGGAAGGGACTGATCTCGGAGGGGTTGACCCTGCTGATGATGTGGCTGAGGTGACCAATGCTGATCAAGTCAACCCATCCGAGACTGTCAATGCTCCCCCTTCAGACCTTTAACTTGATTTGTAAATTTTTGTTTTGTAAATTGTAATTGAACTTGATGTGTAACCCCCTTGAATGTTATGTAATCTCTTCTTTTTACTGAATGCCAATCTTCTTTTATTTTGACCTCTGAATGTCTCTGAATGCTATATAATCTTTGAATGCTATATGACCTCTGAATGCTAAGAGGTTAGCCTCATAATAAGTATCACCAAATTAATGATGCTAAGGGTCTGAGGTCCTCTAATCCAGGTGTCTGAGCTCAGACCTCGTCACCACCGAGTGATGTTATGAGGGTCTGAGGTCATCACCTAAGAGGTTAGCCTCATAATAAATATCACCAAATTAATGATGTTAAAGGTCTGAGGTCATCTAACCCAGGTGTCTGAGCTCAGACCTCGTCACCACCGAGTGATGTTATGAGGGTCTGGGGTCATCACCTAAGAGGTTAGCCTCATTATAAGTGTCACCAAATTAATGATGTTAAGGGTCTGAGGTCATCTAACCCAAGTGTCTGAGCTCAGACCTCATCACCACCGAGTGATGTTATGAGGGTCTGAGGTCATCACCTAAGAGGTTAGCCTTATGATAAGTGTCACTAAATTTATGATGTTAAGGGTCTGAGGTCATCTAACCCAGGTGTCTGAGCTCAGACCTCGTCACCATCGAGTGATGTTATGAGGGTCTGAGGTCATCACCTAAGAGGTTAGCCTCATGATAAGTGTTACCAAATTAATGATGTTAAGGGTCTGAGGTCATCTAACCCAGGTGTCTGAGCTCAGACCTCGTCACCACCGAGTGATGTTATGAGGGTCTGAGGTCATCACCTAAGAGGTTAGCCTCATGATAAGTGTCACCAAATTAATGATGTTAAGGGTCTGAGGTCATCTAACCCAGGTGTCTGATCTCAGACCTCGTCACCACCGAGTGATGTTATGAGGGTCTGAGGTCATCACCTAAGAGGTTAGCCTCATAATAAGTGACCAAATTAATGATGTTAAGGGTTTGAGGTCACCTAACCTAGGTGTCTGAGCTCAGACCTCGTCACCACCGAGTGATGTTATGAGGGTCTGAGGTCATCACCTAAGAGGTTAGCCTCATAATAAATATCACCAAATTAATGATGTTAAAGGTCTGAGGTCATCTAACCCAGGTGTCTGAGCTCAGACCTCGTCACCACCGAGTGATGTTATGAGGGTCTGAGGTCATCACCTAAGAGGTTAGCCTCATGATAAGTGTCACCAAATTAATGATGTTAAGGGTCTGAGGTCATCTAACCCAGGTGTCTGATCTCAGACCTCGTCACCACCGAGTGATGTTATGAGGGTCTGAGGTCATCGCCTAAGAGGTTAGCCTCATGATAAACTTCTGGTCTTAAAGAACGAAACAAGAACTTGATATGGAAACTGATCTTTATTAATAACCTCCTCTTAGTAAGATAATACATTTTCATAAAACTCTATACATCATATGTAATATCTCTTGAGATGGTCAGCATTCCACGGGTTAGTGAAAGGTTCTCCTTCTAGGTTTTCTAGCCTGTAAGTGCCAGGCACAACCTCTTCCGTCACCTTGTAGGGGCCATGCCAGTTTGGGTGTAGCTTGTTTGCCTTCTATAGTGTTTTCTTTAGAACTAGGTCTCCTACTGCAATGGGTCTTGACTTCACCCTCTGGTTGTAGAATTTTGCTGCCCTCTACTGGTAGGCTGCTTTTCTGACCTCTGCGTCTTCCCTTCTTTCTTCGATGAGATCCAGGTCTAGCCTTCTCTTCTCCCCATTGATGTCGGGGTCGTAGGTCTGAATCCGATGAGTTGGCAGTCCTACCTCCGTTGGTATGACTGCCTCTGAGCGATGTGCCAGCATGAATGGGGTTTCTCCTGTGGGTGTCCTTGCCGTAGTTCTGTAAGCCCATAGCACGGCGTAGACCTCTTCTATCCATCTCCCCTTCGCATCTTCTAACCTCTTCTTGATTCCATCCAAGATGGTTCTGTTCGTGACCTCGGTCTGGCCATTTTCTTGAGGTCGACCAGGAGATGAGAAGAATTGTCTGATCCCCACACTTTGGCAATACTTCTCCAAAGAGGCATTCTTGAACTGGGTCCCGTTGTCCGAGATGAGCGTGTTCAGGAGGCTATATCTACATATGATGTTCTTCGAGATGAACTGGAAGGTCTTCTGCTCTGTAATGGTTATCATCGGCTCTGCCTCTACCCATTTTGAAAAGTAGTCAATGGCAACTATCAAGAATATATAGTTATTGACTGCTCTTGGAAAAGGTCCTACTAAGTCAATTCCTCATACCGCAAATGGCCATGGAGAAGAGATCGACGTCATAGGCTGATGAGGTTGGTAAGGGATGGTGGCGAACCTTTGACATTTGTCGCACCTCTTCACATAATCTGCTGCGTCCTTAGACATGGTAGGCCATTAGTATCCCTGAGTGATGATCCTCTTGGCTAAGGGCCTTCCCCCAATGTGGCTAGAGCAAGAACCCTCATGAACCTCCCTTAAGACCTGGGGTACTTCCGCAGGATGACACATCTGAGGAGAGGCAGTAGAAACCCCTTTTTGTACAAGACGTCTCCTACCAATGAGAACTTTGCAGCCCTGTATCTCAACTTTCTTCTTTCCATCCTGGACTCAGGTAGCTCCCCCTCTTTTAGGTATCTGACGAGCGGGTCAATCCATGAGTCTCCCAGGTTCACATTGTGACAAGGGCTACACACCTCGTCCTCCTCGATGATTGCTTTTCCTAAGACCTCGATTGGAATGGTCCTTCCCAAATCTGTCTTCATTGCCGAGGCCAGTCATGCCAATGCATCAGCATGGTTGTTGCCCAGCCGAGGCACTCTCTTCAGCTTTGCTTCTTCAAAATACTCTAGCAATCCTCTTACCTTCTTTAGGTATTTGGCCATCCTTTCGTCTTTGGCCTCGTATGCCCCCAGCACTTGATTGACAACCAACCTCGAGTCGCTGTGGAGTAGGAGCCGCTTTACTCGAAGAGTTGTTGCTAATAAGAGATCTACTATCATGGCCTCATACTCAGACTCGTTGTTAGAGGCCTTGAAGTTGAATCTCAAGGCGTACTCAATGTTGGCGCCATCTGGAGCCGAGAGTACTAGCCCCGCGCCGCTTCCATTGTCACAAGAAGAGCCATCAATGAAGAGGCTCCATACGTCTGCATCTGATGAGAAGACCCCTTCTCTCATAACCCTCTTTTCGAAGAGGTACCGATCCTCTTCATTTTCTTCTACTCTGCTCCGAGCTTGGCCTGGGGCAACCTTTTCTCGGCCTCAGAAGACGTACGGGGCAGTCTCTTCCGAATCTCGGAAGACACTTCGGTTCATCTCTTCACCACCATCCAAGCCCTTCTCTGTCTCGATCTCTTCCCAAGTGAATTTTGCGAAAAAGTCTGCCAGGGCCTACCCCTTGATGGCTGTCCTGGGCTGGTAGGTAAGATCATACTCTCCTAGCTCGATGGACCAGGTCATCAATCTTCCGAACTTCTCAGGCTTGTGCAGAACCTGCCGTAGTGGTGAGTCGGTGAGGACTACCATGGAGTGATCTTGGAAGTAAGGCTTCATCTTCCTAGAGGCGTGTATCAAGGCATAAGCCAACTTCTCCATGCGGGGATAGTTTTGTTCAGACCCTTGAAGGGCCTTACTATTGAAGTACACAGGTCTCTGAACCCCATCCTCTTCCCGTATGATGGCCGCGCTAATGGCTGACTCAGAGACTGCCAGGTACATAAACAACCTCTCCCCTGCGATGGACCGGGACAGCAGCAAGGGAGACCCCAAGTAGTACTTCAGTTGATCAAAGGCTTTTTCACACTCTTCGTCCCACTGGAAGGCCTTTCTCAGAACTTTAAAGAACGAAAGACACTTGTCCGTGGCTCTGGAAACAAACCTGTTCAGGGCCGCCACCCTTCCAGTGAGTCTCTGAACATCCTTGATACTCCTAGGAGTCTTCATGTCGAGTAATGCCTTGATTTTCTCCGGGTTTGCTTTAATCCCCCTCTGATTAACGATGAACGCCAGGAACTTCCTGGCTCCTACCCCGAAGACACATTTCGATGGGTTGAGCTTCATTCTGTAGGAGTCCATGACATCAAAGGTCTTCTCAAAGTCTGCTATATGAGTACATGCTTTCAGGCTCTTCGTTAGCATATCGTCCACATACACCTCCATGGTCTTACCTATCTGCTCCTCGAACATCTTATTGATAAGACGTTGATACGTTGCCCCCGTATTTTTCAGACCAAAGGGCATCACCTTGTAACAGTACGTCCCCTTGTCAGTAATGAAGGCTGTCTTCTCAGAGTCTTCGGTATCCATGAAGATTTAGTTATAGCCTGAATAAGCATCCATGAAACTCATAAGCTCGTGCCCTGCCATTGCATCCACCATCTGGTCTATCATGGGTAAGGGATAGCTGTCTTTCGGGCAAGACCTATTCAGGTCCGTGAAATTTACACACATCCGCCACTTTCCATTAGCCTTAGGCACGATGACTGCATTTGAGAGCCACTCTGGACAAGTAACCTCTCTTATAAACTCGGCCTCTTCCAAATTCTTCACCTCTTCCCGGATGACCTCATACTTCTCTCTGGAGTAGATCCTTCGCCTCTGTTTAATAGGCCTAGCATCTCCATCCACATTGAGCTTGTGGGTCATGATCTCAGGGTCGATACCAGGCATGTCTGTGTGACTCCACGCGAAGACGCTCTGCCTCCTCTTAAGGAAGTTTATCAGCTCTTCCTTGATCCCTTGCTCCAGGGCTTTGCCGACCTGGATGGTTTTTTTCGGCTCGTCCTCATTGAGGACGATGGATTCTACCTCTTCCACGGTCTCGCCCTTCTTCAATTTTGTTTCGTCTCTGGGATCAAGAGTGTCAATGCTGTAAGTAGCGGTTGCTCTCTTATGGGCCTCTCGCTCTTCGGCCGAGTTGAAATAACACTCCCGCGCCGTGGTCTGGTCCCCTTGTACTTACCCTACCCCATAAGGAGTCAGAAATTTTAGCATCTGGTGGACCGTTGACGGCACGGCTTCAAATTCTCTGAGGGCCACTCTTTCGACGATGAGGTTGTAGGCCGAGAAGACATTTTCGTCCATAACAAAAAAGTTTATCTTCTTGGTCATCCTCTTAGGCCACTCATCTCCCATCCGTACATCCATTTCATACATGTCCAATGGGTGTACCTTCTCACCACTGAAGCCTATCAATGGGTGATGGTAGGTCACCAACCTTGCCCTGCTAAGACCCAAGCTCTTGAAACAAGGCCAGAACATCACATCTGCTGAACTTCCCCCATCTATGAGGATTCTCCCTACATCGCACCCATGCACCCTTGTTGTTATGACTAAAGGGTCATCATGGGGGGCTAAGATGCCCTTAAAGTCGAGTCTGGAGAACCCCACTATGAGGGTGTCCATGTCCACCTTCTTCCTCTTCTGCACTGCGTCAGAAGACGTTAGATTCACAACCTCAAGTTTGACCACTGACTTGGCCTCCGCTATATGAGCTTTCCTGTCGGCTACCTCAGAGCCACCTCCTGCGAATCCCCCACATATGGTGCTAACACCAAAGGAGATCATCCCTACCCTCTTCACTAGGGTGTTGTCATCCTTAGGTGGGAGATCCGGGTCATCCCTCTGAATCATCATGCCTTCTAGCCGGGACATCGCCACGGCACCTGTCATTTCTTCTCTTCCTAGGGTCTTCTCTGCCACTCTTTGGGGCCTTGCCATCCACATACTTTCTCAGCTTCCCGGATTTCTGCATCTTCTCAATCTCATCCTTCAGAGCGAAGCATCTATCTGTGACATGGCCGTGATCCTGATGGAATTCACACCAGAGGTTTTTATTCCTCTTATGTGGTGGGGGATTCAATTTCTCTGGCCACCTCAGAGCCCGGTCAGCCTTGATCTCATTAAGGATGTGCTCACAGCTGACAGTAAGAGGAGTGTAATGAGCGAACTTGTCATCTGCTGACCTCTTCTTCCCCT
Source organism: Sambucus nigra (assembly GCA_949130495.1). Lineage (NCBI taxonomy): Eukaryota > Viridiplantae > Streptophyta > Magnoliopsida > Dipsacales > Adoxaceae > Sambucus > Sambucus nigra. The sequence goes on along the minus strand of OX422213.1, from coordinate 246,037,535 downwards.
CTTTCTTACCCTGGGACCACCCAGTGCTACCACGGTTCTCCTCCTCATATTTGGCGGCCATTGCCTCTTCCGTATTCATCACTTTCCTTGCGGTGGATAACAGCTCTGCCATAGACTTGGGGGGGTCTTTCGCCAGCTTCCACAATAGCTTCCCCTTCTGGAGGCCTCCTATCAGGGCGGTCATGGCTATGCTCTCCTCGTAATCCTCTACCTATAACTTCTCCTTGTTAAATCTTTCTATATAGTCTCTTAGGCTTTCTCCCTTAGCCTGTTTGACATATAGGAGGTGGGTAGTCTTCTTCTGAGGCCTTACCCCAAAGAAGAAGTTGTGGATGAACTGCTCTGCTAGGCCTTTGAAGTTCTCGATCGAGTTCTTCGGAAGAGAGGTGAACCAGCTGTGCGCTGCCCCTGTTAAGGTTCCTGAGAAGGACCCGCACTTCATCTCATCGGGTATTGAGTAAATATCTGCCGCCGACTGATACATCTCGATATGGTGCACTGGGTTAGTGCTGCCATCATACTTAGGCGTCACTGTAGGAGGCTTGAACTTAGCTGGGGTTGGGAACCCCACTATCCTAGCTACAAACGGGGAGCCCTCCGAGTAGCCCCTCTGTAATGGGTCCCTGCTCTTGATGAGGTCCCCTATCTTCTCCTCGAGATGTTGGATTGAGTCATTCCAGGGTCTTCTCTCTTCAGCTAGGCCGAGGTTATCCACTGCCACCTCCCTACGATGGACAGAGGGTTCCCCAGCCACAACACGCTGACTATTGACCTCTTCTACTCCCGGGCTCTTCTCTCCAAGGTTCGGCCTTGCTCCGGCCGAGCCTGCCTATTCCCTCTTTGAGAGCCTGCCGTGCTCCTTGACCTCGATAGCCTCTGCCTCAGGTCATTGACCGGGCCTAGCCTCTCGAAGTCCGACCCTCTGCTCAACCTGTTAAAGGCCGACCCTCTCTGCTGGGCCTCATCTCTTCCTCGGCCGACACATCCTTGACTCTGCCTATCAGAGGCCGACCCTCTTTGTTGGGCCTCGTCTCTTCTTCGACCGACACATCCTTGGCTCTGCCTAAGGGGTCGTACGGTGTTATCTGACACCTCATACGGCTCCCAGTAGTCTTCCAGGCCTCTTCAGCTTCTAGGTCATCATACCTGTCCTCTGGGCAAGGGTTTCCCTGCCTCCCCAGGCGCAAGCGCCTAGGGTCAGCAACGTCCCTCCTCCGATGGGGTGCAGGTTGGTCCTTCATGGGCGCCTGGGGTGGTCCCCTGGCATCGGGATGGGGCTGAACTGCCGCCGGAGTTATAATGTCCAGGGAGACTCCAGGTGGCCTCATCATCATGGTTTGGCTGAGCTGGGAAAATTTCTCCTTCATAGCTTGTTGTGTTGCAGCTAAAGATTTCAAAGCTGCTGCCACCTCCGCCATTTCGGACTGGGGAGGAGCCTGACTGGAGCTAGCCCCTCCACCTCCGGACGGCGGAAGAGGCAGTGGTAATTCTAGTGCCATGTGTTAATAATAAAGAGCTTGAACAGTAAGTGAGCTTAATACCTTAAAGGACCTCTTTCAATGGTGAAACATCTCCACACAAGGGGTGGTTCCTGGTTCACCACCAGAGTCTCCGGTGAGGTAAAGCAGAAAAAGAGGAAGAGATAGCCTCTCGTTTCCCACAGACGGCGCCAAAATGATGATGCTAAGAATTAGCACCACCAGGTGAGATGTTTGCAAGCTCAATATATTAGTAACAATGGTAGCACAGCTGTATAAAGAGATAAGAGAAGGAGGTGAGGATATGAGGAATCAACACCGGAATATGAGTGGTTCAGCCAATCTGGCCTACGTCCACTGTGAGTGTGTGAGTAATATCACTGAACAAAGGCACTAATGGCCATAGGTACAATTCACTCAAGCTCTCTCTCTCTCTCTACTGTATCTTTAGACAGAGTTTTAGCTAGGGTTTTAATAGCAGGATCCTTTTGCAAGGTAGGGGATGATCCCTATATATAATGCCTAGGGGGTGTAATGTACCCCCCATGCATGCAATGAGCCTGTGTGGGGTATCCTCACCAATGTGGGAATGCCATCTGTCACTGTCACATGTAAGCAATGATGATGAAATATTCTCCCACATGTGGAGAATAATCTTGTTACAACTGATTTGTGCCCAGGTGTCCTTATCCAAATGTCAACAGATGCTCGGCAGTCATGTTGACGAATAACCTCGGCCTGGGAGAGGCCGAGCTGTAGAGGCTTGATGTCCGTTCAATCCGAATAACGTCATAAGGAGTCTCGGCCTGATCTCAGCCGAGACATTATGCTGGGTCAGCCCCAGCCGAGGTAGGGATAGTCCCATGCTGGTGATTACTAATGCCTCTTGTGACCTCATCCCAAGCTGAGGTTGAACCGGTTCCACGTTGAGGGTCAGCTCCCTGTCACCTCGGCCCACCCTTGGCCGAGGTTGCCATACCCAGAATGATGTTGATGCCTGTGATGCGCGCAGTGCCCCCCTTGGCTGTGTAGATGGTAGTGTCGGCCAGAGCCGAGGTATGTCTGGCCGAGGGATGATATCGTGGGCCCTTGCCCCTCATAGGGTCAATCAATGTCTCGGCCATCATCTTGGCCGAGGTAGGTATCTCTGGGCCGAGGTTATACTTGGGCATATCAATTCTGAACACTTAAAGTGCGTGGTAGAGCTTAAGGCCGCTGCATAAGAAAGAGTCATGCAATAGATGGACCAGGCTACAACTAATGAAGAAAAGGAGATAAAGACCACAGACGGATAGGATGATGGAGATGAAGTTGATGATGCATCCATTTAGCTATTATTTCATTTTTTGTACTTGGGCCAAGGCCACATTTTGTAATATTGTGGCCATATTGAACATATGTAATTTGTTAAGTTTTGATATTAGCTTACACAGGACCGTGGCCACTTTACTGTAAAACATTTTATTCCCCTGGAATGATTAATCCAAGGTTGCGGCCATTAATTAACATATTGTAACATTAGGGCTGTAAAATGATATTCAAAAATCCGCATCCGTCCGATATCCGAATCCTAATTTGCGGATATTTATCCGAAAATATGAAAATGGATACGAATATGGATACTCTATAAAAATATCCAAGAAAACGGTTACGGATACGGATAGTACTAGTATCCGACATGGATAATCTGTATCTGATGCGGAGTATCCATTTTATCGGATATCCGTTTTAGCGGATATTCGTATCCGTCAAACATATGTTTAAAATATTACTAATAATATTAGTATTAGTATTACTAGTAAATAAATATTTAAAAAAACCTTAATCGTTTATTCCCCAAAACAAAATAAACACATACTCCACTCCAAGCAAAAATACCCTAAAGTTATTATTTTATTAGGTATATTATAAAATGTCATGTATTATTTTATTGGGTATATTATCATAGAGTTACACTAAAGTTACAATACACCTTATCACACACAACATACACCGACTAAAGAACATATACTTCACTACAAAAAAAATTAACTTCGTTTCATTTATCTTCCGTACAAAACAAGAGACAAGAAACTCTCATGTGGTTGTTCGTTAGTTTTCTTAATTATAAATAAATGTAAGAGAGAAATAGAAAAGAATATAAGAGATAAACATAATAAAATGTAAGAGAGAAATAGAAAAGTAAAGAGATGGTTTTGATTGTGATGAGAACTGAAGTTAACAACATGTATATTATATACAAAATAAAAATGTATACTTATTAAAATAAAAATATCAGTATGTTTTGAAGACAAAAGGTCCATGAGGTTATCATTCTTAATAAATTTGATTAATCTAAAAGGTGCATATTTATTTCTACTGTTATGGAATGCGACTGTTATTTTTTTATGGCTTTAAACTTATATGGTTGTAAAGTATGGATGACTTTAAGCCATATTATCATTATGGAATGATACTATTATTATGGAATCCATAATTGTTGATATTAGGAGGCAATAATTTTGTTATATATTTATTTGGATTGGATTGGATTTCATTGGATTGGATATTTTAATTGTTATTTTTTGCGATGGATAAATAATGTAAACGGATACGGATATTATCCGAATTCGAGGTATCCGAGCGGATACGGATATGGATAGTTGTTTTAACTATTCGGGTGGATACGGATACAAATAGTACATTCAGATAGCGGATACGGATATGAAAACATGATATCCGATCCGTATCCGTCCGTTTACCACCCCTATCTAACATTTCTAAATATTTAACTTGTGTCTGCATACCATTTTTTGCTCTGTTTTGATACTTTGAATGCTTGAATGTCTTCTTTACTTTGGTCTCTTTGCAAGAACCTTCTTTTCATCTGTCTTTGTTTTTTAGTGATTGATGGTAAGTTACAGCTCTATGGATCGTAAAAATGATTATGGCATAAGAGGTTGCATCTCAAAACTTATTTTCTTTACAATGCTGCAGACCTCGATGAATGCCATGCTTTAGTAATCTTGATAATTGGCTAGTGTGGCTGCAACCACTTTGAGCTAACCATTTTCATATGGCTGCAACCATTTTTATTTGTATTGTTGTATGCATGCACTACACCAAAATTGCTAAATTGTCACCTTTCAGCCGGCCAGCCTTGTCAAGGTCATTGACTGTGACAAAAAAACACGCATTTTTTGTCACGGTCATTGACCTTGACACGACCGTGACAACTAATTATCACGGTCATTGACCGTGATAAGACCGTGATAAATTTACTTGTCACGGCCTTGTCACGGTCAATGACCGTGACAATTCTTTAAATAATTGTCACGGTCAATGACCTTGACACGACCGTGAAAATGTTAACAGCAAAAACCCTTTCCCCCTTCTTTTTTCCCTCCCGCGCCGTTCCCTCCCTCTCTCTCTCTCGACGCTGCTCTCTCTCTCTCTCTCTACTTTCAGGTTTAATTTTCTCTCTCTCTCTCTCTCTCTCTCTCTCTCTCTCTCTTCCATTTATATATATGTTTGTGTGTATATATATGTGTGTATGTGTGTATATATGTGTGTGTGTGTGCATGTGTGGGGGTGGGGCAGGGTGGGGTAGGGGATGGGGCAGGGTGGGGCAGGGTGGGGTAGGGTGGGGGCAGGGTGAGGGTAGGGGTAGGGGTAGGGGTTAAAAATGTAAATAAATAAGTAATTTTCTATAAATTTCCAAAAATAATATCCAAAAATGTAAATGTAAATAATATCCAAAAATGTAAATTTGTAGTAATTGTCATCCGAAGTTGCTAAAAGCATCCGAAGTTTAAAAAGCATGAAAAATAAAATATTTTTTAAGATTTGTGGTGAATAACTAAAGTTAAAAAAAGTATTACTTTAGTCATTAAATTACTTTTTGAATTCGGGCGATGCGCGTAAATTTGTAGTAATTGTCTTATAATAAAGATCAATTAGTCTATGTTGTTGAAAATTTTGATCAAATTGGTGAGCCCTTCATATTTTAAAAATGTTGTTTTTATTCCTATAGAAAAACTTAGATAGTGTGTGTGTGTGTGTGTGTGTGTGTGTGTATGTGGTCAATACATGAATTTATTTTTGTATTTGAATTAACCCATGAATTTATTTTTGTATTTGAATTAACCCATTATATGAAACATACTTGAAATTAAATACAGTGCGCGTAGATACTAGCATTCTAGTTCTTATGCGTACGGATTCAATAGCCCTTAGACCCGTTCGAGAGTCATTACCCCTGTAATGAGATCTCTCAAATTGTCCCGTTTGGACAGTTTGAGACTGTATCATTTCTGTATAATATTCTTATTGGCTTAAAATTGTTACTTTTGGAGGAAGTCCTGCAGTCGTATCTTAATGTTCTCTGGGTACATACTAGATTGACAAGTGTGACTGTTATTTCAATTGACCAATTGAAATAACACTCACACCTGCCAATCTACGTCGTGTACTTGGAGAACTAAGGGGATATACTGTCGAATTTTTTTCAAATCGTAACAATGTGCATGAGCTGTTAAGTATATTACAGAAAAATGCATTCTTGAATGGGATAGGACCACTTACCCTTTAATAGGATAATTAAATGATGGGATAATTAAATAAAACATACTATAAATCTAAGTTCTGTTTACCTTTAATAGGTGTTTAGTTGTGGTAGCTGTGATGGGATATCCGAAATACAAAGAGTGGATGGGTGAGACTAATAGAATGGGGGATGTGTTTCGCAGAGGTGCTAACGAATTTGTGAAATATGCAAAGAGATGTCGTAATGATGAAGATTTTCCATGTTTGTGTGCTAGGTGTAAGAATGGTAAGGTGTTTGAGTGGAAAACAGTTGAACTACATTTGTTAAGATCGGGTATGCAAGATAGTTATCGATTTTGGAGTTTCCACGGTGAATTGAAAGTTCATTTTTTCCCCGACCAACCTTCACAACAACCTTCAACAAGTAGAATAGATGTAGAAGGGGACGACGTAGATCATAATATGTTAGAGGATTTAGTTGATGATGCGTACGGAGTTTATGAAGCTGAGGAGAATGAGGTTACTGATGATGTAGAAGATTCAAGTGATCGTGAAGATAACACGATAAAACTTGATGATGACTACCAAAGTTTAAAATTTAAGGCAACCCAACCGTTATACTCTGGCTGTGAGAAAGATCAAACAACTTTACATGACATGGTTGGTTTGCACAGTTTGAAGACGCAGTACGGTTTGTCTGGCAATAGCGTGACGGGAATTCTAAAATGGGTGAAGGGCTTATTACCCAAGGTGAATACACTTCCAAATAGCTATCCTGTTATGAAGAACAGTTTGAAAGGTTTGGGAATGAAGTATAAATCGATTCATGCTTGTGTGTATGACTGCATACTATACCGAAAGGAGTATGAAAATCTCGATCGTTGTCCAGTATGCGATGAACCTAGATATGTCTAATCTACTAGTAAGGAAGGCACAAGCTCAAAAGTGCCTCAAAAAGTATTGAAATATTTTCACGTTGGGCCTAGATTAAAGCGATTTTTCACAGTACCATGGATTGCAGAGGCAATGACTTGGCATGCTAGGGCAGAAGTAGGGGATAATATCATGCGTCATCCTATTGATTCTACTGCCAGGTGGAATTGACAACTTCAACTGCTGATTTTTGGCTACACAACGGTTGGAAGGAATTTGCAACGCATAACTCCATAGGATTATGGTATTTCTTAGTGTTTAGATATGAAGAGAATTATAATTGACACGATTGCCCGGGGTACATTAGTTGGAAGGAGGTGCCATATGAGCTCAAGTTAGCTGTTTGAGTGACACTACAGGTAATGTATTTATATTTATATGTCAATTTCAATTTCGATTTCAATTACGATTTATATTTATCTATATTTGAGGGGCGGATACTAATTTTACTTTATTTCAATTCAGGGGACAGGGAGTGGCCCTAAGGGTAGGCCACATATGCTCTATACTTATGTGGCTATTCGAACGAGAAGGGAAGGATAAGGAGGTGTTCCCGAGCATCGCGGTACAAAATCTCTTTTCCATGCAAATAGTTTGTAGATTTGAGATAAAATGATGGTGATGTTGTTTCTTTTTAAATAGTTTCTTATTTGAATATATATTTGCATTATCTTTAGTTTGTTCGGATATATGATGTTTGGAACAGGTACAACGTTGCTATAACAGGTACAAATATACTGCTGGGCAGTGGCAGTGGCCATACTGCCCAGCAGATTTTTTTTAAATTCTGCCCAGAATTGTCACGGTCAATGACCATGACAATTTTTTTAAAAAGGGTCACGGCTTTGTCACGATTTATAATCGTGACAAACATGTCACGGTCATTGACCGCGACAAGACCGTGACACAAAACGCGAATTTTGTGTCAAGGTCAATGACCGTGACAAAAAAAGTTATCTTATCTCGAAATGTCACGGTTATTGACCTTGACAAGTTGGATTTGTCAAGGTCAATGACCTTGACAAATGGGCAGATTTGGTGTAGTGATGGTTGTATACTATCTTGTGTACTTGAATTTTTTCATAATCCAAAAAAACATAGCTTGGTAAAATTTTGATAATAGGACGCAACTTTCTAGAACTGTAGACGACTATGGCCCAAGAGGCTGCGAACATAAGCTTCTGATTAGTTTCCATATTTCCTTTATTCTTTATCTGCATGTTATCTTTATCAAGATGCTGCCTTTGGTGAATGCAAGAATTTCCATCCATAAATAATGTTGAACTAACTGCATCCATAATTATAAGGTTGTGGTTGTGTTACACATTGCTAGAAATTTGCTACGAACCCAAAAAGGCCGCAACCCACAACATTGGTCTTCGAACTAGGAATTGAAACGTTACTGCAGAAATGTTAGAGTAGCTTTCTCGATCGCGGTAAGTTAGGTATTTAATTCTTTTTTTATTCATCATAGCTTCTTTTGACCCTTAATGTTGGTTTAAATTTTTGGACTTTAGGTGTTAGCTGTAGCTGTTTGTATCGGTTGTAAGATTGGCTTTGCCTTAATATTTCACGACTAAATTCTTTAGATGACGCTCTTCAATTATTTGTATATGTCATAACAACATTGAATAGGTGGACTTTGGGGAACAAATTCCTTTACCGTAGACAATTAAGTCTCTAGCCATATCTCTGATTTACTACAACACTTTTCTTTGAGTTGGTTATAATAGTAGTGGTTGTAGGACTATGGACGTTTTGGAATTAACTTCCATTACCATAGACATCAAAGCCTTTGTCCCACACTCCAGACCTATCTGCTAACTTTCGAGAGATGGTACCAGTTATTGCTGGATAGGTAATTGAGAATTACCTTCCATTGCCTTTGACATCTATCCTTGGCTTGCGATCCTTATCTATCTATCATTTTCTCTTTTCTTGGGGAACTATCAAGCCTCCCTAGGCTGGGTGAACTATCAAGAAACCCATGGTTATAATCGAATATATATCAAGCCATCCATGCCTGGGTATTATGAGCCCCCATGGCTAATTGAAGCATCTCAAGAGCATATAAGGGGCATATGAGCCCTCGAGGCTAATTAAAGCATCCTGAAAGCTGAGAACGAGCAATATGAGCCGTCAAGGCTAATTAAGAGAACGTAAGAGATGTTGTGAGACAATTAAGTCCATCACCCCTTATCTTTTGTAGAATAAGGAAAGCAAGAATTAATTTGACTACAAATTTTCATTCATTCATTTATATATATATATGCTTTTTTTAACAAAACACAAAAGTCTAAGGGTGAGAACTATAATTGTCATTCCTCTCCATGTCTTGTTTGATGAGTTCCAGGATGTATTTTATGCGGTAAATCAACGGGGTGTAAGTCTCATAGCCTTTTTATTATTTCAGTTGCTCCAACTTCTTTTTCGAACTCTAGCCGCAACCATTGTGTCTTTTGCTGTTGCGATCTTTTTCATAGAAGTGAAATCTATGGCTTCTGCTATTGTAGCCTATGTTGAAGTAAAGGCCTCCACTTCCAACATCAGGATTCTCTATGCCAGAAAGTTAACCTGGTCTTAGAGCGTGGATTGACAGTCATATAAGTGATCAATGTAACCTAAAAATTGGGTTATCTCTTCACTTTGCTTTGTGCTTGTCTTTGAGGTTCCTTCCATGGATTCTGTTGTGTTAATATTTATAAATATATTCTGAGATGAACTAAACAGAGGTAAGAGAACCAAGGAAAATGGAGAGAAACAAAGTATAGTTATAGGTATGCAGTCTTTTGATACTCCATAAGTTTACACTGTTGTGGTCGTGGCCTGTTTTATGCATGTAATTATTGTCGTAGCCTTTCCAACGAAAAATTCACCATAGTTGATTCCATGGACAATTGATCATTAGACCTTTCTCTGGTGATGAATTATAGTGATCTCATGCACTAACTACAATAGGAGGGTTGTGTCTTGTAGGCATTTGAATTGCCAGGCCGCATCTTGCCTGTTGCAGTAAAATGTGCACTCCTTGAAACTAGACCCAGATCCTGGGTTTAACCTGCTAAAGATGACCGAAAAAGGCCAACTAGGAGTTTACCATGGACAAAACAAACCATATGTGCAAAAATAGCAAAAATTTGGTAACAAATACCCTAGATCTTAGGTGAAAATAACAGAAATTACATAAACAAAACTCATCCCAGGTTACCCACCTTGATGAGGATAAAATCCATCGTGCTTTTCAGCACTATCTAGGTAGGGTAACATTATTATGGTATACAAATCAGATCTAAGATCATACAAAAGAGACCTAAAACATATCTAGAAACAAATAAATCTCCAAGGGGGTGTACATCGAAAAATAAGGGTTTAACGACCAAAATCTCACCCATGGGATGATAACCTGAAGGCCCCCGTGAATGAAATAAGGTGTTTGGAACCCCTGTGTATGAAGGGAAACAGATCTAAAAACCTTGGTTCCCACAGACGGTGCAAAAATGATGATGCAAGAAATTGGACACAGGTTAGTCTCAACCATCATGCCAAGCATAAAAAATAGAACTAAGGCAAATAAAGAGATAAAAACACAGAATATAGAGTGGTTCGGCTATAAATGAGTCTACGTCCACTTTAGTGCCCTACTATCATTATAATAGTTAAATATTACATGATTGAGCTGCCATTATAGATGTACAAGATAGGGAAGAGATGAGAATACATGATTGTAGTGAATCCTGACAGCCTGGATGTGCCATGAGGATAATCCAGTCATGGTTGCGTCTTGGAGGAGACCCTATGTATGATGTATCTAGAGAGAGAGAGGGTAGAGTTTGGTAGGACTTCGCCAAGGTGTTTTTAACTCTCGATTACCTTAATTGGGAGGTATGCACATAAATTTATAGATATATAAGTGATGTTATATGCACAAGGCATGTGATGTATGGATACATAAGGTGACATGTGAGAGTAGGTGACACGACCTATCTATACCCAGGCGGTGGCAGGGCTTGGAGGATGGCCGCAGCCTGTTTGAACCCAGGCAACGACAAGAACTGTAATATGGGTGCAACATGTTTGGACCCAGGCAATGGCTAATGTTGACCAATACCTCAGCCCAAGCGGTCCTCACAAGGCTGAAAAGGGTTATATGGTCACGGCTTGTCTGACCCCAGGCATCGGCCTTTCCATTACATGTCCACGGTAGGTGAGACTATATTAGGCATATCAGTGAAAGTGGGTCCAAATGGAGTTTGTAGATGACTTTTGGGTAATAAATAACTCTTTCTCTCTCTAAAAAACTTTGATGCTTTGAGTTTTAATGGAAGAAATATTATAATTCTTTAAAATGAAGAGACAAAAAGTATTTAAATGGTTAGGGAAATTAGTCATTCAGGCTGATCAACAGTTGGTTGTAGGTTTATGGAAATTAGTCGTTCAGGATTATCGACGGTTTGTTGTTCCACATGCATTGTAAAAGTTATGGGCAAGTGATCGTCCCGTAAAATGATAATCGACATAATCAACCCCATGGATCCACATATCAAATGGTGACAAATATGTCAAATGATTTTCGTTCAATATTAAATTTTAGGGATATGGCAAGATTTTACAGGCGCGCACGAGAACAAGAGTTCTTTATTATATGAGTTTCAAACATAAGTTTCTAAGTTTAGATTTTGTCTAAACTGAAATCCGTCGGTGTAAATTATTTTTAACAAATTTTTTTTATTTAATTTGTTTCGATGGTCTATCAGTTCAAGTTGCTTTAATTTAAGGTTTGACAGAGTAAGGTGTTCGAAACAAAAATTTCTTGCTTACACCACAAATTTCTTTACGAGGGGGAAAATGTCATTGGGGCTTACAGATAAATTCCTTACTTAGAGATAAACCCCCTAATTCAGAAAGTAGATGAGAAACTTGAGAAGGCTTCATCAAATATCTATGACATCACAAAGGAATGTGAGGATTCAAGAAAGACGATTCAAGATCAAGGTAAAGTAGAGCTTGATCAAAGAGTGAGGAAGTTGTGTAGATGAAGCTAGTTAGATGAATTATATATTTCTGTTTATTTTTACAGTATAACTTATAGTTATAATGTAAACTTGAAATGAGGTCACTCGATACCATTTGTGGACCATGTCAGGAAGGACGTTGGAGAGCTTTCATGCTCTATCGATCAACCTCACTTTTGAACCCCTAAGGGAAATAAATTGGAGGATTGAAGAGAAAGGAAACATTAATGCATGACTTAAACATTTTAGATACATAAAGTAAAACACCCATTGATACAACCCAAATATTGCATATTTTTGCCTTATATCTTTATTCATTCTATCACTTTTACGGTCCTTAATTATTATATGTATGCTCATTAACTAGACAACCTTATATTTGGATATATACATGTTTTGCAGGGGTTATTTGTGCTTTTGTAGGTATTGGAACGCTAAAAGTGAGGATTCGTTGCATTTCGGAGAAGTTCCGTCGTCGGATGCTACTTCAAGGGAATTTTAGTCAATTCATATTTCATCTCTAGCTCATTGGAATTCCACGGATGAGTAGTTTGTTGAGTTAGCATCGCGTGGCCGTAAATGGCACCTCGTTTCGAGTTTGGACAATGAAGTTAGGGCTATTTCCATATTGGACTTTTTCCCCTCATGTTGGATCAAACAAGGCCAGCAAATAGAGCATCGGTCAACCGCGCTTCTGATGCCGATCGACCGCAGTTTCCATTTTTGTCGTGGGTTGGAGACAGTGTGTCTTAACCCAAAGGCGCGGTCGATCGCACCTCTGCGATCGGTCGACCGCGGTCACTAGATATTGTTGCCATTGTCTTCTTTTCTTTTCTTTTTCCATTATTTCTTTTTTAATTTACTATATAAACTAATTTTGGTTTGTATTTTCAAATATCATACATTTTACGTTAGGTATAGGGTTTGTAAGGATATTTGGCCCTTCTCCATTTCCTTTGGGTGTTTTACCCATTTTTATGTACGTAAACTTCATTTTCTTTGTCTCTTTCATTTGATTAATGCTTTCTTTACTTGCTTCCTTTCATTTTCATGCCTAGTTAATATTTTTTTATTGTTATTTATTGCTTTCATAATTAGATTTACTTGCTTTCTTTCAATACATGTCATTTACCATGCTTTCTAGCTAATTTAGTGTAGGTTGTGTCGGAGTGAACTCACCTAGGGTTGACATGTTGCTTTGCTTTTGTGATGGAGTTTTACGGGTTTATTTCGAGTGCGCTGTCCTTGTTATTATGCCTAGGAGATTTGACGGGGTATACCATGTATGTTCCGTGCTTACGACCTTGTGTGCGTAATTTTCGGGGTATTTGTTGAGGCCAAAATCTTATTAGAATTTTATGCGAATTTAGGGGTGTGATAACTCTTCATTTAATTAACTATCAAAACGAGACACAATCTTATTAACTCGTCCACTCATGTAACCATTTTATACTAATTAACTCGGGTGAGGGATATTCGACGGAACCTATAGTTTTTATTTGCTTTGTTAACTTAGTTTAAATAAACTCTCCTAGTTTAATCTTTTCCTTTTTACATCTTTCCTTTATGTTTATATTTACCTTTTACACTTTTATTTTAGAAGTACAAAACCAATTATATTCTAGCAACTCGTCTTTGTGGATTCGATACCCGGACTAGCTGCTATACACCCTTAAAAGAGTGCAGTCATATTTTAGGTTTTTTGTATAGAGTTGGTGAGCCAAATATAACAAACGACCGGTGTCGGTGACTTGACACCGCGACGAAACCCTAGTCTATCAAATGGTGTCGTTGTTGGGGACTTGATGTTTTAGAATTTATTAGATTTAGTTTTTCGTAGTATTTTCTTTCTATTTGTATTTTTTGCATAACATTTTTTATAGGACTTTTACATTTGAGCACGAAGAACCTCTTGAATTTTTTGCCGCGCATCTACTTTATGGAATTCACCACTTCGAGCCATTTTTGGGGTAAGCATGTCTTATTCCAATTCTTTAGGTAATCGTTATTATAATTCTCAAAATGCTCGTAGTCCTATGACTTTCGGTAAATACCTAGAGTCCCAAAAAATTACAAATTTAAAAATGACTTTGGGCGAGTATAACGAAAGTCAAATCTTGGGTTATTGGAATTTTGAGAAAGATGATAACGATTTTGGGCTTCTAATTGCTTATATTACGAATTTTGAAACGAATTGCAATAGTTTTCAAAATTCTTATAATAATGAGTTTGAGTATTGTTCACCGTAATAATTTTCAAACTTCTCATTTGCAAGTATCCGCGCCTCGACCTATGACATTCGGTGAGGGTTTGCGCATGCTTGAAAATGAGAAACTTGAAAATCATTATGGGAAGAAAATCGTTTGTGGGAGCATGAATTGGATTTATTATTTGAATCCGACAACGATTTTCTTCCGGGACTTTTGAAGTCGAGGAATGTTTTGAACCAAATGAGGTTTTTGTGCCTACTTTGGAACAAACCATTGCGTGCCCATTGCATAATAGATATTGAAAGTGAGGATAAAATGGAAGTAATATCCATTTGCAATGAAATGATTTCTTCTTTGGCCACCAAAGAAGAACATTTCATTGAAAATGATCTTATTTCCTTCGAAACTCAATCTTCAAGCAATGATAACTCATTTCTTTCCTCCCCATTTTCATTCTCTGTTATCAAACCGATACAAGTACCCGATGAATCGGTTTCAAACTTTAATGTGTTAAACCTTTTCACCGATGATGATTACTTGCTCGAGTCGCCTTCTGTGATTGCATCTTTGTCTTCATGTGCGCCCTTTCCCATTCCAATTTCAAAATATTTAGGAGATGATTCATTTTTTCTTGGACCCTATGTGTATTTGTCACCCGTATTATCCATATCCCCCATCCTCCTCCAAAAATTTTAATTGGGGATGGTTCATTTCTTTCTCCTTACACATGCCTTTCATTGTTCAAACGGAATTCATATTTTTTGGAAGGCGTTCTTGAGAGTGAGGGTACACCGGTTATCCCCCAAAGTCAAATTTTTTTCATGGTGGACCCTCAACTATTTAGACTTCTAGTGTATAGATAGTGTGAAGCCTAAATAGTAGGTTGTATATAGTTAGCTTTTAATCATTTCTTCCTTTAGTTTTTCTTTCTTTTAATTTAGTCTCTTGTAATTAATTAACTTTTTGTTATTTGTTTTTACTATGCTCGGTACTAACTTGTTTTGTAGATTCTTGGGACTTGTTCTTATGGGGATCGCTCCAATTTTGGGTAATATCACTTTTTTCCTCTCTTTAATTTGGTTCTTAATTCACATTGAGGACAATGTCAGGTTTTAAGTTAGGGGGAGTGGGATATTCTATCCATTTCTTTATTTAGTCCATGTTTTTGCTCACATATTAGTTACTTAGTATTCTTTTCTTAGAAAAATTAAAAAATATCAAAAAGATTTTCTTTCTTTTTCTCCTTTATTGGGCATTTTGCCTTTATTTGTGATGATAAATTTTAATAATTGCCCAATCCAATAGACAACTCAATGATGCATGTTCTCGATTTTGGAAGTAATTAGACTTTAGTCCTCAATTATTGATATTATGAGTAACTTCATGATTTAAATTTTAATCCCATGAGCACATGCACTTTTCTTGCTTTATTGATTTGGTTTAAGATTTTTATAACTCGGTAATCTTTTGTTGCATTGTATATACTTACATTGAGTAAGTTGTATACCTTTCGTCATTTGTGAGTGTATACACTATTCATTCCTCTATAAAAACATTACAGTCGTTGGTAATCTCTCTATTCTTTCATTTGATCGTTCATTAATTGAGTTCTTTCTTGAAATGTATTACTTGAGCATGATTTTCAAAGTTTGTTTTGACTCGAGAATTTCGTAAACTTTAGGAAATGATCATAAGCAATGTTTGTTATATCACCCATGTTAGTCTTGACCTCACCTTATATATTTACAGTCATCAACCCCTTTGAGCCTTAATATAACCTTTATTTTCATTATCCAAAAATCCTATAACCAACTCCAAATTGGAGTTAAAACCATACATACACCTTCCATACCTTTGTTTGGAATGTTACATGGGATTGAATTACGTTGTTGTGTTGCGGTTGCAATTTAGGCATGTGAGAGTGTGAAAAGTAAAGAAAAAACGAGAAGTGAAAAATAGAGAAAAAGAGAAAGTAGAAAACAGTAGAAAACAAAAGAAAAAGTGAAAGAAATAATAAAAGGAAAGAAAAGATAAAGTTTTATATCTTATGCATAGTGTTCAATAAGTTTTTTTTACTCTCCCGAGTGTTATATTCAATGCCTTTTATGGTTGCTATTTTCCAATTTTTGATATTTCCCACATTCTTTCCATTATTCTAAGTTTTCATTCTGAACACTTTGAATCCTTACATATATATCCTTCCTTTCATAACCTTATCCCCAAACCTACATTACAACCCCATAAAGTCCTATGTGATCTTAGGGTGCATTCAATTTAAAAGTTAAAATAGTTTTGATAATCTGTGAAAATGAATTCCTCCTCCTTTAATGTGCGGTATCTTTTATTGAGATTATAATTTTTAATTTCATATATAGCGTTCTTCATTTGTGACATGTGTGCGGCCTAGTTTCCATTTACATTTACTCTTTATGCCCGCATGTTCCGTGTGTTAACTCCCTGTTTTGAGTGAATTCACTTGATGAGTGTAATGCCCATGATGATTGAATATATGCTTGCTTTATTTAGTATCCTATTTATGTAAGTTTTTTCCAAATCACACTTTGCATGTGCTTTCTCCCCTCCCACATTTTAAGGTTTCAATTTAGTGAAGTTCATTCTATAATATTAATAATACGGACTTTTGTGTGAATTCATTCACTGTGATAATAATGTGTATGAAATATTTTTCACTATTGTTGGGTGTGTCGCATGTAATTGGGCATATTTTGAGGAAACCATATGATTTTTGTGGGTTTCATCCCTGAATACCCTCATGAAACGACACTCGTCCACTAGGGTAACGTAGGGGTTTAACGACTTATTGCATATGCTAAATGAAATCGTGTTCCCTACGAAAGTGGCATTTATATTTTAATGCATATATACGTTTTGTACCGCCTTCTGTGGACAGGTTTTGTTGGTTTCATCACTAGGGGCTAGCAATGTCTAAGTTAGGGGGTGTCATACGACAAAAATATTGCATATTTCTTCCCTATATCTGTATGCATTCTAGCACTTTTACAGTCCTTAATGCTTATATTTATGCTCATTAACCAGTTAACCTCGTATTTGGATATATGCATGCTTTGCAGGGGTTAATTATACTTTTGTAGGTATTGGAATGCAAAAAGTAAGGATCCGTTGCATTTCTAAGAATTTCATCGTTGGATGCTACTTCAAGGGCATTTTAGTTAATTCACATTTCATCTCTGGCTCATGGGATTTCCACGGATGCGTAGTTCGCTGATTTAGCATCGTGTGGCCAGAAACGACACGTCTTTTTGAGTTCGAACGATGAAGTTAGGGACATTTTCGTAATGGACTTTTTCCCCTCATGTTGGATCAAACAAGGCCAGAAAATAGAGTACCGGTCGACTGCGCTTCTGATGCCGGTCGACCACGGTTTCCATTTTTCCCATTGGTGGGAGATAGTGTGGCTTAACCCAAAGGCGCGATCGACCGCGCCTTTGCGACCGGTAGACTGCGATCACCAGATATTTTGCCATTGTCTTCTTTTCTTTTCTTTTTCCTTTATTTCTTTTTTAACTTACTATATAAACCAATTTTGGTTTCTATTTTCAGATATCTTACATTTTACATTAGGTATAGGGTTTGTAAGGAGATTTGGCCCTTCTCCATTTCCTTTGGGTGTTTTACCAATTTTTATGTATGTAAGCTTCATTTTCTTTGTCTCTTTCATTTGATTAATGCTTCCTTTACTTGCTTCCTTTCATTTCCATGCCTAGTTAATATTTATTTCTTGTTATTTATTGCTTTCATAATTAGGTTTACTTGCTTTCTTTCAATACATGTCATTTAATATGCTTTCTAGCTAATTTAGTCTAGGTTGTGTCGGAGTGAACTCACCTAGGGTTTACATGTTGCTTTGCTTTGGTGATGGAGTTTTACGGGTTTATTTCGAGTCCGTTGTCCTACGCCTAGGAGATTTGATGGGGTATACCATGTATGTTCCGTGCTTACGATCTTGCGTACGTAATTTTCGGGGTATTTGTTGAGGCCAAAATGTTATTAGACTTTTATGCGAATTAAGGGGTGTGACAACTCTTGATTTAAGTAACTATCGAAATGAGACGCAATCCTAATAACTCGTCGACCCAGGTAACCATTTTATACTAATTAACTCGGGTGAGGGATATTCGACGCAATCTATAGTTTTTATTCGTTTTGTTAACTTAGTTTAAATACACTCGCCTAGTTTAATCTTTTCCTTTCTGTTTATATTTATCTTTTACACTTTTATTTTAGAAGTACTGTACCAATTATATTCAAGCAACTCATCTTTGTGGATTTGATACCCAGACTAGCCGCTATACTCCCTTAAAAGAGTGTAGTCATATTTTAGGTTTTTTGTATAGAGTTGGTGAGCCGAATATAACAAACGACTAGCGTCGGTGACATGACACCGTGGAAAAACTCTATCCATCACCCATGTTTACCCGAAAGAGCACATTTGAATAATCATGAGAAAATAACTTTGAGCTTACTCGATTATCTATAACTGAGTTTTAGTACCGAATTGAGCATCTTTACCTAAATGATCTTAGTTACATCATGTCATGCCTAATAAATGTCAAATCAATCTTACCTTAAATAATGATGGTTAAGTTATAAGTTGGTTGGTTCGGTTCTAACGCACTACGGCTCTGCCTAACACAATCGATGGTCACTTGAGATCTCACTCAGAATTTAATGCATTTGACATGTTGGGTTTGGTGGGATGACATAACATTTAATTTTCTTGAGCTTCCATACGTATGATCTGAGGCTATATAAGCCCTTTTCTTCCATTTGAGACGAAACTGGATATTTGAGCCAAGACACCACTTTAATTGAGTTATTACAAATGAGTTATTACAAAATCGGAGCTTTCATTCCTTCACAATTAATGATTTATCCAGTTTTTCTCTTGAACGTAGGTTTTTATTAAGCGTTAACCATCATTACTTCATATGTTGGTGTTTAAGATACCTACATGATATGTTTCTAAAATGCTGGCTCTTATCTCCCACTACCTAGTTTTTTGATAGGATTATTTATTAAAAAACACTTGTATTGATTATTTGTTATTGATAGTTATACAAGTGAGTTTATTCATTGTTATTTGGGAGTGCATTTATTGTAAGAATGTTTTCCCAATATAGTAAATTTGTATGTATTTTGGCTTATTTTGTGTTTGGAAAAAACCTTTGTGTCATAGTTAAGGTATTCAATGTGTTTACCCTTTCAAGCCCATGTCATTTTTTTTATTAAAGATGTAGCAGCCAATCTATCATGTTCACATCATTGTGTTGAGTTTTGTGCTTTTTCTTCATCTTCATGTTCAGACGATCTCTCAAGTATAAATATGTAAATATTTTGATCCTCGGAGATTTTAATCTTGGGTGTTGGTTTTATGAAAAATATTTTTTCAATATCTTAAAATGATTTTTAATTTTTTTAGAAAATTCATTGATTTGTTATAACGAAATTGATGATATTGTTCGAACGAACCTTGGAATATCATTGGAACCGATTTAACAAACTTCAAATATTGGAATTTATGTTACATTGGATTCCCATTTGAAATCTCCTTTGATGTCGTGTTCCAATGAACTCTGTGGAGTCGTTGGAATGATCGTTCAGACCTCATTTGGATGATCCTTCAGACCTCATTCGAACGATTATTCAGAACTCGTTTGAATGACCCGATGAACGTTTTATAATTTCGAGATTTACTTAAAAATTTTCATATTTATCTAATTTGGGAAAGCATTATATAAACAAGAGTGATGAACAACAACTTTGTTTGAGACTTTTTTCATGCCTTTTGATTCCCAAACTCTTCCAAAAATCCATGAGTTTTTATGTGATAATTGTTGATCAAGTTTTTCGAGACCAAACCTTAATTTACACCAAATTATTTAAATATAAAAGTTTCACATATTATATTCTTTAAGATATTATTTTGTAGGAAGCAAGGTTTATACTTTTAATATTGTTGATAATTGTTTCATACGGTGGACTTCATATTTATTATTTACACATGGTGGACCCCATCTTGTGGCGATACGATGAAGACATCGTTGATTTCGTGTTCCAATCTATAAATGGTTGCTAAGCCTTATCAATGGACACCGAGGAGTATGTGTTGTGTGGGTGGAATCCTACGTGTCACTGTGTGGAGGTTGAGGAACAAAGATCATCAAGGCTTGCGAGGGCATTGATTTTGTGTTGTAAGTTGACTATCGTGTCCTTTATAAAGCAATACATTATGACTTTGCGTGGTTAGGAGGCTCGAGATTTTCCCCATTGTTAGTTTTCCTTGTATATCGACAGGTTTTGTGGATTTATTTATTTTATCTTTTTATCAACTAGATGCATGCTTTAAAATAAATATAAAATTGGTTAAGTTATTTTAACACAACAATTTTTTAATCGTTGTTATGTTTTACTTTGGGTAATTCATTTATTTGGACATAAATTGAGAAAATATTAAAAATAGTGGTTTAATCTTTTTGTAAAACCTTTTCCATATAATAGAGTTCTAGTAAAGAACTTTCAAGTGGTATTAGATTAGACACACTAAGTTATTGCATAGATTTTTATTTTTATGCTATTTTAAGGTGGTCTGTTTATCTGTCTCTATAGAGTTTCTTTGTTTCTCTTGTTGGGTCATTATAGTGGTAAGTTATCCTATTTGTTTAATGGTGACGACGATTTTGATATTCGAGAGGAGTTTAATGAACTTCATAGCCATACTAAAAGTCTAACTAATTTGAATTTGAAATTTGTGAAAAAAGTTAAATTTCTTGAAAAATATATTATTTGCTTAAAAGATAAAAATAAAATACTTTTCAGACTCAAAGAGATGTCCGTCGTGAGAATCTCGAGAACACAAAATATGATTTTAAAAATTTAGAAGTGTCCAAGAAAGAGAGTGATGATAGTTCATGTTTTGAAGAATGAATTAACAGACTCCAAGAAAGTTACGACTTGGGTGAAAGATCGTGCCATAGACGATAGTGATAAATTAATAAAAGTTTTTAACGTATGTGATAAGGATCTTAAGGATAAGTTCTCTTACATTGAGAGGGATTAAGATAACCTTATAGTATTTATTGAAAGTATAAAGAAGGAGTCCCTAAATGTTGAAGAGTCTAAGTTTTTTCTTGAGTTTGGAATTTTGAAGCTAGAAGATGATCTAAGAGACTCAATTAGTGATGATATTGGATTCAATAATTTGAATTCTTCTTTCGCTAAAGCCAATACCAACGTTTATTTTATAAGGTAAACCACTACTAAGGATGTTATAAAATATCATCTTATAGGTTACATTCCTCGTGTTTACAGATGTTCACATTATGGTAAGAAAGGTAACCTTAGTGAATTTTAGTATGATCTTAGAAGAGGTCCTAGGAAGTCTAGATTCCACGTAACCATGGTGTCTAAAGCTCGAGCCATTAAGTATTAATCTATTTGGGTTAGGAAATTAGTTTTGAAGGCATTGGATGGTAGACTAGTTGATTCTCGAATGCTTACACATGATTCTTCTCATGCTTTATCTTATGATTGATTGTATTTGCATGTCTTCATACATTATCTATCGTATTTCGTGTTATATATGTTTGTTACTTGTGTTATATTCGATTCTTGTGTATTTTTAATTTTCATTTTTTGGATCTTATTGAAAAAAAATACAAAAATGTTTTTGTATATCTTTTGAGTTTTGTTTTCAAATGGTGTCTTCTAAAAAATTGTTTAAGAAACACAAAAAGATTTATGTTTATCTGTACTTTAATTTTATACAATTTATGTGGCATATCGATGTGTTTGAATACACTTTCGTCCGTATTTCCTTTTGTCTATAATATTTGATTATGGTTTTCGATGGTTAGATTGTTCTTAATCATAATTGCATGGAGTTTTTCCACTTTAATTTTCTTAATGGATTTATCTTGCACATGCCTCCTCACACACATGCATGATCTGTTTTAATTTTTAACTTCATATGTTATATAATCTAAGTGAGGTGTGCTCCTAACAATCTTGTCATATAAATATATATTTTATTGGGGAATTTGTTCATGTAAGAACCATTGCCCGTGAGTTTGCTATTTTATTGAAAATATGAGTGTGGATAGGAAAGGAATATGAAGGAAGAAATATTCCTTACTTTAAACTCCACCATTGGTAAGAGCCTAAAAAGGTTTAGAGGAAAAAATAAGAAAATATTGCCAAGACGAGTTTTAGAATTAATTCTTAAAAATTATGATATCTTCGAAAAAAATGAGAGTGAAGACACTAATATATCTATGTTTTAATGGTGTTATAAATTGAAGATCAATGAGTCCTAGTTAATTCATGTTTGATGCTATTGATTTGAAAATTATCGATAGTTTCTAAGCTAATGTGCATCGTGTTTGTTTGTCCATTATGAGTTCAAGTTATCCATCACCGTGCGGCTAAATCTTTACTTGATAAAATTAATGTTGCTGAATAAAACTCTTTGGATGTATTTTGAGTGATTGGATCATAATTCTTTTGTTTATAATTTACGCCCCTTCACTCCATTTACCACTGTTATTTAGAAACATCAATACTAAGCTAGTGTGAAAAACATTTTTTTGTTTGTTTTTGGTTATTTATACATATATACACACATATGTGCATGTGTGTGAACGTGTGTGCCTATGTGTTATTGATATCTCTTTCATATTTATATATATGGTATCGTTTTATTTTGAGTCTTTTCATCTTCATTCAATCCAAACGTGACACATTTTTTGTATTAATCTCAAGTGTTTCCAAATTGGTGTTAATTGATCACAGTTTGAATTATTTGTACTTGTGTTGCCATGTTGTTTGTCATTTATTTTTCACTACACATCATTGCATGATATACAAGTTTTCCCTTTCTGCTTGCCCATGTTTCATTTAAGGGGAGTGTTGGTTATATTGGGGAAGAAATTATTGTACTATGAATATTTATCTTTGTCTATATCTGAACAAAAAATGGGAGAAACGGTATATCAATCTTCATAGTCCCAGGGAGATTTTTGCCTTAGGGGGAGATGTCTTAACTTAGGTAGAGCATTTTAGACAGAGGGGGAAGTATCATTCATATACAAATTTATAGTTTTTTTTTATCTATTCTATTTGCATTTGAAGATGTGTTTAAGTGTAGGGGTTTGCAATGATGTGAAAAGGTTTTCACAAGAAGAAAAGCAACAGATTTTATGTGCCAGTAAATTTGTATTTTTTTCCATTTTAGGGTTAGGATTGAGTCTTAGATGAGCCTGGAAGACCATGGAGTTTTGTTTTGTGCTTTATCCCAAAATATCCAAAGAGGGAGGTTTGTAAGGACAAATGTTTGATTGAGTCAATTTGTATGTATTTTATCCTATTCCGTGTTTGGACAAAGTCTTTGTGTCATAGGTTAGGTCTTGATTATGTTTATCCTTTCAAGCCTATGGCGTGTTTGATTGAAGACGTACCGCGAAGATATAAGGGTCAAATCATCATGCCTAGTTTTGTGCCTTATTTTTCGTTTTCATGTTTCGAGAATCTCTCAGGTATGAATGCATATATATTTTGATCCCTAGAGATTTTAATATTGGGTGTTGGCTCTACAAAAAATGTTTTTAAATGATTTTTAAAATATTTTTTGAAAATTTATTGAGTCATTTTAATGACATTCATGATGTTTTTCGGATGAACCTTGGAGTCTTGGGATCTCGTTAGTAATGATCCAATGAACTTTGAACGACTAGATTTTATCTTACACTAGTTTTTAGTTTGAAATGTCATTTTTTGTCTGGCTCCAATGAACTCAGTGGAGTCGTTCGAATGAGCCTTCAAACTTCAGTCAAACGACCCGACGAACTTTTTATAATTCGAAATTTACTTAAATTTTTACATCTTTATCTCATTTTTGGAAAACCTACGATAAACAAGAGTGCAGAGCAAAAGTTTGATTTGAGACTTTTTCATGTTTTTGAGTTACCAAACTCTTCTAACAATCAATCTATATTTATTCAATCATTGAAGACCAAGTTTTTGAAACCCAAACCGTAGTGTACACCCAATAACTTAAAGATGCAAGTTTAACATATTATATTCTTTGAGATCTTAGTTTTTGGGCATCAAGGTTTATTCTCTTCATCTTGTTGAAAATCGTTTCGTATGGTGGACTCCTTGTTTACTATTTAGACACGGTGGACTCTGTGTTATGGTATTGATGTGAAGAAGTGTTGGATTCCATATTCCCATCCATAGATGGTTATTGAGCCTTATCAGTGGATACCAAGTCCTATTATAATTCACATGTTATTCTAGCTACGTGGGCTGACCCCTACCTGTCACTATGTAGAGTTTGAGGAACTAAGAGCATCAAGTCCTATGAAGGCTTCGAGTCTGTGTTCTAAGTTTAATGTCGTGTCCTTTGTCAATCCTTGCATAGTGAATTTGTGTGGCTGGGTCATCCAAGGTTCTTCTTATTATAGGTTTTCATCATATATATGCATGTTATATGGATTGATTTATTTTATCCTCCTATCCCCTAGATGCATGCTTTGGGATAAAGATTATACTGGTTAATTTGTTTTAACACAACAATTGTTTAATCGGTGTCATATTTTAATTTGGAAAATTCATTTAATTGAACTTAAGATTAAGAAAAAATTAAAATTAGTGGTTCGATTGGTTTTTTTACCCTTTAACATATATTATAATCCTAGTAAAGGATTTTTACTTATTGATTTTTATTCATTTCCATTAATTTGAATTACGCCTTCATTTATCCTTAAACACTCTAACACATAGAGAACTAAAACCATAGGTCCAACGAGGGAGACACCTTTCTCCTTGACCTTTTGCATTGAGGCAGTTATCCCAATAGAGGTTGAGGTACTTATGTAGAGGGTGGATCAGTTTGAACCAGGGGATAACGATAAAGTTCTCAAAAGTCCTTGAATGAGCTGGAAGAAAGGCAAGAAGCATCCTCGATTAGAATGTCCTATTGTAAGTAAAGAACTGCCTCTAACTATAACAAGAAATCCGCCACAGAGAATTCAAGGTGGGGGACAAGGTCTTAAGAGAGGTCATCATCAGAACTAAAAATCCGATTGAGGGAAAGTTAGGCCCTAAGTGGGAAGGTAC
This sequence comes from Sambucus nigra, assembly GCA_949130495.1. Classification (NCBI taxonomy): domain Eukaryota; kingdom Viridiplantae; phylum Streptophyta; class Magnoliopsida; order Dipsacales; family Adoxaceae; genus Sambucus; species Sambucus nigra. The sequence continues at coordinate 246,012,221 of OX422213.1, read as the reverse complement.
TTATGTGGTTGTTAGAATAAGAATTCTAGGTTGTTACTAAATAAAAAATATGGATGGATACGAAATTCCTAACCCTTGGGAATATTGGGAATCTCAAGAAATACATTTAATTATGTACCTTACTGTTGAAATGAAATGAAAAAAGACTTTTTTCTACCAATGATGTCTTAATGCAGTGTTCAATAAGAGTTACAAGTCTTTAATCCTTGGTTATGGGTTAAACCTAAGGCCTGAGGACCCATAAAGATTTACAAGGCTTCTATCGGCTCCAAGTTTAATATAAGTTCTAAGTACCCACAACGAGTTGCATGATGTTAATCCTTGGCCCCAAGAAAATGACTGAGGTCCAAGAGACCTCACACCAATGACTCATCGAGTCGAAAAGATTTCATCCTTGGTTCCTAAAATCCTTAAGGTCTTAAATGACCCTACAAGAGTTGTAAGACATTCATCCATGGATCAAATTAATAGTTAAAGGTATAAATACCCCCAAAAGAGTAAAGGAATTTAGAAGGCTTTCATCCTTGATTCTGCCTACTAATGTCCAAAGACCTTAAAATTTCATCTAGAGGCCTTATACACGCCTAATTTTTTTTATAAGGAATAAGATTATATAAAAATTCAAAACCCTTAGCAAAACACCTTTTTCGACCACATTTTTATTAAATATACAAATTTAATGCGTCGAAAGTCTCTTTTAAAAAACACGACAAAAGGTGTGAGGCTTAGAAAAAGCTTCCATTTAGAAATTGTTCAAAATTGTAGTTTTATAAATAAAGGTGTAAGGCCCAACTCTCTAAGTCTTATATTAGTAGTTAAAAATGGATCAGAGGTCTAAAGCCCCTTTGTGGAACCTCAAATTTTTATCATAAGGATTTCATCCTAGTGGACTATGGTTCAGAGGTTTAACAACCCTTTATGGAACCTCAAATTTTTAAAACAAGGTTGTCCTCCTAGTGGGATATGGTTCAGAGGTCTCAAGACCTTTCGTGGAACCTCATATTTATACAACAAAACTTTCATCCTAGTAGGCTAAGGTCCATAGGCCCTAGGACTGATTATGGATTTCTAATTTTAAATTTCGAATTCCAGAGGTTTTAAAATCCACCGTAGGATTTAAGTACTGATGTCTTACGGCCCTCGGTGAAACTATTTTTCCTAAGGCTTTCATCCTTTTTGAACCGTGTTTCATATGTCTTATGACCCTTTTATGGAATAACTTCAAAATCTAGAAACTCGTACTTTCATTATTTGTAGAAGTGGCTTAAACCGCTTACTTAGACATAATGCCATCATTAAGAAACTAGATGGGAAACTAGAGAAGGATTCATCAAAGATTAGTGACATCACAAAGGGGTGAGTGGAGTCAACAAAGTTGATTCAAGATCATTGAAGAGTGGATCTTAATCAAAGATAAGTAACATGGCTAGAGGAATATAGTTAGATTCATCATGTATTTATGTTTATTTTACCTTGTAATTACAGTTTATGTTATAAAATTGAAATGAGGTTACTCAGTACCGTAGATGGACCATATACAGTAGGACATGGGAGAGAGTTTATGCTCTATCTAGCAACCTCACTTGGGAACCCTTAAGGGAACTGGTTTGCAGTATTGAAGATCAAGGTACAGTTAATCAGTGACGTGTCCATTTTAGATACACAAGGTAAAACATCCAACTTTTCCTGAAAGAGCACATTCAAGAAACCATGAGAGAATAACTTTGAGCTTACTTGGTTATTAAATTTTGAGTTTTAGTGAACATTTGGTATCTTTTCATAAAAGATTTGAGTTACATTATTCCATACCTAATACATGTCAAATTAAACTTACCTCAAACATTGACGGTTTGGTGAGCAACTGTCTGGTTTGGCACTGAAACACTATGGCGTCGCCTAACAAATTGACTTGACACTCAATATTTCACTGAGCATTTAATGCATATGCCATGTTGGGTAAGATGGACTGACACATTATTTAAATTTTTTCAAGCTTCCATGAATATGAGCTGAAGCTATATATACCCATTTTTTCATTTGAGAGAACACGTGATCTTTGAGATAAAAGAGCACCGTGAGAGTGTTATTACAAATAAGAATTATTATGAAACTACAACTTTTATTCCTTCATCATTAATGATATGCCCAATTCTTCTATAGAACATAAGCATTTATTAGTCTTTGGCCATTATTGCTTCATACCTTAATGTTTGACATGCTTACCGGTTCTTACCCCATAGCTAGTTTTTTTAGGTTTGTTTATTCTCAAACATTCGGATTGCTTGATTTGTATTGAGAGTTATACACGTGAGTTTATTCGTTGTCATTTTGGAGTGCATTTATTGTTTTGTATTCATTTACATTAATATGAGTTACGCCTCTCTTTATCCTTAAACACCCCAAAACTTAAAGAACCACTTCTTGTAAGGTTAATTGCAAATCTAAAGTCTTAATACCCTTAACGGATTTACCTTTTGAATTTCATTCCCAAATTTTTTAGGGATAAATTTTTTGAGACATCTAGTCATTAAAAGTAAAAGTTTAAGAACTCTCAGGGATGTTTTGGTTCTAATGTTTTAATGACCCACTTTAGGAACCTCTGTCTTGATGTAAAAAGTTATCCTATTTACACAATAAAGTTCTATGGACCCTCACATGCACTTTAATAGTGTCGTTGCTCACTTTCTTTGCTTTAACAAGAAATATTGGGGGCTAAAGGAATAGTATCTACTTGGCAAATCTCATATAAGCATTCCTTGGCAAAGCAGAAAATAAAGAAAAAAGGAGAAATAATAGTACAAAAGTAACGAAATAGACAAACCTACTCATTTGCATTAAAATATTGGAGAGTTCAGGGGGTTACATCAAAAGGCTCATGACAAAAGACAAAATAACATAAAAGCCTTCCTATGGCTTAGATTCGGGTTGGGTTTCCTTTACAGAGGCATTGAGTTCCTTCTCTTGTTGAATTAACAAGACTTGGGTGCAAGGGCTTAATATTGACCTCTTTTTTTCCATATAAGAGAAGAAGAGGCCTTAAAAACTTCATCCCCACTGCTACTCTAACTGTCAGATCTCTCATCGATAGAATGAGGGGGCTTCTGGGAAAAGGCCAGGGACATGAACCTTCAGAAAGATCACCTAAACCTTGGCATTATTGTCCTCAAAACCTAAAGAAAACTTTTAGAAAAACAATTTTTTTGTAAGCATTAGAAGGGAGGTATTCATCTAATTAGCTTTTCACGGTAGAATGGATACTCCCTTGGAGCTCAATTTACTTCACCTCAAAATTGGAATGGTTCTTTTGAAATTACTCTCCCTTGGATGTCAACAAGTCCTTCATATCACTGAGGTCTATAATTTAATGCTTCATAAGTTCCATGTCCTCCACGACCAATTTATGCTAATTCAAAGCCATGCCATGGTCTTCCTAAACCTTTTCTATGGACTCTCGGCCAATAGAGAGTAGGGAGGCACTATCCCTAAGGATCTTCTCGTTTAAAAGTTAATTTCGTTCTAAGATGTAAATCTGAGACCTCAACCTTGACCACTCCTTATCCAAACCCATATCTAGTTATTAGTTACTGGCTTTCTAGTTCAGTTCCAACCAGGATATGTCCCATTAATCTTCCATTACTAGAGTTTGTTTCATCTTCTCTGACCCTCAATGGGATGAACCATGAGGGCTTCTGTCAATGGTTTAGCCTACAAAATAAACTAAGCTATGATAATGGGAATATCAAGGAAAAAGTTCACTAAAGAATGCAAACAAATGTAAATATACCTGGATCATATCCCTAGATTGACTAAGATTCCCATATCCCTCAATACTGGGATTGTGTCAAAGCATTTGGTATTGGTCAATGAGTTTGGAGCCTCCACAGTTCAGGCATACGAGGTCCTCTCTTTGAAAAGGAAGGTTAGGAGTATTCTTCCACCTGGGTGAATAGCAACCCTCTTAATCCCTTTAGACGATCCTTTAGATTGGCCAAAGGCTACATAAGCACCTGATTTTCCCACTCCCTTATGAGGGGACACTACTACTTATTTCCCCTTTAGTAGGGGACAACCATATATTTCCTAAAATGATGAGACGAAGGACTACAAGTGTCGTAGATTGGAAGGACCACTTTGGATTGCCATAGAGGTTCCGTCTTCCTAAGACATTTCTTAAAGAAAGGGAAAGACTTTTAAGGTTGAATCCAAAAAAGGACTAGAATTTGGCTCAGGTTCCTCCACCAATTTGACAGGGGGCAAAGATGTCCACCACTATGCTGAATAGTGGACTTGGACTTCTTTATTTCTTTATCATAGGATTGATAGAGGTCTCCTGGGTTTTTTTCTCATGTTCCTTTATTGAAATGATAAGAGATAAAAGTAAACTATTGACATCGAAGAAAGAAGTTTAAAATTAGAGGAAAAAAGAAATTGAGGCACTTACTGGGAGAGCAGTCAGAATCCAACATAATCCCCCTAAATAGTTAGTAGGACCTCCTCAACACTTGGAGGGGGGGGGGTCTTAGCCCCCTTTTAGCCTTATACTCCTCACCTTAGAGGCCTCAATAATGTTAGAGATGATAAGAGCAATAACCTTCCACTTTATGGGAAACAAAATAAAGGGATTGTCCCCCATAGACTCCCTAACCACTATCTTGGGGGATTCAGGCACCCCTTCAAACATAACAACATTGGCCTTAGGCTCAAGACCATTCTCGAATAGTTGCTTAGGGGTGAAAAAATCATCAAAAGGAAAGGTGGAGACTTTTAGATCATCCGCCTTTTTGCTGAGCTCAACAAACACTGCAAAAGGAAAAACTTTTGTTGAGCTCTAATATGAGGTCATTAAATGAGTTTAAGTACAAGTTCATAAAAAAATTTAAACTTACCCACGGACTTAGGGGTACACCATATGGTTGGGTAGCCAATTATTTCCACTGGATCAGGGTTGGACTAAGATCCCTCAATAAATAACCTATCCTTCCTATAATTTGGGGCATTATGCTTATCCTTAGCAATAACCACAAGATCCTTAGGGGAAAAATACTTCAACCCTTTATCCTTGGGTTTACTTTTCTCTTAAACCATGCAGAGTTTTATAAACCGGGATAAAGTAATATCATGTTTCCCCCTACTGGACTCCCTTAAAGGCAAGATTATGGATAAAGCCCCAGCTTTTTTCTCTATGATTGTAGGTTGAGTAATATGTTGTCCTATAATTGTGAAGGGTGTGGGGTCCAAGACCTTCGATTTAAAAATGGTTTCACAAGACATTTTTTAATGAAGGAAAGAGAGAAAATATCCATCTGAGAATAAATCTTTGAGGAAAGAGTTATTGATGATAATAGTGAAGAGTTCAACCAACCTAAGGGCATCACATACTCTCAATCCCCTAAACATTCAACATAAGGTCTTTCATGATGCAATCTCATTATGATGAGAATCATTGTGGTTGGTTATACCCATTCCCATAACTTATTAAAGTGGATAAGTGTTATCCATAAAATTCTTGAAAAAAGAAATAAGGGGCTACTGATGATACTATATTCGTTGGTATTCTAAGGCTTTTTGGACTCTTCAACTTTATATTCCCAAACAAAGAGGTCCTAAGGCTAACCTCTGACCTCTTACAATTTTTTTTTAAATTATCCAATGAATGGATAAATGCCCTAATCGCACAATTTCTCCTCCAAGGTACTCAGTCGTTTCAGCACATCTCTATAACTAAGCCTAGGGACCCGAATACCAACATCCTTCAACCTATGACGTACATAAAGGACCTCAGTCTGAAGAGAAATAGCCTTTAGAGGCATCCTAACTCCATTTATGGAAGATTATTATTAAAATATACCTTAGTATTACCCAATGAGGAACCTTTAATGATTCCAGACGTCCCAAACATCAGCACAAGCTTTTACACTTCATCTGGCGAGTAGGTGAAAGACTGACACTGTTCCACCTACTACCACCACTCATCTCTACTTGAATTAATGACTATCATACACATTAAATGATCCCTTAAAATATTTTACATATCCTTCAAACCTTTTCCCGACACTCCACCTTATTACTGTAGCCATCAGACTTAAGAGGGAGTTCCAACCATGCCTCTATTGCATAATCATTCTATCTCCAAGAGGGTGCATATATAAAGGAGGCTTGTAAACAATTGAATGAATGTTAAAATCATCATACGCAAGCAGAAGATATGCAACTCAAGGAAATACAAGTGTTCATTCATTGCCATATATGCTCTCAACCCACTGTTGTGATCACTCAGTCATATCTTGGATCATTTCAAGCTATTTTACTGGTTTTATATCGTGTTGAGGCCCAAAATAAGAATTGGGAATCCTTGTAAATGTTTTTATATTACTTCCTAAGCTCTTTTGTATTATTAACAAAGACCACAAGGATCTCGAACCTTCTTTTCATAAGCTCAAGAGGCCTCTCATATTGTAACAACCACTTTATATTCTAATAAATAGTGAAACATCATTTGGCACTGGACGTATGATCCTCAAATGATGTTGGAACCAATTTATATACTTGTCTATCACTTTGAAACACATCCCCTAACCCGTCTGAGGTCCATAGTGGATAACTATTGGGTCAGAGGTCTCATAAAATTTTAACACCGACTAAATTATATTGCCCAACTTAACACCATAGTTAATTCGATGTTTACTTTGGGAATGGTCATCAAAGAGAAGATAATTATTGAGAAACTTTTAATGCTAAGGTCAGTGAAGAAGTTTGAGCATTGTGCTTCAAATTTATATTAAAGTAAATAAATTAGCAGGCCAACTTCAAACAATGTGGCGAATTTGAATTATTGCACGAGAGTGTTGGTGTTTTATTCTTAAAACCATGTATTCCTTTTATTTTTAAATAAAGTCTTGTCAAGATCGATTTGAAATAAGAATCGTGTTTTTGAGAACATCTTATATATATCTTAAATATATTGTACAAATGTTGGTCAATTGAACTTAGTATGAATTCTGGTGAGCTGGGTGTTTCTTAATCATAAAATATTGGAATACTCTTTCTAGTTCAATTCAACAGTTCAAAATCTAAATAAGGAGTTGATATCCTATAAGTAAACCTATGAGTACAATATTAGATGTTTATATTGACTCTAGAAACCTATTTAATGGTTTGGAAGTTGTTTGATAGTTCAAAGTGGATCATACCTATACATTAGAAATGTATTGAAAAGATAAAGATGACATTAAAGTCTTAGTGTTGAATAGATAAGACTTGCACAATTTCACAATGTACAAAAAAGGTCAATATATTCTCAATCTTTAGGATTGGAGTATCCGAACATTTATTTTCTTTATTTTTCTAGGTGAGATTCAATTTATTGAGTCTAAATCTCTGCAAGTTCGACAATCATTTTGTGGATATGTATGAGATCATATTTTGGAGGAATCATCATTTTGGAGATATATTGGATTGTGATACCCTCTTAATAAACTTATAAGTTTTAATTCTCCTTATAAACTGCAACGGTGGATTTTATAATATGGCAGAATATTAAATAAGTTAAGTTTGAGATCAAGGAATATATAAGACGATGGTGAAAATCAATTAACAATAGATTGAATTTTCTTAACGGGTATTGTGCGTGCAAGAATTATCACAACGAATGATCAAGAAAGGAGTATTAAGATGAAAGCATTTAATCACACACACAACAACAACAGATACACGTGGTTCAGTAACTTGCCTACGTCCACTGAGAGGTTACTATATTCTTATTAGTGTCTGTTAATGATCAAAGTACATCCCATTGCCTCTAGCCAGGGTTTATAGTTTATAGTTTTGAAAATCAGAGATTGAGTTGTACAAGTAACTCAATTACCTCGTGGATAGCTCGTAGTGTCCCTAAATATCTCCTCCGAGATTGTTCGTAACCGATTTCAGTATATCCATATTTATTTAGGTGATTGTTAAATAAATGATTAATAAATAAGTGATTCGGACCCGGAAGTCTATTGTCCATGCTGGGCTGGTTGACCACTCTCCTAGGCTGAAATAAATGAGCCCCCATATAAAATATAATAATTCGCAATGTGAACTATTATATTTCGCAGTACAAAATATATTAATTCTCATTACGAAATTAAAATATGGAAAATTAACTAAAATCAATAAACTATTAATGACAATTTTTATTTCTTATTTATTTCACCCTCCATTATTTCCTCTTTACATGTCCTACTATTATGATGTGGAATTTTTTTACATCTACCACATTTATTGAGCTTTCCATCCTCTTCTTTGGATGTAATCCTCTTATTTCTTGGATGACAAGGTTATTTCTTTGTATTTGGTGGTGTAATGAGTGCATCTCTTAGCTTGAATTTGGGTTTGTTAATAGTAAAGATGGGCGCAATGTAATCTCTATAAGTATTTCGAAAAGTATCGGCATAGAAATATATTTCCACATAATTTTATTAGTTTTTTCCACTCTTTTGCATCGCTGTAGCAGTAAGAGCAAATGAAATTCCTGTATCTTCCACTTCCCACACAATAAAGTCCTATTATCTATGTTGACCAACACAGAAGAAAAAAGGGAAAACCACCTCATATATTCCATCTGTGGATTGGGCTACACACCAAGTATCCACATTTGAATACATCTTGTTGTATCATTTACCAGTGAACTGTACATTTACCTTATATTTTGGATCATAATCCTCTACAAACATTTAATCTTCTCACCACCATATTTTATTCGTTCAACCATACTCATCTCATATAAATCTATTATATTTGCATAATCTATAACTTTGATCCTATTGATAACTATTTCACGTAGAATCTTAGAGTATTGATGACGACCACTAAATAATTTCCTTAAAGTTCCCATAAAAAACTACACACAATATGAGTGGTGACTCCTAGGGAAAACTTTAAGCAGACCTTCTCTCAACCCATAATTATGATCATAAATGAAAGTTATCTGTCTGTCATAACCAAGAACATAACGAATGTGGTTTAAGAACCACGTCTAGTTTTTCCCATCTTCTACAACTACTGTAGCAAATGCAAGCCAGAATATACCTCCAACTTGTAAAAATTAAAGAAATTATAATTCATTTTGGAATGAGATATATTCTATTTTGCAATGACAAATTATATATCTCTTGTAACATCCATGCCCAGGATTTTGTACCTTATCATGTAATTTGTAATTATGGATAACCCTTTGGGCCTGGTACTAATAATAAATGGATTGGTGTAAATATTTGAATTTTTAGGTGGACTTTGTGCAATTAATTAGTGTAGACACCCCACCTTATTACCCCCCCTAAACACCATATTAGGTCTCTAACATTCATCCACCCTAGGTCACACTCCGAGTACTGATCTAAAGACCATTGGGCTCCCCCGAGCCCTAATTTGATATCGATTAACTCTCCATCTTGACAAAGCTTAATGAATCCTTAAGGTTCTCTGAATCCCCTTTTCCAGTAGTCCATCATGTGAACAAATCGATCTCACAGTCCGCACGAATGATCTATTTTACCCTGAGCACGGATTTGAAGACCATCGATCACTGTTGAGCCCCATTTGACTTCGATAAACTCTCTAACTTGAGTGAATATTAATGAATTCTCTAAGGGATATGAGTCACCTTTCCAACGGTCAGTCCCATGCATAAATCGACCTCACAGTTCGGATGAACGATCCATTTTCCCCAAAGGACCATCATGAGTTTTTAGGACCCGTTTGACCTTGGCTAACTCTCCGGCTAGAGTTAAGGTCGATGAAATCTTAAAAGGTACTGAATTCCATTTCTAATCGTCCATATCATCGTGAATCGGACTTATGATTTGAACGAATGACTCATTTTCCTTCAAAAAAATCTTGTCTAAAGAGCATCGAGTGCTTCTGAGCCCTATTTGACTATAGCCAACACTCAAACTCGGGAGTCGATCAATGGATCCTTTAAAGGCTCTAAATAAACTTTCTAGCGATCCTGTCCGTGTGAGATTCGGACTTACGGCTTACATTTAATGCCCTTTTTTTAAAAATTCATTATGGACATTCTACAGGAACCCTAGATACCTTGCTTAGCAGCAAAGTGCACTTTTCATTGCCAATCATGGCGAGGTTTATGTCGAAAGGCAGGTCAGGGGCCATGCCGATCGGCAGCACCCTTGGCCCATACAAACGGGCCATGACCTCAAAATACCCCTCTAAACAATCAAAAAAACATTATCCTCATAACCAGAGTCTTCCCTTTTCCCCAAAAAGTCCATTTTCCAACATTCTCTTACCTCACCTCCTTATCTCACTTGGTTATCCACATCACCTTACTACATCACTTCCATACCACTTCAAAATCAGTACACTTACATTCCAAATTTAGAAACAAGCATACATAAGGAGGTTAATTCCTCAATCCCTTTGTCTAGTTTATTCATATTAGTGTTCTTCATCTTATTTCTATTTTGTGCTTTTATTTCATTACCTCATATCAACTAATCTTAAGTTAGAATCGTAAGTTAGAATCACACACAGGACGGACCATTAGAAAGGGTACTTAGAGGCCTTTAATAATTCATTGATCCACTCTCAGGTTAGAGAGTTGACCAAAGCCAAAAGGGGACTGAAAGCTCCCGCTAGTCACTCGATAGGAAGTTCTCTAAGGAAAATAGATCATTCATCCGAACCATATGGTTGATTCGTGCATGGGATGGGCCGTTGAAAAGGTTATTCCGTGCCCTTCCAGATTTCATTCAGCTTCGTTAAATTTGGAAAGTTGACCTATGTTTAATAGAGCCCGAAAGCGCCCCATGAACCTTCAGAGTAAAATGAGGCATTTGTTCGTACTGTAAAGATGCGTCGTGCACGGGGTGGATTATAAGAAAGGGGATTTAGATCCCTTCAAATATTCATTCATCTTTGTTCTAGCTAAAGAGTTGGCAGGAGTGAAACGGAGCTTGAGAGCGCCCGACGGCCTCCAAATTAGTTTTCGAGGTAAAATAGATAGTTTGTCCGAATCATTAGGCCGACTCGCGCAAAGGCCGACCGTGGAAAAGGGGATTCAAAGCCCTTCAAAAATTCATTAAGCTTTAGCTCAGGAGAGAAAGTTGACTAGATTCAAATAATCCCAGATGAGACCGAAGGGGATTCAGACCGTTTGCAAGGGGATTCAGACCATTTGCAAGGGGATTTAGATCCCTTTGTAAGGGGATTTAGACCGTTTACAAGGGGATTCAGGCCGTTTGCAAGGGGATTCAAATAATCCCTGAAAGGGGATTTAGACCATTTGCAAGTGGATTCAGAACCCTTTAAAGATTTATTAAGATTTTACTCAGACAAAAGTGTTGACCACAGTCAAATGGGGCTTAGGAGCGCCTGGTGAACTCCAGATCAGTACTTGGGGTATGACCTAGGGTTCGCGATGAATGAGTGAGTGTTATGGACCTAAGGAGGTTCTTAGGAGGGTCCTAGGATTGGGTGTCTATAGAGAGCCCCTTGAAGGGAAAGCTTGGAATAAATGAATCTCGTCAAATGATATAGACTAACATCGGCATTAAAAAAGATCTTTTCAGGTTTATTTTATTGACCTAGAGTATGATGTTGATCGATTCCGCAAGTCTATGTTAGTTTTACGATCCCAAGGGGAAGAAAATAACCAATTTAGCGGGTCGGAGTCAGTTCTGAAGACCTAAGGAGAAAATAATTAGTAATTCAACTAGTCGAATTTGTATTATGATTGGTTTTAAGGGGCTAGGGAGACCAATTCAGCGGTTCAATGTCGATTTTGGGGACATAAGGGGATGAGGATGACAAATTAAGTAAGTCAATTTTATCTTTCAAGTTGTGCCGAGGATGAACAATTGAGTAAGTCGAGGTAAAATCTGAGGACCTAAAGTTGTGGTGACAGTGACACCCCTCCTAATTAAATATCGGGTGATCAGTCCTTTAGTAAATTAAAATCAAGGTGAACGGTTGGTTCATTCTCAGCATCACTGTCGTAAAATAATTAAATCCAATTTAGACACCCTAAACAATTAAGCTAAGTGTCAAAACAATTTAAAGTCTTATTTTTACTTTATTAAATTCCATTATGCAAACCTTTATAATAACCAACAGTTTGTGAATCACATAAAATCAAAGGATGGCAATTAACACACAATAATTTAAACCATCTAGATAAACCAAACCAAGTTTAAGAACCATGAATGAAATCATCCTAACAATAATTAACTCCCAAGAGTACTGAAAACTGGAAATATAAATAACATAAATCTATGACAAACCCAAACGGAATAGGAAAATGAGTGACACATGCCCTAATTAAGCAGAACTAAAGAAAGAACAGAATCAATGACGAGGTCATCTAAAGCAAGGGCATGTGGCTTCCACTTAAGCTATAGCACGTTAAATCCAAAGAACCTATGCATGACGCCCCTGTGGCAGGGCACCTGTAATAGATACATATATACAAGAGAAAGAAATGACAGAAAATATGTCAGAGCCCGAGTGTAAAACAGTTTAAAAATATTTTAACAAGTATTTAAATTGCTTACCGGCTAATGTGAAAACCATGTTAGTATGCGACACACTCTTTAGAATTCTCACCTCCCATCTAGTGTGCACGCCTACCATACTACTGATCTCATAAGTCTATCTAACTTATTTTCCATAAATTTTTACCACGAGAAATACTAAGGACATGACATTTAGTTTTAGAAAATTAATCTCTTCCATTTTCTTACGTTACTTAGAACCACTCAGTACCGTTACAAAATTCACAAACACTTGTTATAAAGCTGGAGCATTTATTCATTACTTAACTACTTTTACACGCAATATAAAGGTTCCATATATATATATATATATATATATATATATATTAGTCACTCATATAATATATATACTATCGGCACCCCACATAAATCTATGGTGCTGGCATACTCTGCTATCAAGTCCCCGTATCACTCGTACTAAGGGAAATACTAGTTCAGAATTACTCTCGAACTGTACTAACACAATACACATACAAATGGAGGCAAAGCATAGTTCTAAGTCCTAAGAGGTCAGCACATACCCTCACGTCTCTTAGAACCATCTGATTATCATTTTCAGATAGCCTGTATCGTGGATACTATCTTCTAGGGTACGAGTCAATATCCCCCATAAAGGTCTAATCGAGATAAGACTGTTCCGGTACGGAAACCTCCGTGATAACAAGTAGCTTAGGTATGATTTTAAATAGATACATAATATATGCACAGTCACATAGTCATATATATAGATATTCACATTTTCCAAATTAGGTTCGCCCACAACCCATAATTATTATTATTATCCGTTCTTAGCACAAATTTTACTCAATTATCTCGCGTAACAGATTCGTCTCTTTTATTCTCATTTATAATTTATTTCATACTTACTTCTCATCTCTCGAAGTATTCTCTCACTAAGTATAATTTCTGTAGGTATACCCTCACTTACCTTCTGGTTTAAATCTTTCACGAGTATCAATCTTTTAGGGAATGTACGCACAATTTTCAATGTATGAATACTCCCCGTTAACCCACAATTTCATCTCATATTAAATTTTACTCAACGGAGTCTACTTAGACCCTACTGGTCCTCTTCATAATAATAATCAAGGGTTCCTATGTATCTTAACCGGATTAAACAAAAAGGGAGGAAATATGCAATTTTTCAGGAGGGATCGATCGATCGAGGAATAGGGTCGATCGATCGATGCTCTTGGTCGATCGATCGATCAAGCAGTTCTTGCCCAGAATCTGCAAATTCAACCTACGGGTTTCATCCAAAATTTTTCTATAAAATGCCATTAATGATCCCCAAACTCCCAAATAAGATTACTAACAGTCATATATACCTACATATATGATTTTCTACGTGAAGCATGTCCAAATTCATCAAAGGTATTGAATTAATGGTGTAAATCAACATAAATATCAAGAACCCTAATTTTTCATGAAACTTCCATTCTTCTAAATTCTTTTTCAGATTTCTTTCTTCCAAATCCATACAATTTCGTGAGTAATCCTCTACATATGATTGATATGTCCATATTATATCTATTTCCTCTAATACATGTCATTTAAATCCTCTAAGTTATCAAATTCTTCAATGAAACATGCTTTTATCTATCCTAATGTAACATTGGTGAAACATTAACTAAAAACAAAGCAAGATAGATACTTGCCTGGAATTCAAGGGTCTGATTTGTTGAGGAAAAATATATGGTTGCGTTCCTCGTCATGTGATCTACGTTTTGGTGGTAGTGGTGGTGGTGGTGCAATCGAGTGAGTTCTTAGCCTTGGATTGCTTGGAAAGATCTCCACCTTCCTCTCTAATGGCCGTACTTAGGTTCTGTGATTGATAACCCTAGAAGACAACTCCTAATGGCTGATATATCTTAGGAAATTTCGTGGGTTTAATTACCTAAAAATACAAAATGTCTATAATACCATCCCGGGATGTCAATTAGGCCTAAAAACGTCCTGAGACCCAAACTAAACCCCCGGATACACTTTTTTGACTATATCGACCCTTTCAGACACTTTGGAGCACTCGAAACGACCATACGAGTGAATTATAATTTTTTCACTTTTATAATAATAATTTAGTCCTGCTGCGATACAGGCGCGTCCCGATTTAAATTTTCATAATTGCCATTTTATTCACTCGTGACAATTTTAATAAAATCAATCTAATGTATTACTTTACTCATCTATTAATATTCAACAAATTCCCAATAATTACTAACTCACGTCACACCAGTAAATATTAAAAATAAATTTCCACATTAATATTAAATTAATATCTCAAATTAAATTTAATAAATTATCAAATTTAAAATCCATAAAAATACAGGGTATTAGATTGATAAATTCGGCGATCGAGGTCAATTCTGAGGACCTTAAGTTGTAACGACCAATTCTGAGGGTCGAGGTCAATTGTGAGGACCTTACGTTATGACGACAATTTTGAGGGCCGAGGTCAATTCTGAGGACCTCATGTTGGGAAGACCAATTTTGAGGGACGGGGTCAGTTCTGAGGACCTTGAGCTATGATGACAAAAAGGGTTGAGGTCAATTTTGAGGACCTTGAGCTGTGATGATAAATTCTGAGGGTGAAGGATAATTATGAGGGCCTTAAGTTATGATGATCAATTTTGAGGTCCAAGGTCAATTTTAAGGACCTAAAGTTATGATGATGATTTCTGATGGCCGAGGTTAAATCTGAGGACCTAAAATTATGATGACCAATTCTGAGGGTCGAGGTCAATTTTGAGGACCTTAAGTTATGATGGCCAATTCTGAGGACCTTAAGTTGTGATGACCAATTCTTGGGGTCGAGGTAAATTCTATGGACCTAAGATTGTGAGATCAATTTTGTGGGTCGATGTCAATTCTATGGGCCTTAAGTTATGAGGACATATTTTGAGATTCAAGGTCAATTTTGTGGACCTGAATTTATAGCGACCGATTCTGCAACTCGAGGTCAATTCCGAGGAACTTAAGTTGTGATGAACAATTTTAAGGGTCAAGGTCAATTATGAGTGCCTTAAGTTGTGACGATCAATTATGAGGATCAAGGTTAATTATGAGGATCTAAAGTTGTGACTAAAAATTCCCAGGGTCGAGGTCAATTCTAAGGACCTGAAGTTGTGACGACTAATTCTGAGGGTCGAGGTCAATTCTAAGGACTTCTAGTTGTGACCACCAATTCTGAGGGATGAGATCAATTCGGAGGACCTTAAGTTATGCCATCGATTCTGTGAACTGAGGTTAGTTCTGAGGACCTTAAGTTGTGTCGACCAATTCTGAGGGTCGTGGTTAATTCTGAGGGCCTAAGGTTATAGAGACCAATTATAAGGGCCAAAGTCAATTCTGAAGACCTTAAGTTTTGATGACCAATTCTGAGGGTCGACGTCAATTCTGAGGACCTCAAGTTATAATGCGGGGAATTTGTCTTATGGAGAATTTAAGTCACCGACGTTTCGCTGGGGATTGTGTTGTTTTGATGTCTAAGCAAGGGAATTTTTAGTAGATTTGGATGCGATTGAATCATTCGTTTTACTTAAGTAATATACTGAGGATAGGTGTGCAAGATTAATCTAACTAGGGCTAAGAGCATAAAATTAATAATATTAGGGATTCTAAGAGTTTCTAATGGGCTTAGTGTTCCAAGAAACCATTTTCTTGAGGAAAATAAGGTTCTATATTTTTCAAGGATTTTTGGGAATATTCTCAGCAATTTATGGATTTTTCAGGAATTTTTTGTACAAATTTTGGATGAGGGTGCTGATAGGCAGTCTTGGGAGGCTACCAAACGATAAGGGCACAAAATCCTAGGCTTTCTTGGGAAGAGAAAAAGATGGCAGTCAATCAGTATGGTTTGGATGATTTAGAACATTACTTCTCAGTGGACTACTGAATCTTTGTTAGGGATGTAGGTGACCTTTTATCCTTAGGGTTTTTCTTTTGGGGGCGCACTAGCTATGGGTATGCAGGTTAGATACGGAGGTTTTTGGTGCATGAGGTGGTGTCTGGGTTAACAGGGAATACAGATTAGGTGACATCCTTCCTGGTTCTTTTCTTTTGACATTTTCTTACAGATTCATTATTTTGACTGGAGGAACTTGGCATTGACCATGCTATACACTTGATGTAATGGATTTGTACATGAAAATAGAGTCTCAAAAAAGAAAAAATGATGCATCTTATAATTTGATTATCTTGATTCACTGTCTTATACTACATGCACTTTAGTTTGGTGCTAAGGTTTTTGTTTTGAGAAAAAGAAAGATTTGTTCTTGGAATTTTTTGAAAATATTTGAGTAGAGGAAGGTCCAAGAGGATTGGTTGTAAATATTTTCCCCTTAAAGGTTGTGCTAAATTTGTTTGTTTGGTCTTTTTTCAGCTTCGGACCATCTATAGAGAGTTGGGTTAACTAGTTTGTAGAGCTTGGATCCTAGTGTCTTCACTAGTGAGTGCAATAGTGGGGGGACTTACTACCTTTCTTGCAGCTTGGAGAGTATCAGTATGTGTAGTTGGTGGGTCTTTAGCAGACTTCTTTCTATTTCTCCTGGCAGTTACTTTGCAAAGTCGGGTGGGACCCATCGTATAACAAACTTCTTCCCAATGGAGGATTTGACTAAATCACTGAGGATGATGCTAGGCTCTTTGTGGAAGCGTCGTCGACCATCTACCCGTCCGTCATAACCTATGATAGGGGTCTGGCATGTGTTTGGGAACTATATGAAGTGGTTATGTAAGTGGGTAGTAGGGAAAATCATAGAAGAAGATACCAGTCAAATGTTGTTCGTTGACTTTGACACCATGGAAAATGGTGTTGTGGTTCTGTCCAGGCTTGTTGGGGCCTCCCATTCCATGGAGCGCATACGAAATGTCAACCAGGGGTGGGAAACTTGGGGATCTTCAGGGGTTGCTGATGATGAAGTAGGGCCGTCCGAAAGTTGAAGGCAATATTTTTTAAGCTTTGGGTATTTTTGTGAAGCTATGATAATTTTGGTGTTTGTGATTTTCAAGGGGTTTGGAATATTTTTTTGTGCAGCTTGCTAAGGGTTAGGTTTGTTTAGGAATGTTTTCGTCAGTGAAAAGGGGTGGTTGTTTTACCTCCCTTCACTGATACTTCATGTAACAACAGTGTATTCCTTAATCAGAAATTAAAAAAAATGAATTTGATCATATTTTGTTGTGCCACTTGATGAGTTTTGCATTTGAATTATCTATAAGATTCTCTAAGGTGTACATAATCCTTTTGTTTGTGTAAATGATAAAATGTACCACCACTCACGAAGGTTAGAAAAGAATAACATTTTGTGAAAAAGAAGGAGACCGAACATATGTATGTCATATGGTATGCCTACGTACCTCTAGGGGTTTTAAAATTTTTCATGAGTTTCAATTTGAAAAGAAAAGGTTTTTTGAGACGATTAGGTTCCACGTAGTTCTAGGTAGGGGAAAGGAAGATTTTTTTTATTTTGTTAGAATAGAAAGGGGATGAAAAGAGTTATAGTGCATCGATATTTCAGACTAAGGGTAAAATATCTTGAGACGGTCCAGGTTTGACTGAATGCGCTATACCTTCTCCATTGAGGCCTGTGAGCATAGCAGCGGCTCCTGAGATAATTTTCTTCACAATGTAGGGGTTGCTCTAGTTCAGTTTGAATTTCCCTCTAGCGTCCGAAATGGGTTCTATGATATCTTTGAGGGAAAAGTCTCCTTCCTAGACACCATTGTCATTGACCTTTTGATTAAATTATCGCGCTATCCGACGATGGTACCATTGTATATAGCAAAAAGACTTCAGTCTCTTTTCATCCAAGAGTGATAACTCATCAATGGCTCTGATGCCATTCTTCTTCCTTAACTTTGCTTTTAGGAAGTACACTAAGGGAGGGTACTTCCAACTCAATGAGTAGGACTGCTTGCATGTCGTACACTGGAGAATAAGGGATAGCCCCAGTGGGTGTTCTAATTAAAGTGACGTAGCCCCAGAGGACTTAAGGGATCTAGTCAAACCAATATCTATAACTCTTAATCATCCCGTTGATTGTGATTTTGAGGCTTTTGTTGGATACTTCAACGAAACCATTAGTTTGGAGTTGGTAGGGAGAAGATTTGTGTATCTGAATTCTATACTCATAAAATAGTTTAATAATTTCAACTTTGAAATGGAGCCCACTATCTAACACTAACTCGTGGGGAACTCCGTATCGGTAGATGATACTCTTTTTGATAAACCTGAACACTTTCTTGGGATTTATTACTGCATATCACTCAACTTCGACCCATTTAGTTAAGTAATCAATGGTGACCAGGATGGTTTCGTGACCATTTGAAGCTTAGGGAGTAACCTTCCTTATGATGTCAATGTCCCTAGGTGCCAGATTCCTTTATGGAGGGAGATCTTAAGGACTACAGTTCATGCCTCATACTCAGTCATATTAATGATGCAAAGAAAATATAGTTTGATGGCAATGGGGGGGGGGGGGGGGTGATAGTCATTAAGGGCAAATATGAGAATCCTAAGTCATATCCTTTCGTATTAAAAGCTCCATCAAAGAACATATGCCATATGAGGTCCACATGAGAGGTGCGTAGAATATCATCATTCGTGAATTCAGAGACTCAAACATCGATCCCTTTCATAGGGTAATCTATAAGGAAATCGGCGTTGGTTCTCCCTTTTATAACTTTTTGCATGACATACACAATATCGAATTTGTCTAGTATCATCAACCAACGATCCATTCGACTGAATAGAGCGAGCTTTTATAGTAAGTACTTGATGGGATCCACACGGGATACTAATCTGATGGGGAAGTCAAGCATATAGTACCGTAACTTCTGCGTGACCCAAACCAGTGCGACAAATGCTTTCTCTAAAGTAATGCAGTTGACTTTATACCCATCCACTTTTTGACTGTAGTAATAAATGTCTTTTTCATTACAGGATTCTTCAATGTATTGGGATAGAAAAACCCCCGATGTAGTATCTATGAGGGTCAATTACAGGAGTAGGGGGAAACCTGGGTGTAGAGGCTTAAGCACCGGAGGTTGAGTGAGGTATTGCTTGATTCGATTAAAGGATTTTTAGCAGGACTCATTCCAGACTTTATTTGAATGCATCCGGGGAATTTTGAAAATGGGTTCACAGATAGAAGTTGATTGGCTGATGAACCGACTGATGTACTAGAGTTTTACTAGAAATCCTCGAGCTTCCTTCTCTATCCGTGGTGGTGGCATCTAAAGTATGGCTTTTAGTTTGGCAGGTTCTACTTTGATTCCTTTCTTATTAACCATGAATCCCAAGAATTTTCCTTTCGTGATGCCTAAAACACATTTCCGTGGGTTTAGCCACATCTGGTATTGCCGTAATTTCTCAAAAACTTTCAAAAGAAGGGAATATGGTCTTCCCGGGTCTTAAATTTGATGATCACGCTTATTAATAGGTTCATGCAGGATTATTGTGGCATCCTTTTGGTAGGTAGCCACGACGTTCTTGAGTTCGAATCCCATAATAGTATATCAAAAGGTTCCCCAAGGGGTGATGAAGGCGATTTTCTCCTGATGGTCAGGATGCATCTGGATTTAGTTATATTTGGCAAATTCAACGACAAATGACTTGAGGGAATGGTTAGTCATATTTTCCACGATCATGTCGACATTAGGTAATGGGTAATCGTCCTTTGGGTATGCTTTATTAAAATTCCAATAGTTGACGCATATTTCCTTTTTGATTTTGGCATGGGGACGATATTAGCAAGCCATATAGGATATTTGACTACGCAAACGAAAACCACATTCAACTGCTTAACCACTTCCTCTTTGACTTTGAGAGACCATTCGTTGCATAGTTTCCTTAGCTTCTGTTTGACTGGCTTTCAGTCTAGGAATGTTAGGATCTCGTGTTGAGATATTTCTGGGTCAATGTTGGGCATGTCATCATTGGACCATGTGAATACATTCTTAAATTCTTTCAGTAGTTCTTCAAACTGCACACGCTCATGTTCGTTAATGGTGGACCTATCCTAATCTCGCACTAATGGCTAATAGAAAAGAGATTAATAACAACAGTCTCATCATCACTAATTTGAATGCGATTATGTTATTTTTATTCTCCTTATTAAGATCATTTACAAAAAATCATTTGAAAAATCGTCATCATAAAAGGTTTGATTAAAATTAAGACAATTAATGTAAGGCGCAACAAGATACTCAAAATCTTCATTTATTTCATTTTTAGGAAAAATAGCATTGAGAACCTCCTTAAAAGAGTTATTATTACATTGATTTAAGAAAAAGGAACAACAACATCATGTGAAGGGATTTATATAGGGTAGATAATATGATCTAGTTGAATCTAAGAAAATTAGATACGCACGTCATTCTAATTGAGGAGAGGCATATCAACAACTTTGATTTGAATAAACGGCTCCAATGGAGTGGCATCTTAGTGGATCATGAAAAGACTCATCCTCAGTGTCTACCGGTTGAATGAGTCCTTAAAATTACTTTCCTCAATATACTTGGTAACTGTCACAACTTTTTTGGTGAAAGGTTGCACTTCATGTTGGAAGCCTTCAAACCAAGAGTTACCGTCTTAAAAGAAGATTTTTAGACCCGATTTTATCTTTTTATCAACACAGTCATACCTTGGCTCGGGGAAGCCATCGAAAGGTAAGTCTTTACCACCCTTAATAAACCTTCCATTTAGAGAGTTTCTCAAAATAGTCATTTCTTCTTCTAAGCTTCTTTTCGATCATGGTCGCTGGAGTGTTTCGAGTTCTTCTCGTGAGGGATGTTAACCGAGGCCACATGGGGGTCCATCAGAATTATGGTCCCAAGGATCCCTCATTGGCATAGCCCTAGCCTCATTTTGGGCATAAAATGCATGTTCTTGAACTTCTTAATTACATTGACGTTGCTATGAGAGTTGTGTTTCGGATAGACTTTGTCTTTAAAAATGTCCCCTATTAGAAGGCGAAATGGGTCAACTCTAAAGTAAGAGAGTGGCATGTAATTTATCCCATACAGGATCTCTAATACTAGATTATTAGTGTTGGAATTATTTGTATCGTCGTCATCTCCTAAAATGGTAATAACCTAGCTTTTGGCAAAGAATTTCAATTTCTAGTGACGAGAAGAAAATACCCCCCAGATGCTATGGAGTTATTGACGGCCAAGGAGTAGATTGAAACATCCAGGTATGTTAATGACTTGGAACTCGGTGGTAGGATTGATAGGGCCAGCCTTACTGTGAGTTTTATGGACACTATTACCTACCCATAGGTGTTGTCGTAAGCATGAACGACGACGAAAGTGGGAGTGAGATCACTAGATTTTAATCCCAAGTAATTGAAGGTTCTTAGAGGATAAATATAGAGTATAAATTCATTATCAATAGGTGAGAATGGGACTATCTTTCCCAATAATTTAATGGAGATGTTAAGGGCGTACTTTTGGTTAGATCCAATCTTTGGTATCTATGCTTTGAAAAAGGAGAGGAGCTGGGAAGAGGTCAAATACCCAACCATAATTATGGCTTCTTCAAGAGTAGTAAAATAAGGGACTGTTGGCCTAGTAAGGAGTTTCATTAGAGCATCCCGGTGCAACTGGGAGGACATGAAAATACCCTATAAGGTGATATTGGCTCAGGACTTCTTTAGCTGGTAAAGAACTTTTCTTTCTTCAATGGTCATTTCTAGCATGGGAAGTTCTTCGACAAATCCATTTCCTTTATTTGTCTCAGTCACATGAGGAATTGAATATTTGTAGTGTCTCCCTCACCTAGTTATGTGATTTACTGAGGTGGGGAAAAATAGGAACCCTGTGTCTTCATATACTTCTAGGTGAATGGACACCTTGTTGATTTCCCTAATAGATATTTGAAGAATATAATTTGGTATAGACTAACTATTAGACTGGTTTATTCCCGATTAGGTTCGTCATTTAAACTATTAAATTCATCCCCCAATCTGGTGAAGACTACATCATCTGGACAAGAGAAATCAATACATTTAATAACCTCAATGACTTCATCATACAAATATTCCCACTCAACAATGAGGTGCAGGAATGAAGAGGCCAAATGTCCCTGAAGCTTCAAAGAGATGAGTATCTCATTAATGCTGTAAATTTCTATTGTCTTTTGAAATGCATCGACCATTATCTGTACCACATCATTGAAACTGAATTTTTCAATAAGTACTACCTATTCATCTGATTCTTGACCCTATTTTCAGGATTCTATGAGCAAGCCATTGAATTTTTGACAATCAATAGTCATCTCGACGAGAAATTTTAGCACAAACTCTAAGAGTTGGTTTAACAAAGTTAGTAACTCCATATCCTTCCTTTAAGACTAGGTATAGATGATAATATAAGCACTTATTAAGAGTGATAAATCTTGATCAGTGAAGCAAGTAGGGTGTAGGAAAAAATATGGGAAAACCTTGAATGGTTTGGATGGGATTATGGGTATGATGGATCCTTTGCAGGGCACAATTAAAGTATATGGATCAAATTCTAGGTCACTCTCTAGAAAGATGGCATTTTTAGGTTGTGAGTGGGTTATAAATGATATTGGGTTTAGGATTGGCCAGTGTGGTGATGATACTCTGATTAATTAAACCTTAGATCGTATTTCGAAGGTGGAAGCATTAGTCGGTAGTATGGTCAGCAAACTAGTGGAAATCACAACGAGCATTGGCTTTGGAATTTTTAGGGAGTGGTTTGGTAATGGATGAGGGTCCAAGGGTTTCATGAGGTTTCAGCACAATAGGGCATGGTATACTTTAGACAAGAGAGCATGGGGCTTAGTGTACTCTTTTTTGGCATGATAGGGGTGACTTTTTGATGCCCAAGAGGTACCAGGTTGGTAAATGTTATTGATGGTTGAGGCTCTAGCACTGGCGGGCTTCTCATACTTCTGAGGGTGAATTTTCCAATCAATTTCTTTATCTCAGATTCGACTTTGGTAATGTTTTCCTTAATTTCTACACCAACCTCTTGAAGGGAAGAAATGTGGATAGTAGTATCCTCTCATGGATTCTTGAATATGAGGTAAGAAGTTCTTTGTCATTATACTGACTTGTTCCTCCTCGGAGGGCATGTTCCTCCTCGACACGTAGCCTCTAGGTCCTCATTTTACTTATACTGAGACGTGAATTCCCGAGCGACATCTTCCTAACTATAGATTCTAGATTCTTCGAGAGATAAAAACCAATAAAGGGCGCTTTCTTTCAAGGTCTAGTGGAAAATATTAGTCGTTATCTCTTCAGAGTCACCGAGGAGAGTCATGACTCGATGATAGCTTCAAAGGTGTACAATTGGGGTCCACTTACCCACTCTTTTGATGGCGTCTTTAACTTCTCTAGTAGTCTAGCTATATAATAGGGAGACATATGGGTGTATTCCATGTAGTTCTCGAATATCTTGACTTGGTTAAACTTCTTTAGCAACTTCTTAAAGGTATTTCTTAACCTTGTTCAGTTCCTCCTCCTTAGGATCTGCAGGTACATGTAGGTTACCCCCTTGTTGGGCAAGGTTTGGAATAAGGAGTTGAGCTGGTGGTGGCCCATTAGAATGTGGGGCACACAGAGTATGTTGATACACTTTTAGGATCTAAAAAGGCTTGGGACTGGGTGGACCTGTGGCACTAGGAAAGAGAACCTCGGGTTTTTCAAGAATTTGATCCCAGTGATACTGTATCTTATGGACCTCTATTTGAAGGTTTCCAATCTTAGCACTGAGTTAGGCTAAACGGTCATCATATCGGGCTTCACATTCGATGCCTGGTTAATTTTCTCCATAAAAAGCTCCTGAAGATAAATCCCAAACTCAGATGAGGTAGCTGAAGAACCAACGGAGCTTTAGGACAGTTTGATAGAAGATCAAAGACAATAGAGAGCAAGGATATGCGATCGACCTGAGATGGAAAAAGGTTGAAATTTATTTTTGAAAGAATGAGGGAGAATATTTTGGGTATTTTGGAATGAGGAGAATTTTTTTTGGGTGTTTTTGGAAAAAGGAGGGAAATGGGATAGGAATCTCACCATGATTGTTATTAATGTTATTATTGAGTTCCCACTTATATTCGGTTTGCCTAAATGCAAAAAAATGTCGAACACGACCCGAGCCTAGGAAAATAGGGTTTGAAAATATATAAGACTCGGCTAGACTTGTTTCTAGGCTCACAAACGAGGTTCTATTTTAAAAAAGGCAAAATATAACGATAATTCAGCGGTATACTGACTCGGAATTTTGACAGAGTTTTGTATGGTAACCGACACAGTAAATATAAGTGTCTTAGGTTTAACACCTTTATGAGCTTTATGCGATTGTTGGGCCCCTTTGGCATGAATTCCATGAATGCCTCTTCTCAATACGGGCAATCATTCATTAGTATGTTGACAAACCATTTTATAAACTAGATGTATATGAATTACCTCACGATATACCTCGTGGGGACAGTACATGTGAGAGAGAGTTTGATATACTCGATGTATGTGATGAGTTCCCTGTTATATACCTCCCGTCGTGAGTTAGGTCAAGTGGTACCATATGAGGGGATCCGTTCGATATAAGTCGGAGGTAAGAGACTAATGGAAGGTGAGATTCATATCGCTTAGGCTAATTGCGACCCGCGTGACTATTACCCATCACAAAGTGATCCCCCAGTATGGGACAAAATTTTGGTCAATATAGACATTGTCTTGGTGATGTAGTGTGGAAAAATGCATGAGTCTTAATAACTTATTATGGAGAGAGAGTTTATTTTATCAGTTTTCATCGACATGATTATTAAAGGGGATAATACAATAATGGGGATCATATACAAGTATTAAAAAAAATCTAGCATGGTGACAATACTACACATAGATACATGTGAGTGAGTAAGTGACGTGGGAATATACACAAGTGATTGTGTGTAATAGTGATCATATACATGTATCAACTACAAGTGAGGTGGGACATGTGTAAGTGAGCATATATACAAGTATAGGAAGTGTGGTTGTGTGCTAGTGAAGCCTAAGCATGGATATTCTAAGTGGTATGCGAAGCATGTGAGGTAAAGTGAAGCTAAGTGTAAGTGTGTGAAGTGTACATGGAGAGTATATACAGGTGTGTGAAGTGTATAAGTGATTTGAAAGTCATATATACATGATAGAGATATACAAAAAGCTAAATAGAGGAGAAAATGGAGCATATAAATATGACACACACATGTAGAAAAGAATAACGCCCATGAAAAAATTGACTCTAGTCCACTCTCAAAATCCCTAGCAGAGTCGCCATTGTTTCCATCCTGAGGTTTTTTTGGGGGGGTCCAGGGGGAAATTCATCTCTCGAGATGGATCCTTCATTCCTTCCCCTTTTTCTGGCGTGCGTGAATGCGTCCTTTATCGGGACGCTCGGTCATCATCGATGGGGGTGATATATAGAGATAGAGATGCCAACCTATTTTGCACAAAATAGGAAAATAAAATATTGTCGCCTTGATAGAACGACATCAAGGACAATACAGATGCTTGTGAAACCGAGTAGCTCAAGGGATCGGGGACTAATTTATAGAATAGGAAGGTGTTACGCGCCTATCCTTCCCTTTCGGTCTCTCATGGGCATGTGTTAATATTTTCTTGTAACTCTGTGATGTATGTGCTTATGATCATAATATAAATGGAGAACGGAATCACTCGACTCGCTTAATAGATAAAGGTGGAGCGAGGTCATCCGTAGGAGTGTTCCCAAAATAGTAGTTAAAAGTATGATATACATGTTTGTTAATTCACAAATCATTATAGAAGAATGATTGTGTATGTCGAACAAGACACAAGTAAGCAAGCATATATATATATATATATATATATATATATATATTGAATGTATGATAAGAACAAAGTGACAAATGTATGTGGGAGGACTTGAGTCTAGGGATTTACCCAAGATCCCTACATAGCCCAGGGGCATCCAAGTCCACATAGTTCGAAGAAAATATGAGGTGGGGTTTAACCCATAAATCCAACTAGATCTTTATTATATGTGTGTGTATAGAAAAAGGTGTTTCAGTATAAGAAATTATGAAGAGAAATCCCGATTTGGAATTTACAAGTGAACCCTTCTTTTCTTGTTTTTGGGTTTTTCTATGAAAATAATGTATGTGTGAATACTCATAATAAAAAATTTGAAGTTAAGGTATGTGATGTAATGAAGTAAAGTACTAAAGTGAAAATGAAGTTATTAATACAAAAATAAGTGATTTTAAAGACAAAGGGGGAGGAATTAGACCTCTTTGTGAAGACTTGGAGTAGATCTTAATTGTAGATGTACTGATCTCAAGATAAGGTGATGGTGCTTTGAGGAGGCGGGTGGGAATTTCTGCAAACAAATATGAAAAGGATGGATGGAATGTGGAAAATGCGATTTTAATGAAAGAACAACTTTAAATTTGAGAGAATTCTCTCTAAATTGCTGAGACGGATGTTCAAGGGTTTTTTTCAAAGAGAGGTTAAGGCCTCTATTTATAAGGCTAAGGGGGGTGTCAATTAGCATGGTCATAGACTTGCCTATCATCATAGAACTCCAGACACAGTGCCGATAGGCAAGGTCCTGGGGTTTCCATTCAGAAATTTGAGGCAAGTTTTTCAAAAAAATGGATGTAAAATGAGAATCATAAGTCAGAATTATGGTGAACCTTGGAAAGGGTATTCATAGGCCTTTAAGAATCCATTAAGACATTCTCGGGTTCGGGATTTGACGAAAGTCAATCAGGGTTCGACCCATTGGTCACTAGACATGAAATTTTTAGAACAAAACAGATCGTTCATCCAAACTGTAAGGCTGATTCATGAACAGGATAGACCGTTGTAAAGTGTATTCACTGCCCTTTATGATTTCATTTAGCGTGGATCAGTTTGGAGGGATGGACTAGGTTAAACGGATCCCAAAAGTGCCTGGTGAACCTTCAGAGTAAAGTGAGTCATTCTTTGTACTGTAAGGATGATTCATGCAGGGGTAGATCATTAGAAAGGGGATTCAGATGCCTTTGAAGATTTTGTTACCTTCATTAGAGATGAAGAGTTAACAGGAGTCAAACAGAGCCTGAGAGCACCCAGTGGCCTCCAGATCAATTTTTAGGATAAAATGAATTGTTCATCTGAACCATAAGGCTGATTTGCACAAGGGGTGAACTATTGGAAAGGGGATTCAAAGCTCTTCGTAATTGAGCCAACACTAGAGGAATTCGACCCCCAGATAGACACAATTATGACTCTACAAGGGATACTTTTAGAGGACTAAACTCTATTTCTAAATAGACATTACTTCTTTACTCTCCTTCTTTTCTACATGTGTACATATGCCCCCACTTGTATGTTCTCTTTACTTATTTATTTACGTCTTATATACTTGATCGCATACCCTCTTATCATGTATATATCACTCTACACTCATATTTACGTCTTATATATTTCACCTCTACTTATATTCTCCAAACCCGACTTGTAGATTATACATGCTTAGCTTCACTAGCACACACCCTCACTTGTATATATATCCATGATAAATTACACATATCATACATCACGCATAGTTGATCCATGCTTATCTTCACTAGCATGCACATTCATTTCTATATATTCACATTATCACTTACACTATGACTATGTCACCATACACACTTGTTTATTCGCATGCTTATCTATCACCATACTTAATATAGTCTTCATCCTCCATGCTAGCAATACATTTTATAATATTTATATATTCTCCATCATAAAGGTAGTACTCCCCTTTCTTATCATGAAAATAAAAAACCCTCTCCATAAGATACTAATTAAGACTCATGCATTTTTGCACACTACATCAACAAAGCATGGCAATATTGACCAAAATTTTGTCCCCTACTGGGCAGCGACTGCGTAATGGCTTCCAGCTCCGTTAGTGCATGATTAACCTAAGCGATATGATTCTCACCTTCCATTGGCCTCGTACTTTTGACGTATGTCGAACGGTTCTCCACACATCATACCTCTTGACCGAATTGACAAAGAGAGGCATATTAAAGGGAACTTGTTCATGTACGTCGAGTATATGAAATTTTCGTTCACATGTACCGTGTCCACGAGCTATATCGTGAGGTAATTCACCTACATCTGTCATATCAAATGGATTACCCACACGTACTGATGAATGATTGCCCTTATAGGCAAAAAATATATCATGGAAGCCATGCTAAAGGGGATATCCCTTCCACTAATCCACTGAATGAATAAATCTCACATAAGCGTGAGCCTAAGGACACTCATAATTAGTTTGTTAGTTACTATACGATTTTTTTTTGAAATTTTGGGTCGCCATACCGCCTGAATTTTTGTGTTATTTCATGCATTTTTAAAATAGGATCTTGTCCGCGATCCTGAAACCAATTCAAACCATGTCTTATATTTTAAACCTTATATTTCCCAAGCTTGGGTCCTATCTAGCATTTTTTCTTTCATTTAGGCAAACTTAATACAAGTGAAAACCTAATAATAATAATCATACTGAGATTTCTCCCTCTTTTCCTTATTTCTCAAAAAACCAAAAAATATCTAAAACATTTTCCCCCTTTTTAGAAAATACTAAAAATACTCCATCTTCCTTCTAAAAATAAACCTAAATCATATTCCCTTTCAAGTCAATCGCATACCCGACTTTGGTCTGACTACATATTGACTTTGGTCTTTTATCAAACAACCCTAAAGTTCCATTGTTTCCTCTGCAACTTCAATAGAATTTTGGCTCTACGTCCACAAACTATCCATGGAGAATGTCGATCAAGCACCGAATGTTTAGCCATATCTGATCTCCATCCTAGCCCAACTTAGCATTAAGATTGATAACCTTTAAATCGATGTCCAAGAGATTCAGCGATATCAAGACCAAACCCTTGAAGCTCATGAACTCGAGATCCTTTTGCTCATTTTATGGGCCCACCTTCCCTTGAGCCTAATTGGGTTATAAAGGAATACTAACATGCCCCATGTGTGCCGCCTACAAATGGGTCGCCACTCGCTCAACTACCAATTTTGAACCTCTCCCAGTTAGGGGATAATTTGCCACTGCCTATGGATCCCAAAGAAGAAAAACTAAACAAGGTTAAGGAAGATCTCAAGCTTCTATTGAAATTTTTGACCAATTCAAGATCTCTAAAAACTACATGGACTACACCAACATGATTCCTTACCCCAAGGCTAGATTGCCAAATAAGTTTAAGGTGTCGAACATTAAGAAGTTCAAGGGAAGCGGGCTCCTAATTGTGAATTTACATAGCTACCACCGCTCCATGACTCTTTTTAGAGATTTTGAAGAAATAATGGCCCAAATGTTTCAACACACCTTAAAAGAGGGTGCTCTCCGATGTTTTCTGTCTATTGAAGAATCCAGAATCCATAGATTGGAAGATGTTTACCGGGAATTCATGCCTCGCCAAAAATACAACGAATAACTAAAGGGGTCACACCCAGGGACCTAGAGATGCTAAAGCAAAACTCTAGGGAATCTGTCAGTATCTTCATTAGAAGGTGGAGAGAGAAAGCCGCCAATATGACCAATAGGCCCTCAAAGGAGGAACAAGTGAGCATTGTGAAGAATAATTTCTTTACTTATATTCGAGCATCTATGGGAGGACAATACTACCCATACTTTCGAGCCCTCCCAAAGGCTGGTGTGGAAATCGAAGAATGTATCTCCAAAGTGTAATTTGAATCAAAGAATCTGAATGGAAAGTTTACACTGAGGAAGTATGAAAAGACTTCCAATGCCTTAGTCTTAACCATCAATAATACATCACAACCTATAACTTCTTGGGCACTAGAAAGTCACCCCAATCCAATCGGAAAAGAGTACACTAAACTCCATATTCCACTGTCAAAGGTATACCAGGCCTGTTAGCCTAAAATCTTATCAAACCATTGGAACCACGACTATTACCAAACCCACTCCCTAAAAACATCAAACATGATGCCCGTTGTGACTCTCACCAAGTCACCGTCCACACCACCGACCAATGTTTTCACCTTCCAAATTTGATCCAAGGCCTTATAGATCATGGTATCATCCCCCTCCAACTAATACCAAACCAACACCACTCACAATCCTCTCCTAGCACATGGAACCATAACAAATGCTAAATTATTAAAAAGGAATGTTAAGTTGACCCTTTTAAATAGATTGTGCCTGTTCAAGTGACCATCACCCCAATGGTCTCACCCAAACCTCTTAAGGTTTGCTCGTCTTTCTTCCGCATGCCACAAGATCTTATAACCAAGCTCTCTCGCTTATCACATGATCCCATATTATCGTCTGCACCAGATCATAGGGGGAATGGAACTCCCAATGTGCTAGAATAACTCCCTAGAATAACTCCAAAGGTTTATGATAAAATTTCCTGTAAGGATGTATATTGATTACTAAAGGTTCAATGGCATGTTCGTGGAAGCTTAGAAGTGGGATCGAGAATTAGATGATTGGATGGTATTAATTAAAGAAACCTATCTAGATGGCGTTTTACAGATCATGTCCTGCATTTTTTTTAAAGACATGAGAAATATGCAGCATCTTTGAGTTTCTCATGGCTTTGAAACTTCAAGGACGGCTAGTCCCTTCATTTCTTCATTTACTCGTTGAATGGGAAGATATATATGAGAAAAGGGTAGAGGTTATCGAGTGTATTGAGTACTCTTGGTAGGAGGATATCATTACCTCCGAATGGGGGGATGACTTTGATAACTCAGATGATGAACTAAATCATGAAGAAGCCAGTTCAATTTCCATCTTGTGCAAAATGATCTCCTTTGAAGCTTGGTCAGGGGAAATCAACAAAGTGTCCATTTAGCCCGAAGTAGACAAGGCTGCGAGGTTCTTATTCTTTCACTCCTATGTAAAACACATTACCAAATCAAGTCAATATTATAAAGACCCAAGTTCCCGTTAACCAAGAGTAGGTAAAAGGAAAGGGAGTTTTTGAAGAGCTCCCAATGATATAAATTACCGTTGAAGAAAGCAAAGTTATCGATCAACTCGAGAAAACTTAAGCCAATATAACTTCATAGGGACTCTTTATATCCTCCTAACTGTACCGAAATGACTTGATGAAGCTCCTCATAAGACCCACCATTTCTCCCTCTACCACTATCGAAGAATCCATAAATATGGTTGGATCCTTACCCTCTAACAGACTCCTCTCTTTCTTCCAAAATGAAATCTCGAAGTTGGGCACTGATCACATCTATGACCTTAAAATCTGAATCGATGTTTTGGGAAAGACATTCCCTCTACCACTTATGAACAATTGATCCTCTCTCAATATTTGTCCACTTAGGACATTCAACTAGATGGGATTAAAAGTCAATGATCTCACTCCCACATCCATCGCCATGCTCACCTATGACAACACCCGTCGGGAAGTAATAGGTTCTATAAATCTTACACTAGGGGTTGACCCATTCAACCCTTTAACCGATTTCCACATCATCTATATACCTACTTATTTCAATCTACTCCTTAATCGCCCAAGGCACCATAGCATCCGAGGAGTATCATTTTCTCTCCATCAGAAACTAATGTTCCACGTCAAAGGAAAATTCATCACCATTTAGGGGGTGGCAACAGTTTATAAAATGCCAACTCCAGTAATATAGTACTAGAGATTCAGTATGAGACCAATGACATGCCCCTCCCCTGCTTAAGAATCCATCCTCTCCATATCCTAGTAGGGGAAAAGTTCAAATACTGGGTTTTCCTAGATCATAACCCTCACAACAATATCAATGTAATCCAGATGTTCAAGAACATGAACTTTATTACTAGAATGGGGATAGGATGATGCTAAAAAGGAATCCTTGAGCTCATAATCTTGAAAGAAGACTTTCCCCCATGTATCCTGGGCTACCAACCTTCACCAGATGAACTGACTATAATTGAAAAGGATCTTAGAGGAAGAAAATGTTGTTTTAGGGGACTCTTTGAATGGAAGCTTTATCAAGGAGGGTAAAGACCTCCCCTTCTGTGGATTCCCTGAACCGTGGTATATCCTCGTTGACAAGAAGATAAGACTGGGGCTTGAGATCTTATTTCAAGACAATATTTCCTGGGACAAAGACTAGATACATAAGGTGGAACTCTTATCAAGAAAACCATGGGAATCATTGAGAACTTTGAGGGACGCGACTTTAAGGAATACTTTGACCTATAGACATTGGGGTTGAGTCTCTGAATGATCCACCAAGATGTTATGCCATCGGAACCATCTTTCTAGATCACAATTGCTAGTATACCTCTTTTAAATTGGTATGCCATCATAGTCTAGCTTGCTCAAGATCTGCTAGACCCTATTATTTATCCGATTTAAGAAACTTTTGCAGTTGTTTCTGTTTCCCATGTTCTTAATGTTTATGTAACTGAGGGATTTTTTGACGACGTTCCCAATGTTGTATTCCCTAACAATGAAATAAATGAAGATTTCGAGTATCTTGTTGTGTTATACATTAATTTCATTGATTTTAATCAAATTCTCATTAATGATGATTTTATAAATGAATAATTCCTAACTGATCTCAGTAAGGAAAATAATAAACAGGATAACAGCGTTCAAACTAATGATGATGAGACTATTAACCTCGGTTCTAGTATCCATCTGTGTGAGATTATGATAGGTTCCACCCTTAATAAGAATGAGAGAAAACAATTTGAAGAGATTCTAAAAGAGTTTGTATATTTCTTAGTGTGGTCCTATCATGACATGCTTAGCATTGACCCGTAAGTAGTTCATCATGAGATCTCGATATTCTCGGAATACAAAATGGTCAAGTAAAAATTTAGAAATATCTGAACGGAATGGTCCCTCAAGGTCAAAGAAGCGGTAGTTAAACAACTAAACCTGGGTTTAATTCTCATAGTCGAATACACTACATGTATTGCAAACATTGTCTCCATGCCGAAGTCGAGAGGAAAAGTTCGCATGTGCGTCGACTATCGAGATTTGAACAAAGCATCCCCAAAACATGATTACCCATTTCCAAACATTGACGTGATCGTGGACAAAAAGGCTAGACATGACCTTAAGTCATTTGTAAATGGATTTTTGGTTACAATTAGATCAAGATGCACCCTGACCATCAGGAGAAAATTGCCTTCATCAATCGATGAGAAACGTTTTTCTATAGTGTCATGCCTTTTGACCTCAAAACCACCAGGCCTACCACAACCATCCTGCACAACTTCATTCACAAAGAGTTCGAGGTCTATGTTGACCGCATGATCATCAAGTCAAAAAGTTGAGAAGGTCACATTCCTAACCTAAGGAAGTTCTTCAAGCGAATGTGACAATACCAAATGTGACTTAACCTACAAAAGTGTGTTTTTTGCATCACTGAAGGGAAAATCTTAGGATTCATAGTTAGCGATAAAAAAAGATATACCCACTCATTATTACCACATTGAGCTTGTCACTGAAGAAGTTCCTGACATGGACAGGTTATGGTACTATAACATGTGGTACCTTCTTTAACATGGTAGGTATCCGAGAGATGAAGATAAGAAAAACTATGCGACCCTTCGTAAACTAAAATTGGCTACCTAGTACATTATCTGCGATTTTTTAGGAGAAACTTCGATGGAACCCATTTTCATTGCATATAATGGATGATATTCAAGGAATGATGCTGAAAATCTACAATGGGGAAGGATGCACCCACATGAACAATCACTTGCTTGCCAAAAAAATAATTTATCAAGGGTACTATTGCACCACGATGATCTAAGACTACACTTCCTATGTTGAAAGATGCCTCAAATTCCAACAGTTTGTCAACCTCGAACACTTGCCTCATCGGTAATTATACAACACGACCTATCCTTGTCTTATCTCTAGCTTAGGTATAGACATCATTAGGAAAGTCCGTCCCAATGCTTCGAGTGGGCACGAGTTCATCCTGATTACCATTAACAGCTTCATAAAATGGGTGAAAGACGAGTCATACGCAGTACAGAATGCAAATAAAGTGTCCAAGTTTATCCAAAAGAATATAATTTTCCATTACAAGATTATCCATGAGTTGATATCCGACAATAGACCCTACTAAAAAGCCGAGGTCATAGAATTGACCGATGAATATGAAATTCAGAGGCACAAGTCGTCTCCTTACCAACTCCAAACTAACGACACTGTCGATGCCGCTAATAAAATCTTCAAAACCATTATCAACAAGATCACAAAATGTTACAGAGACTAGATTGATCGAATCCCATACTCCATTTGGGATTACCGCATATCTATCAGAACACCTACCAGGGCTACCCCTTATTCTTTGGTATACAGAATGGAAACAATTCTCCCCATTGAGTTAGAAGTGCCTTCTTACATGTCATGCTCGAAAGTAGAATTAGGGATGAAGATTGCCATAATATCTGCAATGAAGAACTCTCACTTTTAGGTGAAAAGAGACTCAAAGATCTATACCACATACAAGGGTACTGACCAAGCATAAATTCTTCTGAATTTAGCCCCTTAAGTTAGTGATTTTGATATCCCGAACAAAGTAATTGAATCATTTTTATTCTATATCATTGCCAGTAACTTTTTCTAACAATTTCCTCGAGTTTCGTATATTTCTGATGGATTTTACAGGAAGGTAGTGCAAGAAAAGAGAGAAAGAAACCGGAAGAAAGGAAAAGAACAAAGGAAGAAAAGTCAAAGGGCAAAAGCGTAAATTAATACCCAGAGTTCGAATTCGACGCCTAAAGGGAAGTTGAAGATCTTGATTTCATAAGAGCATTGGAAGAAACGACACTCAAATCGGAGCTCGAGATCAAAAGTTATGGCCAGTCAAAGATGAAAGGAAAAAGTCAACATGGAAGAAAATCGGACCGATCTGGTAGATTTCGGACCGATTCGAAATGTCACAATTCCAGTAGACCCCGGATGGATGCCGAACCAATGATAGCAGAACCGATCCGGTGGTATCCGAACCGATCCAGTAGAATTAAAAACGAACCGATCCGGTGGCCGAAAAACGAACCGATCCGGTGGGATCCGGACCGGTCCGGGTGTGCGAAATCCTGGCATTAATTATGAAGATCAAGAGGTGCATAGCTGGTAAAATCTTGCGCAACAAGCGATTCTAACTGTCAAATTCGTGCTACTTGGTGCTATAAAAGACCAAGCCCTACCTCTTTCCAAAGGGGAGTGGAATTAGAGAGAGAAATTCAGAAGTTAGGAAATCTTTAATTTTCTTTGGTAGAAATTTTCATAAACCCTAATTTGTAAGGTTAATTAAGAAGAAGTTTTCTGGATTCAAGTTCTGTTGCTTTTCCTGATGCTGAATACAAGTATAAAAGTTCCATTCTATTATTTTTTCTCTACTTTATTTACAATTCTAATCTCAATTATTTTGCAAATTATTCCCAATGTTTGTTAGACCCCTAGTTTTATGTATGGGTATGAATTTGTTTTCTATAAAAATCACGTCCAGCTAAATTCTCAAGGGCTAGGGTACATGAATTCATTCCGAGGTGAATTACCTATGTAGAAAATAGAGGGTAAATTAAATCTTGACTAAATCGTGTATGGAAATTTTATGAACATAGCCGATCTTTTAATCTCTCTTGCCCTAGGTACTTGGGATGTTTAAGAACGCTATGCAAGTGAATTTGCCCATTCACCACTTTGTAGGTACCGTTGATTTCATATGTTGAGGGTTAGATCCTTCATATATGTAATGCTTAGTATTTATAAAGATTGGATTTAGTCAAGAAATTCAATTTACAGTTCTAGTATTCTATATGGTAATTTAATAAGGTTTGAGGGATTGTACCCCACCCTATTCTCTCTCATTCTCAAAACTAATTTCTTTACAATTCTTAGTGTTTTTGGTGCACAATTTATTTCATCAACAATTGGAAATCATCATTCATCTTTTTATTTCTTTGGAGAAATCATTTTAAGGTTAAATAACTATTCCAATAAACGTGTCAATTTTTAATCCCTGTGGATACGATCCCGACTTGTCGGATTATTACTAACACGACAGGCTTGCACTTGAGCCTAGAGAAAACGCACTTTTGAGACAAATTCTAAGTCGAGCCAAGTTTTTGGCGCCGTTGCCGGGGATTCTCAATTGGTATAATTTAGGAAAGTCATTTTAATCCTAAGGTGATTTCCATTAAAAAAAAATCATCTCATCTCTTATGTGCTTACATGAAGAATTCATCTTCCACCCAAGTTCACGAAAATCCTATTACCGAAGCAAATTCTGAAAATTCTCACACCACTGATTCTCCTCATTTTTGGGTTCCACCTCCTTCGCCTAATAATTCAATCAAAAGTCGCTCATTGAGTCAAAGACCAAGTGTGAATTATGAATCTTTTGGGAGAAATATATCGGTGCATGGTAGTGTTGGTGTTGGTGAAGGAGAAGAGGAAATACCTTATCTTCCCATGAAAGATCTTTTATTTCCGGAGCGAACTGTTACCCCTGGTTGCATTTTACTCCCGTATAATGCCCGTCAGTTCCACTTTCGAAATGATATGATCCAAATTCTTCCCACATTTCACGGGATGGATTCAGAAAAACCATAACTCCATATTAGAGAGTTCGAGGAAGCATGTGAGACGTTTGGTGATCAAGCTTGCCCACAAGATGTTATCCGGTTAAAGCTTTTCCCTTTTTCCTTAAAGGATAAAGCCAAAACTTGGTTATGGTCGCTACCCCCGAATTCTGTGTTATCCTGGAGAGATATGCAAACCAAGTTTCTCTCCAAGTTCTTTCCACAACACAAAACCAATTCTGTCAAAGCCCAAATACAAGCTTTTCGACAAAATGAGAATGAGGCTTTCGACAAGTGTTGGGAGAGATTTCAGGAGTTAGTTAGTGCTTGCCCACATCATGGATTCGAAAAACATCATCTGATTTCATTTTTTCATCAAGGCCTTACTTTAGCATCTAAACAACTTGCTCAGACAATGTGCGAAAGACCTTTTTGGGAGTTAGACTCGAGTGATGCTGAGACTCATCTGAAATATGTAGCGGAGACTACTCAAGCATGGGATATTTCTGATCCCAATAGTCAAAATAAAAATCAACAAGTGTCCAACTTCACTGCTGCATCCGGTATTTATCACTTGGACAAAGACACTTTGTTAGATAAAAAAATTCACCAATTAGAAAAGAATTTTAGAGACATGCTTGAAGTGAGCTTAAGAGAAGTAGCTCGATCCGGATAAGACGGAAAGGAGAAAGTGTGTGCCATTTGTGCTGCTGGTCATTCTACTAAAGGATGTCCTACCATCCCTGCATACAAGGCAATGTACACTGAACAAGTTGAGGCAATATGGGGGTTTCGCAGAAATTTTAATGCACATCAAGGGAATGCATATAATCAATCTTGGAGGAATCATCCTAGTTTCCACTATGAATAACCACAAGGGAGGATGGCTCCTAACCCACATGTGACTGTACCACCACCACCCCCTCAATTTCAGCAAGTGGCTCCTCTGATACATGCTCAGGTACCACCTCCTGGTCCGTATGTCTCTCCACCTAGGCGATCTCTTGAAGATAATCTGAATTAATTCATCCAATCTCAAAAGGAGAGCAATGCTAAATATGATCGAATGTTCACTGAAGTTCATACTAGCATCTCTAGGTTGCAATCTGTAGTGAATACTCAGGAGAAGGGTAAATTCCCAGCTCAAGGCCAAAGACCTCCTCTTCAAGGACAACCCACGGTTAGCTCCACATCATCGGATTTTCCAGAACAATGTCAAGCTGTCACTACTCTCCGTAGTGGTCACGTAATTGATCTAGGGCCAACACTTCCCAAGGAGTTTAAATCTAAAGAAGCTTCAGAGTCTGAAGAGACTCCATTGCATACGGAAGATAAAGATGAGGGAGTTGAACTGAAAATTGAAGTAAAATTACCCACTGCTGCTCCATTTCCTCAGCGCTTAGCACCACCCAAAAAAGGGGCTTCGCGTATAGAAGTGTTAGATGTTTTGAAGCAAGTAA
The DNA here is from genome assembly GCA_949130495.1 of Sambucus nigra. NCBI lineage: Eukaryota > Viridiplantae > Streptophyta > Magnoliopsida > Dipsacales > Adoxaceae > Sambucus > Sambucus nigra. Next base: position 245,973,634 of record OX422213.1, on the reverse strand, counting down.
AGTTGAACTTGCCGTTTCTCAATTCTATTCAATAAATTCCAGCATATTCCAAGGTCATCAAAGATCTTTTGACTGTCAAACGACGGATCAAGGTGAAGAAGAATGTTTTCTTGGCACAAAATGTGAGCTCAATCCTTCTTAATGATCTTCCACTAAAATTCAAAGATCCCGGTGCACCTACAATTTTGTGTGTCATAGGAGAGAATAGAGTAGAAAAAGCATTGCTTGACTTAGGTGCGAGTGTGAACATCCTTCCATACTCTATCTATAAACAGCTTGATTTAGGTGATTTAAAACCTACCCGAATCACTCTACAGTTAGCTGATCGAACAGTGAAAGTGTCTCGTGGGGTTGTGGAGGACGTGATAGTTCAAGTGGACACGTTTTATTTCCCTGTTGATTTAGTCATTTGGAACACTGAGACTTATCCCCATGCGAGAAATCATGTTCCAATAATATTGGGCCGTCCATTTTTAGCTACTGCTAATGCTTTGATCAATATGCGGAATGGCCAAATGCAGCTCACTTTTAGAAACATGACTCTCGAGACCAATATTTTCAATGTCGCTAACCAAATGGGTGATGAGGATGAAATTCTTGAGGTTAATCTTATTGAAGAAGTAGTGGATGAGCACATCGAGAAGATCATAGGAGTAGATGCACTGGAAGTTTGTTTAGTGCAAAGTGGTGAGAATAAGAGTCCTTATACTGAGTTTGAGCGTGAAGTGGAATAGTTGAAAACTTGGTTACAAGAAGAAGCGAGTTTTGAGAATTTAAGAGATGTTGACTGGATTTCTAGATTTGAAGAATTACCTCCGAGGGAGGCAACCATGATTACCTCTGAAAATAGATTTCCTAGTCTTGAATTAAAGAAACTACCCTCTCATGTCAAATATGCTTTTCTAGGAGATACTGATACATTCCCTGTTGTTGTTTCTTCCAGTTTAAAAAAAAGAGCAAGAGGGCATGTTATTGGATGTGTTACGAAAACATAGAAGTGCGTTTGGTTGGACTATAGCAGATTTGAAAGGTATAAGTCAATTGATTTGTACCCATAAAATCCATATTGAGGAGGAGGTGAAGCCCTCGCGTGAGATGCAAAGGTGATTAAATCCAACCATGAAAGATGTAGTTCGAGCGGAAATAATCAAATTGCTAGATGCTGGGATTATTTATTCCATTTCTAATAGAAAATGGGTGAGCCCAATTCAGGTCGTTCCAAAAAATTTGGGTATGACCGTGGTTGAAAACGCTAAGGGAGAATTAATACCTCAACGCACCACCACCGGGTGGCGTGTTTGCATTGACTATCGAAAGCTTAATGCCGGAACCAAAAAATACCATTTTCCCTTGTCGTTCATCGATCAAGTGATTGAACGAGTGGCGGGCCATCCTTACTACTATTTCCTAGATGGGTATTCTGGCTATAATCAGATTAAGGTGGATGCACTTGATCAAGAAAAGATGACTTTTACATGTACGTTTGGTACGTTTGCCTACAAACGTATGCCATTTGGGCTATGTAATGCGCCAACAACTTTTCAAAGGTGCATGTTAAGTCTCTTTAGCGACATGATAGAAAAAGGTCTTAAGGTGTTCATGGACGATTTCAATGTTTTCGGTCCATCTTTCGACCAATGTTTAGCTAATCTTGAAAGAGTTCTATCCCGGTGTGTGGAAAAAGACTTAGTCCTCAATTGGGAAAAATGCCATTTTATGGTTACTGAGGGCATAGTTTTAGGCCACATAGTCTCATCTAGGGGAATTGAAGTTGATCGAGCAAAAATAGAAGTAATAGCTAAGTTACCCCCGCCAAAATCACCTAAAGATGTGAGGTCCTTCCTAGGCCATGCTGGATTTTATAGGACATTTATCAAAGACTTTAGCGCCATCGCTAGAGCTTTGAGTAATCTTCTCATGAAGGACACTCCATTCGAATGGAATAAATCATGCCAATAAGCTTTTGATAAACTTAAAAGCATGCTAATATCCGCTCCTATCATGCAAGATCCTGACTGGTCACTCCCATTTGAGCTTATGTGTGATGCAAGTGATTACGCGATTAGGGCTTTCCTTGGACAAAGAAAAGAAAAGAACGCTCATGTTATTTACTATGTTAGTAGGACATTATCTGGCCCCCCAGCTTAACTACTCTACCACAGAGAAAGAATTACCTGCAGTCGTGTTTGCTCTCGATAAATTCCGCTCTTACATTATTGGATCGCCCATCATTTGCTTCACTGATCACTCAACCCTCAAATATCTTTTGACCAAGAAAGACGCCAAACCACATATAATAAGGTGGATCTTATTCTTACATGAGTTTAATCTCTCGATTCAAGATAAGAAAGGAGTAGAAAACGTCGTTGCTGACCATTTGTCACGCCTCTCGTTCGACGTACCTATTGATCCCATTCCCATAGACGAGTATTTTCCGGATGAAAACTATTCGCTACTTCTTCTCTCCCCTGGTTTGCGGATATAGTCAATTACCTTGTCACTGGAGTTATTCCCTCCAATTGGAGTCCGCAAGAGAAAAAAATTTTCATTACTTGGTCACGCATGTTCTTTTACGATGATCCATATTTGTTTAAGTATTGTGCTGATCAAATCATCCGAAAATGTGTACCTGATGAAGAAATCCAAGGGGTAATTCGATTTTGTCATACGGAAGCATGTGGAGGTCATTTTTCCAAAAATAAAACTGCTGCAAAAATCCTTCAAAGCGGTCTCTACTGGCCCACAATCTTCCAGGATGTGAATACTTTTTGCAAATCATGAGATAGATGCCAAAGAATGGGGGCTATTACTCGTCGTGACATGATGCCATTGACCCCAATACTAGTCTTGGAGTTATTTGATTGCTGGGGTATTGACTTCATGGGGCCCTTTCCCCCTTCTTTTGGTTCTCTATAGATCCTCTTCGCTGTAGACTACGTCTCAAAATGGGTAGAGGCCATAGCTACAAGGATGAATGACAATAAGGTGGTGATAAAATTCATTCAAGAAAACATACTTTCTCGATTCGGAGTGACTAAGGCTCTAATCAGTGATAATGTACCCATTTTTGCAATAGGGCGATGGAGAAGCTCATGCGAAAGTATGGAGTTGTCCATAAAGTTGGCACAACTTACCACCCTCAATCGAATGGCCAGGCCGAGCTCGCCAATCGAGAAATCAAAAATATCTTGGAAAAGATAGTCGAACCTAATAGGAAAGACTGGTCTCTCAGATTGAATGATGCGCTCTGGGCATACAGAACTGCATACAAGAATCCCCTTGGGATGTCCCCATTTCGTTTTGTATATAGCCAGCCTTGTCATCTTCCGGTTGAAATTGAACACAAAGCGTATTGGGCTATCAAAAGGGTGAACTTTAACATGGAAAAATCCAGTGAAACACGTAAACTTCAGTTGAACGAGTTGGAAGAAATACGCAATGATGCGCACGAAAGTGATTAAATCTCCAAAGAATGAATGAAACGAGCTCACGACAAAATCATTCGATGGAAGGAATTTCATTCGGGACAAAAAGTACTTCTTTACAACTCGAGGTTGCACTTGTTTCTCGGAAAATTACGATCACGATGGTCAGGTCCATTCATTGTGAAGGGAGTATTTCCCCATGGAGCTGTTGAACTAGAAGATCAAAAAGGGGGAAACACATTTAAGGTCAACGGGCATCATCTCAAGCCGTATTTGGAAGCGATCGTCAAGGAAGCCGACACAATCTGGTTGTCGAACCCCATTTATGGGGATTGACTGAAAAAGAAAGGTGAGGCCGTCGCACCCCCGACGTGTATGGGGTGAAGGTTGTGTATAATAGTCTTAGGATGTTAGGAGTCGTAAATATGTGTTATGACCGGAGTAGGGAATCGAATACATGTCTTGGGTATGTTTTAGGTTTTGGTGAGCATTGAGGGAGTTTTAAGATTCAAGTACACTGAAATGGAGAAATCCGGCTAACAGTGAGAAATAAAGAACAGCAAGGGAAATTCAGGAAATTCAGCAGACAGGATCGGTCCGGACCTGAATAAAAAGAATCGATCCGGTTTAATCGGATTGGTCCGATCTGAAATCGGATCGGTCCGGTAATCTGCAGTGCGCCCCTTCCCGAGGTTAAAACCTCTTCAATCCACACCTCATTCATTCCCCCAATCCCTTTCTCTCCCCAAAAATTTCGTCCCCTCTATTTCTCCCCATCCATTCCCCCCTTTTTCCTTATCCCAACTATAAATCCCCACATCCCCCACCCCATTTTCTTCACACCTCCATAATCTCTCTTCTCTCTCACTTTCTGTCTAATTCTTCCATACCCATAGCTGCTCCCCAGAAATATAATTCCATTGAAGTCCTGCCCGACGGCAATGGCGAATATCGTTCGCGCCGTGAAGCAAATTGGTGTCGTCGTTTCTTCGGTTCGAGAATGAAAATCCACATCGAGCGCCAAGTACTTTGGGATCAGCTGCCTAATTCTGTCACAGGCATATTCATGTCACAAGGCTGGTGCAGATTTTTCAATGAACCATACGAGGCTGTTTGGGAGAATGAAGTGCGTCAGTTTTATGGAACGCTCGTACGCACCACTGATTTCGAATCTCAAGCCTTTGTAGACTCGACTCCGATACTATTCTCACTTGAAATTCTGGCCCTAAAACTCGAGTCTAAAGGTGTGGTCACTCCAGCCCAATTTGCTTATCCTAGTCCTGATCCCGTTCTGACCAAAGCTGTTTGCATATCTCGCATCGCACCGGGCGCGGTTTGGAATACCGAGACCTTTCCTGTTGGTCGGTTATCCGACAAGGCCGGCATCACTTTTCACATCGTTTGTGCTAATATTTTGCAAACTTCAAATGACTCGGCTATGCACCCACGTCAAGCTACTATGATGTATCATCTGTTTGACCATGCAACTGTTTTCAATTTGGCCCGCACGTTTTACAATGATATCATCTTTGCAGTGTACGAAAAAAAGGGTAGGTCTCCTCTTCCTTATGGTCGTCTCATTACTTTCTTTCTTAAGGATGCCGGAATTGTTCCACCGTAAGATCTTATCAACTTGCCCAAGCCTCTAGGATAAGAATCCCGCACTCGAAGTGAAAAGCAAATCCAGCTAATCCGTGCGCGACAAGGAGGCAACTCAAGTGATGAGGAGGCTGATACGGAAGAGGACATTGCTGATGAAGATGTAGAGATGGAAAAAAGGTGAGGAGGAAGAGTATGATGAATCTGCTGATCCGAATTATGTTCCGATTGGTACGGGTTTGACTGAGCGCGTTCTTTATCTTGAGACGCGTTTTGACGGGTTTATGACATCATACGAGAGGTACATGAGTTTGGTCCTGCGTATGCAGGCTGATTTGTACCGTCTCCAGTCGGGTCCCGAGGCCCCCCTTCCTCCCTATTACTATAATCCATATGACCATGCTGCTCCTGAATCTTCCCGCACCCCACCTGCCCCTTAGGCAGCCCCGCTCCTCCGGTTATGTTATATTACTTATGTTTGTTATCCTTTGCTTCCACAGTTCAGTTGTAATATACAATTTTAGTGTGGTATTTGCTTGTTTTATTTATCGCACTCCTTATTTCGTCCTATTTAACTTTCTCATCTATTTGATTGAGGACAATGCAAATCACTAAGTTAGGGGGGATGATAAGTGCGTATTCATAAAACTTCGCATTCTAAAAAAAATAAAAAGCCAAAAATATTTTTCTTCAAAATAAATAAAAATTGGAATTTAAAGTTTTCAAAAATATCACCTTTATTCTATTTAAAAGTCTCAAATTGTTAAATCTCAATTGCACTAAGCCAAAATTGACCGAAGATGGAAATTGAAAGAAAATTGACGACTTAACGAATAAGTGTGGAGATTGATCAAACCCGGTGAGATTTCGAGCCTTTCAATTTTTATGAGTTTTTAAATCAATCCGAGTTATTATTAACTCAAAGTTCTTTTCAGCGTTTTAATAAGTCGTTGATGATCTCAATCCTTTGTTTTGATCGATTATGGGAAATGTGTGAGATGTTGTCTCAAAATTCATGCTAAATATATCTCTAAACTTAATTAATCTCAAAATGCATATGGTAGTGTGATTAGAAATTTGGACAACAAAGTAGGCACTTGTTTGTTTCACCCAAAAATATTGGCCAGAAAAAGTTGTAAAAAATTATCCCTTTGCAACCCAATTTGAGTCTAATAAAATATTTCGCTTTCATTTGATATCCCGAAAAACCCAAATAGTCCGGAATTGTGAAAATTGAGAAAATTCATCAAATAAAGTCTAAATTGTGAAAAAAAAGGGGCAAGAAAAAAAATAGATATGCTCAACAAAAATAGCAAGAAAAGAAAAAGAAAAGAAAAAATGAAAATTGAAAAAGAAAGAGAAAAATGAGCAAATGCCCGAAAAAGCACAAATGGACGTCATCAGGACATTTTCCAATTCCGAACAATCCGTCTATTCCCAATTTTACCCTTTACACTTTTTAACCCGAAAAGTCCTAAACGAGTCCGAATGGCGAAATTAATTACTGCATGGAGAGCTAAGACATGAAAAGATAATATGAGAGATTAAAATGGTGTGATTAAGAGATGATGTTTCCCGTTTCCTAATAACTGTATTCTAATGATGAGATCTTTTCATCATATATTTCCTTCTTTTCAATTTTGTATGCGTGAATTTGTGTCCATTATATTTACTCTTTATATCATGCATACCGAGAGAAAATAGCCACAATTCGAGTGATTCGTTTGTGAGTGCATTCGTAAGAATTTGAATCAAAACGAATTTTCGGAAAGTAACATAATGCTCAATTGGTGGAAATTTGAGGTTAAATTTTTGGCTTTGCACACACACACTATGGTTTGAGACATTTGAATATGAATTTATGGTGATTATTTTTCGAAAAGTTTAAATTGTACAATTTTTAAGTATTTTGATATTTATTTGATTCAATAACGAATTTTGTGGGTGTATGCACTGCAAACCCTCACGAGACAAAACTCGTCCTACTAGGGTAACCTAGGGGTTTAAAGGCTTGTTGCATATGCTCAATGCAATCGCATGCCCGCGAAAGTGAAATTTTAAAGGAATTATCAAAAATAGAACTTTGGGGTAGCTTCATTTACATTGCCCGGGACGTGTAAAGTCCTAAGTTAGGGGGATTTGACCAAGCATAAATTCTTTTGAATTTAGAACCTTAAGTTAGTGATTTTGATATCCCGAACAAAGCAATTGAATCATTTTTATTCCATGTCATTGCCAGTAACTTTTTCTAACAATTTCCCCAAGTTTCGTGTATTTCTGATGGATTTTACACGAAGGTAGTGCAAGAAAAGAGAGAAAGAAATCGGAAGAAAGGAAACGAACAAAGGAAGAAAAGTCAAAGGGCAAAAGCCTAAATTTATACCCAGAGTTCAAATTCGACGCCTAAAAGGAAGTTGAAGATCTTGATTTCACAAGAGCATCGGAAGAAACGACACTCAAATCGGAGCTCGAGATCAAAAGTTATGGCCAATCAAAGATGAAAGGAAAAGTCAACATGGAAGAAAATCGGACCGATCTGGTAGATTTCGGACCGATCCGAAATGTCACAATTCCAGTAGACATCGGATGGATGCCGAACCGATGATAGTAGAACCGATCTGGTGGTATCCGGACTGATTCGGTAGAATTAAAAAAGAACCGATCCGGTGGGATCCGGACCGGTCCGGGTGTGCGACATCCTGGCATTAATTATGAAGATCATGAGGTGAATAGCTGGTAAAATCTTGCGCAACAAGCGATTCTAGCTGTCAAATTCGTGCTACTTGGTGCTATAAAAGACCAAGCCCTACCTCTTTCCAAAGGGGAGTGGAATTAGAGAGAGAAATTCAGAAGTTAGGAAATCTTTCATCTTCTTTGGTAGAAATTTTCATAAACCTTAGTTTGTAAGGTTAATCAGGTACCATCATCCAATAGTGCGATCATTAAATAAGAAAAGTGAAGGATTGCAATATCAAAGAAGGAGACCTTGCCCTAAAAAAATTGTACAACCCATCTAGGACCCAGAGGGAAGTTCAAACCTAATTGGAGAGATCCCTACATCGTGAAGAAAATCTTGTCTGGTGAGGGTACTATGCTCACAAATCTCGAGGGGAAAAAAATGACGTGTTCAATTAATCTGGACCATCTAAAATTTTTTTATCTGTAATCTGAACCCTTTGTGCGCTATGAATCTTCTCATTTACCCATGCCTAGAACTACGTGGGATCTGATCCTCTAAAAATAATTCTTTTTAAAATGAAACTTATGAAAATCTTCAAGACCCATAAAGGTATATAGACAACCTATACACACATGGGCATAGTCCTTTCTTTATCACAAAATGCTATTCTTTTCTAACCCCTGAGAATGGAGGTCCGTCTTATCATTTACATGAACAAACGGATTATGTATTCCTTAGTGATTTGTATAGACAATTTAAATAAAAAAATCATCAAAAGACACAACAAATTTGACAATAATACTTTAATTAAAAAATTAGGGAACACAGTCGTTACATGAAATATTAGTAAAGGGAGTCAAACAGACCACTCCCCTTCAATTACAAAATAACCTACCAAAATCCCTACTAAATAACCAGTTTCACAGAAAAATATACCAAACACTAACGCAAAATATCCCAAACACAAATACCCCAGCTTCACAAAACTTGCCCTCATCTACCAAACGTCCCTACATCATCGTCATTGCCTTCTCCTAGAGGTCCCCAAACCTCCCACTCATTATTAGTGTTCCAGATGTGCTCCATGTAGCGATATGCCTTAACAATCTTCACAGAAACCAAAATATCCTCCTCCATGGTTTTGAAAGCAACAAACCACATTTCTTTGGTCGCTTACTCTTAAATCTTCCAAACGACCCAATTCCATAACCATTTCAGATAATCCCCAGACACATATCAAGCCCCTCCAATAGATTATGGTGTATAGTTAGATGGTCGGAGGTGATGCCACAAAGGCCCAACTATTATCCTTATGACTCGGTTAAGTCCTCCATTGGGAAGAAATTGGTTATACGAGGAGGCACGATCTGCTCCCACCCCACTTTGGCGCAAAAGCCACTAAGAAAAATAGAAGGAAGTCTGGTAAAGGCCAACTATCCGCACATACCGGTATTCCCTTAACTGCAGATTCAACCTCGACCCGCTGAATCTGTCATCTCACTCTTTAGGTCCTTAGAATCGACCTCGACCTACTGAATTGGTAATCTCACTCTTCCAATCCTCACCCATTGAATGTCCTTAAAACGGAAAAAATAATACATTGTTCAATTAAAGTGTGAGTTCGCCATTGAAACTAGTTTTGGCTTTCGTTGAAGATTGTGCAATCACTCTAGTATGTTCATTCGTTAAATAATCAAAGTCAAAACCAACTTCAATTGCCTACTTGCACAAATTTATACCTTTCACCACCTTCAAATATCTGTCTAACTCCTGTAATTAAATGAGCCCATCTAGGTGATATTAATGTCCCACTCTGCAATGCATTACAAGTAGATTGCATGTCTCTATCAATTTCAACATAGTGTAATTCATCGTTAGGGGAGTTATAAGCTTCGTCAGATTCAAACTCAAAGTCATGCCTTTTAAGCTATTATATCAACAATATCCAAACCATTAGGATATATATATCCAAGCATCTTCTCTATATCAATCACATTATCTAGCATACAACATGGATTATCTTAAACTTCATAACTCATGTAAAATGATGTTGGTTTGAACTTCTCCCATCTTACATATATTTTTTCAACAAAATCTTCGTATGAACATGTGTAGATATCACTACGGCGGCACTCAATTTACCATGCTTGACAAAACATCTAAAAAATTATTTTTTGTCGTTAACTTGTTAAACAAGACTGAATCATCAAGATTCAAATGATAAGAACCCTAATAGAAGGGTAATATTGGAAAACATAGAAGACCTACGTATATAAGAAGATATGTTATAATTTATAGCTTGCCTAAAATCACGAAGGTAATCTTTTAGATATCGTAATTGAGATAATCGTTGAATCCAAAACAGTATTGGACACATGGCTTGTCATTGTAATCACATTCATTTTGCAACTTGTTATTAATCGGTTACCATGCAGAGGGTGTTTTTGGAAACTCAATTACTCTAAACACGTGTAAGGGGCTTTAGACTAAACATGTGTACATGTTAGGCCAATACTTGTACACGTTTGTCTACAAGATGATCAATTAGTCGCGTTTGTCTTTTTCTTATCGTTTGAATTGAACGTGCCTATGAGGTTTTCATTCATTCGTTTCATTGTTTATCAAAAATGGTTTTCCCGTCATATTCCTAAAACGCTATGGCCCTGTTTAGTTGTGGAACGGAAGACGGTTTTCTATAAAAAAAATTCCAATATTTTACCATAAAAATGGAAAAATAGAAATGTGTTAAAGTTTGATATTTTTCCCAATCAAAAAATTAAAAACCAGTTTTACCAATTTTTCAATTTTCAAAGAAATTGGAAAATAACTTTAGCAAGTTTTCCACCAGTTTTCAATATCGCCAAAATTACATTTTAACCCGGAACTTTCTATAACTTAGATCTAGATCCTTAACCTTTTCGTAAATAAAATTTTAATATCGTAGTTTTCTAAAAATGATATTTTCCTTGAATTTTTTGAAAATTATATTTTAGCCCCTGAACTTTCTATAAATTGTATTTTGGCTCATTTGGCTGTCAATAAATTACATTTAGACCCTAAACTTTTTGTAATTACATTATAACACTAAACTTTGTGTAATTATATTCGACTCCTGAATTATCTATAAAATACATTTTGAAAATAATAATTTATCTACCGTATGAATGATTTTTTTAGTTTTCTAAAATTTTCCATGAAAATTAGAAATGTAGATGAAAATTGAAAATAAAAAACGAAAAATAATTCTCCAGAACTAAACAGGGCCTATTAGTTTAGGATTCTGATTTCCATATTATATTATGTTCGTATCAAAGATCCAAACTGCATTTTTTTTAGATTTAAGATCTGTTGAAGAAACTGCTAATGGATATTTTTCTGGAAAGCAAACTAAAATCGTAGCATGGGCCGGCTAGCTTCGGTTTGTTGCTTGTGGGCCTGTTTGTTTTAGTCAAGCTGCTAGGTCCGTTCTTTAGGCCGAACTTAGGCCAGTTTGTACTCTCCTGATGTTTAATTAATAAAATTTACATTTCACCATATAGTTTTTTTTTTGTAGCATACCATGAGGTGTCCGGCCCAGCTTACGTGCCCCTCGACTACTCCCCATTCGCGGTTCATAGTAGGGCTGTCAATGGACTGGGTCTGGACCCGGACCCGACCTGAATTAACGGATCTGAGCAAATTCTATAGACCCGATTATCCGATTACTCGATTAGTTAATGGACTGAATCTGGATATACATGACTCCGATCCGATAAAGACCCGACCCGAATGTGTATATATATAATATAATAAATATATATTTATATATAATATTATATATATATATATATATATATATATATATATATATATATATATATATATATATATACAGTTTTTATATATATATAATCGGGTCGGGTCTCCGGGTCCTTAACGGATCCGGATTTGGATCCATTTTCTGAGACCCGTCGGGTAATCGGGTAAGACCCGATCCGTTAAAAATATACCCAGATCGGATCTGGATATACCCAGACCCGATCCAGACCCGACCCGTTTACACCCCTAGTTCGTAGCTTCCGCTGGTCAAACATTATTTTGACAATGCCAGAGATCGAACTGGGGACCAAATTCAATCCATCCCCAAGACTATCACAATGATAGCCTTTATACCACTGAACCAAGACGCTTGATTATGTCTTTTAGAAAGAAAAAAAATATTATTTTTCTTTGGTTTGCTGCGTGTTAAATTACTCATGTGTCCAGTTCTTGCACATTAGTGCTCTTCACGCAAGCAATAATTGAAAGTGTTACCAGTTGAGTTGAAAGCTTGCCTTCTGGAATTTTGGTAGGTTTAACCTTAAATGGAAGATAAAAGTTAAACAAATAATTGTACGATGTTACCAGCTGAGTTGAAAGCCCTTTGGCTTTTCGTCTTGATTCTTTTTCACTTATTTATTAATTTAACCTTAAATGGAAGCTAAATCATCTCAAAACCCACATACAATTAGTAAAATTATTCGATTCATTCTCACATAATATTACACGTTTTGTTAAAAGGGAACTTCCATCAACTATTTTCTGTCTCTGTTTGCCTATTCTATGAATGATCAATTTCACGCACCTTATTAGAAATATGTGTACGATGTATGTTGAGACTGTCCATCTCAAACAACGTCTTCATAGCAAAATAGTTTATGCTGTTGATTTTGGCTCTCCTATTTTTTCAGTTTTGATTTATTTACAAATTTGCCATTTTGGCTCAAATCTATAAATACAAGTGTCATTTCTAGGTTTTGTGAGAGGACAAGTTTGAGAGCTATTTTGTGAGTTATCAAAGCTAAAGAGAGATAGAGCTCTCATTTGAGGGGTGAGTTCTTGTGAGGTTGTGAGTGACTTTCTAAGAGAGATAAATTGTGTGTGTGTATAACCTTTGGGTTCCTCCATTTATCTATAGAAAGAAGAAATCCTCCTTGGTGGATGTAGCCCAAATTTGGGTGAACCACGGTATATCGTTGTTGTTTTGCTTTGATGATTGCTTGTATGTTCTTATTGTCTCTTCATTGATGTTTGGTTGATTCGATTGGGAGTTTGCACACTAGTTCATTTTCGGAACAAGGTCTTGGGTGTTTTCCGCACACCAAGTGTTTGATAAAATTCCCGAGTGAGTTTTATCGTCTTGGTCGCTAGAGATAGTCTTGCTTTAGCGCAACAAGTGGTATCAGAGCCAGGTTGCATTGTTTGCCCAGTATTTTGGTTCGAGGTCGAATCAATTTTGGCAATTTTGGCATAGCTTTTGTTTTTGTTCCAAATGACGGAAAATGTGGAGAGTGCTCGAGAATCAACCTCTACGAGCAGAGGCTCTAAGAGATGGGATCCGAGTTATGGATCAAGTGGCTCAATGAAGACGGACATGAAGGCTTTTGATGAGAAGATCAATTTCGGGTTATGGCAAAGACGAATGCGAGGCGTTCTTATCCAACAGAGGTTGCAATTAGCATTGTTGGGGGTAGAGGGACGACCGGTAAGCATGACCGATGCCGAGTGGATTGACATTGATCAAAGAGCGTCTTCGTGTATTGAGATGCTTATCACGGATGATGTGTTGAATAACGTGATAGCGGAGACCACGGCTAAAGGCATGTGGGATAAGCTTGAAGAGATTTATTTGGGAAAGTCGTTGTCAAATAAATTGTTCCTCAAGAAGAAACTCTTCAAGCTTGAGATGAAGGAGGGTGAGGATATGATGAAGCATATCAACGTTTTTAATGCCTTGATAAATGACTTGAACCGGATAGACGTTCAATTCATTGAGGAGGATCGAGCATTGTTGTTGCTTGCATCATTACCCGATTCATACGAGCATTTTGTGACCACGCTCATGTTTGGGAAGTCTACGCTCCGGTGCAACGAGGTTGTGCAAGATATTCAATCTCATGTCACGATGAGAAAGAAGGAAGGTGGAGGTGACGGGTATTCCCATAATGAAGGCCTTACGGCGAGAGACGGAGGTGGGCAAAATGGCGGGAGGAACTCCAACCGGGGATTTAATGACGGTAGTAGGTCTAGATCGAGAGGTGTTGGTGGTAAAGGGCCGAAATGCTACAAGTGCCGGGAATGGGGTCATATGATCCGAGAATGTCCTTTGTGGAACGACAAGGTTAAGGGCAAGGTTGATTCCGATAGGGCAACGGTAGCGAGTGTGAATTATGAAGATGAACTTGGAGAACTTCTCACAATCTCCAAGGTTAACTCTCTTTCCCAAGATGATTGGATATTAGATTCGGGATCGTCGGATCACGTTTGCTCCAAGAGGGAATATTTTGAGACTTTCACAGAAAATGGAAAAGGTTCCATGTCTTTCGCTAACGGAGAGAAGGTTTTCGTTGAGGGTGTCGGGACGGTGAAACTCAAGATGTTCGATGGGGTGGAACGCACTTTGGGTGGTGTGGCCTATGTCCCAAAGTTGCGAAAGAATTTGATATCCATTAGCCGTTTGGATTCCAAGGGTTGCCGGGTGTCGGTGGCGGGTGGAGTCTTGAAAGTCACACGCGGTTGTATGGTCCTAGCGAGGGGAGAGGAGAGAGAGGGGTTGTATCGTCTAAATCAAACTTCGAGGAAGATTGGGAAGCGGTGTGCACAAGTGATCGAACGTTCGAGGCATGTCTCGTTTGTGAACAAAGCGGAGACATTGGGTGCTAGCTTTCCAAGAGTAGACGGTAGTGATGGGAGAATACCTACTCGTGGAGGGGATGGATCGAAGTCCCCCTCCAGGGCCAACGGGTGATGTTGATTCGGTTTAGTTGCACACATGCATTGGCCGTTTGGAATCGAGGAGGTGTAGGACTGTGATGGATTCGAGGTGTGTGTAGCTAGTTCAAGAAAGGTCGATGGGTGATTGTTTGCGAGCATTGGCAAACGGGAGTTTTTCGTGACAGAGACTTGGTATATCTTTCGAGGGTGAGATTTGGAGGGTATGAGAGGTGAGGAATTTTCCCTCTCATCCGTGGTTATTTCTCAAGGTGGAAGATGGTGTTGATGTGTTTGAATGTTTCGTGTAAAGAAGGTGTATGCTATATGTATTGTGTGGGGGTGTACTCACCGGGTTACATGAGGAGCGAGCTTCACCGTATGGTTACATGGGAAGCATTCAGGGGAGTTCTTAGTTTAGAACTTGGTTCCTCGGCGGGTGGAGTCGTTTGGAGTCTTGGAGTGAAGACTTGCGGTATCTCACTTCATGGTTGAAGTTTGAGGTGGCTTAGCGTCGGGTGGAGCGTATTGGCTTGTTAGATGTCGGGATGATCTTAGAGCGGATTTGATGTTTGCATTCCGAGTTCGGTTGGATCGTGAGGATCGCCTGGGGGAATCGCATTAGCTTGGTAGATGGTGGGACAGTCTTCAAGCGGGTTCAATTTCAGCATTCTAGAGATTGGTTGGATCGTCAGGATCGCCAAGGTGGAGTTTGTTGATTTTGGCTCTCCTATTTTTTCAGTTTTGATTTATTTACAAATTTGCCATTTTGGCTCAAATCTATAAATACAAGTGTCATTTCTAGGTTTTGTGAGAGGACAAGTTTGAGAGCTATTTTGTGAGTTATCAAAGCTAAAGAGAGATAGAGCTCTCATTTGAGGGGTGAGTTCTTGTGAGGTTGTGAGTGACTTTCTAAGAGAGATAAATTGTGTGTGTGTATAACCTTTGGGTTCCTCCATTTATCTATAGAAAGAAGAAATCCTCCTTGGTGGATGTAGCCCAAATTTGGGTGAACCACGGTATATCGTTGTTGTTTTGCTTTGATGATTGCTTGTATGTTCTTATTGTCTCTTCATTGATGTTTGGTTGATTCGATTGGGAGTTTGCACACTAGTTCATTTTCGGAACAAGGTCTTGGGTGTTTTCCGCACACCAAGTGTTTGATAAAATTCCCGAGTGAGTTTTATCGTCTTGGTCGCTAGAGATAGTCTTGCTTTAGCGCAACATATGCTGCCTCTCCTAAAATGCCAAAGGCCACCCTCTCCCTTAAGCTTCAATTGTTTGCTTCTCCTTTTTATATATGTTAATTAATTAAAATTAGTACAAGTCACGTGCAAGCTTTAAACAAGCTAGAAAAAACTTGTAGTGATATGTCTCCTTCCAATTCATTACAGCCTTTCTAGCTACAGCAATACTTCAATGGCCTTTCTTTGTTGGTTATGTACATGTCTCCAGTTTTGCAAATGCTATCATTGTTGTAAAACTTCGAACCCCAAGATTTGGTGTCAAATTTGGTTTATGTATAAATTTATTCGTCATTACAAACACAAATGGACCAACTAGTCAAAAAAGCAAACTCGTGGGACATAATTTAGCCTTACTTTTGGTTTTAGTAAATATGCTAGCCGTGACTCTGTGTGTGTATATAAAATTACTCCAAAAAGCTATCTTCAAAATTTCAACAATGGCAACAAAAAAATAAATTTTAAGCGATGTCAAAATAAAATCAAATATAAATGTTACCGATTATACATTATTCAATTTGCTTAGTTTCATTACAAAATCAAAACTGGGCATTACCAAATCAAAATTTGGCTAGTATAAGCGGATGAATAAGAAAATATATAACATAATATAGTAACAATTGAAAGGTATAAGTCTAAAAAATGTAATTCCTGCATTCCAAAATAAAGCTCCCGATTTAAAATTTACATATTTTAAGAATAAAAATTTGAAAAATAATATTTTGACTTTATTGTTATATCATATTAATATCATACACATTTACGCTTTATTTGATTTTGAGATTTCATAATATTTTATAAACTATTATTAAAAACAAATCTTTTCCTTTTAGCAAAATTCAAAAAAAAAAAAGATCACAAACATTTACACCTTTTTTATTGCTCAAATAATAGTAAGCATGAATAATTGATATTATAAGCTAGACATCTGACATTCTAATCTATGGCTAATAACACACACACACACTCTCTCTCTCTCTCTCTCTCTCTATATATATATATATAGAACTCTTCCTAAAACGTGGGTGTGGCATCCAAGGAACCCACTGGCCCACCAGAACCACTACTTCTAGTTAAGAACCTAGAGCTAGCCCCCCAGCAACAAGAACCATTAGTTGCATTTTGTAACATTGTTTGCCTACCCCTCAGCAGATATTAAAACAAGGCCTTTTATTTTAGGAGCAATAAATATACTGTAGGTTACCAATATCATACGACAAATCTCCACAGTTGACACATTGCAAATTTTGGAGCTTCTAAGAGCCACTGTGGTAATCATTGATCTCTCAAAACAATCAATGATAATTAGATGGTGAGAATTTCATACATCTTTTAAAAAAGGAATGAATTGTGACAATTTCAACTTGATCTCTTCTTTTAATCTTTTTCTTTTCTTTCAAATAATTTAGGGAATCACTTTCAAGCTCAAACAGGCTGTTGTTAGGAATCAAGCCACGTGGGCTACCTGTCACTAGTTATATCATAAGCACGTTATGCAGTTAGGGGTTTTACATTAATTAAATTATGTTAATAAATAAGTAATGGTACGAACTGCATAATGCAAAGCACGCCAAGGTAATGGGCAGGAAGGAGGGTTCCTTCAATATCATTAATGTAGTGTAATGTCAATCAACTATATTCTGATTTATTAAATTAATTCAAGGTAGTGGGGGCATTATGGGAGTGTCCCTGTATGTTTGAACTGATATAACGAATTAGAATTTTCTAATAAGGTGTTGCAAAATGACTTATCAGATAATTCTTTTGAATGTTTGAAATGTATTTTCTCAAACTACTATAATATATAAATATGAGAATGTGAACATAAGGTAATCTCGAGAGTACACGTGTATGTTTAGTGTATTGACAATTATACAGTTATACTATGAGCTCTAAGGATTGTACTGTAACCCAAACTGTAATTAAACCACAATGCATGCAAAATTATGCAATTTGGCTACATTTTCCCATAAAATTGTGTTTTTATATTTTGTTTATGACCATTAGAATGAGTGTTTCATAATCCACTTCAAATTCATTTTGCATGGCCATGGAAACTCTTATTCACCTACATTTTAGGTTAATTGTCTTTGTATTTTCATAAAACTGTGTTTTAGCATTTTTTCTATGATCGTTAGATAGAATGTGTTTTTGATTTTTTTAAAAACCTGTAAAATGGCTAAATGGTCAATGCATGGCTGGGGGGACTCGTAGACCAACTCCGAGTGTAAAGGCAAAATGGAAAAAATTCATTTTCCAAGTCACAACTTAATATGAAGGTCCTAACAAAATAGGTGAAACCCATTTACAAAAACCACATATTCAGATATTTTGCTAGATTTTTGCTTGGGTCTCCTTTTTTGGGTTTTAAGATATTATTCAATCTAATGTAAACTATTTTTAAACTTTACATTACTTAATATAATATAAGGGTAAATATGGATAATGGAATTGTAAACATTACATTAATTTAGAAGTTAAAAGACACTACATTAACTAAGAAAAACATCAAAAAATTATTAGTCAGGACTTAATTGTAAAGAAAAAAACATTTCCAAATCATTGTGGAACTCGGTCCCATTATTATCGAATTACATCTGACATTTAACCAACGATACATTTGTAGGTTTAGGGTCGTCCCCCAACAAATTAGCCATTAAACTAATAGGAACGTCCAGAGAGGATAAAGTATACTCTTAAGGCTTGTTTGGTTGTTCCCAAAATTGTAAATTAGTTCATTTAAAATTAACTCATTCATGAATTGCTTTATTATTAGTGTTTGGTTACAAGAATGAACAAGTTCAAAAATGAAACAATTCATGTTGATTCACAAAAACTTAAATTAGTTCATTTCACCAAAAGCTTGAAATTGCACAATTTATAATTACAACATGAATCTTGAATACACCACTCCCATAGAGTCCTCTCACCATACTACTCTCTCTCTCTCTCTCTCTCTCTCTCTCTACACACACACACACACACATCAAAAGTAAATAACTCCAATTTTCTTTTCCAAACACACCACAAATTAGATTTGAACCCATTTAAAATTAATACATCGACAATCTATTCATTTCAAATTGATCAATTTATCAAATTAAATAATTTACGCAACCAAACAGGTCCTTAGGGAATGAGAATGTTTATCAAAACCTTGTATTTTACTCATCTTGCACTGAATCAACAAGTTTGCGACTCACTAACATTTGGCTAACTAGAAGTATTGCCCCGATTCCATAAAGTACTACTTAGCATCCTGTAAGAGTATATGTATACTCATATACCCCAATCAAAATTTATTTCCCGTATTCTGTTTGCCAAATATATTTTGTGTCTTTTAGTTTTTGAGATCATTCCGCTATAGCACAACTAAGCTACATTTGCTCTAGATAAGCTTCATCTTCTCAACCCGACATCAACATGATCACATATTGGTATTACCATCGAAAATTTTAAAGACGCGTAAATTTTTTATCATAGCTCAAAATAGCCTTTTCGTAAAATGGAAATTTGATTTGCGTGTGTGTGTGTTGTCTTGGTTTTGGTTTTAGGTTATATACATATGCAAGTATTTTATTCATATAGAAAATATATTATAAATCTTTGCATGATTATATCATATAAACATTTGAGTAAAGTTCAACTTTCATAGCTTTTTATTGCCCTAACCAAAGTCTGAGCACTTTCATTAACCACCCTCCTGAACGAAGGCCTGAGTTCGCCGGTCGCATGTTCAACTACAGTTTTTACCCCATGCATGATTTTTTTGTTAGAGTAAAATTTAATATATGGGCTTATATATAAAATAAATATGAATTATAGGCTATCAAATAAAAGTAGGTCAATTAAAGTGATTAATTTAAGTTTTGGGGCCTTACTAATATATTATTAAAGTGTGGGTTTTATTGTGTAGAGACAAGCGTAATTTCTATTTTTATGATGGGTTAAAATAGAAATATATGAAAAGACACGATTGTGTTATAAATAGGGGTCATGGTCCCCAGATCACACAACACCAATCTTCTGATTCCCATTGTCAGAGAGAAATTTAGAGAGGAAATAAAAGTATTGATCTGGAAGAGCATAAGACCTCAGACTCAGATATTTTAACTTTCTGTCATGGATTCATGTACGCTTTCGCAAAATCAATATTTATATTTCTTGATAATTCAATATGAATGTTCCTGTTTGTGTGATAGTTTTCACATAATAGAAATTAATCCATCATGTGGTATCAGAGCTATTTCATGTTGAATTGTTGAGAATATATTAGGAAAGTATTGATATTAATTCTCGGCTGCAAATATTTTTTGAAAAAGGTTTAATATTTCAGAAAAATTTTGGATTCAGAAATATTCTCGTTTCATTACGATTCCAACTATATAAAATTCATGAAATTTGGACTAGCGGTTGATTTTATATGATTTAAAAAAAATAAGTATAAAGGTTGATTTGATGGTAGTTGAAGGTTAAATGTTCGAATTTTGGTGTTTAATATTTAAGCCTCTTAAATGATGAAAATTATGAAGGATCTCAAGAGGTTTTAAACCCATGACCTTTCAAGTTTGGAGCCAAAGGAATTTTGAACCCATGAACTTTCAAGTCTAGAGCCAAAGGGGTTTTGAACCCATATACAAATTTAAATTCAAATTTTGGTGCATTTATATATATATTTCGAGATAAATCAATTTAAACAATATGTCACCAAAGTGACCTCTTTTGTTCAAAATTAATTTTATTTTTGAAATATAAAAAGAATTACGTGCATGTAATTTATGTGAATATTAATCGGCCCAAAGGAAGATTATTTTTTAACAAAATTACATATGCCACTTTAATAATAAGCACGTGATAATTATTTAGTTTTACATATGAATAGTAAATCGGCCCAAAGGAAGAATTATTATTCAATATGTTCTTATTATCAGTATTTGATTATTACGGAAAAATATCACTTACAAGTTAATATTTTTTCCAAAGATCAAATATTAATAATGTGTCTGATATCTTAAAATGGGATTTGTCATTTATTTGAATTTATTTTTGATTTAAGACTTATATGAGCTAGTTTTATTTGTTTATTGTTCTCTGATTCAGCTATTAGTTCTGCTTCCAACATTACTGTCAGTATTAATTCTATTCCCATGATTAATAGCACAAACTTTAAGTCATGGCAAGAGAACCTTCATATAGTTCTCGGTGTCATGGATCTGGACCTTGCATTAAGGGTTCCTTCTCCTGCACCTCTTACGGATAAAAGTTCCTTTGATGACAAAAAGGACTTTGAAAGGTGGAAGAAGTTAAATCGCATGTGTTTGATGATCATAAAGAAGGCCATTCCAGAAGCATTCAGGGGCACAATATCGAAAAGGATAAAGATAGCCAAAGAGTTCCTAGATGAAATTAAGAACAGATTAGCCAAAAATGAAAAGACTGAAACAAGTACACTTTTGACAAGTCTAATCTCAATGAAATATAAAGGTAATGGGAACATTAGGGAATACATTATGAAAATGTCTCATCTCGCTTCAAAGTTAAGAGCACTTAAGCTTGATCTCTCTAAGGATTTGCTTATGCATTTGGTTCTGATATCTCTTCCCACAAAATTCAGTCAATTGAAGGTGAGCTACAACTGCCAAAAGGAGACTTGGTCTCTTAATAAGCTCATTTCACATTGTGTGCAAGAAGAGGAAAGACTGAAGCAAGATAAGACAGAAAGTGCTCATTTGGCTAGTACTTCCAAGGACAAGGGGAAGAAAAGAAAGAAGGATAAAGAAGCTGCAGTGGTTCCATATCCAAAGAAACAACATAAAGAAAAAAATGTTGTCATGCTTGGAGTGTCAAGAAAGGTACACTTCTCAACCTAGTTTGTTCTGAGGTTAATTTGACTTCGGTACCTAAACACACTTGGTGGATAGATTCTGGTGCAACCACTCACATCAGTGTCTATGCAGGGTTGCCTGAGTTGTCGAAAGCCAAATGATGGTGAAAGATACATTTTTGTGGGCGATGGCAAGAAGGTTGAAGTTAAAGCAATTGGGATATTTAGGTTATTATTAAAGTCTAGTACTTATTTGAATTTCAATGAGACATTTATCGTACCGTTATTTAGACGGAATTTGGTTTCTATTTCTGTATTGGACAAATTTGGTTATACTTGTTCCTTTGGAAATAATAAATTTAGTCTTCTTCATAATTCAAATTTGGTTGGTAATGGTTCTTTATCTTATGTAGATAACCTTTATATGCTTGATACTATTGCTTCATTTCATGAAACCTTGCAATTAAGTACTCGAGGTATTAAAAAAAAAATTAACCAATGAGAATTCTGCATCATTATGGCATAAGAGATTAGGTCACATCTCCCAAAGGAGAATTGAAAGACTTGTGTCAGATGGAATTCTAGATTCCCTTAATTTTTCAGATTTTAAAATTTGCAAAAATTGTATAAAGGGAAAACAGACAAACATGAGGAGATCTGGTGCTAATAGGGCTACAGACGTCTTAAAACTGATACATACAGATATTTATGGGCCATTCCCTACGGTTTCATAGAATGGTCAACAATATTTTATCACATTCATAGACGATTTTTCACGTTATGGTTACCTTTATCTCATCCATGAAAAGTCCCAATCTATGGACGTGTTCAAGTCATTCAAGGCTGAAGTTGAAAATCAACTCGGCAAAAGGATTAAAAGCGTCAGATCTGATCGTAGTGGTGAATACTATGGTAGATATGACGGTTCAGGTGAAAAACGCCCAGGACCATTTGATAAATTCCTAGAGGAGTGCGGTATCGTCCCGCAGTACACCATGCCAGGTTCTCCAAGCATGAATGGTGTTACTGAAAGGCGAAACAGAACGCTTAAAGACATGGTAAGGAGTATGATCAGTTACTCTAACTTACCAGATTTACTCTGGGGTGAAGCATTAAAGACTGCAGTGTATATCCTTAACAGAGTACCAACTAAAGCAACTGCTAAACTCCTTTTGAACTTTAGGCAGGCAAGAAACCTAGTCCGAAGCACCTTCATATTTGGGGATGTCCAACTGAAGAGTCCTTATAGTCCACATGAAAAGAAACTGGATTCCAGAACAGTTAGTTGCTATTTTGTTGGATACTCTGAAAGATCTAGGGGTTACAAATTTTATGATCCTACTACCAAAATAATTTTTTAGACTGAAAATGCCCGGTTCTTTGAGGATGTTGAGTTTGCCGAGGGGGATAAGGTTAAGGATTTTGGTTTTGAAGAGGAATATATTGATATACCCATATATGTTATTAACATTGATCAGGATCCAATTCCTGACATTGTTCAGAAGCAGATCCTAATCAAAACAATATCCAAGAATCTCCCATTTTAGAAGAACAAACTCTACCACCTCCAGAACCTATGCCATTAAGGATATCCACTAGAGAAAGAAGAAGTGATGTGCCAGATGATTACATTGTATTTCTCCAAGAACATGAGTTTGACATTGGTGAAGTGGAAGATGATCCGATCAACTTCTGTCAAGCCATGGAAAGTTCTAAATCTCAAGAGTGGATGGATGCCATGAATGAGGAGATAAAGCCCATGAAGGACAATGACGTTTGGGATCTTGTCCCATAACCTGAAGGTAAAAAACCCATTGGTTGCAAATGGATATTTAAAACCAAGAGGGATTCGAAAGGTGATGTGGAGAGATACAAAGCCCGTCTTGTCGCTAAAGGCTTTACACAGAAAAAAGGCATCGATTATAAAGAGACTTTCTCTCTGGTTTCATCGAAAGACTCTTTTAGGATAATAATGGCACTTGTGGCGCACTTTGACCTTGAGCTTCATCAGATGGATGTTAAGACTGCGTTTCTCAATGGTGACATTGATGAAACAATATATATGGTGCAACCAGAAAACTTTGTGTCGGGAGATGCAAAGAAAACAGTTTGCAAATTAAAAAAAATCCATTTATGGGATTAAGCAAGCTTCTCGTCAATGGTATTACAAGTTTCATCAAGTTGTCATCTCGTTTGATTTTGATATGAATCTGGTTGATGATTGTATATACCACAAGTTCAGTGGGAGTAAGCATATTTACTTGGTTTTATATGTTGATGACATTTTGCTTGCCACCAACGATATAGGTATGTTGCACAAAACCAAGAGATTTCTTTCAAAGAAATTTGAGATGAAAGATCTTGGTAACGCTTCTTTTGTGTTGGGTATACAAATACACCGAGATCGCTCTCGGAGTACACTTAGTTTATCACAAAAGAGCTATATTGAGAAAGTTCTTAAAAGATTTGGTATGCATGATTGTAAACCAAGTGACACCTCTGTAGCTAAAGGAGATAAATTTAGTCTCAGTCAATGTCCCAAGAATGATTTTGAGATTCGGGAGATGCAAAAGATTCCTTATGCGTCAGCAGTAGGAAGTCTTATGTATGCTCAAGTATGTACGCGTCCGGATATTGCGTACATTGTTGGCATGTTGGGAAGATACTTAAGTAATCCTAGAAAGGATCATTGGATAGAAGCCAAGCGAGTCATGAGGTACTTACAGAGAGCAAAAGACTACATGCTCACCTATCGGAAGTCATAACAGTTAGAGATCATCGGATATTCAGATTCCGATTTTGCTGGATGCCAAGATAGCATAAAATCTACTTCAGGTTATATTTACTTAATTGCTAGAGGTGCTGTATCGTGGAAGAGTGTTAAGCAGTCTATTATAGCTTCTTCCACCATGGAAATTAAGTTTGTAGCTTGTTATGAGGCGTCCAATCAAGGAATATGGTTGCAAAATTTTGTCACGGGGCTGCGTATTGTGGATGGCATTGAAAGACCACTTAAGTTATTTTGTGACAATAAATCAGAAGTACTGTATTCCAATAACAACAAGAGTTCTACGAAGTCAAAGTTTATTGACATTAAGTTCCTAGTTGTAAAAGAAAGAGTTCAGAGTGGACTTATATTTATAGAGCACATTGGAACAAACTCCATGATTACGGATTCGCTGACTAAGGGATTACCACCCAAGGTCTTTCATGAGCACACTGTTCATATGGGTGTAATTTCTTTTCAGGATATG
This sequence comes from Sambucus nigra, assembly GCA_949130495.1. Lineage (NCBI taxonomy): Eukaryota > Viridiplantae > Streptophyta > Magnoliopsida > Dipsacales > Adoxaceae > Sambucus > Sambucus nigra. The sequence continues at coordinate 245,948,879 of OX422213.1, read as the reverse complement.
TCAGTTTAGTGGGAGTTTGTATTTTATATGCTTTCATAGACATATTTGATTTAATGGATATTGTATGGTTATTTACTGCAGTAAAATATTAAGTTTATATTCACTCTGACTTTATATGGTTTGATCTTACTAAGGTTTAAGGAGGACCAGTTGGAAATATGCATGTTAAGATCACATTGCATGAAATTTCCATGCTACACATCCACACTTGATCTTTGTCATTAGTTGCATTGATATATGTGATCATTGATGGGTCTACTTACGAAATATGTAATGACGATCGTTTTGATTCTATATTGATGCAATTAATGAACAAGATTGTTAAGATACATAAAGTTTTGATAGCTAAAACTCATGAGCTCATAAAGTATAATTCAAATTTATAAAGTTACATATATATATAGCCCAAGTGGGAGATTGTTAGAGTAAAATTTAATATATGGGCTTATATATAAAATAAATATGAATTATAGGCTATCAAATAAAAGTAGGCCAATTAAAGTGAATAATTTAAGTTTTGGGGGCTTACTAATATATTATTAAAGTGTGGGTTTTATTGTGTAGAGATAAGCGTAATTTCTATTTTTATGATGAGTTAAAATAGAAATATACGAAATATGAAAAGACACAATTGTGTTATAAATAGGGGTCATGGTCCCTTGATCACACAACACCAATCTTCTGATTCTCATTGTCAGAGAGAAATTTAGAGAGGAAATAAAATTGTTGATCTGGAAGAGCATAAGACCTCAGACTCAGATATTTTATCTTTCTGTCATGGATTCAAGTATGCTTCCACAAAATCAATATTTATATTTCTTGATAATTCAATATGAATGTTCCTGTTTGTGTGATAGTTTTCACAAAATAGAAATTAATCCATCATTTTTCCTCATGACTTACCTCATTGACTACTCTCCTCGGCGAAGTAGATCATTCAATTCAGCTAAAAGGCTTCGTTTGCCATAAATTTATTTGCTAAAGTAGATATTTCATAAATATATCGTGGGAAATTGTAAAGACATAGAAGTCAATTATTCTCTAAACTCAAATTCTTTGATATCTCTTATGATGTCATCCTCTCCACTTATCATAGGCTTGTCTTCCACACTTGGAAGATCTTGATATATGTATGGATAGATTGATATCATAATCTCTATATTTTTCAAGACTATAAAGAAGAAACACTAAGGAATTTGTTTAGAGTAAAAACACTTGTTCAAAGAGAAAATTTTTAAGATATTTGTTTTTTAGTGTAAATAATCGAAAGAGTTAAGTCATAGTTTTTCTTCCTCACATTTCTCTTTGTATTTTTGAGGTGTTTAATTTTAAATTTTCTCACAAGTCCTATTGAAGCCTAAAGGACCTCTACCTTTGATCTTAGATAAGTATACTTGTATTTCTGGTTCTTGAGATACTTGTGTGAATATCTTGAAAATAAATTGGGAGGTTTAAGTAAGAAACTTCTTAAAAACTTTCAAAATTTTTAGGGAACCTCATATACTAAAAAGTGGTAATCCGACCATTGGTGGCTTCTCAACAAAGTTTATCTTCAATATCAAAGCGGATATTAATTTTGTGGCATAGTTTCGAAATACATTGGATGATTCCAAAATCGATCGCAATTGTATAGGTTTCTCCAATTGTTGATTCACTTTGAGGATGAGAGTGCGTGTGCTCATAACCAAGATGGGGGAAGATTACCCAATATAAATTTCTTGTCAAAATGAGACAAGTTTTTTCTCTAATTTCTTATTAAGGGTAAAAGACAACACCTAAGGCCAATCTAATAAATTATTTATCAAAAAAATTACGCCAAATTTTATCTTCAATATTAGGTGATTTAATATAAGTGCGAAAAAGATAAACAATATAGCACCACACCAAGGCATACGAGTAAAAATCCACAATGGAAAAAAAATGTCGAGCCTAAATAACGACAATTGTTCTATGATAGAGTACTATAATTAGAAGACAAAGTATTACAATCTCGTAATGCTATGGCCGACTAGAGTCTCTTTCCCACAATATCCTTTGACGAAAGAATAAAAAATTGGAGTATGTTACACCACCGAGACTGGTTTGGTCTACAACCAATCTCGTTAAATCATATGCCAACCAATTCCTATTTTAAAGTTTGAAGTAAACATTTTGTTTTCCAATGTAATGGAACTATTAGAAGCAATAAAATGTATTTTTACTTCCTAATATGTGAGATTTTTAAATTGGTGGAAGTTTAAAAGTGTTTGGCTAATTAAAAAATCACACACAAGTATTTCCGAGATATAAAAAATATTTAAAGTCTCCCAATAACAAAATTTTTAAATGTATGTTCTAATCTTGAGAAGAAGTAATCACACTTTAGATGACTTTAAATATAAATAATATCAATAGATATCTTAAGAACACTCAAAGAAACTTAAAGAAAAACTCTACTGAATAATGATTTTTCGCATATGTTTTTCTGTCTAAAAAGCTCATGTTTTCATAAAAATAACCTATATTTTGTGTTAGATAAGAAGACCAAATTAAGTAGCCAACCATACCTAAATGACCATTTAGACACAATATTTCAAAGTCTTGTAGCCTTCTTTCCACAAGAAATAGTCAAAAGAAAATCTACACAAAAATATATGGTTGAAAAGGTGATTTGGACAAAGTTCAAGGCCAAAAAATGCTTCAAAATTGCATCAGATATTCATCAGATTTATCGTTGAAAATTCCTCTGATCTTTTTCGTAGCAGCGAGGAATTTCATTACCATGTCGATGCTAGGTAGTGCCAATAAGTAGATTTTTCATCAACTGGGATTTTGTACACAACGCGACCGACGAAGTGAAACTTCATTGCAGTGACCCAATAATTTTATTTTTAATTTTTTAAAATATAAAACAATTATTTTAAATGTGCAATATTCCCATTTCAATGTATGTTTTTATAGGAAAACTGTATGGCATATGTATACGGAAAAACTCAAAACACTGCCTCACACACACACACACACACACACACACACACACTAGTTTAACACATTTTTCAATTTAAAAATATCCAATTTGAGTAGTGTTAAACATGGGTGTTCTATGTCATCTAAGTCCATTTACCTTATTCTAAAGTGCAATTCTTATATATGTGTAAGTGAATGATGTCGGGTTAAAGTTGATGAACTCTAGTGAATAAGTGCTTACTTTAAGCTTTTCGAAATGATCTTTTGAACTAGTGACAAAGTGTATTTTGGTCAACGGAATAAGATAGCCTAATCTTATGGGGCACTTTGAATATTATTCATACTCTTAAAACATCCCTCTTTTTTATACCATGACAAAACACACCAAATACATATTACAAACAAATGAATCAGATCTATCACCTATGACATGACTCGATTGGTCGAAGGCACAAAAAGATAGAAAGACACATTCGAATGAATTATAAGAGATTCCACAACCATTTGAAACTCTAATATCTATTTCCTGTCAAACGCTAGCAAATATATCAAAATATCAAGGTATAATAAAATAATAGTAAAATAAAGGTAATAAGATGAAACAATATTAAATAAATTCATCTAATTACTAAAAAGAACATATATGAATTTTATTTAATATTTAAATAAAACACGATATATGAACTTCATTCCCAAAGATTATTTTCACTATTTCAACTCCCCTTTTCTTAAATATCTTTCCCCTTAAGGAAGAATCTCTCTCTCCCTAAGAAGAAAGTTTTCTCCCCATTCTTGTCAAGGAATTGACAAAGGAAAAGACAAGAAAATCAATAAGTGATCAAGACAAAGATAATCCAAAGGATTGGAAGTAATATACTACAATGTATAATTCAAATAAAAGTTAAACTCGGATATTAAGACAATGTTATTATATATAAGTAAACAATAATAAGTAACAACCTAATATATATCAGATAAAATGATTAAAAAAAAAACTATTATCCCTCACTAAACTCTCCCCAATATGATATAGCAATAAGTTATAACCTAAGAAAATATTTTTTCGCTCCTTCTATCCCATGGCTATCTTTATTTCGTCACGTATTTATTATCCCCCTTATTCAAGTCTTCTCTCCCCAGAGAAGCTTCTTCCTATTTTAGAAAAGATGAAGAGATTAAGAAACTTAATAAAAAAGGACACAAGGAATGTAGCTATAAAATACATTTAGAGAAAGTAAGCTTAGAGTGTGAAAAACATTTTATGTATCACAATAAATTCAAGGAGATGATACTAATACGTGATATGATTCACATGGTATAACATATAAAGGCACAAATTCTCAATAATGATATAAAAATTCAAATATATAAACCATCATTAATATTTTAGTATAAACACTGAAAATGTACAAAACATCAAGCTAAGTACACTAAGCAAAAAGTACATAAGATAAACGAGATATCAAATGAGAAATTAAAGATTCTAAACCTAACTCGTAAAACATAAAGATATAAATCATACTAGTAGAAACTAGATGATAAAGCAAGTATATATGAAATGTGTCCAAACTTACGAACAAGAAAAAAAAATCTTTATCATAAAAACGTTCAAAGGTGAAGCATGGGTAAAATCATAAACATCAACAAATGTGGCTATAAAATATACTAAAATGTAATGACGTTTAATTCAGTAATTCTCTAAAATATTATTGAAAGAAATAATTATCAAAACAATAACTAGGTGTAGCTCATTATTCCAAAATGTAAAAACTATGATATCAACATATATGATAACTTTGTATCAATATCAAAGTCAACGCTAATATAACATGCTCTAATAATACGAATAAGTAATCATCAAGTCTAAAGCTAATTAAAACTAAAGTATAGCAAGTACAAACTAAAATTTATTACTTAACAAAGAGCAATATCCCCAAACGTAAATTTTAAATTAACGTTTTATGAAATGTGCAAGATATACTACATGGGAAAAGGGAATAAGATGTAAAGCAAATGATACAATTTTAGCTTCTAGCAATTTAGCTGAAATTAAGGATTCTACAAGGCATAATCAACGTTTATGCAATAAGATAACAATACTAATACCCATTTTTAATAAGTAAAAAAAACAATATAAGCATTATTATCACACTTACCAAAATTTGAGTACTATGTCCAATGTTTATAATTAAGAAAATATTATCCGTAGAAGTCTAATAACATAATGGGAATTTTAACTAATAACATTATATCATATCTTGATTGTGCAAAATAGAAATAAAATGAATACGATTGAGAGAAACGTCCAATCGCAAGTTCAATTAAGATAATGAACCATAAAACAAAGAACTCAAAGCTTCGAATCAAGTGAAATCTCCAATACCCAATATTAGGATCATTTTCAACTACACCCCCCCCCCCCCCCCCCCCCCCAAAAAAAAAAAAAAACTAACTAGATATTTTGGTCAAAACATTTTATCTAGTACCTTTGGTATCATCGAATTTTGGATAGATGAAAATCTTGGAGATATTGCTATGTCAAATTATTTTGCATGTGGCGACTTTTACTCAACCACTAAGATGGGACACTATTTTTAATTTTCAAAGGTAACATCATCCAGTAAAAGTTATATCCCTAACTACATCTTTACTCATGATTTTTTAATATATATCATAAGATTTTTCAAATTTCTCCAAATCATGGACAAAGAATCCTCACATACACATATAGGAGTTAGACACTCTTTCACAAGTGTTTTGAAGCTTTGAATGGATTGTCTAAGATCTAAAATCTATGACACTGCTTAAAAAGTAGAATAAACTCAATAAGTAGTGCGGTGTAAAGTACAATACGAAATGATAATGTATTCTAAAAGTATAAATTTTCTCAAAGTTTATAAAACTTAAAAGGAGATCAAATTCATCTCATGAATCACATGTCATATTCCTAAACAAATGGAATATTGATTAAATAAGTTATTTTATATAAAAAAAAAATATGTCATGGAGTATATCACCTAAAAGGAAAAATGTTATTATCCAAAAAATATATTTTTACATTTTTCATTGAAAGATATGTACAACCAGAAAAAAGCATGATATAGGATATAAAGATATACATGAAACACATAATCCTAAACATGTTCCAACAATCTCAAATTACCAAAAATAACAAAATTAATCCTAAGATAATCAATCTAGAGAAAAATATGGTTAAGGTTAAGAGATCATATAAAACCTAAGTACAAGACTAGGTAAAATCTAAGGATTATAAACAAAAAAAAATTAATATATATCCAAGGTAAAATGTAAACACTTTTAATAAGCATAAGAAAATATCATGCATGGAAACAAATCAACCACATTTGGCATTCCTAAGCATATTTTTGAAAATTCAAAACAAAGCATTCTGTAAAATAAAGTCTTTCAATTTATTCAAAAAATGAATCAAGAGCAAATCAAGAAGACAATCACATCACATATGAGTCATCAAGAATGATAAACATAAAATATAAACTAACATATGAAATAAAAGTACATGGCATAGCATAGGATATATGAAAATAAAATGCAAATAAGGCTACGACCACAAAAAGAAACAACCTCTAGCATTTAGAGGTGGAGTGGACCAATTTCGTAATCTTCTTATTCTTGATTTCATTTTTTCTTGAAATGTCATTTATTACCCATATGTGACTCATATGAGTATCCTCGAGTTTGAATGGAATATTAGGCATATTTTTTCTTCACTTTCAATCTCATATTATAATACTAGCTGAGAGTTCATGTGCTCAAAACCAAGATGGACTAACAATACCCAATTAAGATTTCTTGTCAATAAAGGACAATGTTCTCCTCTAATTTCTTGCTATTGATAAAACACAACACCTAAGTTCTATGTCAAAAATTATTTACCAATTAGATTACACCACATTTTATCTTCAATATTAGGTGACTTAATCTAAGTGTAGAAAAGGTAAACAATATAGCACAACACCAAGGTGTATGAGAAAAAATTCACAACATGAAAAAACCTCAGGCCGAGAGAATGAAAAATGTACTATGGTATAGTATTATAACTAGATGATAAAGATTTACAACCTCACGATGCTATGACTAACTAGAAACTCTTTCCCACCATATCCTCCGAGGAGAGATCCAACAGCTAGAATATGCTATACAATCGTGACCAGTTTTCGTCTGCAACCATTGTGGGTAGATCATGCGCCAACAAATTCTTCTTTTAAAGTTTAAAGGAAACTTTTTATGTTACAATGGAATGGAACTATGAAAATCCATAAAATCTATTTCTTCTTTTAGGATGTGATATTCCTATAGGTTAATGTAAGCTTTAAAGTCTTTGACTAATAAAAATAAACTCACAAGTAATTTTGAGATATAAAAATATTTAGTCTCCCTAGAAACAAATTTTGCAAACGTTTTTCAGGTCTTTAGAAAAAGTAATCAAACTTAAAATGACTAAAATAGCAATTATATTAATAGATATCTCAAGAACACTCAAAGAAGTTTAAAGAAAACTCTATTATATAGTGATTTTTATCATACTTATTTTTGTAAAAAAAACATAATCTTTCATTAAAACAACCCTTATTTTGTGCTGGAGAAGAAGACTGCACTAAGTAGACAAAAATAATAAAATGAACTCGTGGACACAATATTTTAAAGTCTTGAAGGCTTCTTGTCCACATAAAATAGTCAAAAGCAAATCTACACAAAAGATATGGTTGAAAAGGTTATTTGCACAAATCTTAAGGCCAAAAAGTGCTTAAAAAGGCATCATATTTATCTCTGAAAATTCTCATGACCTTTGTTCCTGCAACGAGTAATTTCATCACCATAGGGATGTTGGGTAATGCCAATGACCAGATTTTTTTATCGATTGATTTTTTGCACACAACGTGACTAATGAAGTACAACTTTGTTGCAGCGACCCAAGACAAGTTTCTAAAGATATTTTTAAAGTTTAAAACAAGTATTTAAATATATAATATTACCTATTCAGTATATTTTTATGTAAGAAACTATATGGCATATGTATACGGAAAACTCAAAACATTGCCTCAAACATACACACTTGTTTATCACATTTTTCAATTTAAGAAAATTCAATTTGAGTAGTGTTAAAATATGGGTACTATATATCATCTAAGTCCATTTTACTTATCCCAAATTGGCATTCTCATGTATGTAGACGTGAATGATGTCGGGATGAAGTTGAATAAGTCCGGTGAATAAATGTTGACTTGAAGCTTTCCAAAAAAACTCTTGGACTAGAGAACAAAGTGTGTTTTGGTCAACGAGATATGACAACCTAATCCTATGGGTCACTTTGATTATTATGCATATTATAACAGAGGAGAATATCGTGTGAAAGAGATGATAGTAGGCCAGTGAGTTATCACATTGTAAGTCATTGTCTTCTATTTGTAAAACTTTACCACAATACATTTTTCATTTCGTTCAGCTCGAGATTTTTTTCGTTGTGGATTTTTCCTCATACGACTTTGTATTATGTGATTTTTTACCTTATTACGCATTCAAATTAAATCACATATATTTGAAGATAAAATCTGATGTTATCTAACTGATAAATTTTTTATTATATAGACCCAAGTTGCCATACTTGCACCTAAAAAATTAATGAAAAATATGTCTCCTATTGCGTCGATAAGTTTAATTGGGTACATTCACTCCATTTAGGTTTTGATGACACTACAATCTCATATAATTTACCATATCTGTGGGGCCTCAACCTTATATAGGCTACATCCATTAAGTTGTGGATTCATGTAATTTATAAGGGAAACTTCTGTCACTACTCAACTTTTTTTTAGAATTTTTTTTATTAATAGATAAGAGAAAATCCTCTCTTAGGGATCGTATAAGTTCTAATGCTAAGATACAAAATTAAGAACATTTACGAAATCGCGAACAAGTAGCAACTGGCCTTAAATTATATTTAAGAGCCGATTTCTCCTTAGCAGTTAAATACGGAAAGGAATCATTTTCCTTTTATCTCTTATGATTTAATATATTAACCTAAACTAAATTATTGGAGTCTTCAATGTTCCCAAAAATCTCAAAAGAATTATTAATTGGAGTAATTTGAGATTGATTTTTTCCACAATTTCTCCCAATCAAGTCAACAATAAATGCCCGAGCTTTTGTAAAATTAGGCGACATTCCAAGATCAAACATAGGAATCTCCACATATAAATTAATATCATGACGTACCTTTTTCCTTAAAGAATAATTTGACAAATTTGAAATGTCCTTTAGATGAGGCATATCACCATATGAATCTTCATTATCAAACATATCCCCTAAAGAAATATTCTGAATATTGTTTTGACCCATATGTTTAGGTTTTTTAGGGTCTAAAATTTTCCCATCCTTATTAATTTCTTTATCAAAATATGCTGAGTCAAATTTAAGTCATCAGAGATATCTTGAACAAATTGAGCATTATACTTTTGACCTTCCGATTCCCTTAAGCTAACCTCCTTATTATTAGTTGTCATCTTTTTAGTACGACTTTTTTCCTTATTTTCAAAACTTCCCCATTTTTTGGGATTTGGAAAACACATTTTCTGTTTAGTTCTCCAGCCACCTGAAAAGGTTTTCCGTCACTAGAAAAAATCCCATTTTTTTTTCAAAAAATGAATCAAATTTAAAGGTAGCGATTCATTTCTCAAAACATTAGTGACTGCCATCGTACAAGGAGAAGCTGTTGCAACTGTTAATTATGTCCCTGTAGAACTACTGTCGACCAAGTTTCCAATGAATGAATTATCCATCTCAACCAAATTTGGCAGAAAATTAGCTTTATGAGGAACCTGTACATCTGTTTGATAATTAATAAGTGTATCAGAAAAGTGCACCAGGTCCGAAGTAGAAGGTGGTACAGCAACATATGGTATGACCTGAGTTGTCACATCTACTCGGCGTGGTGAAACAACATTTGAAGCAACATTCCTCTCTAGGATTGGATACCTCATAGTAACAGAACTTAAACTAGGAGATTTATGCTTCACAACGTTTATAAGATTCATGCAGTCAATAATAAAATGGCCCACTATTTAAAGAAGGTACAAAATTTAGGAAGAGATTCATATTCAATATTAACATAAAAGTTCCCATCTCCTTTTTCAACCAAAATACGATTAGGTAGCTAATTTACAATATCCACTTCAGTAAGAACTAGAGCAAAGCTTCCATATGATCTCTCGATAATGGCTTTATCAATACGTAAAGGAAGACCCACACCATGAGCAATTTGAAGGAGTAAACGTGGGTCCCAATACTCTTGGTTCAACCCAATAACGTGCTTATATGTGTTAAAATCAGGAACCCATTAGAATGTTTTAAACATACCAGTAGAGAGTTTAAAGTTGTGAAAATCCATAGCTTTGATTTTATCATTAGCACAAGAGAAATGAATGTTAAAATAACACTTTCCAATAGGTGTAAGTATCCAAAACATCTTGGTTTTCCAAATAGATGTGATCTCTAATTTAAGCACGACAAGCTTCCAAGGAATGTCTCCTATAGCGAGAACAATACAACCAAGAAGAGAGGTGGAAGAATAGTCATTAATGACATCTTGATAAGAAGTTTTAGGTAGCATTATTGTTGTTATGTCACCACAAAAAAATGGGGCAGAAAGTGGTGGATGAAGGAGGTTTCAAAGGAGATAAGAATATCTTTTTTTTCCAACTATATCAGCAAAAGATGATGGATTTTTATCATTAGAGGCAAGTATACGTGGAGGGATAAATGGATCGAAAAAGGGTTTTGGATCAAAATCCAAAAATAGAGGTGGATTATGACCTATAGCTAGAGTGGAGATCAAAAGATATTAGAGTGAAGGAGGAGCTTCTCTCCGTCCATTAGTTATGAGTATTGAACGAATAGATAGAATCCCAAAGATTTATGTGTCTACGAATATGTTCTCTGCGTTCAACAACACACTGACTTTGTAGCTAAAAGTGAGAAAATTCTAACCCCATAATTTATGAATTCCTCAAAATTCTCTAACTAGCACTGATAAAGTAGCACTTTTTCCTCGGTGTGAAATTTCTCGTATGGTGCCTAACACTCTCAATGTGTGTGATTTAAAATCCATTATTTTAGGTTGGGATGCTTTATAAGTGGAGGAAATATTAAGTTGGAGAAGTTATGGTTTGACTTTGAGAATGTGGTGAATTATTCATCTTATTTTGAAGGCATCTATTGAAATTTTAGTATATATTTATTTTTTATGTTTTATGTATGGGTGGCATAAGGACTCTTTGAAGTCAATACGTCGGCAAGCCTTATGCCACCTGCACTATTTATTGACAAAATATTTAAAGTTAAGATATGAAAAATATTCAAATGACAAACATTGCATAGGCATGATATAATATATATATAGATAAACTCCTAGAGGTGGTTTTATGCTCCTACATTTTGGGGCAATTTATGTCTCTACGTGGTGGTAAATTGATCAAATTCTTTAAATATTTCCTAGGGTGATTTAGTTAGTCAATGAAAACTATAGCTAAAAATATTTAGTGTCACAATTATAACATCTCTTATTTCAATAATGTGTCTATCTCTCTCATCACCTAATGAACCATAAGGCATTTCATCTACATGCAAACAAATATCGTTCACTATAAACTTAGTACAATTTAATCCACTTTGTTAGCACTTCACTAGAGTTCCATCCAAATTAAAAAAACTGATGATTAATACTTTTTAGGTATTAAATGTATTTTAAAAAATATTGTGTATGTTTATCCCTATTTAACTTCATAGTCCATTTGAATTTAAATTAAGTGGTGCATAGATATCTCTACTCCAAATTCTAGTAATTTGTTTCCAAAGCAATGGGAAGACACAAAAGCAAAAACTGACTAATTACAACATTGTTTATAAACGTTGATGTATAAGTGTTTGATTATTTATAAATCATTCCCTGATTTTCTCTCTTTCGTGGGTTGCTATACAACTCACAATTAGTCATTTGATTCTTCACATTTCTTCTCTTGTGAGTGTTGAGATCACCCATCCACCTTTTTTCTTGACTAAAATTAAACACTACTTGAATGATATTTATTAAAAATATTTCATTATTAACAAGAGGAAAAAATTTATACTTTCGAAATAATGATTGTCGAGAAAGTACGCAAGAGTATAGTGAATTGGGCTTTGAATAATGTTAAAGATTTATATTTTTGATTTGAATAAAAAATAACAACAATTAGCTGGTGATGAGTGCATTATTTTCTACGAATTATACCCAAATATAGGCCTTGTTAGGCCCGTTGTTTCATAAATAATGTGCTTTGGAGTCATTTTCGTAAACAAAAAGAAAATTGCAAGTTTATATAAAATTCAAGTTAAAAATGCAATTTTAGTAAACTTAGGTGATAAAATCATAATTTCAAAAACTTAAGGGTCCAAAAATAATTTTATGTTTATCTAGGAAAAATAAAGTAATCTCTCAAATTTGGTTGAATTCCGAATTAAAACGGGTAACTTATGAATTTCACGGGCTAAAATGCAATTAAAGTGTAATTATGTAAATATTTATACTCTTATGACCCTAAATTTGAATTAATTATATTTATCTTTCATTTTATAGGTACCTCGGGAGTTTGGATAACAAAAGAGTAGATATGCAAAAATTATTAGGATACATCGTGACATGACACGGTTGATGCAACTATACTAAATGTTCTTTTATAAATGCGCTTGAGTGTCCGTTGAGGCTCTGTCATACCATTTCAGAAATATTTGGAAAAGATTCACAACTTTGAAGTTCGAATGAAAATGAGATTTTGAACATTTGGGAGTTCAAAATGCGATTAAATCTGGTGCTATGAATAGTGATGTGAATAGTGATGAAAATTGAGGATACTTATTTAAAAAAAAAAGACTTTTCAATTGTTCCCACATCTTTCTAAGACCCCATGAAATAATTATCAACTCAAATATTACCAACCAAATAGAGTTTTACTTAAGAACAAACACCTCACCCCTTGGCATATAAAAAGGATATTTGGGCTCATTATTTCATATACAATTTCTAAACACATTTTTTAGATCATTTTTTTTAGAGAGTTTGTTATTATTTGAGTCTAAGAATTGTACTTTTGTGTGGATTATTTTGTTAAGATTAATTGAGAGACACAAGTATTATAAGTTTGAATCATTAATGAAATTTTGTATTCTTTCTTGAAGTTTTATTATTTCCTTCGTTATGCTAGCGTAAATTCTCATCTAGGACTAGGTGAAATTGATCATACTTGATTAGTATTATGTATTTATTTTAATTTCGTGTTCATTCTCGACATATTTTAAGTGCTTTAAAAATTCGATATTCACTTAAAACGACATCAGGTCTCCTTTTAAATATTCTTAGTCTTCAATAAGAATTCTTGTAATGGGTCTAAGATAAAGTCCTAAGTTTATTTGATGTCTAAGTTCTTTGGCTATTGGCTCCCCAAAGGAATTTTTATTCTATTTGAAATAAAATTCACTTAAAACGACATGAGAGTATGTTTTAACAGTCAGTTTTGATTGTTAATTCATATTTTACATTAATTTTTACATGAGAGTGTGTAATTTTTTGTTGGTTATGTTTACATTAATTTGTTTGTTATGCCATGCTTAAATACAACATAAAGATGTGAAATTGATGAATCATATTTTAAATTTTGGTCTGAGTACTTTTTGATGAGTTATGCTTGCACTTCAAATATTTTGGTAGTCCACGCTTAAAAACTACATTTAAAACTTAAAATGGATATTTGTAAGGGAATAGAAATTTTAGCCATCTAAATTGGAGACATTAAAATTTGTGTTAACTTAAATATTTTATTTTAGAATTAAATGTGGCAAGAGTCGACTTAATTTGAGTTATAAAATTGAGAATATCAAAATTAAATTAATGCGTAATATTAGCTAAAATTGATAAATGGATTCGAAATCCTAGTTTCTCCCGTAATTGATTAAATATTCTTGGTTTCTCTCATTAATCGCTCTTCTTTTAGTTTTAGATTATAATTCTCATCTTTACACCGTACCATATAGTTGGAAAGTCATTGATTTATAAAATTAATCAAATGTGTGTGGGTTCGACCGGTACTTACACTCGCTATTCTATAATAGCCCTGCACTTATGATATTTTATAAATTGGAAAACATGTTTTTGGCGTCGTTGCCGGAGATTTGTATTAGTTTTTAAAGTTATAGACTCTCATACTAGTTTTACTTTTCTTTATCATAAAAACCCATAGATTAATTTTTTTTAAAAAATTATAATAATTGAAAACAAAAATGTACATATTTTTTTGAAAAATTCTAGATTTTATTTTTCCTACAGTTAATCAATAAAAAATTAAAAAAATTTGAAAATTAAAAAAAATTACTTCGAGTAGCATTTTTTATTTCCAAAATATGTAAAAAAATGTTATGTAGTGTGCTTGTTTACTTTATTCTTTGTTTTATTTTCTTTCGTATTAAACTAGACAGTTCGTGCTTGTATCATGTTATTTTTATTTTATATTTTTTTATATCGCACTTTACATTTGGTATAGTTGTTTTTGTGTTATTTTTAATAGCACGTTAAAAAAAGTAGAAAAGTAAAAAAAACAAAAAAGTTGAGAAAAATCTTGCAGATACAAGCAACGGTGTGTGAACGTGAAAGACAATTGTGCAATGTTTCCATGAGCACAAGGAACTCTCGGGGACGATTGAAATATAGGCAACATTTTCTCCCGATCGATGTCAACTCAAACTTCTGTCAAGCGTAAAAAAGTGACCATAAAAAGTCCACGCCGAAGGTACATTTTGTGTGCTTCTTATGTGGTTTTGTTTCTGCATATTCTAATTGGCACGTTGCATTCATTTGAATTAAGGGCAAAAGCCACTTCCAAGATAAGGTGGGAATTTCATCACCCGTATTTGCTCTTAAAATCACTAAATTAACCGAGCATTTGCGTAGCGCGAGCCATCACTTTTAATTTAAAATTAATTAGACATTGACCTTAGGATATCACATAGCTCATAGGAAACCTGTTAACAAGGCTAGAATTAAAAGCTACTTTAACGCGAACCTGTCAAATTAGCTCTGTTTTACCTTATCTAGTGTTGTTCTAAAAAAATGGATCTACTAGAGTAGATCATATCATCAAAACCATACACCGCAATAAAAATATAACAATAGAGTAAAAGAGAGATAAAGATAGGTAAACACAAGATTTAGAGTGGTTTGGCTATAAAAATAAGCCTAAGTCCACTTTGGTGCCTTATTCTCATTATTGACATGTGGTAATACGAGATTTAGTGGCCTTTTGAAGCACACAATAGAGAAGTAAGGCTAAATACATGAACATACAAGCTCTGAGTTGAGAGGGATGCGACCTTGTGACTTAGGCTATAAAGTGGTCGTAAACATATGTAGCTCAGGCGACCGGAGTATCTTCTCAGGTGCAGAGAGAGAGAGAGAGAAAATGGAGAGTTTGGCATAACTTTGTTGCCAAAAAATGTCCTCCTTCAATGAGGACATGAGGACTTCTATATCTATAAGTTTGGTGAGGGTGTTACGTGCATGGTGCACGTTATATATGGATGCGTGTTATTAAGATGGAATCTTTCCAAAAGGTGGATAGATGGAAAGTATTATGCTGGCATGGCAATGGCTATGGCAGGCGCTGCACTAGTGATGGGGTAAGAGGCCATGACCAGTCAGAGGTATGGTCGTGGCCTATTCATCTTCTAATGGGACATGGATCCGCGACTTGTAAGAGGACCAACTTACGGCTATGTGGATATGTCCTTCGCGACCCTTCTTATTATTATGTCGTATGGATCCCTTGATATGTCTGGTGTGTTTATAGGCTCACATATTTAGAGTATATCATTAAGCCCCTAAGCCTAAGTTCCAACAGGTAAGAGATTTAGTGTTGGGGCTATTTATACCATGATGTCATGGCCCCGTTTGAGTCGTCCTAAAGTTACTTGTTGAGGATACGGCCTTATGTAGTGTTGATGTTTCGACCTTCTATTCTGATTTTTTAACTTTTAGCGCCCTCTTATATAAATGAGGTGAGGTCATGACCTCATTACCTTACCCAAAGAGTAGAGAGAATTTTTTCCAAGCGATTCTCAAGCAAAAAGCGTTTTCTTTTCCTGCAATTTCAGACGTTCTCCGACACTTTTATCTTCAATTCAGGTTAGCTTTCCTTGTTTTCTCTTCGATTTTCTCTTTCATTCTCATGTTAAATGCATTTTTCTACCCTTTCTCATGCATGCTTGCAACATATTCATCGATTTTCCCTTGATAAATGATGAACTGCTTAATTAGGGACTTTTGGTTTCACTTAAACCGTAATGAATCTTTAAATCATAATGAGCAAACGATCGTATTGGACTAGGTATGCTTGTTTGAGATTTCCCCTGGATTTGATTTGGTTTGGTTTGGTAGAAATGATTTTTGGTTTGGTTATGTTTAAAGCCTCAATAGCACCTGTTTAGATTTGGTTTGGTATGATGTTATTTTTGGATTCTGCACATGATTCTGTATTTCTAAAAATTGGAAATGGTAGATGAAGAGTTTTTAGGTTTGAATTTGGATATGTTTGGGATTGGGATCGGTTTTCGGCTAAGAACATGAATATCTGTTCATGGGTGTTCTTGGCCAAAACCCCTAGATTTTGGAGTTTTGATCTTTTTGATATTTTTTGAATATATCTTCATAGTTGTGGCCTATCAAATTATTTTCTTTTTCCCATGGTTTTCACTTTGGTTTTGCCCTAAGGAATTTCTTGTCTTTCCACTTCCATTACTATATTCACCCAATTCTATATAATACCTCAGCCTCTATTTATGAGGCAGTTTCTTCTGAACATATGCTTCATGTAGCGACCCTCTAACTGTGGAGCCTCCTACGATTTTATAGGTTCCTGACGTGGCCATATACATTGGAATACTTGCGATTCTTTAGAAGATGAAAATGACACTTTGGTTTCCTCCTCCCATGGTGCAATACATCAAACCCTTGAAAATAAGTGGGTAATGTAAGCTGAATGACTTCCCAACTAGCATGTGTAATGAGTCTGACTCTGCAGGATCATCTAATTATAGGGATGAAATGGAGGTCATAAAATGTGTTCACAGAGTTGAGGAGTATATGTTCTCAACTAATAATCAAGAACCTGTAGAAAATTATATCGCAATCGCTACAGGCAAAGTCCATGTTGCGGAGGCTAATAACATAGAGGCTGGACCCTCTAGTTGTGGCACTGAGCCTATGAGGGATATTTTGGCCCTAATCCATCCTTGTATTATGAAAGAGGAATGACTGGCCCAACTTGCTGAGGCCTGAGAATTTTCGAAGGTAACTATCTATATAATCTCTTTCGCAGACCAGAGTTTATGCCCCACGGTCCCTGATAACGGTGCTTGCTTTCTTCTCCATGTCTTTATTCTTGGGTTGTAACTTTCAGTCCCAGTGCAGTGAGGAAAATATTCAAAGTAATGAACTTAGCTCTAACACAAGTTGATCCAAATAGCTGGAGGGCCATCCTTATTTCTTTGGTGTTTTGGAAGAACAAATTTGAAAGAGACATTACTACCGTAAAGTTCTTTGACTTCTATCACCTCAAGGAGAACTTTGTGGAGAACCCATGGTATTACTACATGGGTTTGTGGAGTGGGGATAGATACCTCATTAGGGGGAGGCCTTCTAATACCAAGAAATAGAAGGGAAAATATTTTTACATCTTTAGGGAGAACTAGGAAATACACCGAGATGAGTTTGCGAGGGAGAGGGATCCCAAGCTGCCATGGTCTTGGGATCGTCCCCCTAGAGAAGGTAACTTTTTATAACTCCGCATCTTTTAATTTTTTGTATTTTATGATCTTTAACTTTATAATTCACCAGTCTAACTTTCAATTATGTCGCAGTCTTTAACTTCATAATGTCGTAGTCTTTACTTATATAACTTTCATTCTTTCTGTACAGCTTGTGTCGGCTTGTGCCCCTCCGAGTGGCGGAGGAAGAGAATTAAGACAATTGTCTCAATTTCTAACGATAAGAAATTTTTCCTAAAAGTAGTGACTATGCAGCCACTATTTTCACTTGGATATTATATCTCCCACAACCCACCAATGAAGGCTGCAATAGGTATTGTACTTTATTCTTTCATTATGTGGCTACTTTACTCTTTGAAATGCACTTTATTTTTATTTTTCAACTAACTCTTCGATTTAGAAATACTATCGTCGAAGGTCAACTCGCAATGGATATTGATCGTGACTTGCTCTTCCCAGCTGGAGCCGAAGGACAATGTCCAAGCCCTAAACCAGGCACTGCAGGGGACAAGGGTAAGAAAATAAAGACAACATCTCACAAGGATGCTTACCAACATGTGGATAAAGAGGCTACCCCAGTATGTGTCGTGTCCTTTTTTGGCACTCATGTACAGATTCCTACCACAGATCCTCTAATGTCTAAGGATACTGCACCAAACATGATTGCGGCTGGTTTAGTCTCTCCAACCGGGGGAATGACCATTTACTAATAAGACCTCTTTATATTTTTATTTCCACATCGCCTCCACGGATGGCTATGCCGATCAACTCTAATGTGCCCACTCCTCAGAGCAAGGCATAAAGGGATATAAATGGATGTTCGCAGTCAGGTAACCTGATCCAAAGTCTGCTTGAGACACAATGACAACTGTATTCCCATTAATGAGGAAGATTGTAGACCCTTAAGATTTGAAGCATCTGGTTGATGAGGATGCAGAGGATCTAGAGGAGTACACACTTCGTTGCATACTCATGGTAAGTTTGTGCACTTTAGTTTTTACTTGTCATGGACCTTTTCTTTATACGCCCTAAAACTTGTTTTTATTTTCTCCAAGTAACTGAGACCATAATGGCTTAGAGGGACAAATATAATGGCTTTTACAAACTCTATAGGGCCACAAAGGGCAATCACCAGTTCCAGCTGGAGAGTGCCAAGTCCTCCTCCTTTGAGGTGGGAAGAAGTCTGCGGCAACTACTTTTCATGCCCAAAGCCTTGATGCCCAGGACAAGTCATAGAGAAGGCTAAATAGGAGGCTCAAATCAACTTCAAAGAGGTCGCATACAGAGTCAATGTTACAGAGGCCAAATGTTTGGAGGATGCCAGGTAAGCTGCGACCAGTGAGGGAAAGTTCACCCAGCTTAATAAAAAATCGAAGGCCTGGTCCAAGCGCATGTTAAGGAGTTGAAGAAATTGGTTGATCATCATACCACAACCCTATAAAAGGTAAATGATGACCATGCCTCAGCCCAGAAGAAAGATGCTGAGGAGGCCATGGCCCAATTTAGAACTTTGCAAGATATCTCCATCCTCTAGAATAAGGCATACATTCGTGGCTATAAGGAGATAAGGAAAAAGGTTGATAAAAATTTCCCTGATCCGAAAGAGAACATTTATGCCTGGAGGTTCGTAGATGCTAGCACATGCCTTATGTTGAGTAACTCCACGTTATAGATGATCTCTCTAAGATACAATCAATTAGAGGAGGCTGTGTGTTCTGAAGTTAAAGATGGGACAGAGACTTCCACAGATGGTGATGAAGAATATGAAGAAGAAGATGCCCAGTATTGAGCTTGGACCTTGTAATTCTTTTCCTTTCGAATCATGTGCTTTCTTAAAATAATTTAATTTCCCTCAATAATGAAAATATATTTTTGCAACATTTTTATGATATGTTTGCATATTTTTGCAGCCTTTTATATTATACGACTTATAACTTGTGTTGTATAATTGCATGCTTGTATGCCTCCGCGCTTAACTTTAGTCCACGAAAATATTGATATAGATATTTTAGGATGCTTGCTATGGGCTCCCATGTGATTTTTGAGCTATTCTGGTGTAAGATCTTCACGGAAGTACTAAATAGCAGTGGTTTTAGGAACTGAGCACTCTTGACGCAGCCTCTAGGACCACAACCCCCACACTTTAAATTCCTCCATAAGGCTGTAGTCACTAAGCAAGAGTTATATTTTTTTGCACTTTGATTTTATGTTTTGGGGTATTTCTCAACCCACCCATAGATGTGTTGGGGTATTTTCAAGCTACCATGTCTTTTCTGGGATATTATGAAACCATCCCTATCTTTCTTGGGGTATTAGAAGCCACTCAAGGCTATCTTAGGGTATTAGAGGCCACCAGAGGCTGTCTTGGGGTATTATGAGCCACCTGAGGCTATGTGGGGGGTTTTTGTAGCCACCCAAGGCTATTTAGGACTACTTTATCCCTTAGGTTGCCATGGCCTTCTTTCTTAGGGAACTTTTCCCATTCATACCGCTACTTTGGGATGAGGCGGTTACTAGGTTTCTCTTCAAATCATGATTGAATATGAATCTTTGGAAAAACTTTGAAGTAATGTGAGAACATTTCATATATATATATATATATATATATATATATATATATATATATATATATATATATATATATATATATATATATATATATATATATATATATAAACTTGTCATTTTTTGCAATGGCTGCAAAGATGAAAAAAAATCCTAAAGCAAAGAGATCGGTATACGACTAACTTGGGACTGCAGTCCCTTTAGAACGCTGGAGAATTCCTTACCTGATGAGACTTTAAGATTCATTCTTCACGTAGAAGAACTTTTTATTTGTGTGGTTTTGATCTTGGTGGAACTCACACCATTTGTTCCTATCCCTCTTATGAGCCGGAGATTTTAACTTTTCTAGCCACTTGAGGAGGTTTTTCACCTTAATACTTTCTAAGATTTCCTCTAGGTTTCTGTTCAGTGGGGTGAACTCCTTATAAGGATTTTTTGTTTAGTGATACTCCTGCTTCCACTTTTTTTACCGAGATGGCTATAGCGGTATGCGGCCTTCTCCATGTTGGTAAAGGTTGTGGAGTTAAGCATCAAAATTCTATGTCTAAGGAGGTACATGTGGCCCTTGAGGGAGTCTTGTCCTTTATATAGATGGTTGATGCACCTCATCAAGTGTGCTACATTATCAGTTTATTGGGGATCGGATCCTGAGCTTCCTTCTATGACACTTCTAGATTGTTAGTCCTTTAGAAAATATTCTATGAGATGGACTCAATATGGTGAGAAACCCAAGAATTATAGAGTAAGCAGAATTAAAAGAGAGCAAGTGTTATCAAAGGATGAAACCATTGAACTAAGGTTGTGGCCTATCTGAACACATAAGGCTATGGACTATCTGAACAATGTGACACAAGGTATGTCTGAACAACATGGGATAAGCCTGTAGCCCATTGAGACAACAAGAGATGTATACGTGGCCTATCTATTTCTCCACCCCAAGTGATATGATCGAACATGATCTTTCCAGAGGTGGTTCTATCTGGTGGATAATTTATCGAGAACTCTTC
The DNA here is from genome assembly GCA_949130495.1 of Sambucus nigra. Taxonomy (NCBI): domain Eukaryota; kingdom Viridiplantae; phylum Streptophyta; class Magnoliopsida; order Dipsacales; family Adoxaceae; genus Sambucus; species Sambucus nigra. The sequence continues at coordinate 245,927,475 of OX422213.1, read as the reverse complement.
TTCGGAGAATAGTAATTAAAAACTTAGTCAAAACATCGTAACCTATTTGGGACAGTTTATCGATCCATAAGGAAATTACCTAGCTGGACTTTATCCATGGAATCATTAGTTTCCAATGACGTGACCGAGCCTTTTGAAATTTAACCCGACCTACAAGCCCTAAAATATGTTACGAGGGTTTTTAAGCATTTTATAGCATCTTCGGTCTAAGATAAAATAATTTGTTAATCAAAAAATGCTAATGTACCAAAAATGAAAAAATTGGCTAAGTTGTTATATGGAGGCTGCGGTGTTATCACACCCTGATTTCTCAGGGGTGAGTTTTAACTTAAAATAACACTAAACCATAATTGCGCCATGTATACTACGCTAACTAAAAATTTATATAAACTAAATTGTAAAACACTATAGTTCAATATCCTCATTCTTTATCAGTTATTCTGCATATCTCCCACTGCCGTAACATTATTCATGTAGGGATCATCATTGCCTACAGGTACCTGTGCAAAATAACTGGAATGAAAAGAATCAACAAAGTTGTTGAATAGGTTTTTACCAGTTCTGTAATATATATATATATATATATATATATATATATATATATATATATATATATATATATATATATATATATATATATATATATATATATATATATATATATGGGTAATGTATATGGAATTCAATGTTTATCAATTGAAATGTAAGCAAAGGTTTCTTATAAGAACACTAAGGATCACATAAGGAAAGCCAAGGAGCTTTAAACTAATAATCCCATACTTAGCGGTTCACTAAGGGGTATAGAAATAGGTAAGCCATCAGTATAGCTATATAAATTAATACATCAAGTAACTTTCTAGGCACATAATTAAAGTGGCACTCATACATATGTAGAATCTCAACATCTGAGACTATAGACCAAGCGGAAAATTCTGTGGAATAATAAGGCAGTCTACTCTCTAGATATTATTGATGCTTTTATAATAAATAATAATGCACAGAGGTTCAAGGTAAACTGAATCAATCATTACAATGACTCTTCATGATATTAGTTATTAGGTGAGAAAGGTTTCAATTGATCCGAATGATGATAATTAAAAAAATTCGTGACATAACAACATATGAGTACGATAATATTTACACATACTTAGAATAAAATTGGGCTATCATAAATGATATCAATTGCTGGTTAAACAAGTAAGAGAAAGTTCTCTAGTATAAAGGTAAAAGACCTACCTTTGAGTAGAGTGGCCTTAGTTTGCCTGGTTCTTTGTTGCTTTGTAATATTCAAATGTTATTTAAACAAGTGTTACTACGAAAAATCTAAAATAAATATTTCACTCTCTACGTAGCTTGGTGCGTAATTAAATGGATTGACATGGGTATTCATGTAGCAAACTCGTATTTATATATAACTAATATACGATCCGAGTTACGATCTCCTCTTAATTGTTAAAACATATCGAATAATTTCATTTAGAAAAATATCATAAAATAATAATTTAATAATTATTTGGGTCCCTTAATTGACAAAACAACCCAATATTGATGTTGTAAAAAAAATAGTATCGAATTAAAAATGTTTATGTACTAAAATATTCTATTCAACACTGCGATTCCAACGATACGTGATAACAGAGGAAAATCGTGATGCTCGTGTCACCTACACTAGTCGTTGTTTTCAGCTCCAAGCTATGAGAAAAACCTAAACTTTAACCACGCTCTTTTCGGGAGTATAGCGGCTAGTCCGAGTATCGAATCCATAGGGAATATTGCCAGACTTTGATTGATTTATTATTTTAGGAATAAAAGTATAAAAGATGAAAGTGGTAACAAAAGATAAATCTACCAATCTATTTAAATAAAGATTAACAAAACGAGTAAAAAATATAGATTGAGAATAATATCCCTCACCTCATGTTAATAAGAATAAATGGTTACACATGAACACAAGTTTATAAAGATTAAATCTCATTTTCATAATTAATTAAATCTAGAGTTTTCACCCCTTAAATTATCATAAAAGCTTAACATAATTTTTGTGTCAACAAATATCCCTAAGATTACACACACAATGTTGTAAATACAACGCATATGTGATATACAATGTTAAATCTCCAAGGCATGTAATCAAGAACAACCTAATCCATTTAAACATATAAATCCATCAGACCAACCCATCAATCCAAGGTGAGTTCAATTATCACAACCTAAGCTAAATTAGCTACAAAGCACTGTAAATGACATGTAAGTAAGTGAAAGAAAGGAAATAAAGAAAATAAATCTAGTTAACAAAGCAAGAAATGAACAATGAAAACTATATTAAGAAACAAGAAGATGAATAGTATTCTTACATACCCAAAATGGATGAAACCAAAGGAGAGAAAAGTTCCCTAAAACCCAACCTAAAATGTTATATACACTAGATATCCCACAAATAAACCAAACTTACAAATATATAGTAAATCGGTAAGAAGAAAAAGAAAAAGAAAACAAATGGGGAAAATCGCACAGTATTTGAAGGGCCTGATCGATCGGGGCTAAAGGGTCGGTCGGGGTCTGGGGCCCAGTCGACCGAGGCTCTATTTTTTGGGGGCCTTGGGTCTTCAATAGGAAGAAAACTTGCATTACGAAAAGGCCCTAACTTCATCCTCCAGCATCAAAACGACGAGTTATTTGTGGTCACACGAAGCTAACTCAATGAGATACACCCCCATAAAGATCTTCTAGTCAGTACATAAAGAGTAAAAAGTCTAAAATGCCCTTAAAGTTGCATCAGAAGACAAAACTTCCTCGAAATGCAACCATTTGCTCAGTTAAGCATTCCAATACCTACAAAATCTCACCTAAACCATGCAAAGCGTATATATAGCCAAAATATGACCATAACTAGGAGATAACAGAGACAAAAGTGCTAGAATTCATAAGGATAATGGGTGCTAATATTCAATATTCCCGACGTATCACACCCCCTAACTTAGACATTGCTACTCCCTAATGATGAAACAAAACAAATTATGTGATATTGCAATGAAAGGATATCCTACATTAAAGTTTATGCAATTCTCGAGTCAGAATAAATTTTGAAATCCTTCCTAAGTAACATATTTCAAAATATTTACTCAATTAATGAACGATCAATAAAAGAATAGTGATATTACTAATGAATTTAATGTTTTCAAGGAGGAGAGAGTAATGTATAGCACTCACAAATGAAGAAAAGTCTAAATATCACTTGGTCTAAGTATATATAATGCAACAAAAGATTACCGAGTTATAAACGTCTTAAACCAAATCAATAAAATAAGAAGAGCAAATGTGCTCATGGTTTTAATGTTTAATTCATGAACTTTTTCATAATATCAATGATTCGAGGACTAAAGTTTAAAACTTCTAAAATCGAGAACATGCATTATTGAATTACCTATTAGATTGGGCATTTATTGAAATTTATCATTGGAAACAAAGGGAAAATGCCCAACAAATGAGGAAAAAAAGAAAAAATATTTTTAAAATTTTCAATTTTTTACAACAAATAAAAGCATGCTTAGGAAGAACATATCATCAAATCATGGACTAAGAAAAAAAATTGATAGAATATCCCACACCCTCTAACAAAGACTTGCATTTTCCTCAATATGAACCAATAACCAAGTTAAAGAGAGGGAAAGAGTGATATTACCCAAAATGGAGCAATCTCCACAAAGTACAAGTCCAAAAATTCTACAAATATGTTAGCACCAATCATAACAAAAAAAGGAACTAAAACTTTAACCAATTATACTAGACAATGAGTAAAAATAAAAAAAAAACTAATATGTACAACCTATAATTTGAACTTCCAACTACCTATACACTAGAAGTTGAAATTTTTAAGGATCCACCCATAATAAAATCAGACTCTGAGGGATTATCATGGTACCCTTATTTGAGCGCATACCTTCCGAAAAATAAGATTTTCGTTTGAAAAACAGAAGGTATCTGTTAGGTGGAAAATGAACCATCACCAATTAAAAAAATTAGAGGGATGGTAAGGGGTTTGGATCAAACAAGTGACGAATACAGATGGGATCCAAAATATAAAATTTCCTCTTAAAGATTTTGCAATTGTAATGGGAGGTGGCTCACAAGGAGGCAAATTTGCCTTCATGGAAAGTGACTCAAGTAAGTAATCCTCATTGGTGAAAAGGTTGAATATTTTAAAGTTTTTAACTGATGGGATACTTATAACCGTTTGATAATGTAGAATAAAGATAAGGATGAAATAAAGTCATTCTCAAGAGATGACTCGTCATCGCTTAAAGATTGAATTCCATAGGAGAACGATTCACTTTCAATGCAATGTTCTTTTAAATTATTTGAGGTGAAACTGAAAAAACTATTAACTAGATCAATAACAAAATGTTATAAGTTGAGTAAAGTCCTAATAAACTTTTTGGAGAAAACACTTTTTGAATAATAACACAAGATGTTTTCAAAATTGTTTTTTGAATATGTAGTCTAGATTTGGTAGTTGATTAACTTATGTTTTAGAAATTAAAAACCATCTACTAAGTCTAGCATGCAGTACCAATCACAACAAAAATTAAGAACATTCAAAGTGAACACATGAATTTTAACATGGTAAAACCATTAACCAAGAGAAATATCCATGGTGCCCTCTACGGCACAAACCGAAAATCCACTAAAATAAAGAATCAAGTTACAACACTTTAGCAAACACACAAAGATCCTAAATCTAAGTTCAGATGTATACCTACATGAGCTACTCCACTCCAAAGGTTTTCTGACTAGAACTGATCTTCCCTTGTTGCTTTTTTGTCTTTTCCTTGATCTCTTTTTCCTTGATTTCTAATTCCAGCAACTCTTTCAATTTCCAAGTTTCTCAAATGGAACCACGGTGACTAAGTGTTCGTGTGTGAGAATGTGTTTGTGATGTGCAATAAATGCAGATTTATACAACTCACCCTCTCAAATTATTTATACAGACAAATTCCTATAAATCAAGAGGTTTTATAAGATATGCAGAAACTGATTCAAATTATTTTGACAAATAATTTCTTTCTCAAGATCAGATCTGAAAAACAATATTGATTTTAAAACTAACCAATGTCCTATATGTTTCTATTTATTTTTTTACACGTTTATTTCACAAATCGTGAAATATAGAGCAAGAAACACAAACGTTCTAGAGATCGGATTTAACCTTGAAAAACATAAGTTTCTTTTTCAAAATCACTTGAAACAGAAAGGATCTACAATAAAAGATCCTAAAGATAATAAAGTCATAAAAGTGTGATTTTCTCTTTTGGAAAAACTCAAGTTTCAATATTGAAACTCAAGATTTTCTTAAAGATGAGTTCTGAGAAAAACTAAGACTTGAAGAGGTCTTCAAACGTCTCACAAATAAAACACCAAACTCACAGAAATCGAAAATGGATCTAACTCTCAAGGTTTAGGTTTTCTTGTGTATGAAACTATGAAGGTTTTAGTGTTTGGATTAAGGAAAAACACTCAGAGGTTGAGCTACGAAGATTAGGGTTTCTTCTCTCTCTTTTTCTTTTCCTCTCTTTTATCCCTTCTCGCTCTTCTCTCTACTCTCTCTTTTTCTCTCTGTTTGGATGAAATCCAAAAGTCTCAAATGGTTAAGACTACATGGGTTTATATAGTATCAAAGGAATAATCTCTAACGTCTGAAGAAATCTAACGGCTGAGATTAACTTTGACCAGTTGACTGCGAATCTAACGGTTCAATATAAGCGGTGAAAATAATTAATACTGATTAGTTAAAACTGGTTGCACATGGATTGACTCTAAAAACATGCAGATCGTTGATAAGGTTTAACCAAGGTCTGAGATTGAATATAAAGAATGTGTCTTAGAGAAAATAAAAAACCAACCGTCAAGGTGTCAACACATGTTCGAATGATGCAGGCTGTAAAATGTGTGTAAAAGATATTCTAAATTTCACCCCCGAATTCTCTAACGCTTTGAGATCCTACCTAATACAACTTTTAGTGAATAAAACCATTTTTCATAATTCAATTTTTAGCCTCAACACTTTTAAAAACCAATTTTTAATAATTTTAAAAATTATTTAAAATGTTTAAAAAAATGTTATAAGGGAATTAAAATGATTTAAAAACATTAGTAAAGTGATATAAACAATATATGCATCTGTGAACTCAAAAATATGCAGTGTAAGTGTCTTAAAGTGGTTATAAGGTAGAATTAACTTCCCTTTAGGTGATCTTAATGATTCTTGGACTAGATTTCTTCATTCTTGCTTGAACCTTTGAGAGATAGAGCAACTCATAAAAATTAACATACTTTGTCCCGATATCCAAACTAGTTGGAACTCCTATATATAGACTTAAGTAAGTCATATATATAGTGTGTTCTCAATTTCCCCCTTTGGATATTGGAGACAAAATTATCTTGAGTATTTTGAACTCATGGGTGAAAAATGAAAAATCCTAGTTGGCCTATACAAAAGATCTAACTACCCATTCCCATTCTAGAACCAAAAATAAGGTTAAAAAAATACATCACTCAACTACAATATAGACTAATACCCTAAATAAATAGAACAATAGGTCTGAAGAATTCTTGTAAAAGATTAAACACTTGAATGGCATATTAGTTGAGTTAGAATAGGATAGATATAGATCGCAGCAAAAATACTCAAGTTCTTCTCCCCTAATATTTCTTAAATATACAATGCGATAAAAAATAATAGAGAAAAAAAGGAATATGTAAAAAAGTTTCAATCATACATCATATCATAAGTAATGGAAGAATCAAGGGTCTCCTACATAAACTAGTGTTAGGAGGCATCTTTTGTCATTTGAGAGACGTCCAGACCCTAAAACTTCAGAAACCAATTATTAGCAAGAGACTAGCGAAGTTATGGTAAATGTGATAGAAATTATGCGAGAACTATCATAGATATAGTTGTTCGCAGATACTCAAATCTTATATTATCCAATGGTTTGGTAAAGAGATCAGCTAGCTACTTTTCAGTATTCAGATTTTCAATAATGAGTTCTTTACATTCTACAAGATCACGAATTAAGTGATGTTGAATTTGTATATGCTTAGTTCGAGAGTGCTATACCAAGTTTTTTAAATATTTATCGCACTCTGGTTATCACAAAACATATTTAATTGATTTTCGGTGATACCATAATCTCTAAGCATTTGTCTAATCCATAATAGTTGTGAAGAATAACTTCCTGCAACAATGTTCTCGGATTCTGTGCTAGATAGAGAAACATAATTCTATTTCATACACGGCCAACCTACTAGGTTATTTCCTACGTACTAACACATACCAGATGTGCTCTTTCTATCGTCTGAACACCCTTCCCAATCAACATCAGTGTATCCTACAATAGAACTAGTTGTGTCCTTAGTGTGACAAATACCAAATTTTAGAGTACCCTTGACATATTTAATAATTCTTTTCACACACAATAAGTGGGATTCCTTAGGGATACTTTGATATCTAGGATAGACACAGACTATGAAGGAAATGTCGGGTGTAGAAGCTGTAAGATAGAAGAGACTCCCTATCGTACTTCGATATAGAGTAGGATCAACGTTTTTCCCATTATCATCCTTATATGTAGTTTTGTTAAAGTACTCATGGGGGAAGGTTTAGTATTTTCTAATTCGAATTTTTTTAACAAGTTCTGCAGCATATTTGGATTGAGTGATAAATAGTTAATCACTACATTATTTTACTTGTTGACCTAGAAAATATTGAATTTCACCCATAAGTGACATCTGAAATTCAGCATGCATGATGTCGAAAAAGTTATTAACTTGTTTAGAATAAGTGGGTCCAAATATTATATCGTCAACGTATACTTGTGCTATTAAAACCTCTTTGTCTTCATTCCTAACGAATAAAGTTTGATCATTTTCGTCTCGTACAAATCCATGAAAGACAAGAAATGTAGATAGTCGCTCATTCCAAGTTCTAGGAGCTTGTTTAAAACCGTATAAGGATTTCTAAAGCCTAAACACGTAGTTGGGGTGTGATGTATCTACAAACCCTTTGGGTTGTTCTACATATACATCCTCAGTCAAAATTCCATTCAAAAATGTGGAACTAAATCCATTTTGAATAATTTGATTTATAGGTGACATGATATGGTAAGGAGGAGACGAACTAACTCAAAAAGAGTAACGGGTGAAAAAGTTTCGTCGAAGTCAATTCCCTCTATCTGCGAGTAACCTTGTGCTACTAACCTAGATTTATTTCTAATTACCTCCCCATTTTCATCTTTTTTATTTTTGAAAATCCATCGTGTGTTGATAATATTCGAGTCTTTTGGCCTGGGAACAAGATACCACACATCGTGACTCTGAAATTGGACAAGCTCTTCTTGCATAGCATTGATCTAGAATGAGTCAGAAAGGGCATTATTTACATTTTTAGGTTCCTCGAGGGAAACAAATCATGCAAATTGTGCCACATTTCGAAGTTGAGATCTTGTTCCAACAGGTTCAGAAGGATTTCCAAGTACAGTTTCAATAGGGTGGTCTTTAGAAACCCAATTGGGTACTGAAGGATTCTCGAGTGGCAGTGAATCGTGTCTTGTGAGGGTTTAATTGTAAAATTTAGTTCATCCTCATCTTGTGGAATTAATTGACTGACACTACTCCCTACACTCCTATCATCTACAATTACATTAAAGAATTCCATAATGGTTTTGGTTCGATAATTAAAAACATGAAGGCCCTACTTTTTTGGGAATAACCAAGAAATATTCCTTTCTCTTCTCGGGTGTCAAATTTTGAAAGTTGTTCTTGTCTTTACAGACATAACAAAAACCCCCGAATGTTTTAAAATGTTTTAAGTTTGGCTTTTTGTGGAACCAAAGTTCATAAGGGGTTTGTTTGGAATTTTTCCTAAGGTATACAAGATTAATGATACTACACGCGGTTTGAACGACTTCTACCCAAAAATATCTAGGAAGACTTTTAGCGTGTAGCATAACCCTAGCCATCTCTTGTAAAGTTGTATTCTTATGTTCATCGACGCCATTTTGCTGGGGTGTGTTGGGAGCACTAAAATCATATTTATAGCCATTGGCTACACAGTATTCAGTAACACCAGAGTCTTTGAACTATCCACCTCTACCACTCCTAATACGACACACTTGGTCATCCTTCTCATTTTATATTTTCAAAAAAAATTTAAGAATTCACTGAAGGTATCTTATTTTTATTTCATAAATGCAACCCAAGTATAGTTAGGATATAACTATTTCCACGGATATTAACAGTCCTCGAGGGACCCATGAGGTCCATAAGGATAAGTTTTAAAGGTTTAGATATCAATCACTTCCTTCTCGGCGACTTAATTCACATGTTCGGGATGAACCCTTGATCTTGTTTTGAGGATGGCAACCCATCCAAAACTTTACTGACTTTACCAACCTCTTCCAATTTTAGGAATTGTCGATAAACACAAAATTCTTTGGTTGATTCTCCTCTTTCAACCAAACCTTACCTATGGGTGGTGCATGTAGAGACTACTCACTACGTCCCGCTAAACATCGATTTTTCCTTGAAATGTCTCATATTAAGTGACACGTAATGCTCCCCTTCCTTCCTTGGTGTATGCTGAAAGTTCCGACCCGTGTTCTTCTCTCCACGAAGCGCACTTCTGGATCTCTTATACCATACTAACATCATTACCCTTTGTATGTGCAAGTCACTTTCACACTTGACTACTAACAACTCCACTCCGAGTGTTCTTCATAATAATTTAAATTCTACTCTATTCAAGAAATACCCCTTCTTAAATGGCTTCCCACAGCCTTCCAATAAAATTAGGGTGTGCTATTCTAGTTGCACACTTATGTATGGAGTATCTCCCCTCATACGACGTTTAATCTACTCCACCACTTTCACTCCATTATGCTAGTCCCACAAACATATATTCCACACTTCCATTCCCACGTCCCCTCAACTCGGACGATTTAATTATCAGATAACCAAGATGCCCACATCTTTGCAACATCCCGACCACCCTGGGAGAGCGAACGGCGTGCTACTCATCTGTAGAACTAACTAAATCCAACAAGATGTAAGGAATAGGGCATTCAAATTCCCTAACAACAAAAAGGGAACAACAAATTTCAACCTTCTTCAGATAAGTACAACAATTTTCCCAAATAAGTACAACACCCAAAATGAATCACTAACGCTCTATACATCAAAATAAATACAAGTTATCTCTTTTGTATAATGAAGTTCTTTCCAGATAATCCATGCTAAAAATCATTCCAAATCTTTATTCACCTTGTGTTCTGAACGTGGTTACGGCAGTTGGGTACTCTCAATCACCCTAGAAATCAAAATTTTAAATCCTCCTTATCATCGTTCTATCCCTCAACTCGTGGGGATAACTTTCAATACTTTCTTACCATAAAATCCGGCTCGAGTGGCTTTAAAACAAAATTTTACTTCCAACTTACATACATAATTACTTGATCCCATTTCGACCAGGGCACCGAACTCATGGAATAGTGACCAAACGTCTCTCTATTTTCAACCTTACGCTAAGTTTCATACGTGGGATGTCTCGCAAAGCGAAATCCAAACAAGGAACCCCCCTGATACACTACTACCTAGCATTATCATTATCTAAATCCGTTAGGTCCTCCTTCCATAGCATGTACCCCTTTATTCCGTCTCTTGACAAAAAAGTTACATTTCCTCCCGTAATTACACTCAACAAAGAACGTTTCACCAATTTCACTGTCGTTCATTATTGTTTGATGGTAAACTCATTCCATAAACTTCGAATACATACAGTCGGAATTTTTAGAAATCCCTTTTTCTAATAATAGGGGTATAATTTTAACTCTCACATCTCTAGAGGATGGATATGACAACGCACTCTTCCTATCACTAAGTCCGGAGTGCTGAACATAATACTGGATTAAATCTTTTCACTCAACGGTAAACCCGATACATACTGAATCATACTGACAAAGTCTATACATACATTGGCATCGAATATCTCGATCCCACTATCTCCTCCGAAGTCTCTAGGGTAGATAATATAAGTGCGAGTCCAACCTTCTTACAGGTAAAGCCTCGTCAAAACAAAACTTGTTGCACTAATGCAACTTCTCTGATAGCCTTGCAATAAATGCCTACTATCGTACTAACCATTTCTATAACGTTTTATCAAAGATAATATCATACTCGCGTATCGCATCACTACAACGAGCAACTAAAAATTTACATAACACTGTTAACATACTCATTCATCCCCCGCGGATAGCACTAAAGAAAAAAAATCCCGATACACTAGGGAGAATTATCCACATAATACTAACGTTTATATTTATATGCATTAAACTCGTCTCACATGCTAATCTAGCAATGAACAAAATATAGTGACTCGCTCGTGTCACATAAACACGCCTCATCTTCTAAGGATACAACTTATACTTCCACCTTGGCAATCGTCTTGACTGCACAAATGGTTTTCGAATGTAACACGTCTGCCCAAACCAAAACAAAACTACTTTAATCGTTGTCTTTTACTAGGCACTGTATTCTTGTCCTTTTCTCACTTCGGAACATATTATCGTGAGCGATCTCACTTCGCACAAAAATACCTCAACACATAATGCACTCATCACCTGTCCTACTAACCAGGTTAGGACTGCCATTCTCTCAGACTTTAGTAGACTCGATTCCTATTAGCTGCCTCGGTTATACCCTTAGCCTTTTAGGCCTTAAAGATCAGGTCACTGTCTATAATAGTACTTACTAAATTTACCATCACTTGGTAAGAATTCAACTATCCGAATCATTTAAATGGGTCCCTTTATGTGTATCCACATCCCTTTGTGGTGCTACACCACCACCGTTGTATTCAGTCTTATTCCCGACTAAATTCTTCGATTCTTTTAGCTTCCCCCACAAAGAAGCGTTATCATCTATATTGACAAAATACGACATTGTCAACCTCTGAATCGGCCGTCCATCAGAATTTCCTCTTTGAGTGTTATCAACTATTACTACGAGTCGATCTCCCACTTGGAGTCGTTTCCTCCACTTGTATCTACGTCTCCCGATACAAAATTCGCTAACGGTTAAGATTCATATTCACCAATGGACTTCTGTCACGTCCTCCTGTGATGAGTTCAGGACAAAGTTCACTTCTAATCCTGAACATATGATGAAGGAACATACGACCAACACTGTGCCTAAGGTTCTCCTTTAGACATAGCATTCCACTTCTAAATTGGTGGTCAACTCCCATCATTATAACTTCATTCCGACAACAAAGAAAAAAATTTCTCTAAATTTTCACTTTCAGTTAGCCACACTCCGTCCTATTTTTAAATCTTTGGATACTTTACCTCCTTTGGTAAACACACAATTCCCGCGTTTCTAGAATTTACCACTAACAGTTCTCTACACATTTTGTAATACGTTGGGTGAGTTTACCCTCGCACCTCATTTGACTATAACAGCATTTGGAAATCATTGTTGCGCCTTAGTCGCCTTTCTAGTCTTGGCTTCCCGTGCCATAATTGAGGTGACCTCAACTACGGTCATCATCCTCGAATAAATTTTACCACCTCAACTGAGCCTTGCCCCTTGATATCCGCTTAACGTTCCTCTTCTGACATCCGTCGTTGCTCGGCATATGCACACATTCGAACGAAATTAGAATTCACTAATGTATACACATTATAGCAGGAGAACGAAATCTCATCAAAGAAATCGACAATCCTAAACACATGGCTCTATATCAAACAAAGTAACGCTGAAAGCATAATAAACCGAACAGATCCTAAAGGAAACTACCCCGCCTAATTAAATACCGGGGGATAACTCCTTTATTAAATTAAAATCAAGGTGAACAGTTGGATCATTCTTAGCATCACTGTCGTAAAAATAACTTTTTAAATTTAAACACCCTAATTATTTAAGCTAAGTGTCAAAACCATTTTTAAACATTACTTTCCAAATTTGATTTTATAAACCAAGATTTAAATATTTACAACAATTCAATATTAAAGAATCACACCACAATTATCCTGGAACATATAATCCAACTAAATTAAACATTCAACAACTAAATCCCAAAATTAAAACTTAAAGTAAAACATCCAGACAGTAATAAATCCTAAAGTGACAATACTAGAAATAAATGAATCACAATGTCCAATAAAATAAATGGATAATGGAAACGGGCGACACATGCCCAACTGAATAAATAAGCTAGGAGTGGAATCAAATAAATGAAGTCGTCTAAGCAAGAGGCCTGCAACTCCCACCTACGATGCAGTTCGTTCCTTCCAAAGCATCCTATGCAAGACGTCCCTGTGGCTGGGCACCTGTAATATATACATATATATACAAGAGAGAAAGAAAAAAGAAACGGGTCAGAGCCCGATAGTGTAAATGATTTAAAATTTGTTTAGCAAGTATTTAAAATGTTTACAGGCCAATACAACAACATATTAGTGCAACACTCTCTTGAGAAATTCTCACCTCTCTTCTAATGTGCACGCCTATCGCACTAATCTTCCCAACGGATTATCTTATCTTATATTGCACTAATCTTCCCAATGGTTTAACGTATCTTACTCGTAAGATTTAAAAACGAACAATATAATTGTTTAAGAGGATAATTTTATTTGATCACAAAGTTCTCATTTAAACCTTATTTACTAATAAAGTTTCCAGTGTTCCATTATACTTTTCAAAACAAGTATTTCCAAATTGAAGTCAAGATTCATTCCTTACTTACCATAAGCACAGTATGAAATTCCAAATTTCATAATTTAATATATATATATACTAAATACTCGTATAATATATATATTCTAACAGCACCCCACATAAAAATTATGGTTCGGGCATACTCTGCTATCCAATCCCCGTATCACTCGTACTAAGGGAAATACAAGTTCGGAATCACTCTCGAACTGTATTAACACATACACAAACAATATTGATGTGAAGCATAGATTCCAAGTCTTTAAGAGGATAGCACATGCCCCCATGTCTCTTAGGACCGTCTGAACTATCGATTCGATAGCCTGTACCACGGATTTCTATCTTCTAGGGTACGAGTCAATATCCCTCATAAAGGCACATTGAGATAAGATCGTCCCAGCGCGGTAATCTCAGGGATAGCAAGTAGCGCGGGCATGATTTTCACACATAGATAGTATATGCATAAACACAGTGATATAACTATACTACTATTACCATATCAAATTAGGTACATTTCTAATCCCATAATTACAATATTTGTCCTTATTTCTCATTATTTAGTTCTCACGTACAACCGTTCATTTCTTACTTTAATTTGAGGGATCATTCCAACTTATTGCGTAACACTCATGGACTCTATCCTCCCAAGGGTAGAATTCAGTAGGTAGTCTATTTTCCAACGTAACTATCTTACGCGTCTCTCCCCTTATTACATAATTTCATCGTCCCTTATATGTAAATATCCTGAAAATACAACTCTCGTTTTACATTAAAGGTCCCATAATTATTTATAAGTCCTACTGGTCTTCTTTATCTCCCAAAACATTTTAATAAGGGTGTCCAAGGGTTATTTCTCATTAAATTGAATTCAACTAATTTAAAAAGGGGAAATATGAGTCTGCCAGAAGGGGTCGATCGATCGATGGCAGGAGCTCGATCGATCGATGCGTCGATCGATCGACACTCTTGGTTCGATCGATCGATCAAACAGGTATGCGAATTCTGTAGATTAGCAGTTACGGGTTTCACAATCCAACCTCAATCAAATCCATATTTTCACACCCAAACTCCCTAAAATTCGTACTATAATCAGTATACACCCATATTATTCATCTTCTACGTAAAGCATGTAATCTTTCATCAATAACCATGGATTAATAGGGCAAAACTTCATAAAAATTTCAAGAACCCTAGAATTTCTTTAACATGGTTCTAATCAGTCTTTTTCCAGAAAATTCTACTCCTAATTCATCATAATTTCATGGTTAAGCCTCTACATATTAAGGGGTTACCAGATTTACATTCAAATCAATTCTACATGCGATTTTCCTATCTCCAACATGGATTTTCTTCTACCAAACTCGTCCTAATCTCCCTAGACTAACATGAACGATGCATTAACGAAAATAAGCAAGATAAATACTTGCCTAGGATTTTCAGCGTTCTGATTTGTCAACGAATTTGGTGTTGTTGCGTTCCCCGTCGCGCGATCTACGCGTTGGTGGTGGTGGCGGTGCAACCAAATGGATTTTTTGACTTGGTTTGCTTGGAAAGCTTTCTCCTTCCCTCTCCTATGGCCGTTCTAATGTTTTGAGTCTGACAACCCTAAAGGAGTCTTCCAAATGGTTGATATAACCTAATAATTTTCGTGGGTTTAATTACCCAAAAATGCAAAATGACCAAAATGCCCTCCCGGGGTACTAATTAAGCTTAAAAACACCCCGAGGTCCAAACTAAACCCCCGGGTACACTTCTCTGACTATCTTGACCCTTCCGGACACTTTGACGCACTTGAAATGACCATACGGGTGACTTATAATTTATTCACTTTTATTCATCAATATTTAGTCCCGACGCGACACGGGCGCGTCCCGACTCAAATTTCCAAACTTGTCATTTTATTCACTCTTGACATTTTATAAAAATAAATCTCATATATTACTATACTCATCCAGTAACATTCAACAAATAACAAATTTCCAATAATTACTAACTCTCGTCACGCTAGTAAATATTTAAAACAACATTCCGGATTAAAATTAAATTAATTTATCTCAATTAAATTTAATAAATCCCTAAATTTAAAAGCCATAAAAATACGGGGTATTACACCTACATTCCTTCCTCACTTTCATTGTCTATTATGCCGTGGGCAAAGAGAATAATGGTTTGTTCTGAAGAAGTCAACGATTCCTCATTTGGTTCTAAACATTCATCACTTTCAAAAGTCTTGGAAGAAAAATAATCATTGGATTCGAATAATACATCCAACTCTTGTTCTCAATGATGTTTTTCTTCCCGATAATGGTTTTCAATTTTTTCATTTTTCAAGAATGGGCAAGCCCTCATGCAATGTCATAAGTGGAGGTGTGGATTCTTGAAAATGAGAATTTTGAAAACTATCCTCGGAACTATTATCAAAATCATTATTATAATAATTTTGAAAGATATTGCAATTAGTTTCAACATTCGTATTATAAGGATTTTGTGGCCCATTATCGAAAAGATCAATCTCTAAATTCTCATAATCCATAACTTGACTTTTAAAATCCTCATCCAATGTCATTTTGGATATTTCAATTTTTGACTTTGTGAGTATTCACCCAAACTCATAGGTTTAGAGAGATTTTGAGAATTATCAATGCGATTACCAAAAAAGTTAGAATAAGACATGATTACCCCAAAATATATCTCAAGATGTAAAATTCCACAAAGTGATGTGCGGCCGATAAATTCAAGCTTTTCTTGGTGTTCAAATGTAGAAGTCCTAGAAAACTAGTTAACAAAGAATACAAATGAAAAGAAAAATAATACGAAATACTAAATCAATTAATTTCTAAAACAAACATTCCCCGGGAACATCGCCATATTGATAACAGTGGAAAATCACGACGCTCATGTCACCTATGTCATTCGTTGTTTTCTGCTCCCACCGCTATGCAGAAAACCTAAGCTTTAACCACACTCTTTACAGGAGTAAAGCACTTTAATTTATTTATCATTTCAGGAATAAAAGTGATAAAGATGAAAGTTGTAACAAACTATGAATCTAGACATGTATTTTAAGTAAGATTTACAAAATGAGTAAAAACTATAGATTGAGAATAATATTCCTCACCTCGGGTTAATAAGTATAAATGGCTACACGGGAAGACAAGTTTTCCAATATTGAATATCATTTTCATAATTAATTAAATCTAGAGTTGTCACGCCCTAAATTTTCATAAAAGCTTAACATGATTCTAGTGTCAACAAATATCCCTAAGATTATACACTCAAGGTTGTAAAAATGGAGCATACGTGATATACACTGTTAAATCTCTTAGGCATAAAGTCAAGAACAACCTAACCCATTTAAACTCATAAAACCCATCACCAAAGCAAAGCAACCCATCAATCCAAGATGAGTTCAATTATCTCAACCAAAACTAAATTAGCTACAAAGCATTGTAAATGACATCTAAGTAAATGAAAGCAAGGGAATAAAGAAAATAAATCTAGTTAACAAAGCAAGAAATGAACTATGAAAACTATATTAAAGAAGAAGAAGATGAATAGTATACTTACATACCCAAAATGGGTGAAACCCTAGGAGAGAGAAGCTACTAAAACCTAACATGACATGTTATATAAACTAGATATCCCACAAATAAACGCAACTTACCAATATAGTCAGTTGGTAAAAAGAAAAAGAAAAAGAAAAAGAAAACAAATGGGGAAAATTGCACATCATCTGAAGGGTCAGGTCGACCATGGCCATGGGTCCAGTCAACCGGGGGAATAAAATCAAGCCAGTGACTTCCATAGTAGGCATAATAAGAAATGTCGATCAATCGGGGTCTGCGGGCCGATCAATCGGGGATTTGTTTTTAGGAGGCCTTGGGTCTTCAATAGGGAGAAAGCTTGCATTACAGAAAATTCCCTAACTTCATCATCCGGACTCCAAACGACGAGCCATTTGCGGCCACGCGAAGCTAGCTCAATGAATCCGCGGGTCGTGAAATAAAGTGCAAAAAGTCTAAAATTCCCTTGAAGTGCTGTTAAATGACAAAACTTCCTCGAAATGCAACCAGTTGCTCCGTTAAGCATTCCAATACCTACAAAAGTTCACATAAACCATGCAAAGCATATATATATATATATATATATATATATATATATATATATATATATATATATATATATATATCCAAAATCGAGGTTAACCAATATATGAGCATAAAAGTAGGAGATAACGAAGACAAAAATGCTAGAATTCATAAAGATGGCGGGTGCTAATATGCAATATTCATGACGTATAAGTACATTCCGTGTATTTTTTTGAGTTATGGCTTAAAAGATATGAATTTTCAAAGTTAAAAAGGTGGCATTTTAACGTGTATACTTATAGTAACTGTTAGGTTTTAAAACGAACGCTATTTTTCTTTCTTGATAATATATATATATATAATGTTTTTTCGAATAAAAATACATTATTTTTGTCTCGGTTTATTCATAACACACGCATGTATACCCATAAATATATATATATATATATATATATATATATATAGAGAGAGAGAGAGAGAGAGAGAGATAGAATAAATACAAAAACACCATAGTTGACAACTTACAAAAACTCCATATTCACACACACACACACACACACACACACACACACACACACACACATATATATATATATACCACTTACCTATATCTATATATTTATATAAATGTGTATAACAATGTATATATATCATATATATCTGCTTTGTAAACCCTAAATAATACACACACACACTACTATATATATATATATATATATATATATATATATATCAAAATACATACCCCTATTAAGACAAGCTCACACACTCACGCTCATATATATGTATATTTTACACTTATATATGCAGATGGTTATAATAGAGAAAAAACAACAGGAGGAAATATTACTTGTTAGTGTTTTTTTCCTTTCCCTTCCTTGGTTTAGAGTATGGTTTCCATTATTTTTTTATTGTGTTTAAACTCATACCTTGATAGGTATATATAGGAAGGAGGGAAAGTGAATGGCGGCTACATGTGTGTCCATTCCTTTTTTTTCTTCCCCTCTTAATCAGGGGCAGTTTAGGGGCATTTATCATATTTTTCTTTTTTTTTCCTTTTAACCCTAATAGGACAAAAGAATGAAGATATTCTAGGACATTTTATTTTTTTCAACTTTTATCTCTGAAACTTAGTTTTAGGATTTTACACTTTTATACCTTTAACTATAAAATTTGAAATTAAACCTCATGTCCTTTAAGTTTTCAACACCTTTTTTTTGTTAATTTTGATTTACAAATAGTTTGAATTTTTTTTATTATTAAACTTTGATACAAAAAATTATATACTCTTTGCTTAATTAGTTAAAAATAATTTTTTTATTTATCGACTTAATTAAAAAATTATATTTCAAGAATTAAGTAATTGAAATTTTAAATTTTTTACATAAAAGGAAATGTTGGTTGTTACAATTTACCTACCTTAGAAAAATTTCGTACATTCCCCGAGTCTCAAATTCTCGCAGTACTTATCTTATCTAAGTTATACAATAAAAATGATAACTCATTCGTTCGAGGTTATAAGATCTATCATGTAACTTTGATGACTTTATTCATGTGTTCTTTCGTAATTTGCAGGTTATACAAAACTATATTATAACGAATACTTAACGTAACCATGATTAATAAAACGAGGGGTTTTAGATAATTATTCGGTATTTTCATAAGCTTTGCATGTACGCATGCAAAGGCATGTGCAACGAGGTTTTACTTATATTCTAGTTGTACAAACAATCTCATACCATAAAGAGGTTGGTATCGGTAAATGGACATCATAAGTTGTACACTGATTATGATGTAACGGTATTTCATATATGTTTGCGGAATAGGTAATTTTGGAAGTATAAGTTCTTTTGAGGAAGGTGAGTCGGCAGTTTATACTTGAATCGTCAAATGTTAGTTTCCTAAATTCAACTAACATGAAGTTGATTATAACTGAATTGTAATTCAATTTTTCCAGAATACCAAAGATTCTTAAGAAGGGAAATCCGTGTTCTATCTAAAATTATCGAGTTTACTATCATAATTTTCATATATATCCTTTTGGTATGGTACTTAATGCTTATTTCTCCTATTAGCAGTTCCATATATAGCGTACAATCTAAGGGGATACTAAATGGTTGTACGCTATTCGCGAAGTCACGTGTTGGTTTAATCGGGAAATATATCAATTGTTAATGTACTCGATAAGTTCATAAAGAGGTTTCTTGAGAAATTTCAGACACGAAGAGAAGTTGTAGCTGGTACTTTCATGAAATGTTTCCTTAGCTTCCTATATATTAGAGGAATGTAGGATTTGACTTTATTGGGAACTAATATTTTTGGACAAAGGTAACATCTAATATTTTTGGGTATTTCAAATAGGCTTGTTGGTTCGATTGGTTCCTAGGTTTGCATGGTCTTATTAAGGATCCCAATAGGTATGATTTCTAATATTGTAGAGTTCATCTCATGGAATCTACCATAGACATACAAAGGTGAAAGATCTCTTTAAAATACATCGGATACTATTGATATATTGAGATACATGGATGAGTTTACTAAAAGGGATTTAAATATAGTTTATACAATGATGTGGAAGAGGTTAATATCATCGATATTATTTAACAAGATGATATTACTGTTGGGAGTATATTGAATCGAGATTCTGACATTTATTAAGTCGTAGTTAATAATGTTTAGAACTTTATGAGAAAATGATTTGTCTATTCAAGGTAGGATAACATTAGGTCATAACGATGTTAATTCTAAATTTGATCATGTAGAGGGGCATATATAATCTAAAGGATCATGTATGTATTCCAATATTTGATGTAATCTAAGCTTATATATACATCAACTCGGTTGTTCATGTTTATAATCTTTACTACGAATTCTAATATTTAGATCTTGGAAATATATAATAGTTTCCATTTGGAAAAACGAGTAGACTTAGTGAGTTGGTTTACTATCATCTATATAAAAAATTGCATTATTGGGACGTACGAGATAATTTACTAACAAAATTTGTTATGATGCGGTTATATTTCCATTTCCAGATGGAAACAGGTGGCAAAAATTCACCAGGACACTGGTGTTCTATTTTTACCTGCTGAGGAGTAAAATATATTCTCCTAAGGTTCTCAACATTACTTCTCATATTGGGTCATAAATACTATTCTTTTAGTATGAGATATAGTTTTAAGCTTCGGGATGTATCATGAATCTAGTATGATGAATTTCTTGTAACATTTCCTGTATCAGGTACATTCATTCTATTTCTAGATCGGAGCCATGTTTTCCTTATCATATGATAATTCTCGAGTCTTACTATTAGTTTGTTGTCTCATCACAAGGGGTTTTGTGAGATGTTGTTCTAAGATTTTCATTCTTAGGTTCGGGTAAGAAATGAAATTTAGTTAATTTTGAAAGAGGTAGGGTTGGCTGAAGATCATGTTGCTTTATTGTACCGGTAACATTATAAAAAATTAGGTTATTAAGATTTTCAATCGGTTTAGGGCTTAAGTTGTTGTATAGAATGTTTCCTTTTTCGAGATTGTTTGTCTAACTTGAATCAATAATCCATAACATTCCATTCAATGTTTCCATCTTAAATTTAGCTTCATTGGGTGAAGATGTATATTGACTCTTGTGACCTGAATTTACCTTGGGATTTTTTACCATATAATAAAGGACTTAGTTTTCTTATATTTATGCAGAAGATAGCATAAAGATTAAATAATAATTTCTCTTGAATTGTTACTAACTATTTATCTAATAACTTGTACTAAGGTTGAGGTAAATAATAAGAATGGGTTTTGAACTGATGGTTGCTTTGTTCAGTTTCTGAATGGTCATAGTATATCTCTTAGAACTCTAAAGGCTCATAAGGGTACTATAGTTTGAAGAATTTTTTCAAGAGGTAATGTAAATGCACTTACAACGGAGTTCTAAATTTAATAAACTATTAATCCAAAATATTCCTTATCAGGTCTAAGAACATTTATCAAGGAATCTTGTATAATTTGAAAGTAAAATAAACTATACAGAATCAGGAGTAGGTTAATGTTACGAGGTAACAAGAGTCTAAGTTTCCCGGGATGGGTTTAATTGCAAGAGGTAAGTTGTTGATGTGGCCAGGTGTCAATTATAACTCAAGTATGAGATTCGGGTAAGTATGTATAAATAGGTTTCCCATTAACTAATAATTTTTCGATAACTCATATTCCTTTCTTTCTAATGACCTTCACTTGCCAGTCGAAAATTTGAATAGGACATTCCTCAAATTTAGGGTTGGATTGAACAAGAATTTTATACCAGGTAATGACACGTGTTGGGGTCTAGAATTTATTAGTGCAATTGGGACACATGGAACATACAATAAATATTAGACAATTTCGCGAGTACTTCTAAATGATATATGTTTGGTAATAGTGAATGGTCTAGTATATCTTATGATGTCATAAGTCTTTCTCTAATATGTTGTATTTTCTCAATTATTTCTTGGGTTTACTAAATAGGAAAAGATTGATTATCATGAGGCTAAGGGTTTCAGATAAATCATGGGACGATATAGATGTCTCGTTGATTAAAGTCAATCCTAATTTATTTAGGATAAGAGTCTCGAAAAAATTGGGTAAATATAGGAAGTTAAGAATTAAAACAACAATAATCTACCTGAAATAGTATCCAATTATCCATATAATGATTTTACTGGAATTAATATAAGGTTTTCAAGGTTTAGGGTTGTAGATGGTTTCTAAAACAAATAACCCATAATTATTTGTTCTAGAGGCTTAGGGTTAATAGCAATAGAGATAACAAATCAATCCAAGACCTTTGGAGATAAGTAATAGTATTGAGATAAAACTCTGAAGTAAGGAATTCATATGATAAATAAAACTAGACACTCAATATTCTGAGTCTTACAGGCAAATAATACTATCGTGGGTACAACGGTAGTTTATTCCCTCGTTATACTATACGCTATGTAAAAACAGATTCAATGGGATCGGGTTAAATTAAATTCATTGTTTCAAAATCAACATAGAATTTTTAATTAATACAATGTAACATATTCTGAACTACACAAATGAGTTCATAAGGTATCCAAGGTTATCATATAATGATGTGAGCATTTCGGGAAGTAATACTTAATTAGAATTACCTACCATGGGTAAAAATTTATATTCCTTATTAACAAGATTATATAGGTTTCAACTTGGAGTTTCTTTGAAAAGATGGTTATAAAGAAACCATATTGGTGGTATCAAGGTCATGTAGAGGGTTTAGGTAAGGTTTCATATACTCACAACGATTTTAGTTGTTTATGGATTACATTTCGCTACGAAACTCGTAATATTTCGGGGGATATTAAATGTTCAGTCATAGCCTCAATCATGGTGACTTCAAAAATAATTAACAGTGGTTATAAGGTACATAATACTAGGTAATTAGTCACAATTCATAGCTAGGGTTGTGTAGAACTTGGAAAAATTGTAGTTGTGGGATAGGATCCACTAATCAATGTTGTTATGTTCTAAAGAGTAGAACGGTCTAACATAACATTTCAAATACACCTATTTGTTCCTAAAGACATTTCTAATTGTCATCAATGACTTCATTTATAATTTCCCTATTTAATCCTATTTAGGTACCATTCTAACATAAGAAATCTAGTCTCGTAATCTAAGGGGAATAGTATATAGTATAACAAGAGTACAATGCGGAAGACAAAAATAGAAAAGTCAATTAAAAAATGAAATAACTTTCAACGATGAAGAAGGGAGTCCAAGTGAAGTAATTTATTTCAAGGAGAGTGTTTGTGACAACCCGTATATAATTATGATAAATTATATTTAAATCATACTTATCATATGTGATATTAATAATGTTTTATTAGTATATCTAATGTTAAGTGATTATGGTTAGTATAATTCTACTTTCATAAATCATGAAATGTCGAATTGTTTACGAACACAAGATTTGGTTATTTTCGATAGAAATGTTCCTGTTTAAGACTAGTTTTGACCCTTGTAACATTTCAATTGACTTGAGGTGAAAACTACATAGTTGTAGATATGTGAGTTAGGGTTGTAACAAAACAAACGGTGCATCAAACAGATGTTCGAGTAAGAAGTTAGGTCAAAATTACGAGAAGGGGCGAATCTGTCAATTCCCTTAAGTGGTAAATTGGCTTTTATCAAACCAAATGTTTTAATTTGATTGGATGGATTGGGAGGAAGCCTTGGCCGACTTAAAACTCTCCCTTAAGCTTATTTCTTCAGCAAATAAGTCCCTAGGTTCAGTTTGAGGTGTTATTAGCTTGAGGAAAGAGAGGTAGAAGTTAAGGAAGAAAAGGTTACAAGGAAAATCTAGGAAAACAATTCCAAGAAAATCCTTAAGGTGTTTCCAAGGTGTAAGGTCAAATCAACCAAGTTCAGCTCCACCTGAGGGAAACGTGAATACATAGTTGACAACACAAGGTGAGTGTACTTACTGAGTTGATTTTGGATATGACATATATATATATATATATATATATATATCATATGTTGAGATGTTATGGCTTATTTAAAAGCCAAGAGATGTTGAGATGTTATGGCTTATTTAAAAGCCAAGAGATGTTGAGATGCTATGGCTTTATAAAAGTCAGGATATGTTGAGTTTCTATGCAATTCAAGAGATGTTAGGTTTTTAAAACCTATGGATATGATTATTTCCTACGGGCAGGAGATGTGGGGTTTATTAACTCCGGATATGTATATGGCCTAATTTGGCACAGAGATGTATATATTAATATGTTGAGATGTTAATATAGTTCTTTTACTATATAGAGATGTAGTAAATTCACTGAGTTTTAAAACTCATGGTTTTATATGTTTACATTTTCAGGTTTTCCAGCTGCCACTGCCAGGTCTAGGAGGTTGGGTACATAGAAGTAGGGTCTTGTTAGTTTGTTTTATAAACTGCACTAGTGTAATTAAGTTAAATGATATGTGAGTTCTGTTGAAATTGTCTCCTTAAAACGATTGGATTTTTTTTATATTCTGCATTTTAACCTTGAAGTTGTTTCAATATGTATTGCCTAAATAATAAATAAATTAATATTGTGGTTTGTAAACTATTTAGTTAATTATATCCTAATGGGGCTATGGTATGACAACTTGGTATCAGAGCTTTAGGTTTTTATATTCTGGGGTTAGAGAGTCTAGATATAGCAGTGGCAGAAATAGCGTTTTGTGGGTCATTTATATTAATTTGTGAGAAATACTAACCATTGAGTTAGAAATAAATGTTGTATTCTTGTTTCTATAATTGTGGTTTATGACAGATAGTAAGCTATGGAAGGAGCAAATGTTCATGAGAGGGTGGATGAGGAGTCTTCAAATACAGTAAACTAGCAAAATCAAAATAATGTAGAGGCGGCTCCTAAAAAACTTACAGATATGCAGAAGATGGCTCGTGCCATGACTTTAATGGCAGAACAACAAAACATGTTTATGATGCAAATAGTAGAGCAACAAGCCAAGTACTTGGAGTAGCAGACTTTGGCAAGAAGAGAAAGGGAAATACAACGAGAGGAGAAGAATACTTTGTACGAGAAGTTCATCAAATTGAACCCTCCAACATTCTCAGGTTCTGTAGATCCTTTAGAAGTTGAGACTTGGGTTAGAGACACAGAAACTATCTTTGGGGTGATGAATGTACCTGGTGCGCAAAAGGTGATTTTGGCTACTTTCATGTTAAAGGGAGAAGCTAAATATTAGTGGGAGTCTTCCAAACATTTATTGCTTACTCCGGAGGGAGGTGAGGTAATTACTTGGGATTCCTTTATTAAAGTCTTATATGAAAAGTATTTTCCTCGCATGTACCAGAAGCAAAAGGAGAGAGAATTTTTATCATTGACTCAGGGGAATATGTCGGTCAGGGAGTATGAAACTAAATTCACATCTTTGTCTCGATTTTCATTACATTTCTTACGTGATGAGGAGGATAAATGCACCAGATTTCAGGATGGGTTGAATTTGGTTATCAAGTCTAGACTCACTGCACTTGAGATGGTAGATTATTCTTCCTTAGTTAACAAAGCTATGATGGTTGAAGGAGATGTTAACGATGCAATAAAGAATAGGGAACAAAGGGGAAAGAGGAGTAGATTTGATTCATCTCAGCAAAAGGAAGGCAATGTAGAATACTCGAAACGAGGGAGTCAAAGATTTCAGCACGGTAGAGGGACTGGAAATTATGTTCAGAATAGGACACCAAGTAGTTTTAGGGGTGCAGGATCAATGGTCCAACAGAATAGACAGCAGGAGAATGACAATAGGCAGTCCAAGCCTGTTACATGCTATTTTTGCAAAGCTGAGGGCCATATTAGTCCAGATTGTCCCAAGTTAAAGGGGGTAGAGTGTTATCACTGCCATCAAATTGGTCATACCAAAAAGAACTGTCCTATGCTAGTGGGAGGGATTCAATCAGCTGCTACTAGTCGAGGCTCATAACCTGGAGGCATAGGGAGAGGAGGGGGTAGAGGACAGGCAAGTGGATCCAGGGCTCCGGGAAGGATATTTGCTATGACTTTACAGGATGCTCATGCTACTCCAGAGGTGGTGACAGGTACATTTTCTGTCATGAACAAACATGCTTACGTGCTTATTGATCCAGGTTTGACTCATTCATTTGTAGCACTGTCATTTACCATGCATTTGGGTATACAATGTTCTTATCTAGATTGTGGTTTATATATTTCTACACCTATGGGGGATGTGTTGTTAGTGGAGCTTGTGTATAAAAATTGTGTATTGTATATGGGGGAGAGGGAGTGGACCATTGATTTAATTCCCGTAGATATTCGAGATTTTGATATTATCTTGGGTATGGACTGGCTATCTTCCTACTATGCATCAATTGACTGTTTTTGTAAGGAGGTTACATTTAATATGCCGGGGGAGGAAGAATTCAAATTTACTGGGGAAAGAAATGTGGTTCCGAACTGTCTTATTTCAGCCCTTCGGGCGAGGAAAATGTTAAATAAGGATTGTCAAGGCTTTTTAGCATATATTGTGGATACAAATAGGGAGTTGCAAAAATTATAAGATATACCAATCGTTAAGGATTTTGCAGATGTGTTCCCAGATGAATTACCAGGATTGCCACCTAGCAGAGAGGTAGAGTTTACTATTGATTTAGTGCCTGGTACAGCTCCAGTTTCTATTTCTCCATGTAGAATGGCACCTGTGGAACTAAAGGAGTTAAAGGTTCAACTGTAAGATTTGCTAGATAGAGGTTTTATTCGACCCAGTGTATCACAATAGGGCGCTCCAGTATTATTTGCGAAGAAGAAAGATGGCACCATGCGACTCTGCATTGATTATCGACAGTTGAACAAGGTGACTATTCGAAATAAATATCCATTGCCTCGTATTGATGATTTGTTTGATCAATTACAGGGTGGTAAAGTGTTTTCAAAAATTGATTTGAGATCGGGCTATCATCAATTAAGGGTGAGAGATTGTGACATTTCTAAGACAGCTTTTCGTTCTCGCTATGGTCATTATGAATTTTTGGTAATGCCATTTTGGTTAACGAATGCTCTTGCGGTGTTTATGGATTTAATGAATCGAGTATTTCATCCTTTCATAGATTCGTTTGTGATTGTCTTTATCGATGATGTTTTGATATACTCATCTAGCCAAGAGGAACATGAGAAGCATCTAAGAGTTGTATTGCAAGTTTTGCGAGATAGTCAATTGTGAAATTTAGCAAATGTGAGTTTTGGTTAAATCAGGTAGTATTTCTGGGGCATGTTGTTTCGGGAGATGGAATTTATGTTGACCCTAAGAAGGTAGAGGCAATTGTGCAATGGGAAAGACCGAGGAATGTAACGGAGATAAGGAGTTTCCTAGGATTGGCTGGATATTATAGAAGATTCATAAAGGGGTTTTCATCTATAGCCTTGCCGTTGACTAAATTGACCCGAAAGGAAGTGAAATTTGTGTGTAGTGATGAATGCCAGCAAAGCTTTGAAATGTTGAAAAATAGGCTAGTATCAGCTCCAGTTCTCACTGTTCCATCTAGTGGAGAAGGTTTTGTGATTTATACTGACGCTTCACATCAGGGCCTGGGTTGTGTTTTCATGCAACATGGAAAGGTAATTTCGTATGCATCTAGACAGTTGAAGATGCATGAACGTAATTATCCTACACATGATTTAGAACTTGCGGCTATTGTTTTTGCCTTGAAATTATGGAGACATCATTTGTATGGAGAGACGTGTGAAATTTTCACTGACCATCAAAGTTTGAAGTATTTATTTACTCAGAGAGACTTGAATTTGAGACAAAGACGTTGGATGGAGTTAATTAAAGATTATGATTGTACCATTCACCATCATCCCGGGAGGGCCAATGTTGTTGCAGATGCTCTGAGTCGAAAGTCGTTGGGGAGGTTATCTTGTATTCAATGTGCACGGGTTGGCAATATTATGGAATTAAGACTAATGGAAGTCGAGTTGAACTTATCTAAAATGGGGGCGTTATTTGCACACGTTACAGTGAGACCTTTACTGGCAGAACACATACGAAATTTGCAAGTCAGTGATCCATTCCTTGAAAAGAAGAAACGGGAAATCCTGGATGGTAAAGAAAGTGACTTTGAAATTAAGAAAGATGAATCATTGTGTTATAAAAATAAAATTTGTGTACCGAATGATCCGTCCTTAAAGAAGGATATATTAGAAGAGGCACATAGTTCTATTTACTCTATGCATCCGGGAGGTAACAAAATGTATAGAGATTTGAAAGAGTATTACTGGTGGAACAATATGAAACGTGAGATTGCCGAATTTGTAGCTAAATGTTTAGTATGTCAACAAGTGAAAGCGGAGCATCAGAAGCCGACAGGATTATTGCAGTCATTGCCTATTCCAGAATGGAAGTGGGAGCATATAACGATGGATTTTGTTGTAGGATTGCCACGATCACCAAAGGGGCATGATTCTATTTGGGTGATTGTAGATCGATTGACAAAGTCAGCTCACTTTCTTCCAGTTAAGACGACCTACACTGTTGACAAATATGGACGCATGTACGTTGATGAGATTATCCGTTTACATGGAGCACTAGTGTCAATAGTATCAGATAGAGATCCAACTTTCACTTCTAAGTTTTGGCCTCATTTACAGAATGCCATGGGCGCAAGTTTGAAGTTCAGCACTGCATTTCATCCACAAACCGATGGGCAATCTGAGAGGACGATTCAAATATTAGAAGATATGTTACGAGCTTGTGTATTTGACTTCAAGGGCAGTTGGGATGATCATTTGTCATTGATGGAATTCTCGTATAATAATAGTTATCAGTCCAGCATTGGTATGGCTCCGTATGAAGCTTTATATGGGAGGAAATGTAGAACGCCTTTATGTTGGGATGAAGTAGGTGAAAGGAAACTTTTGGGTCCTGAATTGATAGATATGACAACTGAAAAGATCAAAATGATTCGGGAACGGATAAAGATAGCGCAAAGCAGGCAAAAATTTTACGCAGATAAGAGGAAGTATCCATTTGAATTTCAGAAGGGGGATTTTGCATTCCTACGCATTTCACCGTGGAAAGGCGTTATGAGGTTTAGAAAGAAGGGGAAACTAAGTCCAAGATACATTGGACCATATGAAGTGTTGGAAAGAATTGGAACCCTGGCATATAGATTAGCATTACCTCCAGAGTTATCTTATTTGCATGACGTGTTCCATGTATCGATGCTTCGTAAGTATTTGGCAGATCCGTCTCATCAACTGAAAACCCAACCTATGGAACTAAAAGAAGACTTATCGTACATCGAGGAACCGCTGGAAATTCTTGATCGTAAGGAGCAAGTATTGAGGAATACAGTTATTCCCTTAGTTAAAGTTATGTGGATGAGCCATGGAATTAAAGAAGCAACTTGGGAAACGGAGGATAGCATGAAGAAACAGTATCCCCATTTGTTTGGTAAGTGGCATTCGTATTAAATTTCGGGGACGAAATTTTCTAAGGGGGGGAGGTTGTGACAACCCGTATATAATTATGATAAATTATATTTAAATCGTACTTATCATATGTGATATGAATAATGTTTTATTAGTATATCTAATGTTAAGTGATTATGGTTAGTATAATTCTACTTTCATAAATCATGAAATGTCGAATTGTTTACGAACACAAGATTTGGTTATTTTCGATAGAAATGTTCCTGTTTAAGACTAGTTTTGACCCTTGTAACATTTCAATTGACTTGAGGTGAAAACTACATAGTTGTAGATATGCGAGTTAGGGTTGTAACAAAACAAACGGTGCATCAAACAGATGTTCGAGTAAGAAGTTAGGTCAAAATTACGAGAAGGGGCGAATCTGTCGATTCCCTTAAGTGGTAAATTGTCTTTTATCAAACCAAATGTTTTAATTTGATTGGATGGATTGGGAGGCAGCCTTGGCCGACTTAAAACTCTCCCTTAAGCTTATTTCTTCAGCAAATAAGTCCCTAGGTTCAGTTTGAGGTGTTATTAGCTTGAGGAAAGAGAGGTAGAAGTTAAGGAAGAAAGGGTTACAAGGAAAATCTAGGAAAACAATTCCAAGAAAATCCTTAAGGTGTTTCCAAGGTGTAAGGTCAAATCAACCAAGTTTAGCTCCACCTGAGGGAAACGTGAATACATAGTTGACAACACAAGGTGAGTGTACTTAATGAGTTGATTTTGGATATGACATATATATATATCATATGTTGAGATGTTATGGCTAATTTAAAAGCCAAGAGATGTTGAGATGTTATGGATTATTTAAAAACCAAGAGATGTTGAGATGCTATGGCTTTATAAAAGTCAGGATATGTTGAGTTGTTATGCAATTCAAGAGATGTTAGGTTTTTAAAACCTATGGATATGATTATTGCCTACGGGCAGGAGATGTGGGGTTTATTAACTCCGGATATGTATATGGCCTAATTTGGCACAGAGATGTATATATTAATATGTTGAGATGTTAATGTAGTGCTTTTACTATATAGAGATGTAGTACATTCACTGAGTTTTTAAACTCATGGTTTTATATGTTTACATTTTCAGGTTTTCCAGCTGCCACTGCCAGGTCTAGGAGGTTGGGTACATAGAAGTAGGGTCTTGTTAGTTTGTTTTATAAACTGCACTAGTGTAATTAAGTTAAATGATATGTGAGTTCTGTTGAAATTGTCTCCTTAAAACGATTGGATTTTTTTTTATATTCTGCATTTTAACCTTGAAGTTGTTTCAATATGTATTGCATAAATAATAAATAAATTAATATTGGGGTTTGTAAACTATTTAGTTAATTATATCCTAATAGGGTTAGGGTATGACAGTGTTAGTGGAATAGTTTAGACAAAAGAATTGTACTTTGCATAACAACTTTGTGGAGTATATTGTACACAATCCCTTCCTAAGATAATTTTCTTAGTATGCCTATAAATCCTTAATCATATCTTAATAATCCTAAATCCTTAATGATTCTGTTCATACATAAAATCTGAATATCTGAATTTATCACATCTCTCAAAATCATTGTTCTAGAATATTTCTTGTAATCCTCATATAATCATCTTTGCCTTGAAAACTATACTTCTATTCTTAAAACCTTTTCCTAGCCTATATCCTAATATCCCATATATTCATCATATAACTCGAAAGATTTTCCTTAATTCCTGTCTAAATATCTTATCCTTTTAATCTTTAAACTTTTAAATAACTTTCCTAATCATAAGCTTAACTCATATACCATATACGCTAATTTTAAACGTGGCTTAGCTCTGATACCAACTTGTCACACCTTGATTTTTCGGGGTTGAGTTTTAATTTAAAATAACACTAAGCCATAACTAATCCATGCATACTACGCTAACGAGTAATTTATAAAAATGAAACTGACAAGATTTTAGTTAAAATGCTTATTCTTCTATCAGTTTCTCTGCATATCTCCTACTGCTCTAACATGGTTCCTATAGTGATAATAATTTCCTATAGGTACCTATGCAAAATAACTATAATGAAATGAATAAGCACAGTTGATAAATAGGTTTTTGCCAGTTCTATAGCAAGTATATAGAGAGAGGGGGGAGTATTTATGGAATTCAGTGTTTGTCAATTAAAACGTAAGCTAAGGTTTCTTGTAACAATATTAAGGATCAAATAAGGAAAGCCAGGGAGTTTTGAACTCATAATCCCATACTTTTCAGCTCACTAAGGGGTATTTAAATAGGTAAGCCATCGATATGACCATATAAATTTGTCAATTAAGTAACCGACTAGGCACACAATTAAAGTGGCTTTCATACATAAGTAGCTAAAAATCCTCGCTCTTAATGTCTCAGACCATAGGCCAAGCTTAAATTCCATGGGATAACGCGACAATGTGTTGTAACACCCCGTATTTCTGAGTATTATAATTTACTTAATTTGATTTTTTTAAATTACACGCATGACGTTATTTAAAGGGATTAAATATTTTTTGATTGACAAAAATATTAATTGGTAGAGAATGATTAATGTTTATTAATAAAATTACTAAGGCAATAGTTAATGATTATTTTACGTCATAGCGAGTGATGATGACATGACAGTATTTTATCTCAATCGGGAGCCACGTGTAGACTATTTGGAATTGAGATAGGAAATTATTATATAGTGATTAAGATCAAAATTTCGAGGTCATGGTTTCTTTCGAATGGGTCGAGATAGTCGAAATAGTGTACCAGGGGATAGTAATTGGGTCCTGGGGCCTTTTTAGTCATAATCGAGGCCACACGGGGGTGTTCGGGTCATTCGGGTTCGGCCTGTTAGCCTAATTTCTAGATTAGGGATTGTCAACCTAAGTGTAATTAGTTGGGTCACTAGATAAACACATTTTAAACCCTATGGAATCAAGAGGAGGACATTATAGAGAAGAAGGGGAGAGTTCTTGGGAATTTAGCACTTTCCTGCATCACCTTTACTACCGAAGTTCAATCGGAAGGAAAGGAAGGCATCCTTATCACACACAACACGAAATTAGACATGCTATTGCAAATACAAGTCTTTATCTTACATATTTTTAAAGAGTTTATAATACCTATGGTAGAATTGATGAAATCTAGAATGAACGTATATTTTTGTGATAAAATAATATAACTGATTCATGTATTATTGGAATAAACGTTAGAGATTTAATTTCTAGGTTAAGAAATACAAATTTTGATAACTGTGATGATATAAGAAAATTATTTCTAGATTTTATGAAAAAAAAATGCATGAAAAGAGAAAACGATAGTTTGTGTAGAAAAACTTGTTGAATTCTTGAAAGTTATGGATCTAATGATGTTTAAATGTTAGCGATTTATTAGAACTTGTTTATATACTCATATTTGATGTTGGGATAAATTATACGAGTACTTGAGTATGATTCATGGGGGTTGTGTTGGTTAAAAATGGTGGAAACCCGTAATAGGGAAGAAGATAGACTGTTAGTGGTTTCGAAGAGATTAAACTATCCACCAGAACTAGTTCGGCCTCCAACCGGTTCGGCCCCACTCTAG
Organism: Sambucus nigra; assembly: GCA_949130495.1. Classification (NCBI taxonomy): domain Eukaryota; kingdom Viridiplantae; phylum Streptophyta; class Magnoliopsida; order Dipsacales; family Adoxaceae; genus Sambucus; species Sambucus nigra. Next base: position 245,894,068 of record OX422213.1, on the reverse strand, counting down.
AGCCGATTCAGGTGACCTGTTATCCCCATAATTTATTTGTTTAAATTTTTAGGAGGCTAATTAAGCGAAAAATTTAGGACAAGTTTAATATTTGTACTAGGACTTAGGGGAGGTCATTAGGTACGTGATTAAAGTTCGATTATCCTTAATGAGGGTAAATTGGGACTTTCACCGAAGAGGCTTAACCGATTGAGTGACATATCAGGAATTTAATATTTAAGTTACGGGAAGGGAGAATGATAACCTAAGACCTAAATTAGTAGTATAAAGATGTGCAACTGCTGAATTAATGTGAGGAATGGATGGAACCTTTGGGCAGTGAGAGCGGCCCATAAAAATATGGAATAAATATTATGTGAGAATTATGCGTACATTGAGTATTCGAGAAAGATGAATGCTATGTATGGGATATATTATAGGTCGTGTGTATACATATGCTGATGATGTATATATATAGGTTGTGTGAATACCTATTTTATGATTTGGTTATGTATGTGAACATACCTATGTTGCCCACTATCACGGAGGTTAGACGTAGAGGGCGATCCCACCTTGGCAATTCCAACGAGGTCTGAATTTGTGCCCCATAACATAAAAGTATCATTATGTGTTATGTATTAGTGGGATTCGCATGTCATTTGGGTACGTTAGGTATATGCGTAGCCCAAAGGATTGGAACTATGTTCGCCTCCATTATGTGTTGTTTGATTTTTGATTCGAGGGGACATTCCGAACCGCTAGTCCTTGATTTGGTACGAGAGGTACATGGACATGATAGTAGAGTATGCCAGCATTCCGGGGGATGCTATAGTTGTATATTTTATATGTGTGATAAATATATACAAGTGTGAATTAACTACTTATGTATGATAGTAGAACGGATAAATTGTGCATATCTAAAAGTAATTTAAGTAGAGAGACGTAAAGAAATGAGTCAATAATAATAAGCATGTAATATTAATTATTGATTGTGGGAGTGTGTTGTCTGTGTAATATGAGGGAGTTGTCCCTTTTATGGTTAGTTTGATACATAACTAGTTCGGCTGTGTATCATAGCTAGGTAAGATACATTAGGTGCTCACTTTAATTGAGAGGTGAGGAACTCAACGGAGTTTACATTGTACTAACGTGTGTATCTAATAACTGATTTAAATACTTACAAAATATTTTCAAATGATTTTCTTGGGCTCTGACCTATGTCAAATCTATTTTCCAAAACCTCTTAGGTGTCCATCTATAGGGACGCTAAGATTGAGGATTCTTTCCAGAGATGCGTAGCTGCAACACTTGTGGAGGCTTGTTGGAGTTGATGTAAACACTTCAATTATTCATTCATAGTTTAGTAGTTTCATTCAGTATTTCATTTGGGCGTGTTTCCCCTTCAGATTATTTAGTACTCATTTTATTTATTAGACTTTGGGGATTCAGTTTATTATTTTAGACTTGTATTTGGATTTTCTATGGGAACCGATGGTTTATTCAGTATTACTGATTTAGTTATTTATCGTGTGTTGGATTCAGATATTTATATTGTGGATGGTTTCTTACTTTATTTATTTTCCGCCTGCTGTCATTATAATGAAAGATAAAATTTGACACCGACTTAATTTAATATATGTGGTTAGTAAATTAAAAAGTTTTCGATAGTGTTGCTAAGAATGAACCTAATGAAATTCCTATTTGTTTTAATAAGGGACTGATCACCTATGGTTGACATAGGTGAGGTGTCACAGATGGTATCATAGAATCAGGTTCTAGTGTCCATAGGATCTGTAGGGCTTACTACAATTTCAGCGTAGCCTTCTTTGACATAGTGCCCTATTATTAGGAGTGTTGCATTCTTGATTAGGTTCTTCTGCTATTATATTTGTATTGACTGTGAACTCATACAATTTGATATGTTTTCATATGCCACCCAAGAGAGGATGACTAGTGAGGGCAGCGGCGAGAGAAGATGAGAGAGAGGCTCAGCAGGAGCGATAAGCACCATAGCCACAACCACGAGTGGGATAATGCCAGTAACAAAGGTGGTCTTTATTATGTCATAGGCCGTTAATGCCGCTATGAATGCGATGACTCTCCAGTTTCCTCAAGCCCAATAGCCACCTTAATCAGTGGCACCAGTTGTCCAGGACCATCTGGGGCCCTCAGATTGGCAGAGAGTGATGGAGGCATTTTAGAAGGGTCACCCACCCGAGTTCCAAGGTAGCTTAGATATGATTTTGGCGTGCCAATGGAAGAAAGATATTTAGTGCCACCTGTGCGTGGTTGAGTGTAGCGATGTGCAGAAGCATATTTTGACCACTTTTAGTCTTGTTGGAGCAGTGCTACAATGGTGGGAGTCGATTACTACTATCGAGGAAAGGGACATAATGTCCATTATCGAGTTTTGGGTGTGGTTAGACTGTAAGTATTTTTCGCCAACCATTGAGACTGAGATATGAAAGAGGCTCAGTGAGGTGACTCAGGGTGACCACTCAGTAGTTGAGTATGAGGAGGAGTTCACTTGTTTGGATAATTTTTTTCCATAAGAGGTGAAGAGTAAAGAAAAGAAGAAGCTGAAGTTTGTTGATGGATTAGCCTGGAGGATCAGGAAACACTTGATTGGTAACCCCGCATAAAGAATGTATACAAATTTCGTCCATGCCTTACTCTTACATTTCTAGGACGATCTCTTACATGTGAAGGGATGCAAGAGAGTATGTGAGATTATCCAATTGGGCAAGGCAGGTGGGAGCGGTGCTAGAAGAGCACCGCAACAACAACAGTAAGGTAAGCACTAAGGAAAGGATTCTTGATGGGGGATCAGGCCTAGTGGTTTAGATCTAGGGGTTATCGAGCCGATGTAGGTTTCAGGTAGGGCCAACAGGGTCCTTAGCATCGTTATGTTCCTCAGGGCCGTAAGGGCTAAGGGAACAATGGGGGAGGCTAGCAGGGTCGAGGCCATCAGGGTCAGAGGTAGAGAGACTTCCCAAGATAGTGCTTTATTTGTGGACAGACAGTCCATAAGAGGAGAGATTGCCCATAAAAGGGTAGAGAGTTGCAGTAGCAGGGTTCCCAATAGGGGTAGTAGACCTGTAGCACCATCCCCACCAAGCCCAATGTAGCAGGGGAAGTTACTGTACAAACGTGTCTATAACGTTTGAGACACAACCATATAGCAGGCCCCATAGGCACCACTGGCAGTAGAGGGTACATTTTTTATTCATGATCTTAAGGGATTGATTTTATTTGATACAGGGGCATCACTCTCTTTCATAATGACCATATTTGCATGAGATCCCAATCTAATAGAGACAGTCGATAGTCTCCTTATGTGTGTAAAGTCACCACTGGATAGTGGGTAGCTTATACACTTGATCTGTAGGGGTGTGGATATTAATGTGGGAGATTATGTTTTGCCTCCGGCCTTCTCGTGTTAGATATGGAAGGGTATGATATCATTTTAGGTATGGACTGGTTAGCTGGATATCGAACAATGTTGGATTGTTTCAGAAGAACTACTGGATTCTCAATTCCAAGGCAGGAGGTGTTCTTAGTGGCGATGCCTATTCCTGAGGGAGGGTAGAGCACACATCTCTATTACATTAAGGAGGAGACCTCACAGGAGGTGGTTGTCTCTCTTAACTCGATTCCATTGGTGAGGGAGTTTGAGGACATATTGGAGGAGATACTCAGCATATTGATTAATCAGGATATTGAACTCGTTATTGACCTATCGCTGGGTACGGGGCCTATCGCTTGAGCGACTTATCACATGGCCCCATCTGAGACGGAGTACATCCCCTTTTATAGGGGATAACCGCACTAATACCTGATCTCTGCTCTCTAACTCTACATGCCTCCTATTCGTATTTGCATAGCTCTTTTGTCTATCTTGGGCTACACGAATACGCCCCCGGATTAACTCAATATTAGTGGAAGTGTCCCGAATCATATTTATCCCCAATAGTTTGTTATCCCTCACCTATAACCAATAAGATGGTGAGTGATAATGCCTCCCATACAATGCCTCGAATGGGGCCATGCTAATGGTAAATTGTTACGAGTTGTTATACGCAAACTCTACCAATGGAAGGTACTTCTTTCAACCTTCCCCAAAATTAAGGATGCACATTCGTAACATGTCTTTGAGCATTTGATTCACCCTCCCCATTTTCCTATCCATCTAGGGGTGATAGGCGGTGATCAACCTCAACTAGATACCCATAGCCTCCCCGAGGCTCTGCCAGAAATGAGATACGAAAATCTTATCCCTGTCAGACACTATATTGATCGGGACACTATGCAACCTGACTAACTTCGCTATGAATAGTCTCCTCTACTGCATAGTCTCAAAGTCTGTACGATTCGGCAAGAAGTGGGACACCTTGGTCAACTGATCTATTATGAACCATATAGAATCGTGACCCCTCTGTGATACAGGCAACCCCATAATAAAATCCATAGAGATTCTCTCCCACTTCCATACCGGGATCTCAAGCGGCTGCAAAATTCCTAACGGCCTATGGTGTTCCACCTTTACAAGCTCACAAGTGGCACACTTCGAGACAAACTCCACGATGTCTTGTTTCATCCCCGTCCACCAATATTGTCGCCTCATATCTTGGTACATCTTTTTTCCATCGGGATGTATCGTAAACCTAGAGCCACGAGCCTTAGTCAAAATGGCATATCTCAAGTCCTCATCCTCTGGCATGAACAAACTCCCATTAAAGAGTAGCCCACCCTTGGAGCCAATGGAGTAAGACTCCGCACCCTCTGTTAGCAACTTCTTTGACCCTATCCTGGAAAAAAGGATACTCTATCTGAGCCCTCACCACCCGCATAACAATCCCAGGTGTGGCTGCTAGAATTGCTATACATGCCCTCGCATTCTCATCGTCATGTCGAAGTTCACTCCATTTCACCTTCCATACTACCGCAAAATCCTCCTTAGGTCATCGGCTCAACGCGTCAGCCACCATGTTGGACTTACTAGGATGATACTGAATATCAAACTGGTAATCCTTCACGAACTCCAACCACCTCCTTTGCTCATGTTCAAGTCCTTATGTGTGAACAAATATTGGAGTGATTTGTGACCCGTGAGTAAAATGAACCTCTCTATCAGAAGGTAATGCCTCCATATCCTCAAGGCAAAAATGACTGCTTCTAACTCAAAATCATGAGTGGGGTAATTCCTCTCATAGGGCTTAAGCTTATGGGATGCATAAGCTATAGCCCACTTTTCTTACTGTAACACACCTCTGAGTCCCTACAAGGATGCATCTATATAGAGCCGATAATCCAAACCTTCCTTCGGTAATGACAATATGGGTACTGATGTTAGCTTGTCTTTTAACTTGTCGAACGCCAACAGACAAGGATCACTCCATACGAAGGGCACCCCTTTTCGAGTTAAATTTTTCAATGGTCCAGCAATCTTGGAGAGCCCCCTGATAAAATGGGGGTAGTACCCATCTAACCCCAAAAATCTCCTAATATCAGTCGGTGTCGTGGATTCCACCCACTCCCTCACCGTTGATACCTTGATTAGGTCCACATATATACCCCGCTCTGAAATAATATGGCCAAGGAAATGCACTTCTCGGAGCCAAAACTCACGTTTCTCAAATTTGGCGTATAACTGGTGATCCCACAAGGTTTGCAAGACCATACGGAGATGCTCGACGTGCTCCTCGTCCGTGCTGTAATACCCCGTAATTTTGAGGGCTTTATTTATGAATATGGTATATAATTTTAATAATATTATTATTTTATTAATCAGGATATTGATATTATATTTATTTTTATTTGAAATGAATTGAATATTTAAATTCAAATTTAATTGGCTTTTGAACATTTTGTAATGGTTTAAATATATAAACTAGATAATTTTGAATTAAAGGGCAATATAGTAATATGCGTTAGCTTAGTCACCAAGCTAGGTTTTGAGAGAGGGACTATATAAGGAAAACTATGGGTGATTATAAGGAAAGGGAGATGAAAAAGAGAGGCCAAAAACGAAATTCAAAGAGGCAAAAACGAGTGGAATGAGAAGAGTCATTTTGGAGTGTTTTATATATTCATTTTGAGTACCTTCGAATGAGATTTGAGAAAAACTCAAAACACATACTTGACTCAATTTTTCGTGCAGAATCTAAATCTGAAGTCGTATTGGCGATTCGAATAATTTTTGAAGATGATTTTTCTAAGTTTTTAAAATAGGACTATTTGAGGTTATCTCGTGTTGGGGCTAGAACATGATTTGATTATTTTCGCGAGAGGAACGTGATGGTGCGATAAGATTTTGAGGCTGAATTTATGTGACGATTCATGCCATAATTTTAAGGTATGGGGTTTTACACAATATGCTCTTTAAATCTCTCGAGAGTTATTCCCTTTGAATTCTTGTTAATTGAACTCATATTTTAAATTATTAAATTCATTGAAATCTGGAAAAATAATTGTTGAATTATTTTGATTCATGTTGTTATTGAGCACGTTGTCATGAGATTTTAATATGGCACGGACGTTGGGCACCCGCCAAAATTCCTGCTTTCAAGGGCTATGACTTGATAAAGCATATGCGGATGGGGTGAGGCTTGGTGACCCGGTTAATGTGTTATTGAGAAATTTATTGATAAATGCTATTGAGAATCGCATTTGATTTGAATGTTCGTACTCGTGTTGTTACGCTTTATTCATCACTAAACTATATTTGTTGAGCATCTTTCCTATCGTATTGTGTACTTCCCCATATTTTCTTTTAATGGCAGGCTAGCGCAGATTTGGGCGCTATGGATTGATTAGAGATTGATTTTTAGCTTGGATATTTTGGGAAGAATATTTGAGAATACATGATGAGGAGATTGTATTTATTTTGATGTATAGAGAATTAGCGATTTATTTTCTTTCGAGTTAGATAATTATATTATTTCGAGAGACTTTTGGTTGTATTTAATTTGGAGAATTGAGATTAGTGGTTTCGTTTATATTGTGGGATTTTTTAGATGCTCTATACACATTGTTATTGTGGAATTAATTTAGTTTTATCGTAGTAGCACGCCGCGCGCTCTCCCCGGGCGGGCGGGGTGTTACACGTGCGTGAATATACCAAAATGTCATCTATGAACACTATGATGAACTAATCATGAAACTCTCTGAAAACCCAATTCATAAGGTCCATGAATACCGCTGGTGCATTAGTGAGCCCGAATGGCATTACCTGAAATTCATATGAACCATACCGCAACAAAAAAGCATTTTTTGGGACATTTTCCTATCGAATCTGCAACTGATGGTACCCTGACCATAAATCAAATTTGTAAAAGTATACCGCCCCACGCAACTGATCGAAAAGATCATTAATCTTAGGTAGTGGATACTTGTTTCGGATCGTAACCTTATTCAGCACCCTATAATCGACAAAATAAGCGGAGCGAGCCATCTCACTTCTTCACAAATAGCACGGGAGCACCCCATGGAGATGTGCTCCATCGAATGAATCCTTGGCCTAAGAGTTGTTGAATTTGTTCCCTCAACTCATGAATCTCCAAAGGGGATGGTCTTCCTACGTGCCTCTGAGGGTTTTAAAAAAAATTTAAAATTCAGTTTTTGAAAGAAAAAAGGTTTTTAGAGGATCATGCCCCATGTAGTTCTGGTTAGGGGGAAATGAAGATTGATTGATTTTTTTTAGAATAGAAGGGAGATGAGAAGAGTCATAGCGCACTGAGATTTTCGGACTAGGGGTAGAATTTCTTGAGACGGTCCTGGTTGATTGGACGTGCCATTTATTCTCCATCCAGGTCAGTGAACACAACAACGCTGCCTGACAGGATCTTTTTCATGATGTATGGGACGCTCCAATTGGGATTGAATTTCCCTTTAGGATTCCCGATGGGCTTTACTATTTCTTTGAGGGATAAGTCCCCTTCTTGGACACCACAATCCTTGACTCTCTTATTGAATGATCGCGCTATACGGCGATGGTACCCTTGTATGTGATATAGAGCTTTCAACCTCCTTTCATCCAAGAGAGACAGCTCGTTGAGACGACTTTGGTACCAGTCGTCCTCCTTGACCTTGCTTTTAAGCAGGACACGTAGTGCAGGGATTTCTAGATCCACGGGTAGGAATGCTTCCATGCTATAGACTAAAAAGTAAGGGGTAGCCCCAGTAGAGGTTCAAACTGTAGTGTGATAGCCCAGAGGGTGTAAGGGATCCTGTCGGCCCAATCTCGATAACTCTCGGTCATTTTATCGATAATGGATTTAAGGTTTGTATTGGCTGCTTCGACTGTTCCATTGGTCTGAGGTCGGTATGGAGAAGATTTTGTATCTGAATTCCATACTCGTTGACTACCTTTGTAATTTTTTCCTCGAAATGTAACCCATTGTCTGACACCATCTCGTGCAGTACCCCATATCAACAAATGATGTTTTTCTTGATGAACTTGGCCACTTTCTTAGCATTCAGAACTGCGTATGACTCAGCTTCGACCCATTTGGTTAAGTAGTCAATGGAGATTAGGATAAACTCATGACAATTGGATGCGTTTGGTGTAACTTTCCCTATGATATCAATGCCCCATATAGAGAATGGCCAGGGAGAAGTCATGTTGTACAATTCTCGTTGGGGCAAGTGTTGTAGGTTGGAAAACTATTGGTATTTGTGGCACCTTCGAACGTAGGCTGTGCAATCTTGAACCATGTTAGTCTAGTAATAACCTTGTCGGATGATCTTCTTGGCGAGCATATGGTCGTTCATGTGGGTTACGCATTCCCCGCTGTGGATTTTTTGCATTATTTCTTCAATGCCAACCCCTGCGATGCAGTGCAAATGGGTTCCATCGAAGTTTCTCTTAAATAGTTCTTTATCACAAAAAATGTATTGGGCATCCAGTCTGCGGACAGTAGCTAGGTCTTTTTTATCACATCCTTGGGGATACCTACCATATTTGAGGAGGCACCAACTGTCATAGTACCAGCAGTCGACTATCACAGGATCTTCCTTCGTGCTAAGCTCAATGTAGTAGAAGTGGGTTGGTTTATCTTGATTTTAGACAAGGAAATGGGCCATGGTTATTCCCTCAGGCATGTCAATCATAGATGAAGCCCACATTCAATTTCTTGACTACTTCTTCCTTAACTTTGAATGACCATTTGGTACAAATTTTTTACATTTTTTGTTTGACCAATTTATAGTCCGTGAGAGTTGGAATCTCATGTTGTGCTATCTCAGGGCCAATTCTGGGAATATCATCATAGGACTATACAAAAACGTCCATAAATTCCTTTAGTAGTTCTTTGAGTTGCGCGCGCTCATGCTCATTAAGGGTGGCACCTATCTGAATCTCGTGCATTTGACTACTAGAACCGAGATAAATAACAAGAGTCTCATCTATATTAACTTGAACGTGATTATGTTGTTTTTTTTAACATTATTTATATCAGTTAAGAGTTGTTCATTTACAAAATCATTATCATCACGAGTTTGATTAGAATCAAGACAATTAATGTAAGGCACAATAAGATACTAAAAATCTTTGTTTATTTCATCGATAGGAATAACAGCACTGAGAACCTCATCAAAGGAGGTCTCGATTACATCAGAGTGAGGGGAAACAACTAAAGGGGAAAGGGTGTAAACATCAGGGTTAGGTTGAACATGAGTAGGTGGCACAGGTGCAGCATGCCTGTTGAGAAGAGGTGGATCAGCATCTTTGATAAGGTAGGATGGATTCGACGATGTAACCCCTGAGTGGATAATGCATAGTGTCAGCCCCAGTGTTTATAAATTGAAAGAATCCTCGGAGTCACTGTCCTCAGAATCCCAGATATTAGCTATGGTCTCTTCAATGAGTGGTTGTATACAGTGCTGGGAACTCTCAGCCCACGGGTAGCTATCTTGAAAGAAGATCTCCATTCCTGGTTTCATTCTTTTATCTACATGGTCGTACCAAGGTTTAGGGAAGTCACAAAAGGGGAAATCTTAGTCATCTCTAATGAATCTTCAATTTAGGGAATCTTTTGGGATAGTTCTGGTTCATTCTATCCTCCTCTTCAATCGAGGCTGATGGATCAATCTAAGTTCTTCTTCTGACGGTTGATAGCCCAAGCCACAGGGAGGAAAGGCCTCCTCCAACACAATATATTCAATTATCCCTTGCTATTTTTTCCCTAGACCCATTCCGGGCATGAAGTGCATGTTCTTGAATATCTCTATTACATTGACATTTCCATGAGGGTCATATTCCGGACAAACCTTATCTTTGAAGTCTTCCCCTACTGGGAGTAGGAGTGGTTCAACTCAAAAATTTAATAGAAGCATATCATTCACCCCGTGTTGTATCTAAAGTACCGAATTACTGGTGCTGGCATTCTCGGTGTTTTCATCATCACCCAAGTGATGAGCTTCCCATTAGCGAAGAACTTTAATTTTTGATGGAGGGAAGAAGATACCCCTTTGATGCTATGGATCCATGATCGTTCAAGAAGCAGATTGAAACGGGAAGGGATATTGATGACTTGGAATTCCATAATGGGGTTTATAGGGCCAACCCATATTGCAAGCTTGATAGATCTCATTACTTTTCGTAGGAGTAAGGTCGCTCACTTTCAATCCCAAACAATTGAGGGTCCTCAACAGGCAAACATTAAGAGTTGATCCATTATCGACAAGAGAGAGTGGGACAGTTTTCCCCATGACTTCGACAGAGATTTTAAGGGCAGGACTGTGGTTGGGACCAGTCTTGGTGATTTCTTCTTCAGAAAAGGAGAGCATTCAAGTAGAGTTCAAGGTTCCGAATACGTTCATCGCTTCTTCTAGTGTGGTTGAGGGAGGAACTATGGGTCTTATGAGTAGCTTGATTAGGGAATTTCGGTGTAGTTGAGAAGACATAAAGATCCCCCATAAAGTGATGTTGTCTTGGGTTTTCTTCAATTGATCGAGGACCTTACTTTTTTCGAGGGTCATTTCTGTCATAGGGAGATTCTCGGTAACCTTTCCTTTATTGCGCGCTGATGGTTATAGGCTTAGGATTTGGTAGTGTCTTCCTGACCCAATCATGTGGTTTACAAAAGAAGGGAAAAATAAAAATCCTATCTACTCATCGATATCGGGTTGTTCATCCACCTTTTTGATTTCTCCTAGCATCTCCTCGAATAATATCATCCTGCATATATTGGTGATCAAACTAGTCTTTTCTGAATCTTTCTCTTCATCTGAATCTTTGAAATTGTCCCCCCCCCATCCAGTGGAAACGATATTGTCCTTCCATACAAAGTCAATGCACTCCATAACTTTCATGACCTATTCGTATAATCACTCCCATTCGACAGGGAAATGCAGAACTGAAGGGACCAGGCGCCCTTATAATTTTAAAGAATTGAGTTGCTCGGATACACTACAAATATCACCAGTTTGTTAAAGCAAAGCTGTCATGATTCAGACCATATCATCTAGACTGACTACGTCAGTTGGCACGACCCAATTGTCTGACTCTCGGGCCCATTTTTAAGCTTTTAAGAAAAATCCACTGAATCTCTAACAGTCGATGGTCGTCTGGGAGGGAAATTTCAACTCGAATGTAATACCCCGTACTTTTGGCTATATTTATTTTTGGGATTAATTAATTAAATGCGTATTAATTGGAAATTAATCCGGGTAAAATACTAGCGAGTTGTGAGTTGGTATTTGACTATATTGAGTATATATGGTGTTATATGAATATTGAATTATGAAATTTGTCGTGAGATTGATATACGACAATTTGGGAATTTTGTTGAGACGCGTGTGACCGCCGCGTCATGGTATATTATTTTAATTATAAAAGTTATTTTTATTTTTATTATACGTATGGTCGTTTTGAGTGCGCCAACGCGTCCGGAAGGGTCGAGATAGTCAGAAAACACTAGCCGGGGGTGTAGTTTGGATTCCAGGGTATTTTTAGGCCATACCGTCATCATAAAGGGTATTTTGGTAATTTTACATTTTGAGGAATTAAAAGTGACGAAAATTGGGAGTTTTAATCTGATGTGGATTTAACCCACTAAACCCACTAACCAACCCATATTAACCCATTAAGCTACGGAGGCTATCATTAGGTTTACAACTTTCCCAAAGAAAACCCTAGCCACCTTAAGCCACCATTGGAGAAGAAACATGGAGAAGAGAAGAAATTCTGCAGAAATCTTCACCAAACCAACACCAAAATCAGAAATTGAATCAAGGCAAGTGTTTTAATCATATTTAAATTCATAGAATGTTCCTTCCATGTTAGAAAATTGAAGAATTACAACTGTTCTTGAAAGATAATGAAAACCCATGTAGTTTGGAGCTTAGAACTTGAAAATATTGAGGAAAATTGCATGTAGAATGATAGGTAGATAATTATTCTCATGATATTTGTGATTGGAAGAAATTAAAACGGATTTATATTGAGTTAATTCATGATTCAAAAGTTAGGATTCATGTTCTTGAGGAATTGGGGAAAGTGTAGAGATTTATAAATTTGATTGATGTTAGGTTGGATTAATCCTTTAAAACGTGTTAGGAGATGACTATAATATGTTTAGGATTGATTAGGGACCTTAAAACAATCATTGGGACGAATTTTAGAAGAGATTGAAGTAGTAGAAATGGTGAAAAATGAAACTTAGAGAAATCTGGGACGAAACTGGCAGGTCGTTAGAAGCCCCTGCCCAGGTCGTTCGAACGAACTCGTTCGAACGAGCTTCTAATGAATTGACCAGTCGCTTCTAACGAAAGGGAACTTCATTCGATAATCTCGTTTGAACGAGAAATCGTTAGAAGGTACAGTTCGTTCGAACGAACTGGAATCTCGTTCGAACAGTCTCGTTCGAATGAGACTTCTAACGAGCTGACAGTCCAATCTCGTTCGAACAGCCTCGTTCGAACGAGAATTCTAACGAGTTGGAAGACTGGGCCTTTTTGGACTGTTTTGATTTTTGGAGTCCCGTAAACTTGTTCGAGGATATAGATATCATTCCGATGATGATGTAATGATAGAATTCGGACTTTTGGGTATTTATGAGAAGGAAATTATATACGATAGTTATATTAAATGGACGGTTTGGTTTGAGACGTGAGTGTCTACTATGACGTGAGAATAAATTATGGCGCGTATGATTGTAAACCGGAATAGTATAAATTGTGATAATTATAGTCTGGTACGAGAATGAGAATAGTACTACGATTAAACTACGGTATTACTAAGATGTGTGTTTACTTAGTATTGGTATATGAATTGTGTGTATGACATACCTACCATACTTGCTATCACGGGAGGTTTGCGTTCACTTAGGGCCCTCTAATCCTTGTGTTGCCCGGATTTAGACTGGTTACCTTGATGAACATAGGTCATAGAAAGACTTATTGGGATATTAATAAGTCCGCTGATCGTGGGAGCGTAGGTATGTGCGTGACCCATGTGATGTGACTGTGTTCGCCTCCATTATTTGTGATGTTGTTATCTGTGAACTATTCCTGAGAGATTCGGAATATTTAATCCTTATGTACGTGATGTACCGGGATGGATAGCAGAGTATGTGTGCACCGTAGCTTAGTTCTCGGGGTGCTTGTATTGTATATTTATGATGTGAATAATATACACTTAATTAATGGGAACCTTCATGTTAATGTTGTGAATATAATTACAGTATTGTTTCGAGAAACAAAACGGGTCAGCCGATAGTGAAAAATATTACATGATGAGTAGATGAGTTTACGTTAAACCCCTATTTAATTACGAGCGTTATAATGTTAATAGAACCGAGTAATAAGGGTAGGACCTATGACAGTCTAGCTAGTTATGATGTCACTTAGCTAGTGGTTTGTGTCGTTGTAGATGGGTACTTACGTTAGGAGTGCACAGTTTGACGAGAGGTGAGAATATCATGTGAGTGCACGTCCTAACATGTACTTTGCATTTAATGTTTTAAATGTTTTTAAAGCACTTGCAGGTTTTAAAATATAACTCCACATTCGGGCTCTGACCCGTTTGCTTTTCAAATCTATTTTTGTAAAACCATTTTAGGTGCCCAGCCACAAAGACACCAAGCATAGGATACTCATTCAGGTGACGAGCTGTAGCTGTTTGTGGAAGCTACAGGGATTTGCTTGTAGACGCTTCTATCATTTGGATTCCAGAGTCATTATCTATCAGTTGTAGGGCATGTTGCCCATTTATATTAGAGACATTCTTCTATTTACAGTTTTCAGACTTTGATTTGTATTGTTTTAGTATTCGGTTATTTATTTCAGTTATGGGATTGTAGTGAGGAGTTTTCCTCCAGACTTTATTTACATTGCGTGATGGTTATTCTATTTACTTCTTTATGGTGAATGGTGTTATTTAATTTTTTATTACACTTGTTGCATGTTAATCAGACTTAAATTAAAATTTGGCAACTTACTTTTTAAATACTAGGTGGTTAGTAATCATTAAAATGTTTTCGACAGTGATGCTATTAACTGGACCAACTAGGCATTTTTAATTAATTTAATAAAGGAGTAGCTACCCGGTATTTAATTAGTCGGGGTTTCACAGGTGGTATCAGAGCATCAGGTTCTAGTGTCCTTTAGGATCTGTACGGCTATTATGTTTCCGCTAAGTTTCTTTGATATAGAGCCCTATATTTTAGGACTGTTATACTGTTTTTGTGTATGCTTCGTTCTTAAGCTATCTTAAGTTTATAAACAGTGAACTTATAAACTTTGTTCTTATTTCAGATGCCTCCACGACGTGCACGACGAGTTCCCAGGGATGCAACGCCCGAACCCCAGCCCGCTCCAGTTCAGGGCATGATGAACGCTGCTGAGGTTGCAGCTATAGTAGCCCAAGCGGTAAATGCCGCGATTGCCGTTGTTCAGCAGGCACCACCTCAGGCGCCGGTTGCCGCGCCAGTACAGGCAAATGCATTCCTGTCTGCTTGGGAACGTGTACGTGACGCTTTTCAAAAAGCGTATCCGCCAGAGTTTGCAGGTAGCTCAGATGTGGTAGTCTCGAGCCAATGGAGGAAGGATATGCAGAGGCACTTGAGGATGCATGAGTGCACTGATGTTCAGAAGCAGGTGCTAGCTACTTTCAAGCTAGTTGGATCTGCACTGCAGTGGTGGGAGTCTATTACCACCGTGGAGGAGAGGGATACTCTCACTATTCAGGACTTCTGGGTGCGGTTTGACCGCAAGTACTTTCCGTCGGCTGTTCACACGGAAATGAGGAGGAAATTGGTGAGTTTGAAGCAGGAAGGTAAGACCGTGGCCGAGTATGAGGCCGAGTTCACGAATCTGTTGAATATCGTTCCAGATGAGATACCAACAGAGAAGAAGAAGATTGAGAAGTTCACAGACGGGTTGACATGGAGGATCCGTCAGCATCTGCTAGGGAACCTATCGTTGGCCACTTATTCCGATGTGGTTAACGCTACGTTGTTACATTGCCAGGACCATCGTTTTCATATGGACGAGGGCAAAAGGTCGGGAGAGTCTAGCCATTAGGGCAGGACCGGAGGACATGGTACCAGCGGGGCACAATCTGGTCAGGGGAAGAGACAGAATGAGCAGGGCTCCCAGCAGGGGATAATAAGAGGTTCTGGTCAGGGAACTACAGACAGGGACAGGGACGTTTCTGTCAGGCCCATCCGGGTCCAAACGGCCATCAGGGCCAACAGGGACAGAATGGGCAGTAGTTTCACCAGGGCTAGCAGGGCCAAGGGAGGAACGGTAACGGCCACCAGGGTTGGGGACAGCAGGGGCAGAGAGGAGGGAACTTCCCAGGGAAGTGTTTTGTTTGTGGCAAGACTGGCCATAAACGACAGGATTGTCCTGATAGGGGCAGGGCCCCACAGCAGCAGCAGTAGGGTGCTCGCCAAGAGCCACATAGGCCTATGTTTCCCGCCGCTCTCCCCGCACCGCCACAGATGGCAGCATTGCCACCCATTCCAGCAGTCCCAGTTCAGCAGTGGCAGCTACAGTATGGACGTGTCTACAACGTCCACCAGGCTGCAGTTCCACAGGCACCGCCCGCGATTGAGGGTACGTTTCCTATCCATGGCACTATGGGTCGGGTATTATTTGATACGGGTGCTACACACTGTTTTATAGCTACACACTTCGCGAAAGCTTTAGGATTGTTAGCTATGGCAGAGAGCACAGTGACGTGTGTCGACTCACCGTTGGGGAGTGGGTCACTTATCTTCTTTATATGCCGGGGAGTGGGAGTAGGGATTGGTAGTCTGGTATTACCTGCAGATATGTTGGTATTAGATATGCATGTTCACGATGTGATCATCGGTATGGATTGGCTCGTAGCTTATAGGTCCATGATTGATTGCTTCAGCGGAAGCATTGTTTTTTCCATTCCTGGGCAAGAGATGTTTGTAGTGGCGATGCCTCGCCCAGAGGGAGGATCGACCGCTCATCTGTATTACATAGAGGAGGATACCTCTAAGGAGGTTGTGATTCCTTTAGATTCTATTCCAGTTGTTAGGGAGTATTCGGATGTGTTTCAGGAGATACCAGGCTTACCCCCCAGTCGAGAGATAGACTTTGTTATAGATTTGCTATCGGGTACGAGACCTATAGCACGCGCACCGTACCTTATGGCTCCAGCTGAGATGAGGGAGTTACGGGATCAGATAGAGCAGCTGTTAGCTCAAGGCTTTATCCGCAGGAGTACCTCACCTTGGGGCGCTCCAGTTCTGTTTGTGAAGAAGAGGGACGGTTCACTAAGATTGTGTGTGGACTATCGAGAGTTGAATAAGGTCACGATACGGAATAAGTATCCGTTGCCTCGAGTCGATGACTTATTCGACCAGTTGAGAGGAGCTTCTTTCTTCTCGAAGATTGATTTGAGATCGGGATACCATCAGTTGCGTATCAGGGAGGAGGATGTCTCGAAGACTGCGTTCTTGTCGAGATATGGCTCTTACGAGTTTCGGGTTATGCCTTTCGGTTTGACCAACGCTCCAGCAGTGTTTATGGACTTAATGAACAGAGTGTTCAGAGATTTCCTAGACCAGTTTGTCATTGTCTTCATTGATGATATTCTGGTTTACTCTCAGACAGAGGATGAGCACCCCGAGCATTTGAGGCAGGTTTTGTAGACACTCCGTCAGAACGAATTGTATGCAAAATATGAGAAGTGCGGGTTTTGGCTGAAGGAAGTCCAGTTTTTGGGACACATTATTTTCGACCGGGGAATATCTGTTGATCCGGGGAACGTATCCGCGGTGAGGGAGTGGGGACAGCCCACGACACCGACGGAGATTCGTAGTTTCTTGGGCTTGGCAGGATACTACAGGAGGTTCATTTGGGGATTTTCGAAGATAGCAGGTCCTTTGACACATCTGACTCGTAAGGGTGTGCGATACATCTGGAGTGATGCCTGTCAGTTGGCATTCGATGAATTGAAGGACAAATTGACCTCAGCACCTGTGTTAGCATTGCCGAGACCGGGAGTTGAGTATTTGGTTTACACCGATGCATCTTTGCAAGGTCTTGGAGGTGTATTCCAGCAGGAGAGACAGGCCATAGCTTATGCTTCCCGTAAGCTTAAGCCTCATGACAAGAATTACCCCACGCATGATTTGGAGTTGCCGGCAGTGGTATTTGTCCTACGGATTTGGAGGCACTATCTTTTGGGGGAGAAGTTCCAACTGTTCACGGACCACAAGTCCCTACAGTATCTGTTCACGCAGAAGGAATTGAATATGCAGCAAAGTAGGTGGCTTGAGTTTGTGAAAGACTACCAGTTCGACATCCAGTATCACCCAGGGAAGGCTAACGTGGTAGAAGACGCGTTGAGCCGTAGGCCAGCAGATGAGGTGGCAGAGGTGTGGAAAGCAAAGTGGAAGGAATTAGGACACCAGGATGCAGTGGCCCGATCTTTTATGTCTGTGATGACCGTTACACCGCAGATTGTCACGAAGGTAGTACGGGCACAGGCTGATGACTCGTTCTGTCAGGAACAGATAGTTCGATTACTAGCAGAGGGAGCTGAGTCCTATACCGTCAGCTCAGACGGGGGATTACGCTTCAATGGGAGATTGGTGGTTCCGGAAGGGGAAGAATTGCGACACGAGGTGATGGCAGAGTCGCACGGCTCACGGTTCGTGGTACATCCCGGTGGGGACAAAATGTACCAAGATATGAGACGCCAGTATTGGTGGAGCGGTATGAAGAGAGATATCACTGAGTTTGTTTCGAAATGCGCCACTTGTCAGCTTGTAAAAGTGGATCATCAGAAACCGGCAGGATTGCTACAGCCATTGGAGGTCCCGGTGTGGATGTGGGAGAGCATATCCATGGACTTTATCACGGGGTTGCCTACGTCGCAGAGGGGTCACGACTCCGTTTGGGTAATTGTGGACAGGTTGTCCAAAGTCGCTCACTTTTTACCCGTAAGGACTGACTACACTACGGGACAGTATGCCCAGCTCTTCATTTCAGAGATTGTGAGACTTCACGGTGTGCCCCTAAATATCGTGTCTGACAGAGACAAGATATTTGTTTCGCGGTTTTGGGAGAGTTTCCAGGAGGCAATGGGCACGGAATTGCGGTTGAGTACAACTTATCATCCGCAGACCGATGGGCAGACAGAGCGCACGAATCAGATGTTAGAGGACATGCTACGCATGTGCATTATTGACTTTGGGGGTGGATGGGAGCAGTACCTTCCACTGGTGCAGTTTGCTTACAACAACTCCTATCAGTTCACGATTGGCATGGCTCCGTTTGAGGCGTTGTACGGTAGGCCTTGTCGTTCCCCAGCATGTTGGTTGGAGGTGGGGGACAACAAACTACTTGGGCCAGAAGTAATTCAGGATACTTCGGCAAGGATTGAGTTAATTCGGAGTCGCATTCGGGTAGCTCAAGATAGGGAGAAGAGTTATGCTGATGCGAAGAGATTTTTCAGGGAGTTCCAAGTAGGGGACCAGGTCTTGCTCAGAGTATCTCCTATGAAGGGGATTATGCGATTCGGGAAGAAGGGGAAGTTGGCACCGAGGTATGTGGGGCTGTTTCCTATTATTGAGCGGATCGGACCGGTTGCGTATAGACTTGGGTTACCGGAGCATTTGCATCGGATTCACGATGTGTTCCATATTTCCTCGCTAAGGAAATATCTTAGAGATAATTTGTCTCATTCTCACATTTCTGTGGAGGACATCGATCTCCAGCCAGATAGCTCCTACGAGGAGGGGCCGATTACTATTTTGGACCGAAGCGAGAGGAAGCTGCGGTCAAAGATAGTCCCGTTAGTGCGTGTTCAGTGGCGACATCACAATGTCGAGGAGTCCACATGGGAGCGCGAGGATGAGATGCGCGAACGTTATCCAGAGTTATTTTCAGCAGGTACTTTCTAATTTCGAATTTCGGGACGAAATTCAGTTATCAGGGGGGAAGTATGTAATACCCCGTACTTTTGGCTATATTTATTTTTGGGATTAATTAATTAAATGCGTATTAATTGGAAATTAATCCGGGTAAAATACTAGCGAGTTGTGAGTTGGTATTTGACTATATTGAGTATATATGGTGTTATATGAATATTGAATTATGAAATTTGTCGTGAGATTGCTATACGACAATTTGGGAATTTTGTTGAGACGCGTGTGACCGCCGCGTCATGGTATATTATTTTAATTATAAAAGTGATTTTTATTTCTATTATACGTATGGTCGTTTTGAGTGCGCCAACGCGTCCGGAAGGGTCGAGATAGTCAGAAAACACTAGCCGGGGGGTGTAGTTTGGATTCCGGGGTATTTTTAGGCCATACCGGCATCATAAAGGGTATTTTGGTAATTTTACATTTTGAGGAATTAAAAGTGACGAAAATTGGGAGTTTTAATCTGATGTGGATTTAACCCACTAAACCCACTAACCAACCCATATTAACCCATTAAGCTACGGAGGCTATCATTAGGTTTACAACTTTCCCAAAGAAAACCCTAGCCACCTTAAGCCACCATTGGAGAAGAAACTTGGAGAAGAGAAGAAATTCTGCAGAAATCTTCACCAAACCAACACCAAAATTAGAAATTGAATCAAGGCAAGTGTTTTAATCATATTTAAATTCATAGAATGTTCCTTCCATGTTAGAAAATTGAAGAATTACAACTGTTCTTGAAAGATAATGAAAACCCATGTAGTTTGGAGCTTAGAACTTGAAAATATTGAGGAAAATTGCATGTAGAATGATAGGTAGATAATTATTCTCATGATATTTGTGATTGGAAGAAATTAAAACGGATTTATATTGAGTTAATTCATGATTCAAAAGTTAGGGTTCATGTTCTTGAGGAATTGGGGAAAGTGTAGAGATTTATAAATTTGATTGATGTTAGGTTGGATTAATCCTTTAAAACGTGTTAGGAGATGACTATAATATGTTTAGGATTGATTAGGGACCTTAAAACAATCATTGGGACGAATTTTAGAAGAGATTGAAGTAGTAGAAATGGTGAAAAATGAAACTTAGAGAAATTTGGGACAAAACTGGCATGTCGTTAGAAGCCCCTGCCCAGGTCGTTCGAACGAACTCATTCGAACGAGCTTCTAATGAATTGACCAGTCGCTTCTAACGAAAGGGAACTTCATTCGATAATCTCGTTCGAACGAGAAATCGTTAGAAGGTACAGTTCGTTCGAACGAACTGGAATCTCGTTCGAACAGTCTCGTTCGAACGAGACTTCTAACGAGCTGACAGTCCAATCTCGTTCGAACAGCCTCGTTCGAACGAGACTTCTAACGAGTTGGCAGACTGGGCCTTTTTGGACTGTTTTGATTTTTGGAGTCCCGTAAACTTGTTCGAGGATATAGATATCATTCCGATGATGATGTAATGATATAATTGGGACTTTGGGGTATTTATGAGAAGGAAATTATATACGAGAGTTATATTAAATGGACGGTTTGGGTTGAGACGTGAGTGTCTACTACGACGTGAGAATAAATTATGGCGCGTATGATTATAAACCGGAATAGTATAAATTGTGATAATTATAGTCTGGTACGAGAATGAGAATAGTACTACGATTAAACTACGGTATTACTAAGATGTGTGTTTACTTAGTATTGGTATATGAATTGTGTGTATGACATACCTACCATACTTGCTATCACGGGAGGTTTGCGTTCGCTTAGGGCCCTCTAATCCTTGTGTTGCCCGGATTTAGACTGGTTACCTTGATGAACATAGGTCATAGAAAGACTTATTGGGATATTAATAAGTCCGCTGATCATGGGAGCGTAGGTATGTGCGTGACCCATGTGATGTGACTGTGTTCGCCTCCATTATTTGTGATGTTGTTATCTGTGAACTATTCCTGAGAGATTCGGAATATGTAATCCTTATGTACGTGATGTACCGGGATGGATAGCAGAGTATGTGTGCACCGCAGCTTAGTTCTCGGGGTGCTTGTATTGTATATTTATGATGTGAATAATATACACTTAATTAATGGGAACCTTCATGTTAATGTTATGAATATAATTACAGTATTGTTTCAAGAAACAAAACGGGTCAGCCGATAGTGAAAAATATTACATGATGAGTAGCTGAGTTTACGTTAAACCCCTATTTAATTACGAGCGTTATAATGTTAATAGAACCGAGTAATAAGGGTAGGACCTATGACACTCTAGCTAGTTATGATGTCACTTAGCTAGTGGTTTGTGTCGTTGTAGATGGGTACTTACGTTAGGAGTGCACAGTTTGACGAGAGGTGAGAATATCATGTGAGTGCACGTCCTAACATGTACTTTGCATTTAATGTTTTACATGTTTTTAAAGAACTTGCAGGTTTTAAAATATAACTCCACATTCGGGCTCTGACCCGTTTGCTTTTCAAATCTATTTTGGTAAAACCATTTTAGGTGCCCAGCCACAAGGACACCAAGCATAGGATACTCATTCAGGTGACGAGCTGTAGCTGTTTGTGGAAGCTACAGGGATTTGCTTGTAGACGCTTCTATCATTTGGATTCCAGAGTCATTATCTATCAGTTGTAGGGCATGTTGCCCATTTGTATTAGAGACATTCTTCTATTTACAGTTTTCAGACTTTGATTTGTATTGTTTTAGTATTCGGTTATTTATTTCAGTTATGGGATTGTAGTGAGGAGTTTTCCTCCAGACTTTATTTACATTGCGTGATGGTTATTCTATTTACTTCTTTATGGTGAATGGTGTTATTTAATTTTTTATTACACTTGTTGCATGTTAATCAGACTTAAATTAAAATTTGGCAACTTACTTTTTAAATACTAGGTGGTTAGTAATCATTAAAATGTTTTCGACAGTGATGCTATTAACTGGACCAACTGGGCATTTTGAATTAATTTAATAAAGGAGTAGCTACCCGGTATTTAATTAGTCGGGGTGTCACATCGAACTCTAAGAGTTGGTTCAGCACTTCTATGCGGATAGCGATGCATGCTCGGGTGAGAAGGGATAAGGATTGATCGGCAAAGCTGGTAGGGTGTAAGAGGAAATATGGTCATGTTTGGAGAGGTTTAGGAGAGTATATGGGTATGAATGGTGATTTATTCGGCATGATTTGGGCAGATGGGTCAAATTCTGAGTCTTCTTCTAGGAAGATGGCATTTGCATGATTCGAGAGTGGATTATGGGTAGCGTTTGGTTTGGAATTAGCTGGTGGGGTGATGATACCCTGATAAATTAGGCCTTGGATTACATTTCGAGGGTGAAAAAATTGGTCAGTAGTATGGACAGTAATTTGGTGAAACTTTCAATGGGCATCAGGTTTAAAGTTTTTCGGAAGTGGATTTGGTAATGGACGGGGGACCATTGGTTTGATCAGATTTTGTCTCAAGAAGGCTTTGTAGAATTTGGAGAGAGGAGCGTGAAGCTTAGTATATTCCTTTCGGACTGGGTTTGGGTGACTTTCTGGTGCCCATGAAGCGACAGGCTGAGAGATGTTATTGATGGTAGAAATCGTGGTACTAGCAGGTTTTTTAAATTTCCTAGGAACGAACTATCTAGAGGTATTCCTCAGTTTGACTTCTGTCTTGGCAAGGCTTTCTTCGATCTCCACTCCTACTTCTTGGAGGGCTCGAAAGTGGGGGTAATACTGTCCTCCCATTGTTGCTCGAACATGGGGTAGGAAGTTCTTCTTTATGATACTCACCTGTTCTTCTTCAGAAGGCTAATTGGTCATGGTGGATGCTTTCTCTATCCACCTTGCTATGAAGTTGCTGATAGATTCCCCAGGGTTCTACTTAAGTATCTCTACGTCACGATGGGTAACTTCTAGCTCTTCGTTGTACTTGTACTGTGACATGAACTCGCGGGTAACATCTTCCCAACTATGGATCCTAGATTCCTCAAGGGATAAGAACAAACGTAGAGCGCTATCTTTCAAAGTTTTCCAGGACATATGGGCCATTATTTCTTCAAAAGACCCTAGGAGAGTCATGGCTCGGTGATAGCTATGTAGATGAATGATCGGGGTCCACTGCCTTCGAATTTTTCGATATTGGGAACCTTGAATTTTTTCGGTAACCTAGCTTTAGGATAGGGAGACATGTGGGTTTAGTCCATGTAGTTCCCATGGAGTGTGACTTGATCGAACTTCTTGATTAAAATCTTGAGGTCTTACTTGACCTTTTTCAATTCTTCCTCCTTTAGGTCAACAGTCACAGGTAAGTTAGCTCTGGTTGAGCAAGGTTTGGCATTAGCAAATGGTCTGGCAGCGGCCCATTAGCAGGAGGATCACGGGGAGCATGCTATTATTCATTGGGAACCCAAATAGGCTAGGGTGAAAGTAGATTCATAGCGCGAGGGAAGAGAACCTCGGGCTCTTTGGGGATAGGGACCTGATTTCTTTGCATCTCATGAACCTCTGTTTGAAGGTTGTCAATTTTGGTAGTGAACTGAGCTAGAACTGCCAACAAATCTAGCTATACATTCGGCACTTGATCTGTGTTCTCCATACAAGGAGGGTGACTCTCGAACTCAAAAGAAGTAAGGGGACTGAAGGAACTTCCGGGCGGTTCGACTGAAGACCGAAGCTAATAGGGAGCCAGACCAAGGGTATATGATTGACCTGATAAGGAGAAAATTTGGGATTTATTTTTGGAAAAGAAAAGAAGGAAATTGTTATTTTTAGAAAAGGAGGAAAATGTTTTTGACATTCTTGGAAAATATGAGGACAAAAGTTTTTTTTAGAGGAAAATAAAATGATTTTTTGATATTTTTGGATAAAAGAGGAAAAATGTTTTTGGACACTTTTTGAAAGAGAGAGGAAAAGATGAGAGACGAGTCTCAGCATGATTATTATGTTTATTAGATTCTCACTTGTATTAAGTTTACCTAAATGCAAAAATGAAATGATAGATGGGACCCGAGCCTAGAAAAATTAAGTTTA
This sequence comes from Sambucus nigra, assembly GCA_949130495.1. Classification (NCBI taxonomy): domain Eukaryota; kingdom Viridiplantae; phylum Streptophyta; class Magnoliopsida; order Dipsacales; family Adoxaceae; genus Sambucus; species Sambucus nigra. The sequence continues at coordinate 245,869,673 of OX422213.1, read as the reverse complement.
CAACATTATGTAGAAACTAGGGTTGGACTTGTTAGCAGGATCACAGGCAGGGCCCGTTTTAAAAATTATGCAAAAATTTGGGCTGCAGGACGACCCAAAATTTTGACAGAGTTTGGAGTTGAAATCGGCAATCTAATATGTGTGTCCTAGTCTTGACACCTATATGCGGTTATGCAGTTGTTTGGTTAATTGGAAGGTGTTCCCCCCTTTTGCGTGACTTCCACGATATACATCCTGCCTTTGATGGCAATCAGTACGTGTGGACAAGCCATTTGATATTTCTAAGTGTACGTGAATTGCCTCACTATATACCTCGTGGGGAGGGTACGTGTGAGATCAAATTCAATTTACTTGATGTACGTTAATGAGTTCCCTGTGATGTACCTCCCGTCATGACTTTGGTTAAGCGGTACGATGCGGGGGAATCGTTCGATATACATCGAAAGTACTTGGCCAATGGAAGGTGAGAGTTATATCTCTTAAGCTAGCTGCGACCTACCGGACCAATGCCCATCATAAAGTGACTCCCTAGTTACGATACAAAATTTGGTCAATAGCAATGCTTTTTGGTAATGTTGTGTGTATCATGTATGATTCTTTGATTAGTATCTTATGGAGAAAGTATCTTTCTTAATCACGCCCAACCAAGAATAAGGTAAAAGTATAATCAGTAGAGCATAGATAACAAGTGCGAGTGGGTGATGTGTAATTATCTACAAGTGAGTGTGTGATGAGCATAGTGACACATAAGCATGGATTTCTACGTGGTGTGTGAAACATGTGGATATACGTGATCCTAGGTGCACGTGGTGTGAAGTGTACTTGGAAAATTTCTACAAGAGTGTGAACAATGGAAAAAACATGAGTGATATACCCACATATACCCTCGGCCAGGCCACGGGTGTACTCCACCTGGGCGAGGCGAGGATGACCCCTCATCAGGCACCAGACGGCCCTCCAAGGGGTCGACACCTCATCAGTCCCAGACGACCCTTAAAGGGGCCGACCCCTCATTATGGTCCCGATGACCCTTCAAGAGGCCGACCCCTCATCAGGCCCAGACAACCCTTGAAGGGGCCGACCCCTCATCATGGTCCAGATGACCCTCCAAGGGGCCGACCCCTCATCAGGACCAGACGACCCTTCAAGGGGCCGACCCCTCATCATGGTTCAGACGACCCTTCAAGGGGACGATCCCTCATCATGGTTCAGACGACCCTACGAGGGTATGACAGTACGAGGCCTAAATTAGTCTAGACTCACTGCCAGAAGAGACTTTGCCCTCGGCCTCCTATCATAGGCCGAGGGTGACATCATCACAGCGCGTGGTTTGGGAGACGCGTGGAACAGTGAGCGTGAGGCTCACATGGAATGTGGAAGACCGTTATAACAATATCACTCCCTCACGTGAGGGAATATTATGTCATTATTTGGCATCTATAGGTGTCAACAGGAGATTGGCTAGATCATCATTCACATGCACCATGCATACTTGGGGGATACACTACACCTCCCAAGAACTATATATACTTGTCACCTACATCCCTACAAGGGGATGGATCGATAATGGTAACCTTAACAAAAACTCTGCTTATACACACAGTAGAGAGAGAAAGTGAGCTTATGTGCATTGTATCCAAGGCCATTAGTGCCCATACTTAGTGGATCACACACTCACAGTGGATGTAGGCCTAATTGGCTGAACCACTACACATAATTGTCTTATTCCTCTTATACTCATCCCCTTCTATACACTTACACACTTATACATATATATATCTCTGTGGATGCCATGGTTATTACAGTTTGATCTCATCATCATTTATCTGGTGGTGCTAGATTTCAGCATCATCAGTTTGGTGCCGTCTGTGGGAACGAGAAGAAATCTCTTCCTTTGTACAGCTTGACCTCACTGGGCACTCTGGTGGTGAGGCAGTTCTCCCCCTGTGTGGAGATGTTTCACCATTGAAAGAAACCCATTAATGTTCTCAAGTTCACCAGTCTTTTCTTCAGTTCATCTCTTCATAGCTTAAACACATGGCACCGGAGATGCCCCCACCGCCACTTCCTCCACCGATAGTGGAGTAGGACCCAGTTCCAGTCAGCCACCTCCTCAGTCTGAGATGGATGATGTGGCGGCAGCCTTGATGCCCCTGGCAGTAAGCCAACGGATCATGCAGGAGCAGTTCACAGCTCTAAGCCAGAACATACTAAGACCACTAGGGATCTCACCTAAGATGATTACTCCGGCAGTGGCTCTAGGGCAGCATGAGGCCAGGGGACCACCCCAGGCACCACGTAAAGACTTTCCACCCCCACTGTGGTAGAGGGATGTTGCTGACCCCCAGCGTCTACGCCTGGGAAGGTAAGAAAACCCTTGCTCTGAGGACAGGTATGATGATCTGGAGGGAGAGGAGGCCCCCATAGAGTGCTGGGAGCCGTATGAGGTCTCCAATAATACTGTGAGACCTCTCCAGGAGAGAAGTGGGAAGTGTGGAAGGCAAAATCCTGACGATCGCCCGAGAGTCTCTACTTTTAATCGCTTGAGCAGGGGGTCGGCCTTTGAGAGGATGGGCCCAGTAAATGACCTGCGAGAAAAATTATCCAGATCAAGGAGTGCTGCGAGGTCTAGGAGGGAGGCAGCAGATAGCCGACCCCACGGGGACCGACCCCAAGGAAGGGACGATGGTCAAGGGGAAGTAAACAGCCGACGCAGGCCTGTTGCAGCAGAACCCTCCGTCCACCTCAAAGAGGCGGCAGGGGATAACATCGGCCAGGCCGACCATACGAGGCCTTTGAATGACTCGATCTAACGACTGGAGGATAAGATCAGCGATATACTGAAGAGCCGAGACCCTCTTCAGAGAGGATACTATATAGGCTCACCCTTTATGGCGAAGATAGTCAACTTTCCAACGCCATCAAAGTTTAAGCCATCTGTGGTCACCCCAAGATATGACGGGAGTACCAACCCTGTCCACCATATAGATATATACCAGTCAGCGACAGATATATACTCTATCTCAGATAAGATGAGGTGTCGTGACTTTTCTAGCACTCTGACTGGGGCTGCACACGTCTGGTATATGTCTCTTCCAAAAAACTCCATTGAAAGCTTTAAGCAGTTGGCAGACCGGTTCATCCACAACTTTTTCTTTGGGGTGAGGCCATAGAAGACGACCACACACCTGCTCTATGTTAAGAAGGGGAACAATGAGAAACTAAGAGACTACATAGCCAGATTCAACAAAGAAAAGTTAGAGGTTGAAGACTATGAGGAGATAATAGCCATGACCGCCCACATTGGAGGACTCCAGAAGGAAAAGCTGCAATGGAATCTTGCTGAAGACCCTCCGAGGGCGATGGCTGAATTGCTGCCAATGGCAGGAATGGTGATGAACGCCGAAGAGGCGATGGCCGCAAAACACGAAGATGAAAAATGAGGCACTAGTGGGGGTAAGTACCCTAAGAAGAACAAAGAGGGGAAGAAGAGGTCTACGGACGACAAGTTCGTTGGTTATACCCCTCTAACGGTCAGCTGTGAACATATTCTCAATGAGATAAAGAGTGATCGGTCCCTGAAATGGCCTGAGAAGTTGAGGGCAACCCCCAACAAGAGAAACAAAAACCTATGGTGTGAATTTCACTAAGACCATGGCCATATCACCGACAAATGTTTTGCCTTGAAAGATAAAATTGAGAAGATGCTAAAAGAAGGGAAGCTTAGGAAGTACATGGACAAAGGTTCCTTCAAGAGGGACGAGGGGAAAACCCCAGAAATAAGCGAGGCGATGCATATAGAGAAGGTCCTCAAAAAAGGGGGGACGACCCTTCTGACGATAAGGACTACCCCAACCTCCCGCTAAGGGAGGACCACGACCCTATTAAAAGACTTTATATGATCTCGCTCGGTGTGTGAATGATCTCCGGGGGTCTAGCAGGAGGAGGGTCAGAGGTCGCCGATAGGAAGGCCCATGTATCTGAAGCCAAGGCAGTGACAAAAGTTGTACATTCAACCTCCGTGGAGGCAAAGTCAGAAAAAAGGAATAAGGTCGATATGGATACTCTGATAGTGGGGTTCTCAAGAATGGACTTCAAAGGCCTCTTAGCCCCACATGATGACCCTCTCGTCATCACTACCAGGGTACACGGGTGTGAGGTGCCGAGGATCCTGGTCGATGGGGGTAGCTCTTCAGATGTGATATTTTGGCCATGTTTTAAAGCCTTAGGTCTCAGTCGTGCTAGACTCGTCCCATACCATAATCCATTGATTGGGTTCAGTGGGAAAAAGGTTCATCCCCTTGGAGTGTATGAGGCCGAGGTCAGGATGGTGGACGAGTGGTCGAGATGTCTTACCAAGAAGGTCAGCTTCTTTATGATGGATGAACATGTCTTTTTAGCCTATAATATTATACTGGGGCGGGTAGCCCTCAAGGGGTTTGAAGCTATGCCATCTACGGTCCATCAGATGCTTAAATTTCCAACCCCTTACGGGGTAGGGGAAGTTCAAGGAGACCAGACGATAGCACGGGAATGTTATTTCAACTCCGCCGAAGAAAGAGAGGCGCACAACAGCCACATACGATATTGACTCCCTTGACCCTAGGGATGAGAAAAAATTCAGAAAAGGAGAAGCCACGGAAGAGGTAGAATCCATCATCCTCAATGAGGATGAGCCGGAAAAAAATGTCCAAGTCGGCAAAGCTCTAAAGATAAACATCAAGGAAGACCTCATCAAGCTGTTGAGGAGAAGACAGAGCGTCTTTGCATGGAGTCATGCAGATATGCCGGGGATCAACCCCAAAATTATGAGCCACAAGCTCAACGTGGTAGAGGGTGCTAAGACAATGAAGAAGAAGAGGAGAATTTATTCTCGAGAAAAGTATAAGGTCATTAGGGATGAGGTCAAGAAGCTGGAAGATGCAGAGTTTATCAAGGAGGTCATCTACCCCGAATGGCTGTCCAATGCAGTTATTATCCCAAAGGCCAACGGGAAGTGGAGAATGTGTGTGGACTTCACCGACCTTAACAAACATTGTACCAAAGACAGCTTCCCTCTCCCCCGCATTGATCAGATGGTAGACGCTACTGCAGGCCATGAGCTCAGGATGCCTATTCAGGGTACAACCAGATCTTTATGGACCCTGAAGACTCGGAGAAGACAACTTTCATTATCGACAAGGGGACATACTGTTATAGGGTCATGCCCTTTGGCCTAAAAAATACGGGGGCAACGTATCAGCGCCTTGTAAATAAAATGTTCAAAGACCAAATTGGGAAGTCTATGGAGGTCTATGTAGATGACATGATGACTAAGAGTTTGAAGGCAGAGGATCATGTGGCTGACCAAGAGTTTGAAGGCAGAGGATCATGTGGCTGACCTTGAGAGGACCTTTAATACAATGGAAAAGTACTAAATGAAGCTCAACCCGGCCAAGTGTGTCTTCGGGGTTGGAGCAGGGAAGTTCTTGGGGTTTATTGTCAACCAGAGAGTCATCGAGGCCAATCCTGAAAAGATAAAGGCCCTTATAGAGATGAAGACCCCCAGGACCATAAAAGACGTTCAGAGGCTCACGGGGCGAGTGGCTACTTTGAATAGGTTTGTGTCCAGAGCTACAGACAAGTGTTTACCGTTCTTCAAAATTCTCAGAAAGGCCTTCGAATGGAGTGAAGATTGTGATGATGCTTTCAAGGAGGTAAAGTCATACCTAGGGTCTCCCTTGCTGCTGTCACGGCCCGTGCAGGGTGAACGACTTTATGTGTACCTAGTTGTCTCAGAATCAGCCATCAGCGCCGTAATCATCAGAGACGAAGACGGAGTACAGAAGTGTATTTCAACAATAAAGCACTCCAAGGGGCCGAGAAAAGATACCCAAGGATGGATAAGTTAGCCTATGCCTTAATCCATGTATAAAGAAAGATGAAACCATACTTCTAATCCCATACAATGGTCATCCTCACTGACTCTCCTTTTAGGCAGGTCATACACAAGCCAGAAAAGTCAGGTAAGTTAATGGCCTGGGCTATAGAGCTAGAGGAGTTTAACATTGTGTATCAACCTAGGACGGCCATTAGGGGCAAGCATTGGCAGATTTCGTGGCTGAATTTACATGGGAAGATGATGAAGCTGCAGATGAGAGCCTCGGGAAGACAGATACCCTACAAGATAGGCTCACCGACACACTCGCAGATAAGGTTGAGATAAGCACCGCTAGAGCAAAAGTGGTCAAAAACGAAGAGGGAAGATATCTCTTCAGACAGGGGTCCCTCACTGAGGGGAATTTCTCAGAGGAAAAGACAGTGTGGAGCCTCTTCATTGATGGGTCCTCTTGCGAAAGCGAAAGTGGGGTTGGATTAATAGTGTCAGCACCAGACGGTACAGACATCGAGTACGCCGTAAGGTTCAAATTCAAAGCCTCCAATAACGAGTCTGAATATGAGGCTCTGATAGAAAGGATCTCCTTGGTCAAGTCTCTTAGTGTCGGATAGATTTTGGTCCATAGTGATTCAAGGCTAGTAGTGAATCAGATACTAGGAGCCTACGAGGCCAAGGACGAGCGGATGGACAAATACCTTGAGAAAGTGAAATCACTGTTAAAGAACTTCAGAGAATTGAAATTGAGGAGGATACCTAGGCTCGATAATGGCCGAGCTGATGCACTTGCTAGGTTGGCCTCGACAACTAGGATAGATATCAGGAGGACAGTCCCAGTAGAAATTTTTCTTCGACCAACTATTGAAGATGCTGAGGGAACACTTGGCACTTGCTTAAAAATTTCTAAGGAAGCTTCATGGATGGACCCTCTGATCAGATACATTAAAGAGGGTGAGATGCCAGAAGCAAGGCAAGAAAGGAAAAGGTTGAGATACAGAGCTGCGAAATTCATTATCATCGGAGACACCTTGTACAAAAAGGGGTTCTTTCTCCCATTACTTAGGTGTGTGCACCCGTCTGAAGTCCCACACATCTTGCAAGATGTGCACGAGGGGTCATGTTCAAGCCACATTGGGGCAGGTCTTTGGCGAAGAGGGTGGTCACCCAGGGGTACTGGTGGACGACCTTGGGGAAAGATGCCACGGCATATGTAAAAAAGTGCGATAAATGTCAAAGATTTGCCACCATCCCTCACCAGCCCCATCAGCCTCTTACCTCTATTACATCCCCATGGCCATTTGCAGTGTGGGGGATCGACCTAGTAGGCCCCTTGCCTAGGGCCATCAATAATTATCGGTTCCTCATCGTGGAAATTGACTATTTTTCAAAATGGGTGGAGGCAGAGCCGATGGTCACAATTACCGAGAAGAAGGCCTTCCAGTTCATCTGGAAAAATATTATATGCAGATATAGTCTCCACAACACCCTCATTTCAGATAACGGGACTCAATTTAAGAATACATCTCTAGAGAAGTACTGTGAAAGGGTGAGTATCAAACAATTCTTCTCTACCTCAGGTCGACCTCAAGCAAATGGGCAAACGGAAGTTATAAATAGGACAATCCTAGATGGTATCAAAAAGAGACTTGAGGAGGCAAAAGGGAGATGGGTTGAGGAGTTATATTATGTACTGTGGGCCTACAGGACGACGACAAAGACCTCTATCGGAGAAACCCCATTCACACTAGCTTATGGCTTAGAAGCCGTCATCCCCACCGAGATTGGGTTTCCTACTCATAGGGTCTAAATGTATGACCTCGAGAGAAATATGGAAGAGAGGAGAGTTGACTTAGACCTGATTGAGGAAAGGAGGGAAGACGCCGAGATAAGGCAACCCGCCTACCAGTAGAGGACTGCAAGTTTTTACAACCAGAGGGTGAAGCAGAGTCCAATTACAGTGGGGGACTTGGTCCTCAAAAAGACTTGGCAGAAGCCCAACAAGCTCCACCCAAATTGGCATGGCCCTTATAGGGTCATCGATGAAGTGGTTCCTGGAACCTATAAACTAGAAAACCTAGAAGGGGAACCTTTTTCCAACCCCTGGAATGCAGATCATTTGAATAAATACTATCAATAATTTTGTAAAGTCCTATCGGACCACAGTTGTAATGAATGTGTTGCTCTAATAGAACACTTTGAATGTTAATGAGAATGTCACATTGATCCCTCATTTTGTGTTTGGTGAATCCTAGTGTGATTGGGGTGATACTCGTCAAAACCACCCTCGGCTATAACGAGGGTCAATAGTTGGGACAACCCCTCCTTTGCCCTAAAAAAATATGAGGGGGGACTTAATTGAAAACATCATTAAGTTGGTGGAATCCACCCTCGGCTATAATGAGGGTCAATGGTGGGGACGACCCCTCCTTTGCCCTCAAGAAAGACGAGGGGGACTTAATTTAAAACATCATTAAGTTGGTGGAATCCACCCTCGTCTATAATGAGGGTCAATGGTTGGGACGACCCCTCCTTTGCCCTTAAGAAAGATGAGCGGGGACTTAATTGAAAACATCATTAAGTTGGTGGAATCCACCCTCGGCTATAATGAGGGTCAATGGTGGGGACGACCCCTCCTTTGCCCTCAAGAAAGATGAGGGGGGACTTAATTGAAAACATCATCAAGTTGGTTGAATCCACCCTCGGCTATAATGAGGGTCAATGGTGGGGACGACCCCTCCTCTGCCCTCAAGAAAGACGAGGGGGGGGGGGGGGCTTAATTGAAAACATCATTAAGTTGGTAGAATCCACCCTCGGCTATAATGAGGGTCAATGGTGGGGACGACCCCTCCTTTGCCCTCAATAAAGACGAGGGGGGAATTAATTGAAAACATCATTAAGTTGGTGAATCCACTCTCTTCTATGATGAGGGTTAATGGTGGGGACGACCCCTCATTCACCCTCAAGAAAGACGAGGGGGGACTTAAAAACCATTAAGTTGGTAAAAACCACCCTCGGCTATAATGAGGGAAAATGGTGGGGACGAACCCTCATTTACCCTCAAGAAAGACGAGGGGGGAATTCAAAACCATTAAGTTGGTAAAAACAACCCTCCGCTATAATGAGGGTCAAGAATAACGAGGGGGGACTTAAAACCATTAAGTTGGTAAAAAACACCCTCGGCTATAATGAGGGCAAATGGTGGGGACGACCCCTCATTTACCCTCAAGAAAGACGAGGGGGGACTTCAAAACCATTAAGTTGGTAAAAACAACCCTCCGCTATAATGAGGGCCAAGAAAGACGAGGGGGACTTCAAAATTTAATATCAATTAAGATTGGTGGTAACCACCCTCGGCTATGTTGAGGGTCAATGGTGGGGACGACCCCTCATTCACCCTCAAGAAAGACGAGGGGGGACTTAAAAACCATTAAGTTGGTAAAAACCACCCTCAGCTATAATGAGGGCAAATGGCGGGGACGACCCCTCATTTACCCTAAAAAAAGACGAGGGGGACTTCAAAACCATTGAGTGGCTAAAAACCACCCTCCGCTATAATGAAGGTCAATGGTGGGGACGACCCCTCCTTTGCCCTCAAGAAAGATGAGGGTGGACTTAATGGAACCATTAAGTTGGTAAAAACCACCCTCGGCTATAATGAGGGAAAATGGTGGGGACGACCCCTCATTTACCCTCAAGAAATATGAGGGGGGACTTCAAAACCATTAAGTTGGTAAAAACAACCCTCAGGGTCAATGGTGGGGATGACCCCTCCTTTTCCCTCAAGAAAGACGAGGGAGGACTTGATTAAAAACATTAGTTTGGTGGAAGCCACCCTCGGCTATAATGAGGGAAAATGGTGGGGACGACCCCTCATTTACCCTTAAGAAAGACGAGGGATGGGTTAGTGAGTTAATTTAAAAACGTCACAAGGCAAATCATACAAGAGTCGAATATAGAAGGCAAAAAGAGGCATTATATTTCAAAATATTGATGTTTGTCTCATAAATGAGTACAAAAAAAATGGGTTACATTAAGAGGGTATGGGCTACAGATAGCCACCCTATTAAGCAACGTCAGAGGGTAATGTTTCAACATTGATTACGGGGGTTTCTTCTATGACCAAGAGAGGCTGATCCTCAGATGTGCCGGTACCCTCGACGTACACTTGGGACTCCACTTGGGCTAAGGCCTCAGCAATCAGGGGATCGACCAGTTGAACTGTTTCAATAGAGGGGCAGACAGATGATACTGCGTCAGCGAACTTAAGGACGACCCACCGACAGGCCGTCCTAATCCCCCTCTCTAAGTATTCAAGATCGAAGCCTTGAAACTCATCTGAGAGTTTGTAAGCCTCCACAGCATCGGCCTCGTCTTTCTTTATAGCCCCCTCAAGATCAGTCTTGAACTGAACCCCCAAGTTGATCAAGGCCTCATCCTTCTCTTTTATAAGCAATTCCTTGTCCTTCAAGTCTGCATCGTGATGCTTCATCAGCTCATCCAAGACCCTGGCATGTTCGGTCCTGGCACTTTCCAGTTCATCCCTTGAAGTCTTAAGCTCTGTCTACAGATCAGCCTCGTGCTAAATGGCCCTCTCGACTTCATGAAATTTTTGTTGGTTTTCAGCCATCCACTTAGTGGCTGAGGTAAAGGCACAGATAGACTGCACAGAAAAAGACACTTATTAAGAGGCCGAAGAAACAGTTGGTGAAAAATTCAATTAAGAAGATAAAGTAAAAACAAATACCTGAGCCAGTGTGTGCAGACCATAATCATAAATCTTGGCTGGGGGCATATTTGACAAGAATTCATAGTCCGCGGCCGAGGTAGCGGAAAACATCGAGGCCTTGGCCGCCCTCAAGTTAGCAATGAGAGAAGATGGTTCAGCCTTCATGGATGCTAAGTTCTGAGACCAATAGGCCCCCATACTGGAAGAGGAGCCAGCCCCCTCAGACGGCTCCACCCTTGACCTTATCCTGGAATCCGGCCGAGGGTCAGTAGGGACTTCCGGCTCTTTCCTTTTATGACTATCGGTGGTCGGCTCAACATGCGTCGGCCCCACGGCCTTTGACTTCCTCGAAGCCTGCTGAGGCTCTTTGCCTTTCTCCTTACCGAGACTAGACAGCAAGCTTGGGGCAGTCATTTCCCAGAGATGGTCAGAAATACTTGCAGGACGACCTGAAAAGAAGATGGCACATCAGAAAAATGCAGAGGCAAAGATGAAACACTTGGAAAAAAGTAAAGGTGGAGAAAAAAATAATAGTAACTCACATATCTCTGTCAAGGGGCCGACCTTCAGGACAACTTCTTTGAGGAATCGAGGGGTCATAAGATCTTCAAACTTTGCAAGTCCACCCCCTCTCCCTCCTTCTCTCAGATAATCGACTATGTCCTTTTCATCCACACTAAGTCCGTGGTCTGACCTAGACTTCATCGAAGGGTTAGACCATCTCCTCGGAACCCTCAGACCATCGTCCAAAGGTTGAGTCTCGGCAGCAAATTCCCACTCTCCAGAAATAAAGAAAAACCTCTTCTTCCAGTTGTGGTTGAAGGTTTGTGCCACGTGGAAAAGTTTTTTATCAGACCTCCTCGCCCCTAGGTGATAGTACCCAGGCTATTTGGATGAGGAAGTGATATTATAACAAACCAAAAACACGTCAGCTGAAGGATCATCAGTGAAGGTATTCTTCCATAAGGAGACATAGCCGAGGATCATCCTCCAGGAGTTGGGAGGAAGTTGAGAGGGGGTAACGCCGATGGCTGATAGTATGTTGACTATGGCAGGGTGCAGAGGGAATCTAACGCTAACCTTCAACATCTGTTCATATACAACGATCTCTCCCCCATCACCCTCAAAGACTCTCTCAGATTCAGAGGGAACCCTCATACTTATGTTGGGTTGTATGCCAAATAGATGCCTCTATAATAAGAGATCATGATCTTTGACTGATGATACATAGATGGAAGCGGTTAAAGTGTCAACTTGACTATCATCACCATAGGAAGAACCCTCTCTATCGTCCTCATCTCTCTCATCCCCAGATCCTCCAGCCTTTGAGGGACCACCTGAAAAGGCTACTTGAAATTCATAGGGGGACAGCGCTATCACAAGGACAACCTCAGAAGGTGTTGTGCCCTCGGCTTGTCGGCCCGGGCTGAGAGTGGATGTATCTCCCCTCCTAGAAGGGCCAGCACCTCTCGGAGATAATACTCTATCATCCATCTCGACTGGACGACCAGACAACCCTCCAAACTCAGACGGTACCACGGTGGCTAATGGAATTGGAAAGATGGGTCGTACCCAATTAAGGTCGGCCACTCGTTTTTTCTCCTCCTCTTCCTTTACTCTTCTGATCTCTATAAAAAACTTCTCTCTCAGGGATGGAAACTCCTCAGCCAAATCGTAAAGCCTCCTAAGCATTAAGGGGAGGACCCTACACTTAAAATAATTTGGATATCCTAACTACAAATAAGTTAGAAATTGACTAAGTTGGACTTTTGGATTGAAACTAAGGAAAGTAAAAGTTTTAACCAAGAACACTCAAGAATAAGCCACTGTAGAAGAATGCCAGAAAGTATGAAATATCCAAAGAAAAATCTAGTCCTACAGACCTAAGGCAGTCGAAGTGTTAAAAAGCAATGGAATGTAAAGAAGGCACTGGCTCAGAAGGATTACTTGAGAAGGGACGGCAAGGCTTGATGCCGAAGTCGCAGAAATGGCTATGGCTATGGGGCTGTGGAAAATCTAGAAAGAGAAAGAGCTTGGGTGCGAAGAAGAAGGAAATAACTCTAAAAAATTTGCTTAAATACCTAGCTGTTGAGTGGGACCATTAACTAAGGCATAGTACAGCCCACGAGGTGGGCATCATTAGGGCACAAAGTCCTAAGCAAAGTGTGCAGCCGTCATGCCTGGGAAATAAGAACGATAGTGGATATCTGCCTAGGTGTCATATCATCTTGACAGGTGTTATTCATCTAACTGACCATACACTCATATCAATGGAAACACTATCCCTCGGTCATCTCAACAACATTGATGGCTAAGGACAACTGGGGGGTGATTGATATACCCGCATATACCCTCGGCCAGACCGCGGGCATACTCCACCTGGGCGAGGCCAGGATGACCCCTCATCAGGAACTAGACGACCCTCCAAGGAGCCGACTCCTCATCAAGCCCAGACGACCCTTCAAGGGGCCGACCCCTCATCAGGCCTAGACAACCCTTCAAGGGGCCAACCCCTTATCATGGTCCCGATGACCCTTCAAGGGGCCGACCCTTCATCAGGCCCAGACGACCCTTCAAGGGGCCGACCCCTCATCATGGTCCAGACGACCCTCTAAGGGGCCGACGCTTCATCATGCCCAGACGACCCTTCAAGGGGCCGACCCCTCCTCATGGTTTAGATGACCCTTAGAGGGTACGACGTTACGAGGCCTAAATTAGTCGAGACTCACTGCTAAAAGGGACTTTTCCCTCGGCCTCCTATCATAGGCCGAGGGTGACATCATTACAGCGCGGGGTTTGGGAGACACGTGGAATAGTGCACGTGAGGCTCACATGGAACGTGAAAGACCGTTATAACAATATCACTCCCTTACGTGAGGGAATATTATGTCATCATTTGGCATCTACAGGTATCAACGGGAGATTGGCTAGATCATCATTCACATGCACCATGCATACTTGGGGGGTACACTACACCCCCAAGACCTATATATACTTGTTACCTACAACCCTACAAGGGGATGGATCGATAATGGTAACCCTAACAAAAAATCTGCTTATACACACAGTAGAGAGAGAAAGTGAGCTTATGTGCATTGTATCCAAGGCCATTAGTGCCCATACTTAGTGGATCACACACAGACAGTGGATGTAGGCCTAATTGGCCGAACCACTATACATCATTGTCTTCTTCCTCTTATACTCATCCCCTTATATACACTTACAGACTTATATATATATATATATATATATATATATATATATATATATATATGGCTGCTATGGTTATTACAGTTTGAGATCATCATCATTTATCTGGTGGTGCTAGATTTCAGCATCATCAATGAGGTACATATGTATAGGGAATAATAAGGGGAATATGGAAATAGAAGGATATACAAAAACACCTATGCAAAAAAAATATAGTCCTCTTAAAAATAGTCCCAACGGTCCTGCCCGAGCATCTTCAGCCTCATAATCATCATAACGGTCCTCTAGGGAGGGTTTGACTTGCCTCCCTAAGCGTAAAAACCTAGGGTCAGTAATGTTTGTCCACCGCTGAAGAGGTGGAAGGTCTTTGCGCGGTGCCTAGAGTGGTTCCCTAGCATCCTGAGGGTTCTCCTCGGCTACTAGAGTAATCATCTCCGATTTTACCGCAATTGGCGTAATTATCACATTTTGGCTTATTTGCATTGCCAGTTGGCTGGCCACCACGGACTTCAATGCTGCCACTACCTCAGCCATTTCTGATCGAGGATGTGCGTTGCTGGAACTAGGATCACCAACTGGTGGTGATGGTGGTGGAAATTCTGATGCCATGTGTTAAACGTTGTAGATGAGCTGTAGTTGAAGAGTAAAAGCCTTGTAGCTCAACAGGAACTCTTTCAACGATGAAATAACTCCAGAGGAGGGGAGGACTGGTTCACCACCAGAGATTCCGATGAAGAAAATCTAGGAAAGGGAAGAGATGTTGCTACTCGTTCCCATAATCGACTGATGATACCAAAAATGGTATCACTAAGTCACAGATGTATAAATCTCAAACAAGTATACAACAATGGCAATAATCACACAGCAAACCAAGAAAGCAGCAAGAACCTAGGTAGAATTCTCTTTCTCCCTTAGGTCTAAAAACACTCTTTTCTCATGGCAAACACATTGATCCCTCATGTAGAAACTTTGATCCAACCAAAACCTTCTGATACAATAAATGTTTGGACAAAGTATTTTGCCAGTGTTCTTAAGAATTCATTATCAAAAGAACCGAAATTAAATAGGCCAACAACATTTAAAGGTGAACGAACAGTCATCTTCTCAGAAGAAGACATTCAATCTCTTGTGGAACCATTCAAGTTTTCCATCATTGGGAAATTTTATCACGGAAACCCTCCAATGGAATTCATAAGGAAATCATTCCATGCCTTTTATTTAAAATTAGAGTTTTTTTATAGGTTTACTCGATTCAAAACATATTCTAATTCATCTTAATTGCGAGGAAGATTATGTTCGGCTATGGCTAAGATAACTCTGGTATATTGGAAAGTTCCCTATGCACACCTTTAAATAGCCTGTTGATTTTAATCCTGATGAGGAAAGCCCAGTGGTTTAGGTGTGGATTAACCTCCCACATCTCCCTATACACTTCTATGCGAAATCAGCCTTGTATTCAATAACACAGCTTATAGGAAAACCACTAAAGATGGATGCATCTACAGCTTCTTTATCAAGGCCTAGCATTTCAAGAATGTGTGTGGAAATCAACATTCTGAAAGAAAGGATCCACAGAATATGGATTGGTTTAGGTACAAAAGGTTTTTGGAAGCAATTGGTATATGAAAATATACCATCTTTCTGTGATTTTTGTAAAAAGAAAGGGCATCAAGAAGCAAAATTTTTGATCAAGTATCCTTCTCTTAAAACCTCTCAAAAACCTCATGTAAAACCTCATAATAAAGGAAACATTACCATGGAACGGTATCAAGATCTCCCAAATAAGCATCAAGAACCTATTCAAATTATTTTAAAAAATGTTTCTAAATAAGTTGACACCTCAAACCAGTTGTCAAACTGTTTTGAAATTTTGCAAGATAATATTTTAGAAGTTGTTGAAGAGGAACAAGAGCCTCAAAAGGAAATTTATGATCAGATAACCTTATATTCTCTTGTCAGAAGTTCAACTTAGATTCAGAAGCCTCCACCAATCTGCAAAATCAAACATGTGGGCTACAGTACAGATGAAATAATAATTGTGGATCATTATAACTTATCTCCCAAAGGTTCTATTATACCAACAATTGGAAAACATCTAGCTACTGATAAAGAATGTCACTCGGATAAGGAAGACACACTGCCAGTTGTGCCTTTGATAGAGGACCTGCCGAATTTTTCTTTTTGGATCGATGTTAAGTGGAATGCAATTCAAGATTCAAAAGAATTTAGGAATAAGCAAATCAAAGAATCGGGTAACAACATCTCAGAGATCATGAACCTCAAATCAGAAAAAACATCAAAATCAGATCCTCTATTTAAAAGATTGACAAGATCTTCAGGTAAGTCTCTAACTCTCAACCCTCCTAAATAATCTTATGATTAATCTCATTTTCTAGAATGCTAGAGGTGTAGGAAATAGAGCTACAAGTAAAATAATTAAAAAACTGATAAGAACATATAATTTGCGTGCCATTTCTACATTAGAACCTAAAGTAGATGATTTTAAACGGAAGAAATTTCAGATGAAATGGAGCTTTAACAATAGCACTGCAAACTCTACTAACAAAATATGGTTCTTTTGGAATAATGAGCTTAATGATCACGTAATTTATAATTATGGGAGAATACTTTGCCTAAAAATTGATGTACAGCTCATAAACACTTATATATTCATCATATTAGTATATGCGAAATGCACTGCTATAGAAAGAAGAACCTTATGGGAAGACATTGAAAATTATACTGCTAATTTTTCATCATTGCTTTGGATCATAATGAGTGACTTTAATGTGGTTTCAAAGGAAATAGAAAAATAGGTGGAAATCAAATTGATTTCCATGATATAGAAGATTTCAATGATATAATTGCAACATACTCCTTACTTTATTTAGGATACATAGGATCTAGATTTACCCAGACTGATCATAGAATTGCAGGTACAATTTTTTGTAGATTAGATAGATGATTAGTAAACAATCATTGGCTTATGCTCTTCCCTAATTCTTCAATAGCACATCTGCATAAAACCTGTTCAGATCATAGTCCTCTGCTATTCTCTGTTAAAAGTAGCTCATATAACTATCCTAAACCTTTTTAATTTTTATCCATGTGGTGCATTCAATCAAATGTGCGGGAAATTATTGAAAATGCTTGAACTAGAGATATTAAAGCTTCCCCTATGAATAAATTTGCTCTTAAATTAAAGTATTTAAAATTTGTTTTGAAAAATTAGAATAAAGACACTTTTTAAAATATTTTTCAATCAGTTAGTGACTTTGAGGATAAGGTTAAATTATTTGAATATTCTTTTGAAACTTCTCCAAATGAAAATACTAGGGATGAGTTATTTGCAGCGAGAGCACATCTAAGCTTAGCTTTGCAAAGAGAAGAGAGTTATTGGTCTCAAAATAGCCATGAAAAATGGCTTAAACTAGGAGACTCTAACACTAAATGTTTTCATGCTTCATTTAATCATAGGATAAGAAAGATGAAAATTACAAAAATATGGACAAGTGAAAACACATGGGATGAATCCCCTGATGGTATTGCTAATCTCTTTATGGTCCACTTTCAAAACATTTGGTCAGCAGATCTAAAAGAACTTGAAACTAATTTCTTGGAAGTTATTGAATGTTCTGCAACTGAAGATATGAATAAAAAATTAACAGATTTTCCAACAGAATCTGAAATTTTGTCTTCAATTCAAAGTCTAGATTCATCTAGTGCCCCTGGCCCTGATTGATTTGGGGGTGGATTCTATATAAAATTTTGGGATATTATTAAAAGTGATTTGATTAATGCAATTTATGCATTTTTTGCTGGTGCTGATATTCCTAGGAGCTGGACTGCCACAAATATTGCTCTTATTCCCAAAGTTAATACTCCTACAACCTACGCTCAATATCGACCAGTAAGTCTCTATAACTTCTCTAGTAAAATTATATCTAAAATGCTTAATGATAGACTAGCCATCATTCTCCCATCTCTTATTTCCCCTAATCAAAGTGGTTTTGTCAAAGGTAGGAGTATACAAGACAATATTCTCCTTGCCCAAGAAATGGTTCATTTAATAGGGAGAAAAGCCCATGGAAATAATGTTATAATTAAACTAGACATGGAAAAGGCTTATGATAAAGTCTATTTTCCTTTCTTATGTTAAGTGCTTAGAAGATTTGGTTTCAATGAGCTTTTCATTGATATGGTTTGGAGAACAATCGCTAAAATTGGTTTTCCATTAATATTAATGGTCAAAGTAAGGGATTTTTTAATTCTACAAGAGGTCTTAGACAAGGTGATCCTTTATCTCCAAGTCTATTCATTCTAGCTACTGAAAGCCTTAGTAGAAATATTAATAAACTCTTTCTAAATAAGAAAGAAATCCATTATTCTCACCCTAATAAGTGTAGACTTATTTCTCATTTAGGATATGCAGATCATATTATAATATTCTCTAATGGTGGTTTTAAAAGTATTCGTGCTATAATTAATTTACTTAAGGTTTATGAGGCCAATTATGGCCAAACTGCAAATTATTCTAAAACTTCATTCTATGTTGACAATAAAACTAGCCCATTTAGGAGAAAAGCTATAGAAACATGTTCAGGTTTACATCATAAAAATCTTCTGCTAAAATACCTTGGTGGCCATATTAATAAAGGGAGAAATAAAATTATTCAATTTCCAGATCTTTTGATTAAAATTAAAGACAAGATTAATACTTGGTCATCTAAATTAATCTCTCAAGCTGGTAGAGTTGTGCTGATTAAACATTTTCTTCTCTCTATTCTTGTCTATACCTTATCAGTTCTTAACCCTCCTAAAATTATTTTGAAAAAACTAAATAATTTATTTTCAAAATTCTATTGGGGAGTTTCCAACAAAGATAATCCATTTCAATGGATGAAGTGGAAGGAAACATGCTTTCCTTTTAAAGAAGGGGGTTTAAACTTTGGAAGTTTGGGACACATAATAGTTGCTTCTAGTATTAAACTTTATTAGCAATTTAAATCTGAGGATGGTATTTGGGCCACTTTTATGAGACGAAAGTATTATAAAGGTTTGAATATTAGAAACAGTTCAAATAGAGTCAAAAGATTGGATAAAATTTCATCTCTAGCAGATCCTTTCATTTAAGAAGATAATAAAATATGGACTCCCTCCTCAACAAGAGAATTTTCTATGAAATCTGCTTTTGATGTTTGTAGACAATCGAGGCCTATTTCTATAAGTTGGAAAATCAATTAGTCCTCTGAATGTCCAATGAAAATTTCAAACTTTGTTTGGAAACTTCTTAATAATTCGGTGCCATTTGAGACTAAAATTCAACAGGTTGGAATAAGACTAGCATCAGTCTGTAGACAATGCTTTTTAGATGTTGAATGTGCCGAACATGCCATCCTTGAATGTAAAATTTCCAAGGAAGTTTGGAGTTACTTCACTAATATGTTTGGTGTGGTCCTGAATTATACTTCTTGTAGTTATATGTTGCTTTCATGGTGGATGACACAAAACAAAAAAGACTTTGTAAAATCCTTTTATCAAATTATTCCTAGGATAATTATATGGGAATTATGGAAGGCAAGAAATACAAATGTTTTTAAAAATACTAAATTAAATTCTTCTTCTATAATTTATCAAATAATTTTCCTTACCACATCCATTATGAACAACAACAAATTTTATGATAAAAGCTCTACTGAAGATTCCCTCATTATTAACACATTTAACATTAAAATTTCTCCAAGTATTGTTCAAATCATTAAATATGCTTGGGAAAATCCTCCAGAAGGTAATTTTAAATTAAATATCGATGGGGCATCAAAAGGTAATCCTGGTCCAAGTGGTATTGGGGGTGTTACTAGAGATTATACAGGTATGTTTATTGACGGTTTTGAGAAATCCATTGGGATTCAATCTTCCTTTTTTCCCAAAGCAATGGCTTTAAAGGAAGGTATAAAACTTGTGTCTATTTTATATATTCAAAATATCATTATTGAAACAAATTGCAAGTTTCTTATTGAAGTTATTGAGAAGAAATCAAAAACCTCCATGGCAAGCTTTAGAGCTCTTAAACAACATTTGTGCTACAAATCAAATTAAGCTAACTCATGTTTGGAGAGAAAAGAATTCAGTAGCAGACCATCTAGCTTCAAGAGCATCTATGAGCAATATTGACTCTGTATATTAGAACTTGAATCTCTTCCTCAAATGGCCAAAGGTCTTCTTAAACTGGATAGGATCCATTCTCCTCAAATCAGACATAGAAGAATAAAATTGTAATGGGTATGACATAAATCCTCAAGTTTATTTTTCAAGTTTACTATTATTGTAACGTGTTATTTATAAATCCCCAAATTTCCATTCATTTCATCTAGAGTATTGGACCCAACCTCTAGATATAGGTAAGTTTTCTTTATGGGTTTGTAAAGCCACGGAGAGGTTGTTTCTCTATTATTAAACACTACACCAAATATGCCTAATTGTCACAGTCATTGACCTTGACAATTTCAACTTGTCAAGGTCAATGACCGTGACAATTCGGGGCGAGATAACTTTTTTTGTCATGGACGTGTCAAGGTTATTGACCGTGACAATTTCGTTAGAATTGTCACGGTCGTGTCACTGTCCCTGACCGTGACAAGTTTAGTCATGGTTAATAACCTTGACAAAGCCTGGAACCTTTTAAAAAAAATTATCACTATCATTGATCGTGACAAGTCCGTGATAACTTTTGTCACAAACTTATCACGATCAATGACCGTGAAAATTCTGCGCAGAATTGAAAAAACATCTGCTGGGCAGTATGGCTACTGCCACTGCCCAGCAGTATATTTGTACCTGTTATAGAAACGTTGTACCTGTTCAAACATCATATATCCAAATAAACTAGAGATAATGCAAATATATGTTTAAAATAGAAACTATTTAAGAAGAAACAACATCACCATCAATTATCTCAAATCTACAAACTATTTTGCTGGAAAAGAGATTTTGTACCGCGACGCTCGAGGACACCTCCTTATCCTTCCCTTCTCGTATGAAGAGCCACATAAGTATCGAGCCTATGAGGCCTACCCCCAAGGCCACTGCCTGTCCCCTGGAATAAAATAAAGTAAAATTAGTATCCGCTAACTAGAAATCAAAATCGAAACAGAAATTGAAATTGAAATATAAGTATAAATATAAATACATTACATGTAGTGTCACCCAAACAGCTAACTTGAGCTCATATGGCACCTCCTTCCAACTAATGTACCCCGGTTAATCATGTCAAATATAATTCCCTTCATATCCGAACACTAAGAAATGCTATAATCCTATGGAGTTATGCTCTGCAAATTCCTTCCAACCGTTGTGTAGCCAAAAATCACCAGTTGAAGTTGTCAATTCCATCTTCCATATTTTCCCATGTTTTGCTAGAGGTTCCAAGTGGTGTAATTGACAACTTCAACTGGTGATGTTTGGCTACACAACGATTGGGAGGAATTTTCAGAGCATCACTCCATAGGATTATGGCATTTCTTAGTGTTTGGATAGACGAAGAGATTCAGTCTCCTCTCCACAAATAGGACACCCCAAATAACTATGTACTAATCACCTATTAAAGGTAAGAAGTGTATATTCATAGCTTAGTATAAACAAAACTTAGATGCAGTTGGAATATTTATGTATTAATCTCCTCTCCACACACGCACACTATACAAGAGTGAAAATGATAAAGTGCAAATCAATTAAAAGCTTTAAAAATGGATGTTTCGGTACAAATTGGAATATTTATTACAAATTGAAAAATTGTTTCAAATTCGGGTTATCATAAAAAATGGATTGATATTCGGTAGGAGCAGCCAAATCATCCACACTACTATTCAGACGTTTTGGCGCGTGTTGGACAATTAATCACGGCTCGTTGTTGATATACTCCGAGTAAAACACTTGCTTAACCTTTTGAAATGCACAAACAAATGGCTCATCGCTCACGTGGTCATTGCTCTTCAACTTGGGCAAGTCAACCATGATCAAATTGGTGACAGGATCAACTTTACAAACATTTTTATCCTCAACTCTTACCCAGTCACAGTAAAATATAACCTCTTTGAAGCTTATATAATCCAATTCAAATATGTTTTGGATTACACCATAGTAAGTCATTTCAGCTTCAATGAGGTTTTTATCTTTTGCTCTCGCTCGAAAGAAAGTAAGAGCCTTGTATGAAATTCCTGAGTTTTGTACATTTGTACTTTCCTCGTACACTTTAGCACCGAAAATGTAACCGTTCAATACTTTTTGTACTCTTGTGCCACGAACAAGGGTCCAATGGCTAGACAAGAAAGCCTTGATGTCGCATCACTCGTCTTTAGGAGCTGAGAAAATAGATAAATTAATTATATTAGTGGTAAAATTTGAGTGTAATGTAACGCTATATAATAACTATTTTCGTTATAACTACCTCTTGTGTCAACCACAGCTTAAATTCTCTGTCTGATTGTACCATTGTTGTTCGTCTTTTATTGTTCTCACAGGCTTCATATTTTCTGCATATTACAAAATTAATCATGTATAAAATAATCTAAAATAATGTTAAACATTATAATAATCAAAACTTACTTTTTCCACTCTTCAACATCTTCATGTGTGCCAAATAGACAACGAGCTACTTGTTCATGTTGCAAACTCGTTAATTTCACTCGTTTTCCCATCACATGACCACCATCATCAACGAACTCATCAGTGTCATCAACGCTGGTCGAGTCAGGCATATATTCCTGAGTATATATTGATGACTCCACAGTGATGTATTCCTCTGCAATTGATCCTGCAATGTATCGCGTATTCTTGATGTAATCTTTAAAAACTTTCATCAATATTTCAAATGGATACATCCTCCGATATCTAACTGGACCACAAAGAAGTGCCTTGTCACATAGGTGTACCAACAAGTGAACACTTATGTCAAAGAATGCTGGTGGAAAGTACTTCTCCAATACACAAATCACTTCGGTCACCGCTAATTTTGCAACCACTATGTGTTCTCGATTGACTACCTTCTCACACAAGAGGGAGAAGGTAATACTAATTTTCATAATAGCCCTACGCAAATCCTTGTGCTTGTAGAAACAGTGCTTAAACAATAAAGGAACCAATTGCATGATCACATGCCAATCGTGGGACTTACACTTATGTAAATCATGAGTAGCATAATTCACAATCCCTTGTAAGTTGGACGAAAAATTAGATGGGCCCTTCAAATTATATATTGTGTCTAGAAGCACCTTTCTTTCCCCACTCGTCAAAGTAAACGCACCAGGGGGAATTATTTCCCTTACCCTACTATCTTCTTTCAACCATAGTTGTGGCTTAAGTTTTAACGATTTAAGGTATTTTTGTGCATTTTCTCCATCCTTCGAATGGCTCCCCCCAAGGTAAGTGCCCACAATATGTTCAGCGAAGTTCTTCTCTACATGGATCACATCCAATACATGGCGCACCGGGTTATTCTTCCAATAAGGCAAGTCAAATAAAGTTGACCTCCGAGACCATGACTTTCTTGTCTCAGTTTCATTCCCAATTGGGGTCTTATTATGCCCGACGTTCTTAAATTTGGGATTCTTACTTGGCATATTAGGGCCACATTCAGAAGATTTACTTTCAATTTCTGAACCTGAAAGTTTTCTTGGCGGTAGCTAATGTTCAACCCCGCCCAATAAAAAATTGGAACCTTTCTCAGATCTGAAACTATGAGCTGAGGGTAAAAACCTCCTGTGGCAATGGTATACATTTTTTAAGATAGAGGATATACGAAAAGATTCAGTCTCTACACCCCAAATAACCATGTACTACACAACCGGATAATGTCCCATAAGATGGAAAATCATGAATTGCCCACATCAACATAGCTTTCAGCGTAAACTCTTCTTTTCTAAAAGAGTAAAATGATTGCACACCCTCTTCCCACAACTCATTTAATTCTTCTACCAAAGGAGCCAGGTAGATGTCGATGTCATCACTTGGTGCCTTTGGCCCAGGTATCAACAAAGCCATCATCAAAAATTCAGGTCTCATACACTGTGAAGGAGGGAGGTTGAGTGGGACTAGGATCACTGACCATTCACGCTGATTGGTGCTTAGATTTACATTTGGATTGAAACCATCTATTGATATAGCCAAACGAAAGTTGCGTTGTTCTCGAGCAAAATCGGGATACTCAAAATTCATCCTCCTCCAGGCAGTAGAATCAATAGGATGACGCATGATATTACTCCTACTAATCACCTATTAAAGGTAAAAAAAACTTAGGTTTATAGTATGTTTCATTTAATTATGTCTTATTTATATTCAAATTCAATTTACAATAGAAATTTCTATTTCCTCCATATCCTCTAAAGGGTGAGTGGTCCTATCCCATTCAAGACCGCATTTTTCTGTAAAATACTTAACAGCTCATGCACATTGTTACGATTTGAAAAAATTTTGACTGCATATCCCCGTAGTTCTCCAAGTACACGACGTAGATTGACAATTGTGAGTTTTATTTCAATTGATCAACTGAAATAGCAGTCACACTTGTCAATCTAGTATGTACCCAGAGAACATTAAGATACGATTGCAGAACTTCCTCCAAAAGTAACAACTTTAAGCCACTAAGAATATTATACAGAAATTATACAGTCTCAAACTGTCCAAACGGGACAATTCGAGAGATCTCATAACAGGGGTAATGACTCTCGAACGAGTCTAAGGGCTATTGAATGCATACGCATAAGAACTAGAAGGCTAGTATCTATGCGCACTATATTTAATATCAAGTATGTTTCATTTAATTATCATACTATATACAGATTGTTCAATATACAAAGTAATTTTCAAAAAAAGTTGAAAAATCTCACCCCCATATGGACAATAATCCAGTGGTCATGCCACTTTTAAAACTAATCAACCCAACATTCACTAAACAAAATAAATCAACAACAATATCAACAACAAATGTGTATCCCGTACTCCTTCTAATTCATCTATCAATTAATTCATTTAATCAATTAAACTAACAATTAAAGTATACAATTATAAATTTACTAATTTACAATGAGGGGAAATCCTACTTTCATATAAAATGGGCATTAATTATTAATTTACTTTCATCTAAAACTGTGCAATTAAAATTACAATTAAATCTATACAATTTATTAATTAAAGTTATACAATTTTTAAGATTGCCCCACCCCACACACACACACACACCCACCACCACCACACCACTCCTTGCCCCCTCCCCCCGCCACACACACACGCACACATCTGCACACACACACACACACCACCCCACCCCCTGGTCCCCTCCCACCACCACCCCCCTCATGCCACCCCCACCACACCTTCACACACACACATCCCACCCCACCCCCTACCCCCTCCCTCCACCACACACATATACACACACACATATACACACACATACACACACATATACATATACATATACACACATATATATACACACATACACACACATATAGAAATGAAAGAGAAAGAGAGGAAAAAACATACCTTAAAGAGAGAGAGAGAGAGAGAGAGATGAAATCGCTTAGAGAGAGGGAAAACCCAAAAAACGGTGGGAAAAAAAACTAAGGCTTTTTTTACTGAAGAGATTGTCACGGTCGTGTCAAGGTCCTTAACCATGACAAGTATTTTAAGTATTGTCACGGTCATTGATCGTGACAAGTCCGTGACAAGAACATTTGTCACGGTCAATGACCGTGACAAGGGTGGTCGGCCAAAAGGTGACATTTTATCCATTTTGGTGTAGTGAAAAACTTAATAAAATTTATGGGGGTTCCATCCCTCGTTGATAAAAAAACCAACAAATAAGGAGACGAGGTGGAGAGGATGAATACCTGGATTTAAGTGGTTCGGCCGGAGCCTACGACCACTGTGTGTGTGAGAGTGAAATCCACTAGTAAATGGGGGTCTAATGGCCAAGTTACAACACAAGCTTTCTCTCTCTCTCCCCTGTATACAAATGATCAGAGTTTTTTCTAGGGTTTGAATTTATCACTCCTTTATCATGAAGAAGATGAGGGGTTTATATAGTTCCTAGGGGGTGTAATGCACCCCCAAGTATGTTGAAGGTATGAACAGATTAGGGCATCCACTCAAGTTATGACAGTTGTCCATGCTTATGTACTTAATGATGATTGAATCTCCCCTCACGTGAGGAGAATAATCTTAGTTATAACTGAATTGATCACGTGGAACACGTCACCTTGGTACATTCTACGGCTCTTCCAATCATGGTGTCGTCTACAGATGTCTCGGCAGCCTGGCTGAGTATGAGGTTATTGATGGAGCACTTGACCTTACATGTAAAACTGACAAATATAGTCTCAGTCGGAGGATCACAGGCCGAGGTTGGCTTGGATGGTCGACTCAAGGTATCGGTGGAAGATAGGATGAGAGATGCCCTTTGCTGGTGTGGCTCTATATTCAAGTCTCAGCCTACTATATGGCTGAGGTTATATGTACGAGACTGACCTTGGTTTTGGCCGAGTCTTGGAATTGACTTGTGAGTTCCTTCGGGAAGCTCGATTGTATGGAATTGAGAGGTCTCGTCCTTGGACGAGGTCATATTTGGTCATATCAATCCATGTTAATGGGGGGAATTTTTGGTGAGAAATTAGAAGAGTTGTATAAAAGCTAGGGTTTATATCTTAATTAACTTGATGAATCCGAAGAACAAATTGGAGTGTTTGGTATATCTAAGTGGGTAGATGTTTATAGAAATTGTTAGTGAGGGTAAAGACCATAAATTTTGGAGTTTAAGAAGAAGATGAACTCCCGAACTAATCAGATCATCGGATCGGTTCGTTTTATTGGTCATCGATTCGGTTCATTTTTGGGACATCGAATCAGTTCGTTTTTGGGCCATGGGTTCGGTTTAGTTATAATAGAAAAATTTGAGCGATTTTCTTGGACGAAAGAGGATTGGAGAAGAATTCCTTTTGGAGATGAAGGGTAGGGGATCCAATATAGAGGGTGAGGACCTCTAGATGATGAAATGAGTGATGTGTGACCCTTGGGATTTGAGGAAATGAAATTTGAGGTATAAATTTTAGGAATGTTTGGGGCGAACGACAATCAAGGAATTATTCGACGGGTTCCTACACACACACACACACACACACACACACATATATATATATATATATGCGAATAGAAAGATTTTAGAATACTAGCTAGATGTGATAAGCTAATATTCGGGATTATATTTATGTGAGAATTGTATCATAAGTGAGTGAATACTTATGGGAATAAAATAAGTTGTGTGTATGCTTATTAATCTATACGAATTGGTATATTCGGGATTATAGGCTAATACCAAGGGAGATAAGCATGATAGCCAGATTTGATGTGATATATGTATACGGGTATAGAGACAATATATATATGATACGATTATGAATATATCTGTGTGTGAATGTTATATTTATGTGAAGCATACCCCTCTAGTGCTATCATGGGAAGTTGCGCGATGTGGGTGAGGCCATGTCTTAAGGGTCAGGCAGCGTATAATCCCCACATCATAGCGTCCATTTTTATATTGTGTGATTTTTATCAGGGGTGAGATGAGGTGGGTATGTTTCGTTCTCATTTTCGGTGAGGAACTATGACCGCTTCCCATACATTGTAATTTAAATTTGGGTTCGGTGTCAGATTCCATCTCGGTTTTCCAGGTCGATGTGTGTTTTCCCTGGAGGATGATAGCATTGTAGAGCCTGCATCCATTAAGTTATAGCTCTGAGGGACGGTTATTATACTTATATAGTGTGTGATATATAAGCATGAATATACTTGATGTGTATAGTATATATTGTGTGTGTGTGTGTGTGTGTGTGTATATATATATATATATATATGGACAAAAGAAACAATGGAACCTGAGATAAATTATGGATCATCCAGGAGTATAAAATACAGAATAAAATATGTGATACACGTATGTAAATATGAGAATATTAAATGCTAGGATAATAATAATAAAACATGATTAGTGTATTATGACTAGTGAAAGTTATCAATTATAAGAAGATTAATTATAAGCAAAAACTTATAAGGTATAAGCTCGGGCAAAAGCTTGGAATATTGTACGCGGGACTTTAGATAGCGTATGATGATTTAGTTGCTGTGACAAATTAGTTAGGTTGGGTAGCTTAACGAGGGTGTTTTAAAGTACATGCGTTAGGTGTGCACTGTTAAATGAGAGATGAAGGGTATCTCATGTGAGTGCGACACCAGTTTAAATATGGAAAGTGCCATATTTTAAATATTAAAGTAATTTAAGCCATTGCTAAAATATTATTCAAATCCTGGGCTCTGTCCTGTGTCTATTTTTCTTTCTCTCCTCTTTGTATACCTTTTAGGTGTCCAGACACAGGGATGCCTGGATGATTGTCCCTTCGAGTCAGCCATTGCTGCCATAGCTGTGGATGTTGGCAGGAAATTGTTTAGACGCCCTTATCCTTGTGATCTAGATAGGAGGTACTGTTGTAATATTCGGGCATATTGCCCAAATGTTGACTTTTAGTTTATTTTTGGCATTTTACACTAATTCGATATGGTTGTATAAATATTTTACCGAGAGTTATCAGCTATTATATATTTATTTTAGTATCTATTCATATCTTAGTATGAATAGATTTTTACTTTTGTGTTTAGGATAAAAGATTAGAAAGTTTAAAATTTAACGCCAAGCCTAATAGGTTATTAGTAATTAAATAGTTTTCGACAGTGATGGTGAGAATGAAACCATTTGATATTCTTGTTTAATTTTATATAGGACTGATCACCTAGTATTTTACTAGGTGGGGTGTCACAATTGCGATCATTAAAGGTAGTTCTAACTAACACGATAAGCCCTGAATCCCTTGAATATGTCTCTGAGATTCTTTGGGATAGACTCGGTCTTATCTTGGGTTTGATTTATAATCGAGGCTCATAATTTGGGTCGGAGACTTAATAATCCTTTATGGGATTGGTCTTCTACTCTTATGGGGTAATCGAAAATAGGTACCCACAATTTCCCCTAAAATTTGTGGGGTGGCAAATTGGGCCCATAAATTTTAAAAAGTACTGCCTCCTTATTGATGGCACTATTGCAATTTACATGACTAGGAGGGGTGTGGGTCGTCATTTTGCTGGATATTAGAGCAAAAAATCTTCTTCGATCAGTGTGCGCCATCAATGATGTGTTGGTCGAACTTCATCATCACTTCAACTTCTTTGCTTCTCTTGCTTCCCAAGATGTCTCTTGTACTTTGTGTGCCAAGCTGTCTCTTGCCCTTCATCTTCACAAATTTGAGGCTTTTTAACATTCCGAGCTTGATTCTTACTTTGTAAGTATTCAATTCTCTTTTTTTTTTCTTAATTTCTTGTCGTTGTTGTTCTTCACTCCACTGTAGCTAGGGTTTTCGGAATTTTTCCATGTCGATGATAGACAACAAATCTTTGCTTGAGTTTAGAAAATACTACAATATCCCCGACTAGGTAGATATTGAGTGTGCCCCTATTCCCCTCAATGTTCATGATATTGAGGATTAACACTAAATACATGTCCTCCTGTTATCTCAAGGGGGTTTGACATTTCCCCCAAATTGTTTATTTTTGCACTTTTTTTAATATTTTGACATAATTTCTGCTTAATGCTATCCAAATGTTTGGAAGATCGTTAATGGAGTCCATAGAATAAATGATCTTTATGGCACCAATTTAGGGTTAGCTAAAATCTGCTACTATTATACTTTATCTCGCACAAGTGGGGGTCTCTTATATTTGAAGGCAAGGAGTCCAGATAGGGTATTGGTAGTAAATTTACCTGATTCCCATAAGGACTATTGGTAGAACTAGAAATGTCCTCCCAAAATAGAGGGAATAAGGTACATGGGACCTCAAATCCCTACTTATAGGGAGGAGTACCTAGGTTGTTACCAAAAATTTTCATTTATTGCTTGCTTACTCATATTGATGTGTTTTTCTTCTAATGTTCTATACTCTTTCCCTTTTTCATCTAATGATAAAAACCAAGAACCTACTCTTCGAGAGATTCGGGCTGCTGAACTGATAAAGGCTTGGGAGATAAGGGATTCCCTAGCTGAGGGTGAACGCCCTAGGTTAACTACTTTCTTGTTGGAGTACAAGAATACTACTACCAGTTTTATTGCTCTTCCGGTAGACACCATTCCCCACCTTGATATCCCAGAAGAAGTTGGTGCTCCTGAACCCATCGAGCTAGATGACGAGGAGGGGAGTAGCTCAGAGGTTGGTAGTGCTGAAGGTGGAAGAGGCCATAGTGGCGAGGTAGGATCCAGTGAAGAGGGATCCAGTGAAGAACGATCCAGTAAGGAGAGGTCCAGCAAAGAAGGATCCAGTACATGAGAGTCTAGTGAGGAAGAAATGGCTCCTCCAAGAAAAAAGAACTTGATCCCAAATGATGATGATGATGATGATGTCATATTTTCCAGCATGTATAAGTTTTAAAAGAAAAATCCTGGGGATTTTATTGGTGGTTCTAAGATAGTATCCTATAAGAAGGAGGTGGAGAAGAAGAGGAAAGAAGAAGAGAGAGAGGAGAGAGAGAGAGAGAGATAGAGAGAGAGAGAGAGAGAAGAAAAAGAAGAGAGGAGAGGAGAGGAAGAGATAAGAGAAGAAAAGAAGAAAAGAAGAGAGAAGGAAAAAGGCACAGGCCTCTTTTGGTGCCTATTGCTATTCTAACTGAGGGAGCTCATGTGGTTGTGGCGCCTCACCTTGCTCCACTAATACTTGAGAAAACAGTGCTCATGGTAGACTGTGAGCATTCGTCGAGCATGGGTCCTGACCAGTTAGCCCTAAAATCAACTCAAGGTCTTACTTTGGTAAGGCTACTCCAGTTTTCTTTATCTTTCTGACTTGCATTTTCCTCTTACTCTATTCATTAACATCTGTCATTCTTTGCAGTTTGTGTCTGATTACACTATCCTTCTATGCAGCCAAGCTGATCTACCTAGAAGGAATACTAAGCTTGAAGAGGATCTAAGGTCTTCCAAAGAGGCCTTGAAGTCTTTCGAGAAAGCTTTGACAGAAGCCAAAGCTTCGTTCGCTCAGGAGAAGGTCGATGCAAAAAAGGAGATAAAAGAGCTGCGCGAGGCCTATGATCTGGTGGTTACAAGAAAGATGGCCATAACAAAGGAGAATAAAGTGCTTGTAGAGGAAAATAAAGGACTGGATGAGAAAGTGGCAGAGCTATAGGCAGAGGCATCTAACATTCGGGAGAGCGGTTACAATGAGGGTTGGGAGGCAGCGTATGAGGATACCGACTGCCAGATCACTTATATCAGCTGAGTAAACTTAAAGAAAGGTTGGGATCAAGCCTTGGTCACCATGGGAGCTGCTACCGACTCCCCTCTCTTCGTTGAGTACCATCCGAGCCCCAAGCCCATTACAAATGTGGATGCCCTTGTCAGTCGAGTTGTCGTGAAGTCGACTGTCCCTATTGTTGACGCTCCTTCTAACATACAGGGAGAAAATATTATCCCCACAGAAGGGGGTGCATTAGGTTTTGGCATAAGCCAGGTCACTGATAATCCTGCTTCTGATAAGAGTAAAGAGCTAGCTTCTTCTGAGCGGGTTGATGCCACTAGTTAGTATTCTAGGCCTTCTTTTTCATCTGTGTATTTTTTTCTTTTTAGCTAACTGATGTACTTTGTGTTCGGCCGATGCCACTTTATAATGAATGAAAGAAATATCACTTTTGCATTCACTGATTCATGTGTTATTCTGTGTTCGCTACTTGTAGTGTGTTGATCTTGATACTTATTTTCCTGCTAGTTCTCGTATGGTCCAAATCCTTGGTTTGAACATAAGTCGAGATTTTATATAGATTTTCCTGTCCCTTAGGGGAAGAAATAATGATTACAAGGATCAGTCCGAGGTGATTTCCAGGGTAAAGGACAGACATGTGGAGATGGAGCAGATTGGTGCTTCTACGTAAGAAGAAATGGATGCCTTGAAAGAAAACCTTTTGGATGCATCCGAGATCAACCAGGTAGGGGATGTGCTGCAGAGAGAGAATGATTCCCTAAGAAGGGAGGTCACGCGCCTTGAAAAGAATGCTCCGAGCATCACTCCTCGAATTATCTGAGGTTCCTCATCTTCGTCCATACCAAGAGCTAGGTCTGATGATGATATTACCCAAAGGGAGATTTTTTAGATGAAGTGGGACATTCGACGAGCATACGTTGTCACTGTCAGAATTTAAAGAGACCTCATAAGACTGCGAAACTTATTTAGAAAGGATTCTCGTCATGTACGGGCTGACGATTACGATTAAGGCTAGGTAGATTCCCCCATAAAGCTAAAGGAGGCCTAGGAGATGGCCTTTATTAAAGGGTGGTTAATTTCCCTCAGGTAGTTGATGGTTCCTAAAAAATCTCCACTATGGTACAGGCATGAGATCACTCCCCCAACCTTGGAGCCAAATCCTTTTCGAAGGGACGATCATTGGATCCCTATAAATGCTATCCCAAGGCAGCTGCTGGAGCCATGCTCGGAGGGGCTATGGAGAGTTTTGATCCTCATCCTGATGATGGTCAGGGAGCTCGAGTAGCAGACCATCTTGTTCACCGACCAAAACCTTCATAGTTCTTATTTGATTATTTACTATTGTACATGTTACCGTGTAACTCTTTAGTATTTTGGGCATAGTTTGACTAAACATGTGTTGCTTGATTTCCATTTATTAGTTAGTAAACTCTAATTATTTTGGTCATTTCAGTCGACTAAATGTTATTTAGAGTTTAATTTCAATTGAGCATTCCCCCAATCCAGTATGTATTAGCCACACGATTTCATCCACTTTACCTTTTAGGTCATGTCATCACATTACATTAGGCCTAAGTAGGGCGATGGAGAGAATGCACCTAATAAATGGGCAATCCACCGGAGCAGGATTTTGGGGCCAAGGTATGTTGGCGACTAACCTGAGTTGGTCATATTGCTTAAGGATCCCCTGTAGGTCTTTATTTGTTATCGGAACAACCTAAGAGGCCAATTATGCCCTTGGATAAAGGCCTGAGGAGGGTTACCTGTCGACCCTGCTAATTATTCTTTGGATGTCTTTAGTTAGGATATACCTAACACTATATTGCAATCGTAAGGGGATAGTTTACAAGATCCTTTGACTGAAGTAAGTTAGCCAACTTACTGTAGTCCAGGAATTCTATTAAACTCATAAAAGGAGTGAATCCTGTAACTTGGAAAGGGTGCATATCGACATATAATTGAGATGGAATGCCAAGTACAATAAAGTTTCATTAATCAAAATTTTAAACAAAGAGCAACATGAGTTTGTAAATTAAAATTTTCTTAAACTAATAATGCACAAATAAAGAAAGTCTAGAAGTACAACTTCTTCATATTAATCCCATTCTAAGCCATTGGTATCTCCCTTCACTACAGCGTTTCCATGAAATAGGCTCCTTGTAGGTCATCCCTCACTATCTTGAAAGGTCATTCCAAGTTTGGTCCCAATTTTCCTTTTGATGGTTTCACAGCACTACCAAGGACTTTCTTTATCACATAGTCCCCAACTTGGCATTTCCTTGGATTGACTTTTTGATTGTACTGTTTGGCTAGTTATTTCTACTAGGATGCCAAATTAACGAGAGATAATTCTCTTCGTTCATCAGCTAAGTCAAGTTCAATGAGTAATGCTTCATTATATGGTAGGGAGTTCGGCTTCTAGGGGAATGACTTCTTCCATTCCATATGAGAGTTCAAAGGGAGTTTCCCTAGTTTCTCACCTTAGGGTTGTGTGATAGGCCCAGAGGATGTGGGGTAGCCTATTCACCCAAGCTCCTTTGGCCCGTTATAGGCATTTCTTCAATCCTTTAATTATTGTCCTGTTGGAGGCCTTATCTTGACCATTATTGTGGGGACATGCTACAGAGCTGAAATAATGCTTGATCCCGTGATCATTATAAAAACTTTGGAAGAAACCACTCTCGAACTAGGTCTCATTATTAGTAATAATGGTTTTGGGTATGCCGAGAGGGTAATGATGTTCTACCATATGGATCTCATCATATCTGCATCCCGTATATTCCCCTGTGGTTCTGTCTTTGTCCACTTGGTGAAGTAGTCTGTGGTGACCAATAGATATTTTCAACTCCC
Organism: Sambucus nigra; assembly: GCA_949130495.1. Taxonomy (NCBI): domain Eukaryota; kingdom Viridiplantae; phylum Streptophyta; class Magnoliopsida; order Dipsacales; family Adoxaceae; genus Sambucus; species Sambucus nigra. The sequence goes on along the minus strand of OX422213.1, from coordinate 245,835,669 downwards.
TGTTGTGGTATCTAGTGGTCCTATGATGTCCAAACCCCACTGGGCAAAGGGCCACGGACTGATCAATGACTTGAGGTCGCTGGCGGGCTGGTAGACCATAGGTGAATGTTTTTAACATTTTTTGCACTTTCGTACATAGACTCTAGCATCTTTCTGCATATATGGCCACCAATATCTTTACTTCATTGCTCGAAAGGCCAGTGACCTTCCTCCTGTATGACATCCATAAATGCCCTCATGAATTTCGTGTAGAACTTTCTTGACATCTTGTGGATGAATGCACTGGAGGTAGGGGCAGTGAAGGATCTCTTATATAATTTTCCATCAAGAGTTAAGTGAAAGCGAGCAGCTTTGACTCTTATCTGATGTGCTGACCTCTTGTCACTCGGCTGCATATCACTTTAAAAGTAGTCTGTGATGAGGTCCATCCAACTTGGTGCTCTTTCTATGTGGAGAACCTGATCGGATGCTGACTTAGATTCAGTAGCTTGATCAAATACTAGGCTAAGCGAGGAAGTCTATTTGGATTGTTCTTTTCAGGTCAGAGTCTATTGCAGAACTCAATGATGCTAAGGCATCTGCATGGTTGTTTTGTCCCTTAGGAAATTGTTGAACGTCAACCCAATTAAAGTTGGCCATGATTATCTTTACAATGGTGAGGTAAACTTCCATCCTTTCATCTTTTGTACTGAAATCACCATTTATCTGGTCAGATACCAGCTATGAATCGCTAAAGACTTAAAGTTACCTTGCCCCAGCACTTATGCTTTGTGCAGGCCAGCTATCAGTGCCTCGTACTCTGCTTCATTATTAAAGGCTTTAAATCCCAGTCTGATGCCCTATTTGAGCACCGTATTCTCGGGGGTTACTAGTATGATGCCTACCCCTACCCCCTTAAATTGGAGGCTCCATCAATGTATAGGGTCCAAATGCTAGATCTCTGTATGCTTTCCATTGGTCCACTAGTTCCTGGATGAGTCTGTTCTCCTATGAATTCAGCGATAAAATCGGCTAGAATATACCCCTTGAAGGTTGTTCTTGGTTAAAAGTGGATGTCGAACCTTCCGAGCTCGACTGACCACTTTGACAGTCGACCGGAGAGGTCAGCTTTCCTTATAACATCTTTGAGAGAGTGTGAAGTGATAACGAAGTTGGAATGAACCTCAACGTAGTGCTTCAATTTCCTCGAGGCTATCATTAATGCATAGGCGAGCTTCTCCAATGGCAGATACCGCTGCTCGACTTCTAAAAGTGTCTTGCTTGCATAGTAACCGAATGTTGGCTTCCTTCTCTTTCACACATTAATGCGGATCTCATGGCATGGTCTGATATAGCAAGGTAAAGGTATAAAGTATCTCCTTCTCTAGTAATCATGAGAAAAGGAGGGCTATATAAATAGGCCTTGAGTTCTTCTAAGGCTCTAAAGCAGTCCTCATTCCGGTTCAGGCCCTTCTTTCTTTTCAATAATTAAAAGAATGGTTGGCATCGCTCTGAGGATTTTGGAATAAAGTGGTTGAGTGTGGCGAGCATTCCGATGAGCTTTTGTACATCCCTTATCATTTTAGGGGGCTAGACTTTATTGATGGCGTCAATATGGTCTAGGTTCGCCTCTATTCCTCTCTAGCTTACTAGGCATCTAAGGAATTTTCCTGACTAGACACCGAAAGAACACTTACTTGCATTAAGTTTCATTAGGTATTTCCTAAGGATATCAAAAGTCACTGCTAGGTCAGAGAGCTGATCATCCTTGAGCTTGATCTTGAAGAGCATGTCCTCAATGTAAACCTCCATAGTTTCCCCTATTTTCTTCTTAAAAGTCCACGTAACTAGCCACTGATAAGTCACTCCTGCATTCTTAAGGCCAAAAGTCATCACCTTCTAACAATACAAACCAACGGTGAATATGAAAGAGGTCTTATCTTGGTCCGACACATGGAGGGGGATTTAGTGGTATCCAGAGTAAGTTTCTAAAAATTTCATCCTCTCATAAGTTATTGTGGCGTCGACCAACTGATCAATCTTTAGAAGGGAAAACTTATCTTTGGGATAGGCCCTATAAAGGTCGATGAAGTCGATAGAAACTCTTCGATTTCAATTGCTCTTAGGAACTACTACTGGGTTGGATAACCACTTAGAGAATTGGAATTCCCATATGGAACCTGCATCTAGTAGCTTCCCAATCTCTTTCTCTACTGCTTTTGCTTTCTCCAGAGCTGTTCGACGAGCCTTCTGTGCGATTCACTTGAAGGTTGGGTTAATGTGCAACCGATGACAAGCTATGATAAGATCTATCCATGGAATCTCATAGGGTTCCCATGCAAAAACATCCAAGTTGCTCCGAAGGAGCGTAACTAATTCTTTCTTCTCAAGATTGGTTAAGGAGGTACCAATCAAAAAAACATTCTCAGTCGAGTTGCTTTCAGCCATGACTTCTTCCAGGTCTTTAATGACCCTTTCTAAGGGATGGAGTCTGGTCTCCTCCACCTCCATTCCGTCATACCTTAGATACTATTTGGAGGGTGGCAACCCCTCATGGTCTTCCTCCTTACTCTTCGATTCATCAATTTTCCTCTCCTACTTGGGGAGAATGGCCACGATAAAGCATTTTCTGGCCATAGCTTGGTCATCATGTATCTCGACCACTCCTTGATCTGTTACACACTTGAGCTTTTGATGATACATTGATGGTACGGCCTTCATTGTATGGATCCACACTATGTCGAGGATGGCGTGGTAAGGAGACTTAATATCAACTACTAGAAACTAAATCACTTTTGAAATGTCTCTCGCCCTGACTCGGAGGACAATCCTCCCCAAAGGACCTGTAATCTTTCCAGCGAAGCCAACCAATGGAATAGTGGCTTCCTTGAGGTCGACTATACTCAACTTTAACTTTCTGAATAATTCCAACTACATCAATTCGGACGAGCTATCATGGTCGATGAGCAACCTATCGACGTCCTAGTTATAAATCCTAAAAGTGATGATCAGCGCATTATGATGGGGGGTCTCACCCTAACTAAGTATACATGAGTGAAAAAAATGTTCTTATCATGATGATTCCTATCCTGAGTTTTGGCTGGGTCGATCTGAAAAGCCTGGATGACTACAGTAAGCTTTTTGACCTCCACCCGAGATGCATTTCCTTGAATATGTTTAAGGTCCGACGCCCTATGAATTATTGCAAACTAGTGGCCTATGTCCTCCTCGAGGACATTATTAGACCACTGCTCTCCATTCTTTGCTACCTTTTCTATATTCTTTTCCATAAACTCATTAAGATGCCCATGTTGGGCTAACTCCTCGAGATGAGATTTGAGGGCTTTACAATGCTCAATTTTGTGGCCGCCCTCCTTGTGGAATGCGCACCTTAGCGTGTTATTCTGCTTAGAGGGATCTCCTTCCATTTTCTTTGACCACTTAATAAACGGCTCATCTTTGACCTTGGCAAGAATCTTGTATATTATCTCCTTGAAGACTATATTCACAGCCTGAAGTGCCTCCGAGGCATCGTTTTTATTTCCATTCTTAGAGGAATTTCCCCCTCTTTCTTGTTCCCTTTCTTCTGAGGCTCATTATTCTCTAATCCTTTTCCAGCCTTCGCGTGACCCTTATCCCCTTCATTAATATGGATCGCATCCTCAACTTCGGCTTATTTCATAATACAAGCCATCAAGTCATCGATGGATGTAGCCTCCTTATTAGTTAAGGACTGGAGTAGGAGACAGGAGCTCAATAAACCGATTTTGAAGGACGTTATGCTGACCAGCTCCAAGCAATCCTTGATTTCATTAAACACTTCCCAATACCTCTTCACATATTCTATGATGTTCTCTTGTGGCTTCTTTTTCATAGTAAGCAACGCATCTATCCTCTTTGGGTGGGAACTGCTTGTTATAAAACGAGTTGTGAATAGCTCAGCCTAGGATTTGAAATTTTCTATGAAACTGTGGGATAGCTTCTCAAACCACTTCTAGGCCACATCGTACAAATTGAAAGGGATGATTCGACACATGAGGGCATCATTATGACCCCATAGAGTCATGTCTTACCGATATTATCGTACATGATCAGCGGGATCAATCTTTCCATCGTAGATCTTGAACCTAGGGATTACAAACTTTTTGGGGGCCTCTTCTTCTTCTTCTTCTATCATCCTTGAGAAAGGGGACTTCATCTAATTTTTGAGATCTCATATGGATAACTCTTGTGTAGATTTGGCACCGTGATAAGCAGGGTGCTGATCCATCTCCCTTCAAACCAAACTCCGTATGTTATCACTCTATCGACCAGGACTCCTCTAGCACTGAGCCTATCATAGTTATTTTGAGCGATCATCAACTTACCTATGTCTCTTAGTTCTTTCTGAACCACATTTGGGGATCCTTCCTTGGCTAAGAGACTTTCTTGCCTGAGGTCTAGGAGTTTGGTTGTGACATCACCTTGTGCTTTGATGGAGTTCTTTCTCCATTCTTTCCAGTTGCCTTTTGAGGTGAGCATTTCCATCTTCCTATTGCCGTGTGGCCTCATCCTATTCTTGGAGTCTAGATTCATAGGCATCTATAAATATAGAAATTTGTGTGGACCTAGGGGCCCTTGGATTTCCTCAGAGACCTGCCTCTCTTGGCGGAGTTTCGAATTTGAATGATGAATCTCTTACATTACCCTTGGAGGGATAAACTGCTAATGAATGTCACCTACTTGAGGGACAATGTTGTTGTGATGAGACATCAATGGTTCTTATTGATGAATACTTTCGTAGGAATAACTATCTTGTTCCCACAGACGACACCAATTATGGTGAAAAAAATCACAACACAAATAATAAGATAAAACAATCACCAGAAAGCTAAGAACAACATGCAATCATAGTCACAACACAAGAATATACGTGGTTCAAAAAAATTGCCTACGTCCATGGAGAGTTCTACTATTTTTATTAAGTATCTCTTAAGAAGGTCTCTGTTACATACCCCTATTCCCGGGCCAGGGGTTACAATATATTACGATCATTGAAAGTGGTTGTAACTAACACGATAAGCCCTTAATCCCTTGAATATCTCTCCAAGATTCTTGGGGATAGACTCGATCTTATCTCGGGTTTGATTTGTAATCGAGGATTATAATTTGGGTCGGACACTTAATTAGCCTTTATGGGATTGGTCGGATACTCTTATGGGCTAATCGAAAATAGGTTCCCACAGTAACAACTTTAGGTCCTCAGAATTGACCTTGGCCCTCAAAATTGGTGGTCACAACTTGAAGTCCTCAGCCTTTAAAATTGGTCATCGCAACTTTAGGTTCTCAGAGATTACCTCGGCCCTCAAAATTTATAGTCACAACTTTATGTACTCAAAAATAACCTCGGCCCTCAGAATTGGTCGTCATAACTTTAGGCCCTCAAAATTAACCTCGGCCCTCAGAATAGTCATCGTAACTTTAGGTGTTCATAATGGCCCTCTGGCCTCAGAATAAGTCGTCACAACTTTAGGTCCTCAGAATTGACGTCGACCCTCAAAATTGGTCACCCCAACTCAAGGTCCTCATAATTGACCTCAACCCTCAGAATTGTTAATTATAATCTTAAGTCCTAAAAATTGGCCTCCGCCCTTAGAATTGGTCATACCAACTTTAGTTCTTCAGAATTTACCTCAACCCGTAGAAACGATTATCCTAAGAACAAGCTTAGGTCCTTACAATTGGCCTCGACCTACTGAATTGATCACATTATCCCCTTCGAACCAATCTTAAGACATCCTCGACCTACTGAGCCGGTCATCCTCATTTCCTTAGGTCCTCACAATTAAGCTCGACTCGCTGAATCGATCATCCTCATCTCCTTATGTCTATATAATTGACTTTGACCCTCTTAATTGGTCATCCTCATCTCTTTAGGTCCTTATAACTGACCTGAACCCTCTGAATCGATCAAAAACATCCTCTAAGTTTTTCAGAATTGATCTAAATTCCTCTTTCCTAATATCGATGTGGTGTATATCGTTTGATGGCCTTCACTTGTTCCAAGATTTCCCATCAATGGTCTTTCTATAGACACCCTATCCTAGGATCCCCTAAGAACCTCCTTAGGTCCCTACCACTCTCTCATTCACCGTGAACCCTAAGTCATACTTCGAGTGTCGATATAGAGGCCATCGAGCACTCCCGAGACCCATTTGACTCCAATTAACTTCCTTGCTTGAGTGAGTGAATGTTCAAAGGGCTCTGAATCCCTTTTTCAACGGTCCACCTCGTGCACAAATCGGCCTTACAGTTCGACTGAACGGTCCATTTTACTATCAAAAACTGATCTGGGAACCACCGAGCGCTCCCGAGCCTCGTTTGACTCCGATCAACTTTATCCCCTAAGTGGAAGTTTAATGAATTTTTTTAGATATCTTAATTCCCTTTCCAATGGTCTGTCATATGCGTGAATTAGCCTTACAGTACGGAAGAACGATTCGTTTTACCTCGAACATTGATCTAGAGGTCACCAGGTTCTTCCGTGTCCCATTTGACCCCGGTCAAATCTCCATCTTTAATGAAACTGAATGAATCTTCAAAGGGCTCTGAATCCCCTTTCCAACGGTCTGCCCCATGAGCAAATTAGCCTTACGATATAGACGAATGACCCATTTTACCCTGAAGGGTCACCAAGTGCTTTCAGGCCCCGTTTTAACCTTGGTCAACTCTTCGAGCGAAATAAAGATGAATGAAATATCTAAGGGCATTAAATACCCTTTCCAATAGTCTATCTCGTGCACGAATTGGACTTACGGTTTGCATGAATGATTCGTTTTCCTCTAAAAATATCATGTCTAATGACCAATGGGTAATTTCGAGCCCTATTCGACCACAATCAACTCCTAGACCCGAAAGTGGCTCGATGGGTTCTTAAAGGGATCTAAATACCCTTTCCAATGGTCTATCCCGTTCCCAATTCTAACTTATGGCTCGCAGTTTATGATCGACTTTCAAAAAAATCTATCTCAGACTGCCGAATGGCACCCCCAGGATCCTACCTATCTGTAGTGTGTTTAAGGTTCTATGCCTATAGGCATGTCCAGGACCCTATCGATCGGAAAAATCCTTAGCCCTACAAATAGAGGCCATGAACTCACTTTAAAAATCACCCATGAACATACCTCTCAACAAATTCTGAGAACATTCTCTTGAATTCAGAGTTGTTCCCCTCCTAAAAAACCCATCTCCCACATTCCTTCCATCCTTTTCATACTCCATTTAGTAATTTCCCGACATCTCCTCATTCTACCATCACCTCGTTGAGGGATCAGTACATCTACAATCAAGATCCATTTCAAGTCTTCATAAGGAGGTCCAATTCTCCATCCTTGTCTTTAAGTTCTCTTATTTTAGCATTAGTTGCTTTATTTATTCCTTAACGCTTTATTTTATTGTATCACTTACCTTAACCTCAAAATTTATAAGTAGTATATGCACATACCTTACTTTCATAAAAAAAACAAGAAAAAGAGGGCTTATCCATAAACTCGAAAGTAGATATTCTCACTACACACTCTCATACTTAAAGCACATTTATCTCTACACACACATGTAAGATAAATCCCCCATTTAGATTTATGGGTTAAACCCCACCCTACATTATTTTCGAACTACGTGGATTTTGATGCCCTTTGGGCTACGTAGGCGTATTTGGTGAATCCCTAGACCCAAGTCCTCCCTTATGCACATTTCTTACCTTCTCTTTATCATACATATATTCTTAATGGATTTCATATTCTTTCATACTTGTGTCTTGTTCGATGTATACATTTGTTCTTCTATAACGACTTGTGATTCGATAAACACTTATATTATATTTTGAATTATTATTTTGGGAACACTCCTAAGGATGAACTCACTCTGTCCCTTTCCATGATGCGAGTTGAGCAATTCCATTATCCATTTATATTATGCACATAAGTAAACACTTCACAGAGTCTAACAAGAGAAGATTAACACATGTCCATAAGAGATCGAAAGGGCAGGATGGGTACCTAACACCATCTTATTCCGTAACTTAGTCCCCAAACCTTTGAATTACTTATTTTTTCAAGCTTCAGTGTTGTCCTTGATGTCGTTCTCTCGAGGCGGCAACATTTATTTTGCCTATTTTGTGCAAAATAGGCTGGCAACTCTAATTTTACATACTACCCCACATTGATGATGATAGAGCTACTTGATAAAGGGCTCAATCTCGCACCCATGCACAAAAAGGGGTAAATCCCTCCCAATGCCCTTCGAGATGGCCACACTACCCATTAGAATCTCATTCGAAGCTTATTTGAACAAAATTGGATGTGTGTTCAAATGAGTGTTGAGTTCGTTTGAATGAGATGAGAGTTTCATGCGAATAAACCCTAGTTTTTCATTCGAACAAACCTCTCTGCCTTAAAATTCATGTTTTCTATAAATAGGAGTGTTGGCATTCATTTTTTATGAGACTTTTGGCAAAAAAAACATTTTCCCATCTATATCCACATGTTCCTAAATCCTAGTTTCACCCAAATTGTTTAAAGATCCACGTTTCGTCTTTAATATGCTTTGAGATCTTCTTTTATGGGTGACATAGTTTTTTTCTCTCATCATCTTGACAGAGAAAAGGATTCGTTCGGTGGACTCCCTACCGTGTTTGTTATTTTGCGGGGAAAAAATGGTTATTTAGTGTTCCGACTTCGTAGACAATTATCAAGCCTCATGGTGAATATTGGGGTATGTGTGGACTCACACATTATGGCATATTATATGGGTGGAATCCTACATTGTACTGTAGAGGGGAGGTCAAAGATAGAAGCGCTTGCAAGGGAGATGAGTCATTGTGTAATTCTACTATCTCTCTTTTGTAATACCTTATCATAGTGATCTATTTGGCTCAACCGTCTGAGTTTTTTCTCATTATGGGTTTTCCTTGTACATCAGCGTGTTGAGAAGTTGGTTTATTTATAACTCGCATAATCGGTTTAATTTCGTTTCTTTATTTTGTCACTCGGAGGATTTTTTTCTGTATTATAATAGGTGAAATGTGTAAAGAGGCTTGGAACATACACCAACTCATCCATGAAGGAACTAGTGCCGTTAAGACTTTCAAAACATAAAACTTTGCCACTCAGTTTGAAACCATTAAGACGAATGAAAGTAAAACCTTCGATGAGTTATATGCCAGATTGTTCGATATTGTGAACTCATGTTTTAACTTGGGAGAGATAAGACCCAAAAACTGAGTAATCAAGAAGTTCTTAAAGTCCTCACTTTAAAATTTATCTAAAAAGTGATGGTTTTTATATCCTTGGGTACTTTAGACTCTACGAAACTTCAAGAACTTTTAGGTGACCTATAAACCTATGAGTTTGATATGTTGTCTACAAAAAGAAAGACAAGGGAATTTCTTTGATAGCTCGAAAGGAAGAAATACCTATTTCAGATGATGATTCAGACATCGAGTCTTAGGATATTACCACGTTAGCAAAGAAATTCCACTACACCAAATCTGCCCATTTGTCAAGGTCATTGACCTTGACAAATCCACCTTGTCAAGGTCAATGACCGTGACATTTCTAGGCGAGACAACTTTTTTTGTCATGGTCGTGTCACGGTCATTGACCTTGACACAAAACTCGCGTTTTGTGTCACGGTCCTGTCAAGGTCAATGACCGTGACACGTTTGTCACGGTTATAAACCGTGAGAAAGTCGTGGCCCTTTGTAAAAAAAATTATCACCGTCAATGACCGTGACAATTCTAGGCAAAATTTAAAAAAATCTGCTGGGCAGTATGCCCACTGCCACTGCCCAGCAGTATATTTGTACTTGTTATAGCAACGTTGTACCTGTTCCAAACATCACATATCTGAACAAACTAAAGATAATGCAAATATATATTCAAATAAGAAACTATTTAAAAAGAAACAACATCACCATCATTTTATCTCAAATCTACAAACTATTTGCATGGAAAAGAGATTTTGTACCACGACGCTCGGGAACACCTCCTTATCCTTCCCTTCTCGTCCGAATAGCCACATAAGTATAGAGCATATGTGGCCTACCCTTAGGGCCACTCCCTGTCCCCTGAATTTAAATAAAGTAAAATTAGTATCCTCCCCTCAAATATAGATAAATATAAATCGTAATTGAAATCGAAATCGAAATTGACATATAAATATAAATACATAACCTGTAGTGTCACTCAAACAGCTAACTTGAGCTCATATGGCACCTCCTTCCAACTAATGTACCCCGGGAAATCGTGTCAATTATAATTCTCTTCATATCTAAACAATAAGAAATACCATAATCCTATGGAGTTATGCGTTGCAAATTCCTTCCAACCGTTGTGTAGCCAAAAATCAGCAATTGAAGTTGTCAATTCCACCTTTCAATGGTCTCCCATGTTTTGCTAGAAGTTCCAAGTGGTGGGGTATGGAAAGTGGAATTGACAACTTCAACTGGTGATGTTTGGCTACATAACGGTTGGTAGGAATTTACAGAGCATCGCTCCATAGGATTATGGCATTTCTTAGTGTTCGGATAGACGAAGAGATTCAGTCTCCTCTCCACAAATAGGACACCCCAAATAACTATGTACTAATCACCTATTAAAGGTAAGAAGCGTATATTCATGGATTAGTATAAACAAAACTTAGATGTAGTTGGAATATTTATGTATTAATCTCCTCTCCACACACGCACACTACACAAGAGTGAAAATGATAAAGTGCAGATCAAGTAAAAGCATTAAAAATGGATGTTTCGGTACAAATTGAAATATTTATTACAAATTGAAAAATTGTTTCAAATTCGGGTTATCATAAAAAATGGATTGATATTCGGTAGGAGCAGCCAAGTCATCTACACTACTATTTAGACGCCTTGGCGCGTGTTGGACAATTGACCACGACTCGTTGTTGATATACTCCGAGTAAAACTCTTGCTTAACCTTTTGAAATGCACAAACAAACGGCTCATCGCTCACGTGGTCGTTGCTCTTCAACTTGGACAAGTCAACCATGATCAAATTGGTGACAGGATCAACTTTACAAGCATTTTTATCCTCAACTCTTACCCATTCACAGTAAAATACAACCTCTTTGAAGCTTATATAATCCAATTCAAATATATTTTGGATTACACCATAGTAAGTCATTTTAGCTTCAACGAGGTTTTTATCTTTTGCGCTCGCTCGAAAGAAAGTAAGAGCCTTGTATGAAATTCCCGAGTTCTATACATTTGTACTTTCCTCGTACACTTTAGCGCCGAAAATGTAACCGTTCAATCGATACTTTTTGTACTCTTGTGCCACGAACAAGGGTCCAGTGGATAGACGAGCAAGCCTTGATGTCGCATCACCCATCTGTAGGAGCTGAGAATATAGATAAATTAATTATATTAGTGGTAAAATTTGAGTGTAATGTAACGTTATATAATGACTGTTTTCATTATAATTATCTCTTGTGTCAACCATAGCCTAAATTCGCTGTCTGATTGTACCATTGTTTTTCGTCTTTTATCTGCATATTACAAAATTAATCATGTATAAAATAATCTAAAATAATGTTAAACATTATAATATTCGAAACTTACTTTTTCCATTCTTCGACATCTTCATGTGTGTCAAATAGATAACGAGCTACTTGTTCATGTTGCAAACTCGTTAATTTCACTCGTTTTCCCATCACATTACCACCATCATCGAGGAATTCATCAGTGTCATCAACGCTGGTCGAGTCAGTCATATATTCCCGAGTATATATTGATGACTCCACAGTGATGTATTCCTCTGCAATTGATCCTGCAATGTATCGCGTATTCTTGATGTAATCTTTAAAAACTTTCATCAATATTTCAAATGGATACATCCTCCGATATCTAACTGGACCACAAAGAAGTGCCTTGTCACATAGGTGTACCAACAAGTGAACACTTATGTCAAAGAATGCTGGGGGAAAGTACTTCTCCAATACACAAATCGCTTCGGTCACCGCTAATTTTGCAACCACTATGTGTTCTCGATTGACTACCTTCTCACACAAGAGGGAGAAGGTAATACTAATTTTCATAATAGCCCTACGCAAATCCTTGTGCTTGTAGAAACAGTGCTTAAACAATAGAGGAACCAATTGCATGATCACATGCCAATCGTGGGACTTACACTTATGTAAATCATGAGTAACATAATTCACAATCCTTTGCAAGTTGGACGAAAAAGTAGATGGGCTCTTCAAATTATATATTGTGTCTAGAAGAACCTTCCTTTCCTCACTCGTCAAAGTAAACGCACCAGGGGGAATTATTGTCCTTCCCCTACTATCTTCTTTCAACCATAGTTGTGGTTTAAGTTTTAACGTTTTAAGGTCTTTTCGTGCATTTTCTCCATCCTTCGAATGACTCCCCCCAAGGCAAGTACCCATAATATGTTCAGCAAAGTTCTTCTCTGCATGCATCACATCCAATACATGGCGCACCGGGTTTTTCTTCCAATAAGGCAAGTCAAATAAAATTGACCTCCGAGACCATGCCTTTCTTATCTCAGTTTCATTCCTAGTTGGGGTCTTCTTATGCTTGACATTCTTAAATTTGGGATTCTTACCTGGCATATTTGGTCCACATTCAGAAGATTTACTTTCAATTTCTGAACCCGAAAGTTATCTCGGCGGTAGCCTATGTTCAACTCCGCCCAATAAAAAATTGGAACCTTTCTCAAATCTGAAACTATGAGCTGGGGGTAAAAACCTCATGTGGCAATGGTATACATTTTTTAAGATAGAGGATAGAGGAAGAGATTCAGTCTCCTCTCCACAAATAGGACACCCCAAATCACCATGTACTACACATCCGGATAATGTCCCATAAGCTGGAAAATCATGAATTGCCCACATCAACATAGATTTCAGCGTAAACTCTTCTTTTCTAAAAGAGTCAAATGATTGCACACCCTCTTCCCACAACTCATTTAATTCTTCTACCAAAGGATCCAGGTAGATATCAATGTCTTCACTTGGTGCCTTTGGCCCAGGTATCAATAAATCCATCATCGAAAATTCAGGTCTCATACACTGTGAAGGAGGGAGGTTGAGTGGGGCTAGGATCACTGGCCATACACTCTGATTGGTGCTTAGATTTCCAAATGGATTAAAACCATCTGTTGATATAGCCAAACGAATGTTGCGTTGTTCTCGAGAAAAATCGGGATACTCATAATTCATCCTCCGCCAGGCAGTAGAATCAATAGGATAACGCATGATATTACCCCCTACTTCTGCCCTAGCATGCCAAGTCATTGCCTCTGCAATCCATGGTACTGTGAAAAATCGCTTTAATCCAGGCCCAACGGGAAAATATTTCAATACTTTTTGAGGCACTTTTGAGCTCGTGCCTTCCTTACTAGTAGATTGGACATATCTAGGTTCATCGCATACCGGACAACGATCGAGATTTTCATACTCCTTTCGGTATAGTATGCAGTCATACACACAACCATGAATCGATTTATACTTCATTCCCAAACCTTTCAAACTGTTCTTCATAACAGGATAGCTATTTGGAAGTGTATTCACCTTGGGTAATAAGCCCTTCACCCATTTCAGAATTCCTGTCACGCTATTGCCCGACAAACTGTACTGCGTCTTCAAACTGTGCAAACCAACCATGGAATTTAAAGTTGTTTGATCTTTCTCACAGCCAGAGTATAACGGTTGGGTCACCTTAAATTTTAAACTTTGGTAGTCATCGTCAAGTTTTATCGTGTTATCTTCACGAGCACTTGAATCTTCTACATCATCAGTAACCTCATTCTCCTCAGCTTCATAAACTCCGTACGCATCATCAACTAAATCCTCTAACATATTATGATCTACGTCGTCCCCTTCTTCATCTATTCTACTTGTTGAAGGTTGTTGTGAAGGTTGGTCGGGGACAAAAGGAACTTTCAATTCACCGTGAAAACTCCAAAATCGATAACTATGTTGCATACCCGATCTTAACAAATGTAGTTCAACTGTTTTCCACTCAAACACCTTACCATTCTTACACCTAGCACACGGACACGGAAACTCTTCATCATTACGACATCTCTTTGCATATTTCCCAAATTCGTTAGCACCTCTGCGAAACACATCCCCCATTCTATTAGTCTCACCCATCCACTCTTTGTATTTCGGATATCCCATCACAGCTACCACAACTAAACACCTATTAAAGGTAAACAAAACTTAGATTTATAGTATGTTTTATTTAATTATCCCATCATTTAATTACCCTATTAAAGGGTAAGTGGTCCTATCCCATTCAAGACTTCATTTTTCTGTAATATACTTAACAGCTCATGCACATTGTTACGATTTGAAAAAAATTTGACAGCATATCCCCTTAGTTCTCCAAGTACACGACATAGATTGGCAGGTGTGAGTGTTATTTCAATTGGTCAATTGAAATAACAGTCACACTTGTCAATCTAGTATGTACCCAGAGAACATTAAGATACGACTGCAGAACTTCCTCCAAAAGTAACAACTTTAAGCCAATAAGAATATTATACAGAAATTATACAGTCTCAAACTGTCCAAACGGGACAATTCGAGAGATCTCATTACAGGGGTAATGACTCTCGAACGGGTCTAAGGGCTATTGAATGCGTACACATAAGAACTAGAATGCTAGTATCTATGCGCACTATATTTAATTTCAAGTATCTTGCATATAATGGGTTAATTCAAATACAAAAATAAATTCATGGGTTAATTCAAATACAAAAATAATTTCATGTATTGACCACATACACACACACACACACACACACACTATCTAAGCTGTTCTATAGTAATAAAAACAACATTTTTAAAATATGAAGGGCTCACCCCACATGCACACACACGCACATATATACACACATACACACATATATATACACACAAACATATATATAAATTATTATCAATTGAATTAATTTCATGAATAAAATTATTATGAATTTAAATGAAAATATCAATTATTATCCAATATATTTGAATGAAATATTTATTTTGAATGAAAATATCAACTATTATCCAATTATTATCCAACTATTATCAATTATTTATTTTGAATGTATATAATATCCAAAAATATAAATGTAAATAATATTCAAAACCCCACCCACCTCCACCCCCACCCCCACCCGATGTTTATTATCCAATTATTATCCAACTATTATCAATTATTTATAAAATTGATGTCTACTTTTAGTGTTGTGTATATATGTTAGTTGATGCCATTATATTTTTAGCCTAATTAGATTCTAAGGTTATCTCAATTTATATTTTTCTTTTTCTATCTAATAATTTTCAACGTAAGAGCACAATACATAACGTATGTGTAAGTTCCGTCAATACCATTTCGTTTCAATTTTGTAATATTATGTTTTTTCCAAATATTTTAAAACTTATTAAATGGGTGCCCCACCCCCTCCCCCACCACACACATATATACACACACATATACACATACATACACATACATATACACACGCACACACCCCGCCCTGCCCCCACCCTGCCCCACCCCCCACACACGCACACACATACACACATATATATATATACACATACACACATAAATATACACACAAACATATATATAAATGGAAGAGAGAGAGAGAGAGAGAAAATCGACCTGAAAGTAGAGAGAGAGAGAGCAGCGTCGAGAGAGAAAGAGAGAGAGAGAAAGGGAAGGAACGGCGCGGGAGGGAAAAAAGAAGGGCAAAAGGATTTTTGCTGTAAACATTGTCACGGTCGTGTCAAGGTCATTGACCGTGACAAGTATTCAAAGAATTGTCACGGTCATTGACCGTGACAAGTCCGTGACAAGTAAATTTGTCACGGACTTGTCACGGTCAATGACCGTGACAATTAGTTGTCACGATCGTGTCAAGGTCAATGACCGTGACATAAAACGAGTGTTTTTTGTCACGGTCAATGACCTTGACAAGGCTGGCCGGCTGAAAGGTGACAATTTGCCCATTTTGGTGTAGTGTTCAATAAAATCCTCAAGTTTTAAAAGTAATCAAAAGATGCAAATTTTTTTGAGAAAAACATGTATAACAAGGGCAATCACTTCCCTAAAAAGTAATGATAACTTTAAAAGGTACGAGTCAAAAGGATGTTTTAGTTATGAGGGTTATGACCATAGGGTAGACGATCCCCACTAAACTAAGAAAGGAGGGAAAAAGCTAAAGTTGTATAATGCAACCCTAAGTGATAATGATCCAGAAGAGGGGCCCGATTCCCTAATTGAGCGCAAATTCATCGCATTCATAGCTAGTCATTTGAGCCTTGATGAAAAGTCTTCCCATGAAGATATTTCTATGCATGATACCTCTAAGGCCATCGTTTATGTTTCCCAAGTGAGTGATAGTGCAGAGAGTAAATAATAATGGGAGGAGGAGGAGAGTGAACTCCAAGTTGCCTCCTTTCGTGAGCTATATAAAGAAACGTTGAGACTAAAAAAGGAAAAAATTATATCGAAAGTTAGGTCAAAAGAACATGCCATAGGTGATAATAATGATAAATTGATTGAGGACCTTAGATAACATGAGAGGACTCTTCGAGAGAAGCTAAAATATGTTAAGGATAATAGAGATAGCCTTCGTGATTTTATGAAGGTTTTAAAGAATGAGATTCTTGTGTTTGAAGAGTCTAGGCATTTACTTAAGTCTAAGATTATTGAGCTAGACGAAATATTGAGAGACTCGAGTTATGTTAAATTTCATTTGGAATCTAGGTTCGAAAATTTGATTAAGATGCTGGGCACCTTACAAATCAAAGATGACAAGAGACTCATACGAGGGTTCATGGAAAAGGGTTATAAAATGAGCAAATCTCCTTTGTAGGAAAGTCATCATTGGCAAGAGCCTAATAAAAAATGAGAGGCAAAAATAGAAAATATTAAACTAGTTTATTTGTTTGATTTTCAAAAGTGATATCTTCAAAATAATTGAGTTAAAAAAATATGTTATATATTTAGCTTTTGAGGGTGTTATAGTTGAAGATCAACGAGTTTGCAGAATGAATCTTAGTTATGTCTATCATGTTATGACACTAATGATTTGTAAAATCATCAACATTCTAGACTTGTGTGCATTGTGATTGTTTATTCATAGAGTTCACTTACCTTCTCACTTGAGGCTAAATATTAGTTTGATAAAGTTTTTCGATCAAATAGAACTCCTTGCACATGTTTGAGTGATTGGGATATAATTTGTTTGTATCTAGTTCACGCCCATTCATTCCATCCCACATTTTATACACATCGATATTATGCTAGTACGTAAAGCTTATGTGTTTTGTGTCCATTTTGTGGTTATATATATATATATATATATATATATATATATATATATATATATATATATATATATATATGTGTGTGTGTGTGTGTGTGTGTGTGTGTGTGTGTGTGTGTCTGTGTGTGTGTGTGTGTTTTGTGTATTTGCATTTGCATTAATCCATGTTTACCATATGCTTTGTTGTTAGATCAATTGTTAGGCCATATGATCATTTTAGTATCCAGTGTTTCTATATCCACTTTATTGTGTATTCAAGTTGGTATATAATACATCAATATTGGTATTAATTGATCATTGTGTGGATTATTTGCACTTGTGTTTCCATGTTGTGTTTCTTGCACTTTACATCGTTGCATGATATTATTCCTTCCTCTCTATGTCATATTGGTATAACATGTTCTCACATTTAAGGGGATGATGTGGTTTATGGGGAATAAATAGTTTTATTCATTCTTACCTTGTCCATTCCTAAATAAAAGGGGGGATAATTGTGTCTTTCCTTTCATGATTAGGATATCTTTATATTGGGGGAGACGTCTTACCTAGGTTGAGATTATTATACATTGGGGGGATTTTATTCTTATTCAGATTTTATACTTGTTATATATGAAGACTTCATACTTATTATATTATTTTTACATTTGAAGGTGTGTCTAAATGTGCAGGTTTGCAACATGCGACAAAGTTTTTTCTAGGGAGAAAAGCTACTCAGAGTATGTGTCTATCAATCATCTATACTTTTTTTTCTTTTTGAAGTTGGGGACTGAGTCTTTCAGAGAGCTTGACGACCCATAGGTATTTTATTTTGGTTTTGTCCCAAAATAGCCAAAGGGCTATATTTGTAAGGACAAATTTCTAACTGAGTCAATTTGTATGTATTGTCTTAATTTCAGACAAAATAATTTGAATCATAGGTTAAGCTTTTTATTGTTGAACTTGTAGGCCTATTACGTGTTTGATGAAGACGTAGCGGAAATTATTATGAGATTGTGCATAGTGTCGTGTTTAGTTCAACATTTTCTTTGTATTTTCGAGAATCTCAAAGGTATGGACGCATATGAGTATAATCTTTGAATATTTAATTTTGACTGTTTACTTTTTGCTAAAATATTTGGAACTATTTTTAAAATGTTTTTTGGAGAAAAATATTTTTATGTTTAGTTTGTTCGAACGAGTATTGGACTTCGCTTGACTGAGATGTTAGTTTTGTTCGAACGAGGTGATATTTTTGTTGAATGAATTGATGGATTTTTTGGAATGGAGTTCAAACGATCATCCAACATCGTTTCTTTTATCTAACAGAGGCCTACCTGTTCAAATCTCATTTGAACTAAATTGCATGTTCGTTCAAACGAGTGTTGAGTTCCTTTGAATGAGATGAGATTTTTGTTCGAACGAGTCCTACTTTCTTGTTATAACAAACCCCTCATCCTCAAAATTTATATTTTCTATACATAGGAGTGTTGGCATCAGGTTTCTATGACACTTTTGGTTAAAAACATTTTTCCATCTATATCTAAATGTTCCCAAACCTTAATTTCAACAAAATTGTTTAAAGATCCAATTTTCATCTTTCTTATGCTTTGGGATCTTATTTTTTGGGCACCATAGTTTGTTTCTCTCATCATCTTGATAGACAAAAGTTTTCATGCGGTGAAATCCGTACTATGTTTGTTGTGTTGTGGTGAAGAAACAGTGATTTCGTATTCTTACTCCATAAATGGTTGCTGAAACTCATCGGTGGATACCGAGTCGTGTGTGGACTTATAAGTTATGGAAGCTTATTTGGGTGGACTAATGCGTTGCACTATGGAGGATAGGTCAAAGATAAAACTGCATCAAGGCTTATGAGGGTGACGAGTCATTGTGTAAGTCTATTGTTTATCCTTTGTAAAATCTCATCAAAGTGATATGTTTAACTCGATTGTAAGAGGTTTTTCCCATTATGAATTTTTCTCGTGCATCAATTTTCTATGAGATTGTTTTATTTATTTTATCTTCTATCACCTATATGAATATTTTAGGCTAAAAAGATAAAATTCGGTAAATCAATTTATTGCTTCAACTCGATTTAAAATTAGTGCACGAGTTTTTAATTGAGTTAATTTGTTTAAAGTTTTGACACTAAATTTAAAAATAGACTTTTTGGTGTTCGGACCATCCCTTGTGCCTTTTTAGTTTTTACATTCCCAACTCCCCTTTAGTCAAAAATTTTATATATATGACAAAATTTTTGGGAGAACACTTCACTTATCTCATGTGACATATAAAGTTAAATTCAAAAGAGCTCATGCAAAGTGTGTGTGGAGGCATATTCAAAGTGAATCCATCATGAAATTTTTTTCAAACTACTTCATGTATATATGATTAGGAAGAATCCACGCACTGAAAATCAAAATCAAATGTCCTATTGAAAGGGATACACAGAAGGATTCCCAAACACACCGATATGCCACATAATATGTATAAAACTAAACTACACAGAAATCAAAAATCTTTTTGCGTTATTAATTTTTTTTTCAAAATGATACCAAATTAAAAAGGAAACTCAAAAGATAAACAAAATATTTTTGTAATTCTCATTAAGTCCCTAAAAATGGAAAATAAAATTACAAAAAATAAATGTGTCATAACACGAGTGCATGGCAAACACGAAATCACGATCGCTTATAAGATATAACATGGGATAAATCATGAGAAAAAAATGAGATTCAATAAGGCTAACACTTAGCTCCTCCAAATCGAATCTCTTAACCCACATAGGTGTAACGCGACGAACTCAAGCTTGGCGAACCTTGGTGACACTAGACTTGTTCTTTATAATACCTTTTCTAAGATCATAACAGAAATGCCAGAGCTAACATTTCTTGCCATAGTTTGTGCAAGTGAAGACACGAGGAATGTTACCTTTAGGTTGACCTTTTTTAAAGTCCCTAACTTTGATTGGATCTCTCAAATGCATGGTCTTGACTTTAGCAATTGAAGCATCTATATCATCAAAGTCAATCCCACACTTGTCATCTTTGATTCAGACGATGCTTAACATTTTATCTAACCTCTACTACCTTGACTCGAAATCAAATTTGGCATTACTCAAGTCTCTCAATTTTTCCTCTAACTCCACAATCCTAAACTCGATCAAATGCATAGACTCTTCAAACTCGAGAACCTCTTTCTACAAAGTATCTACCAAACCACGAAGCCTATCTCTCTCCCCTTTAACGTACTCTAGATTATTTTTAAGATTCATCTCACATGCCCTAAGATCCTTTATCAATTTACCATTAGTATCCCTAATGGAATGTTCCTAAACTGTATCTTCTAAATGAAAGTTGGACTTTTTTCAACTTCAATGACTCGATGTAAAATGCCTAAAGGGACCCTTGAAGCTCATTCTCCTCCTATTTATCTTCTCCACATATCCTCTCCTCATTTTCTTGGGAACCTAAAGACCGGACCTTGGAACCGTCATGCACATGATGATTTTCATCGGGGGAAGACACTTCATTTAAGACCCATGACTAGATATCAATGTGGTGTAATTACGATAAGTGGGGGAATCAAATTTCTCTTTCAACTCACTAACATTAAAGGTTTTATTGTCTACCTTTGGTTTCTTACCCTCCTTCCTTATTCTAGTGGGACACTCGCGAGAATAATGCCTAAAACCATAGCATTCAAAACACTTGCCCCAATCATCCACCTTTATAGTTACGTCCTTATTCTTACTATAATGGTCGATAAAGTTCTTAGGTTTCTTTTCTAAACTCTTATCAAATGTCTTCTCATATTCAAGCTTAAGAAACTTATTGAACTTCCTAGAAAACCAAGTTGTCTCTTTTCAGGATTTTATGGCAATACCCTTTTCTTTTTTCTTTGGAGGACACATATTTATCTCATAGGTTTGAAGATCACCTATAGGTTCTTGGACTCTCATAGCTTTGCCACCACCTAGGAAATCTAGGATCGTAAATTTGGCGTTAAATATTTCAGAAAATGACCTTACGATTTTCCACACAACTCTAGACACGAGGATTGGCTCAGCTAAGTTAAATGAGGAGTTGATAATATCCGACAACTTGGCATAGAACTCATAAATAGACTCATTCTACAACATCTTAATCATCTCAAACTTAGTCATCAGATTTTTTAACATGGAACCCTAACAATATCTATTCACTCGTGTGTTGATCACAAAATATCCCAAGCATCCTTTGCGCTCTCACAATTCATAATGAGTCTAAACTCTTAAGCGATCACAGCAGAAAAATAGCATTCACACCCCTAGAATTAAAAATCAAGGAACTCTTTTTAGACGTTGTCCAAGAGGCATAAGCTTTAGGAGAACCACCTTTGGTAGGAGGAGAGCACCCATACTTAACTGAATTTAAAATGTTATCATCTATCGATTTTAAGAAAAATTGCATCTGAGCCTTCTAATAGGGATATTTGACCCATCAAACAAGGGAGTTTGGCCAATGGAACTACCCTCTCGTTTAAAATACATATAATCCCTAAATAAGAACAAAATAGGTATCTAACACAACAAACTCATGTGACCTACTTTGATACCAGTATGAGAAAGCTATGTGCCCCTAGTGTTTGTACAGAAACACCACCAATTTAATTGTTCACATTTTAAATAAACTTTGCTCCAAATAAAACCACAAGTGTTTTGTTACATAGTTTTACTAATTTTAGTCTCCACCTAATCATGCATCTAAGTGAGTTTAAGCAAGAATAAAATAAGCAAACTACAACACGATGATGTATGAGGAAAATACACAACGAGAAAAACCTCGGACGACCCATCCATTCAAGTCCACTACAATATAGGTCTATTTACAAGAAAAACTTAAACTTACTCACAGACTCGAAGCCTTCAAGCCTTGGTGAGACTCCTTATTCCTTGTAACCTTCTTCGCACCACCCACTGTTGGACGCCTTCCAATAGACACACAACGCAGGTGCATTCCCACGTCTTGGTATCCCATCGATCTTACATGTCTTGTGACCAGTCCATCCACCACTCATCATAGGCACAATTACCACCAATCATAATGATCATAGTATGAAGAGAAAATAGATATAATGAAGCACATAAGACATCTCAAACAAACATCTATATGTAGGATTCTTGGATCTTAAACTCGGGTGTAAACTAGGGTTTAGGACGCACAGAATATAACTTAGAAGATCATTTTTGCAAAACACCTCTTAGAAAATAGATTCCACGCTTGAGTATTTATAGAAAGCAAGAATTTTGAGGCTACACATTTTTTAAGGGAACTCGTTCGAACGAAAAACTATAGTTCGTTCAAAATAAAACCTTATCTCGTTCAAACCAACAAAAACCTCATTTGAACGAACATGTTAATCTCATTCGAATGATATATCTTTGATTAATCGAAATACCTTGTTTAACGATCATTTTAAGGTCGTTCTAATGACATTCACTTCGTTCGAACGAATTGTATAATCTCATTTAAAGTAACTAAAACCAAAAAAAATTCTTTCAAAAACATTTTACAAAAAGGCCTTAAATAACTTTTATAAAAAAAAACATCCAAACATATCCATAGATCAAACACGAATATTCATTCATACCTTCATTAAGATCCCTCGGATGATAAAAACAAAACTCGACATCCAATCCATGTAATCTCGATGTAACTTTATCTTTATCGCATAGTCATTAATCACACATCATAGGCTTCAAGGACACACTACTCAAGTCCTAACCTCTAACTCAAACAAGTTTTATCAAAATACAAATTCAAGCCAATACTTACAAATTGACTCGATTCCAAAATTTGTCCTTATAATTCCCAAGACTCAACTAAACCTAGCAACGCTAACTACATGATCATGCAAACTTAAAATTGATAGAATTGGAGAAGTGAAATATATGAAATGTAATATAAACCATAACATATATATATACACACACACACACACACACACACACACACACACACACACACACTAGCGTATGCCCGTGCCTGAAGGCAGGATGAAAACTTTTCGCTGTACGTAATTGCAAACCGATGAAAAATTTCCCAAGTGCGTAATTACAAAATCAAAACGACAATTTTTTTTAAAAGTAACTTTGCCTTAAGGCACAACGAAAGTTTTCAAAGTACGTAATCACAAAATGGCAAAAATATCCAAAGTGCGTAATTGGAAAACGAAAAAAAATTTGTTCCCCAACAAAATAAAATGTAGTTTTGAAAATTATAAACCCATACATAACGTAATTAATAATGTTTTATATACTATAAGTGTAAATAAATTAGAAAATTTATGCTTAGATTCCGCTATCAGTAGGACTGTCCATCCTGTAAAAGAAAAACAATATACTCAAACAACACTAATAGTCCTGCTGAGACATCAGATAAACGACAAGTATTAAACTAAAGGCGCGATATATCAACTATATTTTTCTACACTTAAACTAATAAAGATAATTATAATCTAAAAAAATTTATAAAAAATTGGCGTAAACAAAATAATTTACACCAATTAAGCCAAAATCATTTATGTCAAAATTCCAATAAAATTGTAGCCAAAATAAATATTCGATATTCAAGTTAAAAAGTTTATTTTATTACAAAATTCGAGTAAACAATTCTAAAAAAATCCAATTACAAAGATTATTCCAATAAAATTCATGCATTTAAAGTTTAATTTGTAACTCCCTAAAAGTGTAGTTGCTATTGAGGGTATATTTCAAAACCCCAGTTTACATGTATCTTTTTTAGTGAATACTTTTAATGATTATTATTTTTTACTATTTTTTTGTTTACTTGAATGTTACTTTTGAATTTCTTTGTATTTGTATAAACAAAATTGTTGTCTGTAAAACTTATAAATACATGATAAATTTATAATTCAAAGTGTTAAAAATACACTGCAAACCAATTAAAATAATAAAATTATAAGTGACTATATTAAAATAAATAAGGTTAAATGGTCATTTAAAACTGCTTTTGCTTAACACAAACATAATACATGTACCAATCTGAGAAAAAAAAATTATTCCAATTCATTATTATTATTATTATTATTATTATTATTATTATTATCATTATTATTATTATTATTATTATTATTATCATTATTACTACTACTACTACTAATACTATTATTATTTCTCTGTATATTTTCAGACCAAGTGCTTTTCCTTTTTTTTTCGAAAAAATATCATTCAGTGAGACAATTAATTAAGGTACTTAGCAAAAAGTAAAATGCCAACTCTAAAAAGCAACACTGTTACAATTTTGTCATTCAAACTTACTTCAAGTGCTCTATGATTTCAGCTATATTGGGTGAGAATTTCGGTCTAAACACTAAAGCTGACATGGGTCCAGTTAAATCAAGGCTAGTAGTTGACAGTAGACAGTAAATCAAGGCTAGTAACCAAATCCTCTTATAAAAGATCATAAGGCTAGAAACCAATAAATGCAAGCTTGAATCTAATTCCTAAAGCCACATGTCTAATGGCTGGTCAAATCCAAAATAGAATATCAAAGCAAGGACCCATTAAACAACCACCATAACTCGCAATAAATTCCACAAATTGTACCTGGGAAAAAATCACCACATACACAAAATTTAGCAACGAAAATAATAGGCTAATATCTCAAAACAATAAATACATGAACCATTCAACGAACAAAGGTACACTTATAAATAATTAACAACCAATCAGATATATATATACTTAGTTGGAAGGAAAAAACTATTTTTAGATGATAAAAAACGAATTTCTAATTAAAAAAATTTAATTGGAAAAAAGTTGTGTTTCATGTAAAATAAACATCAGATCTTACCCATGACCAAGTTCGAAAAATAAACTCAGTTTCATGTCCAAAATAAATTCAGCTTCATGTCCCCAAAAACACTCACTTTCAATGGATGCTCTAGATGACAAATAAAATCAAATCTGCAAAAAAAAAATACGATTTGAATAAAAAAAAGATTGAATAAACTTCAAATCCCAAAAAGGATATTTCAAACGTTTGAATCTCATATATGTTAACAACTATAGGTTTCAAAAAAAAATTTAAGTTTTACCTGATGTGAAAGCATTGAAAATGGATAAATTCAAAGTGAGAGCATTGCATCCCTTGGGTGAGAGAGTGAGAGTATCTGATTTGAGTCATACCTGAACAGTGGTTGGATTCATGAGACTCATGAGTGAAATATGAGAAAATAGGTGGGTTTTAAAATTTAGGCGAGAAAGTTTACCTTAGTTGACAGGCTCCTTGCCAAGACACTTAATAGCCACGCAGTCTTGCCCCCTTCTCTTCGTGTTGCTTGAGGAAGATGAGATATATAAAGTTAGTAACAAAAAATTATAGACCTTTTATTTTGTAACTAAAATAAAAAAAACTAAAATAAAAATGTGGTGGTTGATATTTTGTAACTATAGAACATTTAAAATAAAAACACGATAACCCCAAAAAACTAAGATCCGTAAAATACGTGGTGGTTGATGGAAGAGATCAGAGACACACCATTGTTGAGGGTTTGAGAGATCATAATAATGAAGATGGAAGAGATCAGAGATCACAATAACAAAAAAAGATATAAAAAACTTCACAAAGATGGAAGAGAACAGAATAATGAAAAAAACATTACCTACTACCCCAGATCATCCCGGATTTGAGAGAGAGAGAAAACACCAATGTTGAGGGTTTGAGATACAGAGACAGAGAGAGGGAGAGATATATTATACAGATCCATACATACCTTACAATTGTGGCAAAGTTCAAACACATAAATATAAATAAAGTAAACAGACACAACAAAAAGCCTCAAGTGGGTTTAGATGTAGCTGTGGATTTTATAGAGAAATGGGAGGGTTTTAAATTTGGGAGTGAGGAGCAAGTGGGTCTTGAATGTAGAAGTTATTTTAAACCCAAATATACATGTGGATATATAGGGTTAGTTAAAGGAGAGGGAAATGCGGACAGGATAGGATGGAAGACGCGAAATGGAGGGGGCAAATGCGAAGGGAGAGGGAGAGAATGAGTAGACAAAAAAAAACTCAATCTCAAGGGTTATGAGATTGTAGAGAGAGAGAGAGTCCGTGGAGAGAGAGAGAGAGAGAGAGAGAGAGAGAGTTTAAATTGAAGTCAATATGTGAAATGTACTGTGCGAGGTGAATATTTCTGATAGCGTGTATATTTCTGATAGCGTGTAGGAGACTGAAATATTTTAAAAGATCCCTTCAAATGTTGTGCACGTTATTAGCCAAATCTATCTTAGCCATCCATTCATGTCTTGTTGGCATTCATCCTCATCATGAAATGTCTTCTAAGCATATGAACAGTAAAAATACTATTGCACCTTATTATTATTATTATTATTATTATTATTATTATTATTATTATTATTATTATTATTATTATTATTATTATTATATATATATAACATCGAATATAATTTCATATCCATTTAAGAAAAAAATATTCAAATTATAGTTTTAAACAAAACAAAACAAAATAAGTAATTATGAAAAAGTGAGTAGTTACCTAATGTGAGATAAGTATCCAAAATAGGTGATCCCATAAAATCTATCTAACGGAAGAGAAAATGATATTGAAACCCATTATTGAACATATTGAAAAGTTAACCATATTGAAAAATGTTAAGTTCATAAATAATTCATGCAAATTAAGACATAAAGTTAACTTGTGAAAGTTAATCAAGTCAATAGGTCAACAAAAAATATGTTAAATGAAAAATGTGCACAACCATTGGTCTTCAACTTATATTTCCCTAAAAATGTTCTTTTTAGATATTTATTATTATTCTTTGAGAGTATGCATTTTGCATAAAATATCCCTTTCATATCTCTCTCATTAGTACACGAATATAAGTTTCTTTCCAATGGAGCTTTCACCACACTTTGGGCAGCACTTTCCATTGCATCCCTAATTATTTTTTACATTCAAACTCACATTTAATGGTTCTTACATGAATATCTACAAAATATACATGTGACCTGATTGAGTGTAAACATAATTAAATAAAAACTTTTTGGATAGCCTAGTTCAACTTATGCAACTGTGTGTGATATGGAAATCACTACTACGTATGCAAAATTAGATGTTCTCGATGAAATCCTAAAAAGGTTTATAAAAACACAAATATTTGGTCTATCCTCATAAGTTCGTTATCAATATTTAGGGTAAAAGATAGCATGATCTGTTCCCAAAATTTTAAATCATCCCAAAACACTATCAATCCACCAAAGACATAAAAAAAGATGAAAATATTTTTTTAAATTCATATATTTTTCAAAATAAGTTTTTGGGATTTGTTTTTAATTTTTATAACAAAAATAAAGAAAACAAAAAACACACAAAGGAGAAATATAAAATATATTACATATCTGAAATACAAAATTTAGGAGGACTTTACTAGAGTTGGAAGTTGTGAAAGGTAAAACACGAGCTAAAATCTCTGATACCAATTTATAAACGCAAATAATCTAAGGGGGGTTCCAAACATGAACAAGTTCAATATTTTATATTTTTCTAATTTTAATGATTGAACTAAATTTACCCAATTAAACTTAGCATCGATTAAACCTTTCTTATGAAAACTAATTTACCAAATTTTATCTTTTAACCCTAAACATGCATCTAAGTGATAGAAGATAAATTAAATAAATCAAATGTACAAGAACACATTGATGTATGAGGAAACCAAAAAGGAAAAAAACTCAGACGGCCCATTCGGACAATCACTATGATATGATTTTACAAAGAATAGATAGTAGACTTACACAATGACTTAATCTCCCATAAGTCTTGATGCTCTTCTATATTCAACCACTCCTTTACAGTGAAATGAGGGAGTCCACTACGTTAGTTCCACAACACAAGATTCCATGTGTGCCTCGATATCCACTGATGCAGCTCGACAACCGTCTACGATTCAAAAATAAGAGTCCACCACTTCTTCATTGCAAATCAACACGTACGGAATCCACCACACAAAAATAGATTCTTCTTGTAATGGAAAAAATAAACAAGGTTCCCAAACAAGATATCAAAGTATATGAGTTATGAATCTTGGATCTTGTAAAAAAAATGGTGAAACTTTAAGAGTTGGAACTTTTGAAGCCGGTCTTCTTTTCATTTTTGTCAAAAGTTTGTCTCTCAAAATAAAAACAGAGTCTGAAAAACCTTTTATAGAAAGACTAAGAGGGTGCGTCATTCAAACGATTTACTGATGTCGTTCGAATGAGATAGAGATCTCATTTGAACGAGATTCAATCTTACTTCTAGTGACCTCAGAAAATCCAAAACAGTAAGCTTCGTTTGAAGCTCGTTTAAAACCAGGGATCAAACAACCAAAGGATGTCGTTTTAACGACATGGACATGTCATTTGAATTAGCAAAAGGAATTTTTAAAGTCCGCCTACAGTAAACTCAGAAAACAAATTTTCAAAAAAATTAAGTTCCAATCCGTTATAAAAATAACACACCCTTATAAAAAATTCCAAGGAATCATGAAACAATGTATGTTCATACTTGCGAGATCGTCGGCATAAGTGAAGACAAACATGGCATGGTAAACACGGATTATAATATGCACTCTTTGAAGCTTTGCCGCTACGTCTTCATTAAATAACGTCATAGGCTCATGTGATCACAAACTCAAAGTCTATCCTATGACTCAAATGTTTTGTCTAGATTTATGCCAATTACAAGAAAATTGACTCGATTGGAAATTTCTCCTTACAGAAGTCCACACTAATTTATGAGTTTTAGTTTGGATATTTAGTTCAAAACATATTTTTAGATTTTAGGAAAGATACTCTTGGTCAAATTCAAGAAAACCTCAAGTTTCTCAACATCTAGACAAGCCCATCAAGTCAAGGAATAAGGGTAAAAAAATAAATAGGCAACAATAGATATATCACATTTTTCACAATTCATTTGGGCACATATATTGCACACACACACACACTGTGTGTGTGTGTGGATATATTGCACACACACACACACTGTGTGTGTGTGTGGATTAGGAGGACTATATTAAGGTTACAAGTCTACATTAATTTATTAGTTTTAGTTTGGATATTTGGTTCAAAATATTTTCTAGATTTTCATAAAGATAGCCTTGGTCAAATTCAAGAAAAGCTCAAGTTACTCAACATCAAGACAAACCCATTCTGCCAAAAAATAAGGTTAAAAAGATAAGAAGGCAATAGTGGATATTGCACATCACACACACAAACGCACATACACATATATTGAATGCCTAAATTTATATTTTTTTTAAACATGATGCATAATAATTGTCCATAATTGTTCCATATTTTTCCTAACTTTTCAATGATTTTTTTAACATTATTTAAATATTTTTAAATAAAGAAAAATCATTTATCTAAAATTAATTTGTGGAACCATCTATGTGTTTAATTAACTCGCATGATAATTCATCTCAGCCATTGGTTTGCATTCACATGGATTAACTTTTAATCTCTCCCACGTAATAAATAGATTTTACTTTAATAATTGGATTTGGATGCGTAAAGTGATTGTGACCATTAGATTATTTGTCACTCGAATTGTCATATAACTCGAAGAGTTTATTATTATTGATCGGGAGGAAAGTGTATGGTGAGACATTAGATACATGTGTGTTGTGAACGGCCCGAAATAAATTCTTGTTCACTACTTATCTTTCCTTATCGATTAGCTTTCATTAAACACATCAATCTTAGCCTAAGGATTGATCTTAACCATTTACACTAAATCTACATCGTTCATTTTTACAGTTGGTTACCTATTCTCTAAAATCATATTTTCCCACATATAAAAAGGAACTTTATCATTGTGGGGACCCATTTATTATGGACCATGAGAGTAGTCGACCAGCCCAGACTGCCTAAAACGTTGCGCAACCCAAATTAGATATTTAATTTATTCACGTGTATTTGAAATAAACTATAACACTTACGAATACATTCAAACTAGTTACCAACTATCTCGGAGGACATATTCATGGACACCACGAATTATCCACGTGTTCATTGGGTTCTTTGTACAACTCAATCTCTTACTTTTAAGCATCTATAAATTGTAAACCCTGACCTAGGCAAAGGGATGTATTCTCAAGCATGGAGAGACACTATAATAAAATAGTAACCTTTTTGTGGACGTAGGGAAGTTGGCGAACCACGTATATCATTGTCGTGTGTGTGATTTTGCATTCTATTTTCTGTAACTGTTTTGTGGATCTTTATTCTGATAATTATTTTACTCACAATTAGTGCCATCTATGGGTAGAAATTTCTATTATGGCAAAAACAATCACTAATAAAAAGCCCGTAATGTCTCACTGCAACAACAACATTCCTTAGGTTGGATATATGCAAGAAGACCACGTCTTACCTAGGGTCAGTTCAAAGTTTTTCCACCATACAAATCATAAGTTTCGCTAAGAATGGAAGCCTTCTGAAGAGAGACATGGACTACCTAGGTCTACGCAGATCTTCAAATTGGTTGATTCACGCAAAGCCAGGCTTCAAGAATAAGAGGATGCCACATGCCTCAAGGTGGAAGAAAATTCTCGCCTTCAGAGGGTACTTAAAAGGATGGAGAGAGATATCCATAAAGATACAAGTAAACATCATGATTGGACTCCTAATCCTCAAGCGAGTCATACTTGCAGTCGAGGGAGGAGCTCCAAATGTGATTAGGACAGAAGTGAACATGGCAGATTAGAGCATGGTCGATCGGAGCGTGGCCAGTCTAAGAGGAACCATAGGAGAAATGATCAACATAATGAGGATATTAGGATTCTGGTTCGTATAGAGATGGACCAATATCTAGACCATCAATGAGACATGTCTACTAGGGAGATATCTAGGAGAGATCTCAATACCTAGATGAAATCCCTTTTCTCAAGGGTGGTCAAAGAGGAGGAACCCCCGAAGACGTTTGTCGTTCCTCGATTCAGAATTATGATGAAAAGGTAGATCCCATACCACGTTCGCTAATAAAGATGGGCAATGACCTTATGGAGCCACAATAACATATTGATGTGTTGGATTTTCCCTTTTATCTTATATGATGTAGCACAGAAGTGATTCAAAAATCTACCTTACGAGTCGATCATAAACTTTAAGGCCTTAACAGAGGCCTTCACTACTCACTTCATAACCAGCATCTCCTACCCTAATCGAATGGACGCACTGCTCACGATTAAGAAAAAGTCACAAGAGAGCCTTCATGATTATGCCCAAAGGTATTAGGAAGTATTCAAGAAAGTGGAGGATTTCATGAAGAAAGTTGTTGTCTCATCCTTCAAAATTGGTCTACCGACCACCTCTCTGCTGCACCAGTCCCTGTCCAAGAAGGAAGCCATCACTATCGACAATCTCATGGACCGTAATGAGAAATACGCTAAAGTGGAAGATGTGGTTCACTCTAATGCAAGGGATAACGGTCGATCAAAGGTTACCAAAGGAGAATAAAAGAGTGATAGTCCAAATAAGGGTAATAAGAGCGGGGGTAATAATGGGAACCAGGTTGATCCTTCCAAGGCATTTCAGGCTATTAACACAATCTTCAAGGAAATTATTTACAAGATCTTGAGAAAAATCAAAGACCAACTATTTATTAAGTGACTTAAGAAGATGCGTAGTGACCCAACGAAAAGAAATAATACCCTGAGATATGCATTCCACAATGAAGGCGGCCACATGATTGAAAATTTCAAGGCTCTAAAGTCACACTAGGAGGAGCTGGCCCAAGTTGGGAAACTCAATGAGTACATAAAGAAAAAAGAAAATGAGGTCATAACCAATGGAGAAAAGAAGATGGACAACGTCCTTGGTGATGACATGGGACATCAATTTGCGGTGATCCATAGGACATCAAACCTTAAGCAGAACCAAAGGAATGCCATTCGGATGGAGCTTAAAAAGGTCACTAATGTCATGGAGGCATTTCAGATTGACCCTTCTAAAACCCAAGATGGTAAGCGCCGGAGACTAAGGACATTGACTACACTAAGCCTATTGTCTTCAGCGAAGAAGATTTGGTCGGAGTGAGGATCTCACATCACAACGCACTACTAATTACCCTTAAAATTTCTAATTGGGATGTTGACAAGTGCTCGTAGACCAGGGGATTTCGTCAGAGATGATGTACCTAGAGTTATTCCAAAAGCTAAAGTTGAACCTAGGAGGCCATAGTTTTATTGGTCGACATCGCAGCAAAAATCATAATGCCGTTGGGAAATATAACCCTGTCAGTCAAAGAAGGAAACATCTCGAAGATGATTGAGTTATTAGTGGTGGACATAGATCCCCCATATCATGCCACCTTGGGTATAGGTTGGCTGCATGCCATGAGGGTAGTACCATACACTTACCACCAAAAGATAAAGTGTATCACCGATCGGGGTGTGGGCAAATTTTGTAATGATCGGACCACTGCCAAGAAGTTCTTTATCGCGATCATCCGGACCAAGAAAGGAGAATAAAAAGTAACAAAAGGATGATCTGGAGGAAACCCATAAGGGGGATACACCCTCTAAATAGAAATTACGGTATGGACGACCAGGGGTGGAGGAGACTAAGGTACACCCTGATGATCGGGTTATTAAAATCCTGGAAGAAGTTGGAGCCGATGACAACTTGTCGAAGAGGAAATTTCTGATCGGAGCCACACTCATCGATCAAGAGAAGAAAGAACTAATTTCCTTTATGAAAAGCAATCTAGATTTTTTCTCTTAGGAACCATGTGTTTTTTTAGGGATTGATCCCGACTTAGCCTGCCATCGCCGGCACGTTGATCTGATCTTCAAACCGATCACTCAAAAGTCCTGTTGAACAGCCCTCAAGAAGGAAAAATCGATGGAAAATGAAATGGAAAAGCTACTGGATGTAGGATACTTTAGGGAAGTTTAGTTCCCCAAATGGCTATCTATCCCATTAGTGGTACGTAAGAGAAATGTTAGTTGGAGGGTCTATATTGATCAGTTGGTTGAAGCTACGACGACACATGAAAGGATGAATTTTTTGGACTCCTATTCAGAGTACCACCAGATTCCATTATTCATCCCCGATCAGGACAAAGCATTCATCATAACCCCCATTGGGTTGTACTGCTATAAGATTATGCCATTTGGCCTAAAGAATGTAGGGCCAACTTATTAGAGGTTGGTCACCAAGATATTCAAGAGATAGATGGAAGACACAATGGAGGTTTACATCGACAATATGCTAGTCAAGATCAAGAACAAGGGTGACAACCTCACGAACATAGCCAGGACCTCTGAGATCCACAAGAAATAATGGATGAAACATAATGCAAGTAAGTGTTCATTCGATGTCTAGTTAAGAAAGTTCTTGGTCTATTTGGTCACTAAAAGAGAAATTAAAGCCAATCCAGATCAGATCAACGTTATCACCAACGTCCAGCCTCCACAAACATTATGAGATTTTCAGAAGCTCACTGGTATGCTCGTAGTGCTCAATCGCTTCATCTCTAAGTCTTTGGAGTGCTATTGATCATTCTTCCAACTCCTAAAAAGGGACAAAAGTCTCATGTGGAATGATGATTGTTCAAGAGATTTGGAGGAAATCAAATCTCACCTTATCTAACCACCCCTGATAGTGATTCTAGAGGATGAAGACCCATTGTATCTTTACCTTAAAGTATCAGACCATGATTTAAGTTCCGCTCTGGTGTGTGAGAAACAAGGAGGACAACACTCTACTTATTATGCTAGCAAAACACTTCTGGATGCAAAACAATGCTACTTGCCCCGAAAAAGCTTGCATATGCACTGGGGGTCTGCTTAAGAAATCTAAAACATTACTTTAAAGCTCACTCAATAACTGTGATCACCTCTTAACCCCTGAAAGTTGTTCTTTAAAAAGTCGACCTTTCTAGACGACTCTCAAACTGGTCGGTGGAGCTCTGAAGATTCGATATCCACGTTCACATGAATTAAGGGCCAAGTCCTAGAAAACTTCATCATTGAATTCATGGAGGAACAGCCAATCGACCAATCAGGAACAAAGTAGTCAACAAATGAGGAAGCACAGTTTAAGGACTGGACCTATTCATTAATGGAGCCTCTAATTCTAAGGGGGAAGGCGTAGGAATCGTCATCATCACTTTGGAAGACATTTTCATCGAATAAGGAATCAGATTAGGATTTGAGGCCTCTAACAACGAAGCTGAATATGAAGCACTGATCGCTGTCTTATACGAGCCCAACTTCTAGGGGCAAGCACCTTCCGCGACTCCAAATTAGACTCCAAGAAATTAAGTGGTGAATTCAACGCAAAAGATGATAGAATGGTATCCTAACTCATTAAGGTCAGAGGACTTATGGCAGGGTTTAAAAAGGTGGACATTCAGCAGTTCCCTTGGGGGTATAATAGTCACGTAGATGCCTTAACATCCCTGAACTCAATAGTGGACTATGATTTAAAAAGATCCATTTAAATAGAGTTCATTGCCCAACTAAGCATTGACCAAATAGTTATAGCCGAGAAAGTCCTCCTCACAGAGAAGGCCCCCAGTTGGATGGATCCCATCATCATCTATCTACGGAGCGACATACTGCTCGACGATAAGAGTTTTTCCAATCAAGTAAGGGTCAAGGCTTCCCATTTTTACCTCGCCCCAGGAGGGAAGCTCTACAAGAAGTCATTCACATGATCTTATCTCTGGTGCGTTTACCCATATGACACCGAGCAAATCCTTAGCGATCTTCGTGAGGGTATTTATGGGAATCACATAGGAGGGAGATCATTGTACTTCTGAGAAAATAAGGAGGATTACTCATGGCCTCACATGAAAAAGGACACATGACCTTACATTTGAGAGTGTGAAAAATACCATAAGCACTCTCCTATGGTCTACCAGTAAGCTAGCGACCTGAAATTCTTAACAAGTCCATAGTCATTCACACAATGGGGACTAGATATCATGGGATCACTACATAACACATCTGGAAATCTTAAGTATCTACTGGTCGGCAGAGATTACTTAACCAAATGGGTAGAGACAGATCCACTAGCGAACATTCGCGATGCATACATGACCAGGTTTAGCTGGAAGAGCATTATAACACGTTTTGGGATACCAAGGACTGTTATTACAGATAACGGTACGTAATTTGAAAGTAGTTTCTATCAGGGTTTCAGTAATGAGCATGGTATCAAGAACCACTTCAGTTTTATCATGTATCCCCCAAAGTAATGATCAGGCAGAGACTTCCAGTAAAATAATTCTTGATGGACTAAAAAATAGGTCGAAAAGATCCAAGGGAACCTAGGTAGACGAACTCCCTAATGTTTAATGGGATTACTGTACCACTCCTAGGAGACCAATCGGGGAAACACCCTTTGTACTCTCTTATGGAATGGAATGTGTCATTCCGCTGGAAGCAGGACTCCCTAGCATGAGAACCACATTGGTCAACTAAGTCCTTAATGATTATGCATTACGCACTGAACTTAACTTAGCAGACGAGCGAAGAAAACTGGCCATGATCAAGTTAGATTCCTATCAATAGTAACTAGCCACGCAATATAACAAAACAGTTAATCCGAGAAAGTATTTTTATAGGGGACTATGTCCTAAGGAAAGTCCTCGATAATGCCATAAAACCATTAGATGGTAATATGGGACCAAATTGGGAAGGACCTTTTAGGTTGATAAGAGACGACCTTCAAGGAGTATATCATTTGGAAACGCTAGAGGGATGGGGGATACCAAGAGTGTGGAATGCAACCAATCTTAAGAAGTTCTACTTTTAGTCTTCACTATCTCTTGATTAGTATATTTAGTTTAAGCAAATTTTCGTTTTCAAACTTATGCCGCTTGCAAGTTATTATTCAATGAATAAGTCTAGATTGGCCCTTGCACTGTAATATCATCTATTGGTTGTTTATAATTTCTTGATCGCATCCCAGTATTATGCACCACTTCTAAATGATAACTCCCTTATGCATAGTATAACTCCTTGGGAATACAGCAAGTTGTTCAACTTATTTCAATCAAGGAATCTCACGTGTGGAGCAGGGTTAGTAGTAATTATAACAAGCTAATAAAAGTGTTTCAATTACTAAAACCCTTAGGTATTTGTTACAAACACAATTGGCCTTATAAGTTGCCCCGGTAATAATAAAATACTTACAAGGGATCCTTAGGAAACAAAGCCAACTCATGTTGGTCACCAACTTTGTTAGTCGCAAAAAGCCTACTAGAACAGATGGTCCATCGACCAGGTACATTCTCGCCATCATCTCACTTAGGCTTAAGGAAGTGTGACGACACAACCTAAAAGGTAAATTTGATGGAATAATAGTGCTAAGGCATATTGGACTGGGAGAATGTTCAAACACATAGTAACAAATGTCTAACACTTTATCTTAATATCATTTAGTCGGCTGAAAAACCCAAAATGATCAAACCTAACTACTAGTCCGTTTAACTAGTGAAAGGCCTAAGATGGTCAATCGGTATTATTTAGTCAACAAATATTTTGAGTAACTGGCGATCAACATCCCTTTCAAGTTCAAATATAAGCAATAATTATTAACACGTGTTTAGTCGTCACATGCTCAAAATGTGAAGAGAGTTAATAAATTAAGATTTTATTAACAAAAATGTGAAATTATAAATTACATCAAGACCAAAATACACAAGGACCTAAGATGGCCCAGGATGGCAAGTAAGGTATTCTCTGACGAGCGCTCTTTGACAATCATCTGGTTTAGGTGTGAGTTATTCCATGTTGTCATTAAGGTCTTCCTCCAAGAGTTAGTCAAGGATGGCATCAGTTGGGATCCACTTGTCATCCTTAGAGAAAGGATTATGGCGGTAGGCCACACACTCGACCCGGTATTTGTACCCACGAATAAAGGTGAATTCCTTTGCCTCCTTTAACTTTGTTGGGAAATATACCCAATTAGAATTATAATCCTTTGCCCAGGCTTCTTGAGGTCCCATTTTGATTGAATGACTCAGACTTTGGACATCCTCGTGAAGCCCAACTACAACTGCTTTCAGCCTGGTGATCGCCATCCTTAAAGCATCATTATTGGTCTGGAGAATTTCACCCACTTGGCTTAATTCAGTCTTCTCCATGAGCATGGCCCTCAAAGAATTCACCTCATCATGGACTGAAGCTCTTATCTCCTCCATGTCTTGAAGATCATCCTTTAGCTTGGTGACCATCTCAGACTGATTCTTATGGTGCTCTGTCCTCGCCCTCAAAGACTTGAATATCTTCACAAACGTCTTACTTCCTTTCACACTAATGTTAGGCACAAGGATCATCCCCAACTGTGACCTAGGGGGATAATGTCCTCGTCATACTACAAATAACACAAGAAAAGTCACAAGAAAATATCAGTATACATGAAAGGAGTAAATCAAACACGAACAAAGAAATTTCTCTTTCATTTCATTCATAAAGGAGGCTAAATGCCAGTACAGTCAGAGTAGCTAAGAAATATTACAATGATCCAAAGGGTTATACAAAAAGAAATTCCTAATCTATAATACCTATTCTTTTACCTACTCAACTTCAATTATTGCTTTCCCCTTATCAGCGACTGATTAGGCATAAACTCTTCACATGTATCCCCTTAATTTCGGTATTTTTACGATCCCGTCCATGGTAAATGCCCTGGATTTGTCTCATATTTATGCTACTAACCCTTCTTGGCAAGTATTTCTTGTTTTGTGTATCTCTTATCTATTTTATAGGTATTTCATACAAGAAAGATGGAAAAGAGAACTCAAAATAATGAAAGAAACCAAGAAACGGGGAGTTCAAGGGATTTTTGTAATTTTTAAGCCTTATTCCAGAGGTGGGTCCAACTGGAAAGCTGTAGACCTTTCAATTATAAGAATACTGGACAAAACGGCACCTCAATCCGAGCTACGGTGAAGAAGTTATGGTCATTCGAAGTTGAGTAGATAATGAAGAGAAGTTGAGTCTATGAAGGGGATAGATCCGGTCCGCATAAAAGAGGGATCGATCGGGAGAAGGGGATCGATTCGGGTGAAATAAAAAATTATTGATCCGGCCTCTAGAATTCACTGCATCAGGCATATTTAGGGGATCGATCCGGGTGAAATAATAAAGGGATCGATCTGGCCATTAGTCACACTCTAGATCAGTTACAAAATTAGTCACGCTTTCTAAGTGTGACAAATTGCCAGATACAGGACTTTTATTTTGTCATTATCTTTTAGCCAAAAGAGTTTTATGTTTTGTGGACTCTTCTAAAGGACATCTAGCCTATATATTTAGTCATTAGGACTCTTTTTATTCAGATTTCATTCATGTAAAAGCTCCATAATAAGTAGGAACATCTAGGAGAAGAATTTACATATTTTGCACCTTTAATTCAAGAGCTTTTCCACTTTTTCTTCCACTTTTGATTTCTTCTTGCATGTTCTTGTTTTTCAATCTTGGTAACTTTTATTTCCAGCACTTTTATTATTATTTCTCAGGTTTAATCTCTCTTTTCAAGCAATTATGAGCTCATGCAATGTAGATAACGTAGTTTTCACTAATTTTGCCATGTAAGGCTAGGCTTTTAAGGGTTGGGATGCATGAACCCAACCCGATGTGGTTTCCATGGGTATAAAATTAGTTCTCTTATTTTAATAATTGATTAGATCGCGTTGTATGGTGATCACAACCGTTGTAAGACTTTTGATCTTGTTTGCCCTAGGTAATCGGGATGCTTAAGAGTGCAACGCGCATGTAGCTAATACGACACTGCTTTACTCATCACTTGATTATGTATGATGTGGGCTACGATCACTCATATATGTAATTCTTGGGAGTACTAAAGACCGGGTTTGATCAATTAATTAATTTACGACTAGTTTTGTACTAGGCAACAGACTAGGGTTTGGGGGATTGAATTCCTAACCTATCTTTCCTTAGTCATATTAATTCATTCCTAATTAGTTAATTTTACTCATGTAGTTAATTTAGTAATTTAATCTCGTTTGCATTTAGTTAGTAGATTTAATCCCATAATCATCTTTTCTTACCTATTTAAAGTCAACTTTAGGATTAATTAACCTACCTTCTGTCGTCAAAATGAGATCGTCCTTTTTCCCTGTGGATTCGATACCCAGACTCGCCGCTATACTCCATAAGAGTGTAATTAAAGTTTAGGTTTTTGTTTATTATGGTCGGAAGCCGATAACAATGATTAGCATATTTATACGGACGCTTGGTTTCCATCTCGATCAAAATTCTTTTCTTGGACATCGTTCACTCCGACCTCATCACGTACATCCTCAGTCTAGCCGACAGGATGTCCATCACCCCCTTCCTCCTCTTCAAAAGGGTCAGTCTCAGAAGAATGAAGGCCAAAAAGATCAGAGTCGGCATGATTCCCCATAACTTTTAAATCCTGGTCCCAACCTTTCTTTAAGGCCACCTTCCTTCCATAAGCGATCTGGAGCTCGGCATAATCGTACGCTTTGTTGAAGCCCTCAAGATAGTTATCATCTTTTTTCTCGAGGGATATCCTCCTCCAAATTCAAAACTTTACTGAACATACCCTAATTCTCCTCAGCCAGTTTTTCCTTCTCTTCGATCACCTTCTTTTGGGCCGCCTCGACGTTAGCATAGGCTTTCGTTGGCTTCTCTCTCTCTTGCTCCCATGACATGCCTTCCTTTCACTTTCCAGAGCATTTTTCAGCTCTTGATTACTTCTGGACTGATCGATGTGATCATACAAAAGAGTTGTGAAGTCAGATAAAAATTGCATAAAAAGGGAAAACAACAAGTTAATACGAAGAAAGAAAAACACAGAAGAAAAATAATTATAGGAAACCATGAAGAGACTTACCAAGGTCATTCACTGGGTAGATTTGAGGGTGAGATGGGATGACCCCAACCTTACAGAGAGCTCGCGATAAGTAATGAGCACTGCCCCTTAAGCATATTGGAGGCAAGGGAAGGGATATCACTCATGCTAGCTCCCTCATATTCGACAGCACATGCTAGCTCCCTCATATTCGACAGCACGAGAGGCGACTGTAGGAGCCCTTAAAACCAATTTCCTTTTGGCATCCTACCTATCCTCCTCTCTCTCTTTTTCTTATTATTTCTCTCTCTCTCTCTATCTCTATCTATCTCTATCTCTCTCTATCTCTATATCTCTTGTCTTCTCCTTTTATCTTCTTCGCTTTATCCTTTTCTTTTCCCCTGCCTAATGGGCTATGATCGCTATCCCTGGGGGAGTCAATATGGGTTGTTTGATCATCATCATCATCATCATCAAGCCTCAATTTTCTCCTCCTAATTAGAGGAACCACATCTTCTCTTCTTCTTCTTCTTCTTCTTCTTCTTCTTCTTCTTCTTCTTCTTTTATTTCTTCTTCATCCTCTCCTTCTCCCCCCTCCTCTACTACAATTGGGTCAGAAGGATCAATTTCAAGATCTTTCATGTTTGGAACTTTAACAATCAGACATGCAATAAAATTAGTGGTCGTATTTTTGTACTCAAGAAAATAGGCTGCCGATATTGGAT
This sequence comes from Sambucus nigra, assembly GCA_949130495.1. Classification (NCBI taxonomy): domain Eukaryota; kingdom Viridiplantae; phylum Streptophyta; class Magnoliopsida; order Dipsacales; family Adoxaceae; genus Sambucus; species Sambucus nigra. The sequence goes on along the minus strand of OX422213.1, from coordinate 245,794,771 downwards.
GCTCGTCATCAGAAAGCCTCTCTTTAATATTCAAAGCCTTCAAAAGCTTAGGAACATTAATCTCATTAATATCAGGCTCTTGGTTTTTAGCATGAGCTGCAAAATAAAGGAAGAAGAAAATTAGTTAGAGGACAGGAATCAAAAATAAAACAACACAGTAAATTAAAAAAAAGAATAAGCGACCTATATTGTCCTCCATAAAGTCCAGAGTAAGAGGGCCCATGTGCCTTTCGCCATTGTGATCAGGAGGACATTGCCAATTTCTGGTAATGAAACCATGGTCCCAGTAATCTTTGTGGGTGTCTGGGAGGTTCACCACCTGGGCCCTATCTGCATTCCCGGTCTTCAAGTACATAAAGCCATCATTGGTTTGCAAGTATACATCGCAGTAGCAAATCTCAATAGGGCCTAATTTTGTCCCATATAAGATATTTATTCTATGTACTCCATTCACTATTTTCCAGACGTTAGGGACACATTGGCTAGGAACAACTTCAAAATATTTGAAAAATCTAAGGAATAGATGGTTTGGGGGAAATGTTACCCCCCGCCCCTGTGTTATCAGAAGGGTATGAATCCAATGGCATCCTTTGATGTCACGGACAAACCTAGGAAAGGGGGAAAAGTCGATCACTACCCAATCAGGAGCGTTATATGTCTTCCTAAAGTTAGCTATTGATTTTCTATCTAGATTTTCCATTAACACACAAAGAAAACAAGAACCCTAGCTACACTTACAAAACAATTCGAAGAAGAAGAAAACTAAGAAAAGGTGAGCTAAACTTACAAGAATTGATAAAGCTCTGAGGAAAAAAAGAACGCTGAATAAGAGGAACTCGGGAATGCTTAGAGAGGAAGAAAGAATTTTGAACTGAGGTGACAAAGGATATGTATCTCCAGTTTAAAATCCAACGCTAATGATGAACACGACATCCTAGGAAGATTTTTGGCACTTTATCTAGCTTCTCGGACGATGGTACCCCCACTCATTTACTGAAATTACAAATATGCCATTGTGTTTTCTTGAGCATTGAGAGACTCAATCCCTTAATTTTATGCATTTATAAATTGTAAGCCCTGACGCAGGGCAAAGGGATGTATTTTCGAGCATTGAGAGACACTATAATAAAACAGTAACCTCTCCGTGGATGTAGGCAAGTTGCCGAACCATGTATATCATTGTTGTGTGTGATTTTTCATTCTGTTTTTTGTGATTATTTTGTGGATATTTATTGTGATAATTCTTGTACACACAATCCTTTTTTACTAGAGTTTAGAAACCCTAAAAAGATTAAAGAGCAAGGAGAGAGAAGGGAGAGAAAGGATAGCGACAGAGAGAGAAGCATGAGATGGTGAGAAAGAGAGGAGAGAAAAGAAGATATATATATATATATATATATATATATTAGAGAGAGAGAGAGATTCCCTCATGTTAGCATACCTCCTCCTGTTTTCTCTATAGCTACACATAACCAGTTCTCATTTTAAAGGAGCTTTATACTTTTATAAATCTCTAAGAATATATCTAACATTGTATCACAGATACACTTCACTTTATTTAAGATTTATGCATTATTGAATAAAATCATTTTCAAAATCACATACATGTATAACTCTTTAGTGGATATGAGTTGTAGTGCGTATTTTTGTTAATATCCAGTAAATAATTTATATCCCTGGTCTAAAATCTATATTTTATCATTTTAAAGTTAGATCTAAAAATTTTGTATAAGAAAACTGTTCAAATCTTTTGAAATAGTTTAAATCTTAAGTTTTAAGTTTAGATCTGAAATTAAAATCGTTTTTTGCCTTTCAATCTTTCAAATCTTGACTCTTGTAAATATTTTTTTTATAGATATGAGTGTGAAATCCTCTTGTAATCGGTTTTAGATAATTTAAACTGTTAATAATAGTTATATTTTAAATCATTTGTATTATTAAGTGTGGGTGAGTTTTGCCACAGTTTAAATCGTTAATAATCATCTTTCAATCTTTCAAATCATTTAAAGATATAAGGTTTTAGATAATCCTTTTCAATGTTTCAAATCGTTAATAACAGTGTGATATTTTCTCCACGGATATTTTACTTTATATAAATCTTGGTGTCGTGCATGCTTGTTCTTTGATAATCTCTATACTAAGTAGTCTGGTTATGACTAGTCGTTAATACTTGATTATAAACTCTTAAATGAAAACTTTTTTAGAATTAAAATTGACTTAGGTTATTAATATCTAAGTTTTCCTTACATTTTGTATAAAAACTCTTTTAAGTTCGTTTTTAATAAAGAAGGTTGTTCATAAGGGAATATCGGATTATTATTTAAAGAAATTTTGTCAAATTAAACATAGCTTATTAAATTCTTGGTTTGAAATTTAGTAGTGATTTTCAATATCTAGGTAAGATATAGATATGATGGAATCAATAAATAGCACAAATATCCTCACCAAAAAATATAAACGGCTCACGTGGCATTAGGATCAGGATAAGCTATTCCTCATCCTTCTCTTGAGTCTACCTTGTTGGGGAACAAATGATTTCTTTAACTCACTTATGAGTTTTGGGGAAATTTTAACTACGTATTCTACAAGATCATGTAGATTTTCAACAGTTTCAAAGTGAAAATTGGGAGATCTACCTATGTTCTCCTCTAGACTGAAATAATACTCCGTAAGGTGACCCTTTATTTTATAATAAGTGCAAATATATGGTTGAGGAAAAATAATTTTCATCACCTGAGAGACATCTCTAGATGGGGGAAGAGTTGGTGTCAACTTGGAACCTTTTACAATTTTGACCTCGGCTTTCGATATAAACTCTAAAGTCTTGTCATAGCCAAGACTAGTCTTGTCCTTCAAAGATTGAACTAACGGTAAAAGAATCTTCTCAAGATTCTCAAATCTATCATAAAGTTAGACATTTACTTCCAAAGGAAAATCTAGGTCTTTATTTAGCCTAACATTCTCTTTCTTCAAGAAACATCCGGGCTCGGGATGAATCAAGTAAATCTCGCTTTAGTCTAGTGACCTTCTCGTTTAAGAGATATCTCTCTTTATCCCCTTATTGAATCTTCTCAATGAGAGTAGACTCATGGACCTATAAAGTGCCCAAAAGTATCTTTTTCTCAATATGGACACAAATTTCATCTTTATACATCTTAATCTTAGAGCCTAGCTTAAGGTTCATCTTATCCAATTATAGATTCATCTCATAAAACTAATTGTAATCCCTTTCGATGTCAAATTAATTCTGCCCATTGTTTTCAAAGTTTTTCACATCACGGAAGCTCGGGGATTGGTATTCCTCACCAATATCCTCAATCTTATCTTTATTAAGAGTACAAAGTGGTGATAAAATCGGTAAAATTATAGTCACGAGGTGACTCATTGGCATCGAACTCCGACTCACTATAAAAAAGGGTGGCATTTAATGCCTTTTTCTTACCCTCATGTTTAGTTTTGTAGACACTCAAACGACCCGCATATACCCTCACACTTATAACACTTACCCAAATCCTTATCCTTCCTATCCCATCTCCTCTATGATTTTTAAACCTTATTATTTTTATATTTCTTAATTTTTTAAAAATAGAAAAGTTTTATTTTTCTTTGTGAAATTTTCTTCTTTTTTTTAACTAAAATGGTAAAGTCCTCTTTTTCACTTGCGGATTCATCAACGGAATTTATTGCATCTACCTTATGGTCTTTCAAAGCGATGCCTTTAATTTTAGGTGGATTAAAATCTTCTAACTCAAAGGTTTGGAGAGAACCTATGAGTTCCTCAACCTTCATCCTATAGGTGTTACCTAAAATAATTAGGGTCACAACTTGTGGAATAAACCTAAGAAGTACAGACTCAAAATCTTATGCACTACCTTATAATCCAGAATTTTCTCTCCTAAATCAAAACAAGAGTTCGCAATATTGGGGAGTTTGGCATATAACTCATCAAAACTCTGATTCTCATGCATCGACAACATCTCGAATTAGGAGATGAGATTTTGGAGCTTTAAGACTAGTATTACATAGGTACCCTCATGGATAACTTGGAGTAACCCCCATGCCTACTTAGATGTTCCACACATTATAATCTGGCGAAACTCTTTCGATGTGACCACGCAAAATAACTCGTTATGCCCCAAAAAATTATAGCTACATAACCTACGGTCATACTCACTCTAAGTCTCAACAAGTATAGAGACAATTTTGCCGACTTCCTTATTCATAGGATTTTTCACCCACTTTTTACAACTACCCAAGCTCGCTCGTCAAGGGACTTAAGAAAACATTTCATACGCTCCTTCCAATATGTGTAATTAAATTCATCAAATAAAGTTTGTCTAGAAATGGATTAACCCTCCATAAACTAATCCCCCTGATTCATGCCTAGGTAAATTCTAGACAATTTCTTTGATGCGAGATTGGAAAAAAATGGATTACTATTGATCAATGAATTAAATTAGTTTTGAATTAATAGTTTCCAATTTTAATTCTGATTATTAATTTATATTAGGTCAATTTATTAATTTAATGTCAATTAATGAAAATAAAGTAAACATGGTGGAAATTAAAAATACCAGTTTACCTTTTTCAATTAGATTAATTAAGTCAAATTTAACAATTTATCAAATTAATTAATTAGGTCCAAATTACACGTGAGGTGATATAAACTAACGATGCCAGAAAATAAGAGAAATCACACACAATAATGATACGGTCATTTAATGTTAAGCATCTTTTGGTAAAAAATACAAGCACCCACCCTAACTCAAGTTTGCTAGTACAAAAAATATGTTTATATGATTTACACAATTGACAAATTAACTTACAACCCATATTTGACCACAATCATAAATCGTTCTTGTTCTGAACCTTTAACCTCATAGCACTAGTTCTGTAAATCCCTGTCGTAGCTTTGACCTGATATGCACAACCCTCAGACCTTGGTATCCACCAATATATTAATTAGATAGGTTCTCTCAAATGCCCATCGTAACTTTGACTCATATATCACTAATTTTAAAAACATGTCTTGAATCTCAACCATTGACATCGGCTCACCGATCCCCATAACCTCATCTTTGATCAGAATCAAAGAGAAAACCTCCAAATGTTGATAGTAATGTGGGGAAATGATTGGTTTAATAATACAACATTAATATATATAGTTTGTTGCAAAATTGTTTCTTAAATCATTAAAAAGAACCAAAAATACAAAGCAGTGGGATTGGGATATTTTTAGGGTTTTAAGGCTCACAAAAGGTTCTCTAGTAAACCAAAAGGAGATCTCACAAAACTAATTAAGATATTTCGTTTGCATTAAAAACTAGAGATAAAATTTAAATATTTTTATGAAAAAAACACTTAAAAAGAGTTTTAGATGGTTTAAGAATGTTGGTCAAAGTTCAATAAATTTATTCAAACCCAAATACCAAGTAGTGGACCAATCGGGGAATGCCATATGCAAAACCACACGACTGCGGGCAAAATTTCCTCGACTGTGGCTTGAATAGAGAATCGCAATCGCGCTAATTTATGTCGTGACTACAGATTTCAAGCCTAACCTCTTGGATGTGGGCTTCTCGCGGGGTACTCTAGTTGGCTTATCTCTTTTTCTTTTTCAAGCTTTAGGGACGTTTTCAAGTGTTAATAAAATTATATTGCTAAAAAAACTATACATAAAACCTTTTAAACTCCTTTAAAAAAAATATCTTAAAAATTCCTTTAAAATACCACAAAAGTTAGATCGACTTTGTATTTCAAAATATTTCTTTCCCCGCTTAAACTACCTATTATGTGGATTGTAATTTAGTGAGATGGGTGATTTAATGTCATTTTGATGTCACTTTATTATCAACGTAGAATTCAGTCATTTGGAAGATCTTCAAACAATATGACACACCTAGCCTATAATCTGTTAATCCGAAATTATGACAATACAAGAATGTTGTTCTTAGAAACTAAATTCCATCCCAATTATTCAATTAAAGTTCCAAGTGAACAAAATTTTCAAACCAATTTTATTATTTAAATTAAAGGACCATTATTCAACTCAATTTGATTAATAAAATAACTTTTAAATTCCCCTTTTGAATTTAAATTAGTATAACTATAAAATTCCAAAATTTAGGGGTATTACTATGCTCTCTGGAGAAAATATTGTAGTTCAAGATGCAACTATATTTTATATCCATTCTTAAATCTTCCACGGACCTTATTCTTTCATGCCATATAAGGACAAATTCCAAATTTTTTAAAAGTCATTAAGTTGACATATCTTTGAATAATGATCTATTTCGCCTTGCAATGTCTTTTTTCGCAACTATAAAATAATAATACTCTATTTATTACTAAACATCACAAAGTATTTCATCATTTTGAATCTTATCCAAATATGACTTCATATGTTCTATATCTAATACGGATATGTGTGAAAATGATGAAATTCATCGTGGAGCTTCATTAATGGAGTATGTCTCTTAGCAAATTTTACATAGCATAATGGAGAGTATTGTCTAAGATAATACCAGAACAACTATATAATGTAAAAGAACTATATGAAATGAAAGAGGGTGGAGCCAATTCTTTTGTGATAATACAATTCACCTAGCTAAAACTTTTATCCATCGATTTTTTATGCAAAAAACTCCTCTTTAATTGGATATTTTATATAATTACCAATTTCGGTGGCCATTAGTGAAAAAGACTGATGCATTTGGCAGAATGGGATTGAGCTATCTCCAAAAAGTGGTAGTCTCGCATTCAATGCTCAAACATTATGTAAATTTGATTTAGTGATTGTTCCATGCTTTGATGATGAGTACACAAGACAATTTATATAAATAGGCTAATAGAGGAAAATTCAAATTTTGGTTTCCCTAAAATTCTCGGTAATATTGATTGAATGAATTAGCAATGGAAAATATTTCTAACTTCATATCATGGATAATATACTAGGCACAAACTTGCCCCTATGGTTATCCTTGGAGGCGTAGCTTCGTATAACACTTGCATATTGCGATTATTTTTGTACATGAAATTGATGAAATTCTCCTCATAATTTTGGAACTAATGGAAACACATATAACAAGGGTTATTATCTTGATGATGACATATATCCACAATATACTACCATTGTAAAGAGTATTAAGAAACCCAAACCCAATAGCACAAAGTGTTTTCGAAAAAACATGAGAGTGCCCGTAACGATGTAGAAAGATAATTTGGTATATTACAATAATAATTTGTGTTTATGTGTACTCTAGTGAAGTTGTGGAGAAAGGACACAATATTAGTAATAAAAATATGTATCATTATGCACAATATGATTGTTATGTATGAGCGTTGAGACAACACATGATGACGTAATGAATTTTCTCAAACATATGCCACCATAAATATTGTACACCGCCTAACTAATCATTTAACTCACCATAAATATTATACACCATTCAACTGGTCCTTGGTCCAAGTACCAAGCAAACAAATTGGATATGTTAATCAATGAAAAATAAAAGGCATTATGTGACGACTTAATCGAACACATATGGGAATTTTGCGTAGATACATAGGGACAAGAGTAAAACGAGCACCTTTTTGCAATTGGTAGTTATTTCTATTTTGTGCATTATATTTTATTGTTTATTTAATGATTTAAATGTCTTCCCTTATCTACGTAATTTTAATTAATGATTTAATGTACGCTTGTTTAGAGGTCTGATATTAAACAACTTTTGCAAAATTAAAGGAAATTCAATTCATAAGAAATTTTGATAAACATTAAGACATAAATGTGAGGCAATAAATAAAAACATCAGTATGACTATACAAATTTCCCAGTAGATCCAAAACTTGTGGCCACATCCTCAAGGTATTCTACAACATTTTTTGAATCTTAAAGCTACGATAATCTTTTTGGTCATGGGTGACTATTAATCATGTTAAAAGCATCTACAAGATGCTCCCTGTGTTTCTTTAATCGATCTTTACTTCCACATATGTCATTCACAAAAAATACAAAAGAATTAAAAATCTACCAACCCTCTCAAGTGCTTGCAAATCAACTATGAGATTTAAAAATTTTGATTTCCTCTTTTGCATATATTTTTTAGACTTTTTATCGATTATGTGTGTTTTGTATCCTTTCTATCGATAAGCCATTCATAACACAAGGCTTCAATGTCAATTGGAGTTTCATTTCCACTCATATTTGTTGATGCACTATCCGTCGTGGCATTGGATCAATTCGGTTATGAATATGTAAGTGTTGTCTTCTAATCATACTTTAGAAGGCCTTTAAGAATATTTTAATACATGTCATACGTGAAGGGTTTTCCATTTTTCTCCATATAATAATATTCTTGAGCTCGATCGACCTTAATATATGATAAAGTTTTTTTGTAAGATTAAATAAAAAAACACAATTGAATAGCAATAATGAACCAAAAAATCAAAATATAAATTGTCGGGTATTTTAAATTAGGTTAACTATAATCATATATTGCATGCCAGTGTACAAGTTTAGAAAAATAAACCATAATTGTTGTTGAAATGTGAGAAACTATCTTTTGCAGACTATCAACTTTTCACATTATAGTAATATCATGTTGGGTGTGATAGTACTATGTGTATTTTTCCAAAACAATTCACTAAGTTACGACACTCCATGAATAGAATTGATGGTGAATTTCGTGTATGGTTTCAAAAATATTATCTTCAACCAGGCTCATATTCTTACTACGAATACGATTTTCCATTTCTTTAGATTGAATATTTAAATCTAAATAAATCTTCTAATTGTGGGAGAAATTTTTTAAAGTTTTAGTGAGGAGAAATATTTAATTTTGAAGGGTTTATGGATATTTTCATTGAGAGTTGTAATGATTTAACTGTTGTATGCAACATCAATCTTTCAAATTTCAAATTGTTGGACGTAAAACACATATGCGTCCAACAAAATTCATATTTTGTACGTAAATGTGTTTTACATCTGGATTGTTTTTACATAAACTAGTTTTTCATCCACAATTGAGATGTAAAATTGTTGTGCCCCGATACATAAGTAAACATCCATCCATAATTTTCAACCACGATCAATGACTATCTACCCCAAAATGGACTAAATTTGGGTTGTCGGTATACTATCATTATTTTAACTCGCCTATAATCTGACACGCTGCAAACACATTTTGACTTATACTTATGAGTAATCCTCACATTTGAGTTGATGAAACATGAATCATTATTTTTTACGTGTATTATTTAGATTGGTTATCCACAATTCACCTACTTTTATATACTACTTTACAAAAATATGATGGATTAGAAAAATAACATTATTAATTAGAGACACATGAAAGTAGGCTCTCTCAATTATCAAACCCTCGACAGATTGACTACATTCTGCATGTACGATGTCATCTTTTAGTAAAATATCATATATATCTCCACTCTCACTAATCCAAGTACCACAATTTGATACTCCAAAATTACCATAACTAGATTTTAACCCCATGTAATACGCGGGAACATCGAATTTTTCTTTATTTCAATTTGCATAATCTAGTTTATTAGAAACACAGAGAGAGAGAGAGAGAAAACCATTGTCGTGTCTTATTCTAGGTAAAAAATACGAAATCATGTAGTGTTCTGTTCATATCTAACCAAACTTTGTCGTATTGTTTTGTGTCGACCCAAAACACGATCCAAAAACACGAATTGTCAATAACTTCAAACCAGTTACCCCACTCATGAAATGAGAATTCCAATAAATTTGAGAAATATAATCAATAAAATATATGATAAATAATTGGAGATAGGGGAAGAAATCCATTCACTACATATATAATATCTTATGGACAAACCGGGTTAAAGAAAGAGATAAAATGGGAAAAACTTCTAATATTCTAAGAGTAAAAGAAAACTAAAAATTGCAAACACAACTCTTGAAGTCTTTGTTGTGTTACCTGAAAGAAAAAGAGAAAAATATTAGTTTAACCCCTGATTAAAATAGAAACAACCTAACAAAACAACATATTTTCACATGAAAATTCCTAATGAAAAATTAAAAAACCTGTAAAACCCAAAAATAAAAAATATCAAGACCTACAAATCAACATGAAAATCATCAACATGGAATTGAAAGAAAGGGGAGCAGAGAGTCTCCCGGATCGTAACCATCGTATATGAACAAAACCCAAATCAAAATTATCAGAAAATTGCCTCACAAACTCTACTTTAATTCTAAAGAAAATTATTATAAAAATATGAATAAAAATTGAAACCCATTATGACACACCCCAACCCAGTTACTTATAACAAAGTTTGAAGGTCAAAGTGAGTCAAATCATAATTACTTTAACCAAACCATAATCACGAGTATCCTTTTACAATTAATAACATGAATCAATAAAACTAAAACCATTCACGTTTTTAAAGTAATTATGCTTATTCAAACTTACTGAAACAATAAGTAATCTTAAATTATCCCATTTACATTTGAACAAAATCATGATTTTATGCATCCCTGGTTAACTTCACCGACCTCCTAGATTTGGCAGTGATATCACAATACCTGAAAAACATAAACATGGTAACCATGAGCAAAATAGTTTAGCAAATGTATTACAACTACACCATTGCATAAAATTAAATGCCATAAGTCATATCTATGTAACAATATATAACATCTCAATATCTCTTGACTTTTAGTGAGCCATAACATCTCAAAATCTCATGAATTTTAATAAGCCATAACATCTCAACATCTTTGGGCTGTTAATAAGCCATATTATCTCTTAGATGTTAACAACAATAACATCTCTTAGTTGTTAATAAGCCATAACATCTCTTGTCTATTAATAAGCCATAACATCTCTTGGTTATTAATAAGCCATAACATCTCTTGGATGTTAATAAGCCATAACATCTCTTGGTTGTTAATAAGACATAATATTTCTTCATAACACATACATATCAACATATCATATGTATAATCAACTCGGTAACTACAATATGTCATATCCACAATCCACTCAGTAACTAACATATCATATCCATATTTAACTCAGTAAGTTCAACATATTATATTTATAATTAACTCAGTAACTACACATATTATATCCATATTCAACTCAGTAAGTACAGCATATCATATCTATAATTAACTCGGTAACTACACATATCATATCCATATTCAACTCAGTAAGTAGAACATATCATTTCGATAATTAACTCAATAACTACACATATCATATCCATATTTATCTCATTAATATCATATCTATAATCAACTCAGTAACTACACATATCATATCCATATTCAACTCCATAAGTACAATATATCATATCTATAATCAACTCGATAAGTACAACATATAACATCCATAATCAACTCGGTAACTACAACATATCATATCTATAATCAACTCCGTAACTACACATATCATATCCATATTCAACTCAGTAACTACAACATAGCATATCTATAATCAACTTAGTAACTACAACATATTATATCCATAATCAACTTAGTAACTACACATATCATATCTATATTCAACTCAGTAAGTAAAACATATCATATCTATAATTAACTCAGTAATTACACATATCATATTCATATTCAGCTCAGTAAGTACAACATATCATATCTATAATCAACTCAGTAACTACACATATCATATCCATATTCAACTCAGTAACTACAACATATCATATCTATAATCAACTCGGTACGTACAACATGTCATATCCATAATCAACTCACTAACTACAACATATCCTATCCATAATCAACTCTGTAACTACACATATCATATCCATATTCAATTCAGTAAGTACAACATATCATATCTATAATCAGCTCAGTAACTACAAATATCATCTTCATAATCAACTTAGTAACTATACATATCATATCCATATTCAACTTAGTAAGTACAACATATTATATCTATAATTAACCCAGTAACTACACATATCATATTTATAATCAACTCAGTAAATACAATATATCATATCCATAATCAAGTATAAATACATCTTACCAGTGTGTACACTCACCTTGGCCACTTAATAGGTTTTTCCCCTTGCCTTTGTTTGGCAATTGTTCAACTGGATCTCCTTCCCTTCCTTATTAGATCTCCTCGATTTATGGTAATTTTCTAAAGCAATTCTTCCTTAACTTTCTTTTTCTCTCTCCATAAGCATATTTATTCCCAAGATTCTCATTTCCCATGTGGTAGAATATAAAAATATTATTTATAATAAGGAAATACGTTCTAATGGGTCCAATGGAACTTATCCTTATGCATACATATGATTGGTTGGACAAGAGGTCCAATAAGACAATTTCACTAATGACAGATTTGTCCCCTTGATAAAATTACCATAACTCGCTATTATAGACCCCGATTTATTCCAACTTTGCATTTACGTTTAGATAACTTAGATATCTACAACATTCATATTTTGTGTTTTCCCAAAATCATAATATTAGTACACCTAATTTGGCCCGAACAGAAGAGTACTAATTTACTCAAAATTTCATAATGTTCACATTTGGCGACCCAATATCGCTAATTTCGCACCGACACCCTAGTTTACTTTTATAAACATAATGATGCGTTAGAAATATATTTTCATGATGCATTTAACCACATGAATAATCATATGCTCTAAACATGGTATCCCCAATCATATGCTAGATTAACATCTAATGTAAACAAAACATTTATCACATGAGTATGCATTCCCTAAACATGATTTATCATAATTATATTCGGGTTGTCACAACTTTCCCTCCTTAGAAAATTTTTCCCCCGAAATTTAGTGTGAATTTCGCTTACCAAATAATTGAGGATATTGTTTCCTCTTTCTATATTCCGTTTCCCAAGTCGCTTCTTTAATTTCATGGATCCTCCACCACACTTTGACTACAGGACTAACTTTATTCCCAAATACTTTCTACTTTCGATCAATACTTTCCATCGGTTCCTCAATGTATGACAAATCTTCTTTCATAATATCGCCAGTTTCTTTATCGTTTACATGTAAGGATAATCATCTAATGATTTCTTATCCATGAACACCAATTCCCAACACATATATTACTTCATACCTTTATATATGTATGTTGAACATTCATATATAATAGACTATCAGTTGTATCAACATATATTCACAATGAGTGAACAATCTTAGCAAATCTGGCATTATTTTTTACATTTCTCCCTTCATTCCTATAGTCTATCCTTATCATCCTGTAATATTTCAAATAACAATTATCATATTACCAGACTAGCTTATTACACATCATATTTTCATCTTCCATCTAACACCAAATACATGTTTTTGACTTTAACTACTTTCCATATCATTTCTGGAATTTAAGAGTATGTTAAATATCATCCTTACGCTTTCTTAATCTAAATATAGCCTCACTACTTTTCATATATCGAAATTGAACAATCATTCACTAAATGTTTACTCTTAACCAACATTTCATATTCACCTTCATGTATATTGTACAGTCATGCACTATGAACTCCATATAATTTCTCACTATATTCCCTTTTTCAGTGTCGTTTGATTGTTCTTTGACTAAGCGTACAAT